>CM074718.1:284323541-285523541 GCA_037306005.1 Rhinophrynus dorsalis | reverse complement strand
GATCCAGGGCAAAATCTTACTGCCAATTTAACCCATTTGGGGCTTAATTGGAAATGGCTCCAATTTTTTTTTTTTTGTCTTTTGGATCCACATGGGTGATATGGCATGGGCTGAATTTGATCATCAATTATGCTACTGTGTTACTATATAATGATATACTGCACATAGAGAATGGTAAAAAAATATAGGACATTTGGGATTTATTCAAGCTAATATTTTGTGCACTGAGCAAACTGCATTGTTGAGAATTTGGGTGAAATTAGTAGCTAAAGTTCACAGCAATTTATGCATAAAATCATTTTGTCTATGAAAGAAAATCCCCTATTGAACCTGGTGGAATGTGATGGATGCATGCCTTTTTTTCAACCTTCCAACGATGTTACTGTGTTTTGTTTTTGGATGGAATTGAAGCTACACAATAATCAAGTGAGAACAATGCACTGTTATACTGACCTTTTAACAAGGCCTTTGTGCATGTATAATAAGAGTTTAGCTTTAAAGGACAATTATGCCATTCTACTAAGTCTACTGTGAGAGCAGACTAATTTATGAGTCATTTGGGGCTGAAGAGCACAGCCCAAGACTTTTTACTGTCAGTCTTTTGGGGTTCTGTAAAAGATCCCTTCCATCGGCAGGGCAGCTGAACACAACTAAGAAGTCTTTGGCTCAAAGACACAGGGTTTACTGGCTGGATGGCCAGCCCCATGAATGGTTAGGGTCAGGTGGGAACTGCTGGCTCAGTTCCACATGACTTGAGTCAAGAGACTGGAAGTCTCTTAATTCTGTTACTATAATTGGATCAGTGAGAACACATAAGGGTTCACTTTTCTGACCCGCATTCTGCACTGCCAATGATACATTGAGATCAGTGCAGCCCCAGTTCCTTGGCAGGTCTCCTCCCAGAAGAACAGATCTGCCAGCAAGCCATTATCCAAATGAATGAATCACAAGTATTACATAAACTTTGTAAGACTCTTCCTCAACCACTGTGGCTCTTAGCATCGACATTTGGATTATACTAACATATTTTACTAAATATTGTTATTTTTTAATTAATTGGAATTGTGGAGTATATTAAGTGTACCTTTTGTACATTGTTAACTATTTTGTAACTCAAATGGATGGCAGGACAGGATTGCCACTTTTTGTTTCTTCAACTAGTGCAATACCCATTGCCACCACTAACTGAAACAGAAACTAGTGTTGATGGTTGAGTTGTTATCACTTAACACTATCATCAGAGCAAGCAGCATCAGTATAATAAGCATCCCTAGTTGGGATGGTATAGAAACTGAGACAGCTAGCAGGGGGATCATTAGAGAGGCATAACTAGAAGTCATCTGGCCCTGCTGCAAATATTGCCATGGGCCCCCCCAACCACATTGCTCCCATTTGGTATCTCCACATTGCCCCCCCATCAGCTCCTTATTGCCCCCATCAGCTCTAACTTGCCTCCATCATCTCCACATTGCCCTCACATTGCCCCATCATCTCCATATTGCCCTCACATTGCCCCCATCAGCTCCAACTTTCCCCCTTCACCTCCACATTGCCTCCATCATCTCCATATTGTCTTCAAATTGCCCCCATCAGCTCCATATTGCTCCACACAGCTCCAACTTGCCCCTATCAGTTCCATATTGCCCACACATTGCCCCATCATCTCCATATTGCCCTCACATTGCCCCCATCAGCTCCAACTTGCCTCCCATAATCTCCACATCACCTTCACATTGCCCCCATCAGTTCCTTATTGCCCCCATCAGCTCTATCTTGCCCCCATATGTATGTTTCCTACCTCCATGGTGGGCCAGCGGCAGGAGAGGTCTGTGCCTCCTTCTGCACAGACCTGTAGCTGCTAGCGATCCCTATGCAAGCAACATGTGGATGTATTGATATGGGACCCTAAGCCCCATACTAATACATCCGGGGTACCAAAAACATGAGTGAAATGAAAAAAAACAAAAAACTTTGAGTGCAAGTGGGGTATGCAACGCATTGCTGAAAGTTGCATACCCTTCTGGCACTCAAATGATTAATCCCCCTAACGCTATCGTCATCCCATGGCCCATTGCCCACAACAATTAAAATGAACACTTACCTGTAAGTCTGAGGTGCAACGTGGTCTCTTGCACACTGGCCTCCCTCTTGAATTAATCTTTAAAGTCTACTTTTCTAAGCTTCTTTCTTCGTCTTCATCTCTCCATCTTTATTCTTTTTCTTTCAAGTTAAAGGAGCAGTAAACTTTTCTTATGAAAAAATATATATTTTAGGGATTTTCCTAGTGAGTAAAATAAGGGTACTCCCACTGCCAAGAGAGTTATATTTTCAGAGGTATTACTGTTTAAACCCATGTTTTTTTACATTAGCAGTGCCCTCTAGTGGACAAATTCTAATTAGTTTTTCAGTTACATTCTAATGGAGAGGAAAGTCAGAGACGTACAGTTCTCCATAGAATATGATAGAAACTGCCTGTCACTTCCTGTCAGATAGAACTATCAGGAAGTAAACACAGTAAATTCACTTCCTGATTATCTGAACTGTTATAAATTTTGAATAAAACATCTGACAGCAGTGGGAGTGGCCTTTTTTTATTCACACACACAGAGGGGGACACAGACACAGTGATAGGATCCCTGTCACTGTAGGTTGAGGCTCTTGCTTGTCCCCTGGATCTGTACATTCTGAGTGTAGAGGTGTGGGATCTGGCAACCATGGGATTGGTGAAGGAGCTTTACAGTGCTGTGTAGGTAACAATCATGTATTGAAATGAAAAAGTCCAGTATTGAGAGAGTTAGAAGGTAAATGTAGCCCTTTTAAGGACCAGATGACATTGCTTCACAATGTATAGAACCCCCCCACCACCACCAGTCTTGAAGCCATTACATACCTCCAACATTTCAAATGGGCACAGAGGGACATTCTTGTTTTAGGTGGTGTTTATGGGGGTGTGGCTGGTGGGCGGGGCATTACTGAGAATTTTTAGGTCATTTCAAGACCTAGTGACACCTTTTTGTGTAACGCAATAAATTATATACACCAAGACTAAAGTATTTTATTTACACAGACTAATTTAGAAACACATATATTGAAGATTAACTACACATTTATGTGAGTTGTATTGCTGTGGAGCAATGTGATACATACTACTCATTCTGTTCCCCAGAAAAGAGGGACAAAAGGATAGAAAAGAGGGACAGAGGGATTTGGAGCTCAAAAAAGGAACTGTCCCTCCTAAAAAGGGACACTTAGGAGGTAAGCTATTACATTAATGTTATTTTTTATTTCTCCCTTACTTTGGGCCAGAATTGCAGTATTATGCATGTGTGCGTGTGTGTTTGGCTTGTGCAAATGGAAAGCAGAAAATAAAAGGAGAGTTATACCAGCGTGTTAACTCTTTGAGTGCAAGAAGGTTTGCAATGCGTTGTGTACCTCTTTGGCACTCACAGGGTTAAGGTATAGAGTGGCATGCAGTATACACTGGTGTGTAATGTCAAAGTTAAAGCAGTGGGCAATGTGTTCATACCCGGGAACTTTGTCTTGTGGAGTCCCTGGAGGAGACTCCTGTGGTGCTTCGGGGAGAGATAAATAAGGCAATTTGTGTTAAAGGGGGTGGGGCTTAATCACTAGTAGGGGCAGGGCTTAACGTACATGTGAAAAAGTGTTAGGAATATCCTGGGGAAGGAGGAGAAGTGGGAGAGAAATGGAAGTTTACAGTGTGAGCATGTTGAAGACACTTCCCCTATGCTGGTGGTCTATCCTGTGGGGTAAAAGTTGATCCACAACCCTGTGGCAATCCGAGGGTAAAGTGTGTACTGCCTGTCCTCTGTATTGCATGGCAAATCTTGAAACCCATTAAAAAATTGAGCAATGAGGGCCTACCTTAACCCTTTGAGCACCATTATGCTCCCAGGTGCTGAAGCTTCCCTTCAGTGGCCGTAGTACAAGTCCTGCTGAGACCACTGGGAGTCAGAGTGAGTGACAGTATGTGTCTGTGCATGTATGTGTGTGTGTGTCACAGTGTGTGTGTATGTATGTGTGTGTGTATGTATGTGTGTCACAGTGTGTGTGTGTGTGTGTGTGTGTGTGTGTGTGTGTGTGTTAACCATATTCTGGTTGATCAGGAAGTTGCCCACTCCTCTCAAAATCACACACCCCTTTTTCTCCAGCACTGGCAGAAGGGAGGAGATTTCTATATCTCCTTCTTATTGCCACCGCTTGGTGTGTGTGCGTGTCTCCTAAGGAGACATAAATTATGTAATGAGGCATTCTATTCTTTGTGTGTGTGTCTCCTGAGGAGACATAAATTATGTAATAAGGCTTTCTCTTTTATATATATAGATTTAATGATTTTCATTTGTTAAAATTCAATAAAAATTCTATGTTTAAAAAAAACCCAAACAAAAAAAAAGAATGCTTGTTTCATCATCCCACCAGCTATTCAATGATTGGCTAGCTAGAGGGATTAGGAAAATGTGCATTTGTGACCCCTCCAGCTAGAAGCTGATTGGCTGTTGTGGTTACTGCAGGGCACATTCCATGCCTTGTGTAAGCCCACATCCCAGCCAATGGGAGAGTTTGAACCATTTTAAACAGAGACTGACCATACAAAAGCCAGTCTCTGTTCAAACTTCCCTCAGTGTAGATCGGGTAATGGCCCGAAAGGTAAAAGAAAGTGTGTATGTGGGGGGGTTGTGGATTCTGCAAGCAGCGGTGGCAGTGACATTAATGTATTCTTCTGGTTTTCAACAGGTAGACTTAATTTGAAAGACGATGGAGAGATGAAGAATGAAGATTAGAACATGGAAAAGAAATGAAGAAAGGAACTTAGGGAAGAAGACAAGGAGAAGACCAGTGTGCAGGAGACCCTGCTGGGCCTCAGACTTACAGGTAAGTGTTACAGCTATGGGTATGAGTCAGGGGATAGAGTTAGGGCTAGTATTGTTTAACTTTATTATTAATGTTAGGTGTAGTGCAGGGCCAGAGGTAGGGTTAGTGTTTATAAGGGGGGGTTTAACTCACTCTCAATGTTTGACACTGTGTCAAACATCGAGGTTTAGCTAGTTTCCTTTGATGTTCCCACTACTCACACTAGCTAGCATGATTTGTGGTAACAAAAGTCTGAGACAACATGGGGTTTTGCGACCGTTGCTTGTTGAGGTGGATGCTGGGCAAGCAATAGAATTCTAATGGTACACCTGTGTGTGTGTACTGCATGGAACTCCTTTGGCCCCTAACAATGGTTTTAGCAACATTTATAGTATCAAGGCCAAGGTGTATTAACAAAACAAAAAAACAAAACAAAAAACAAGACAGCCACCCTACTAACATGCCTGAAACAGTGTGTAGCCAAATGGCTTGACATATGTAAGACATTTGGCTACACACAATAATATAATGGGCTGAAGACCTAAGAGATCTGGCACCATAAATCACTGAGTTATGCTCACTGGCAGGGCATCCAGAATGTTGTGCTCTATGCAGTCCTTAAACCTTAAAGTGCCTGAAACTGTGACTAAAATATATAACATATGACATCAGGCTACGAAACAATTACATAGAGGGCTGAAAAGATCTTAAATATGCTTTAAGTTGTTCCCTACTGTTACTGGTGTCAGCATCTGCTCTCCCCAACATCCAGAAGCAGCTGCAGAGCTGGGGAGGGAGGTGGGATGAGATTGGTGACATCACTAAGAAATTTTAAAACCTAACATTTCATTAAAGTGATAGTAATACTTCGTTTTATATTTATTTTATTTTGTAGGCATAAAAAAAAACATGAACAATGATATAAGTCTTATCTCTCAAACCTTTATGGTTTGAGAGTTATTCACAAGCAAAGTTTCCCCTCACTGACCAAAACGGTCGAGTCTGCCATCTAGCTGTCAGATTTGGAATCTGGTTCACAGACCAGCCGTGGCTCTACAGCAGAGCTGAAATCGTGAGATATAAGAAGAACTACTTCATTCGAATAGTCTACAAAGTGTGCCTGGTTTGCAAGCACACTTTTTAGACCCTTCCAATGAAAGTTATTTTTATATTCTGAAATCTCAGCTCTGCTAAAGAGCCATAGGTTGATCTGCGGACCGGATTCCAAATCTGACAGCTAGATGGGGTCAGTGAGGGAAACTTTGCTTGTGAATATCTCTCAAACCATAAAGACTTATATCATTCTTCATGTTTTTTTAATGCCTACAAAATAAAATGAAGATAAAACGAAGTATTACTATCCCTTTAAATATTTAGATTTAAAGAAAAACAAAAACTAACAATATAAAGACAATTTAAATAGTTAAATCCAATGACATCAAGTGTCTTCAGGGTGAAAGTTCCCCTTTAATGTTATAGCTGTCTCTAGTGCATTACTCACTATGCATTGCAGACTCAAATAGCATTCAGTGGGATAATTTAAAACAATGCTTATTGGTCCCTTATGGTGCAGTTGGTTTGCCTAGAAATGCATTTCTTTATCTTCCTGTATATAGTTCTATATGCCTTACAAACTTCTCATTGTGTGCTGCAAGCAGCAAATCATACACTGCTAAAATCTATAGTTCAGGGATAGCCAGTAAGTAGATTCCAATCTACCCATCACTGAGAAGGTTCATGCTGAGAAATGTTTTCTTAATCCTTCCAACACTGAAGGAGTTAATGTGGTCGCAGGCTCTTCACTTAAAAGATGCACCAAAGGAGACAACTAAAACTTCCCTTTGATTTAAAGCAGAACTATCACCTTCTTAATATTGCGCCCCTATTCTTTCCTAATGTAGCGATACGTAAAACCATACTGTAATTATGATGAAAAAGTCCACATTATTAAGTAAAGCCTCTTCTTCTGTAAGCATCCACCGGGCAACAGCTCAGACATCTTAGAGGTAAGGGACCTCTGATTCTACTGTGTATGTCCTGTGCTCTGCCCAAAATGGTGGTTACAGAAGTTGTGGAAGGCACAAGTGCACAGAGCTTCTCTTGTAGACTCTGTGCCCTGGATGTCTACAGAAGATGTTTGCTTTCTTTAATAACGTGGACTTTTTCATCATAATAACATTATTGCTTTACATATCGCTTCATTAGGAAAGGATTGGGGGACAATATTATGAAGGTGAAAGTTCAGCTTTAATTGGGACTTATAATGCTAGAATGGTATCCAATGCATTGCTCCTCAATTAATTGTACTCACCACTAGCATTCAAGGGGTAAAAAGCCACATAAATTAATGGGAAATTTGGAAAGTTTTACACATTTCATATAGTAAACATAGTTTGCTCCAAAATTTGTTGTTTTTGAAAGACATTTTACAATTTTGTGCATTTTTTGGTACAATTGTATTCTACATAGACAGACAATAGAGGCATACATTTGTTGTACAACATATTTGAATGTGTCAGTGAGGGACCATTGACACTTGCTCATGCTGATGCAGTAAAAGTTCATGTTAGGATGACTATGAAAATAGTAGATCAGTATAGTCTGAGCACCCGGGTGTAGTTGATTAAATAGTTGATTAAGTAGCTAATGCTTTATTTATTTTCAGCTTCTGTTTCAGAACACCGTTCATCTGCCCATTAAATACAGTTTAATAGTGTATAACAAAGTTTGAAAAAGTAATATTGCTCTGAGGGGTTGTTTTAGACACATTTTAGAGGATGAGTTCTTTTGGTGATTTGTAAACTTTAAATGTGAAAATGCTATCTCTGAGACATGCATAATAAGAAATAGCAACAGTCTTTTGGACATAAGTCAGTTTTGATTTGACTTGAGCTGCTAGGATTTAATGCAAGAAGTCAACAAGGAGACAATTTTTAACTGTACCTGTCAAATCAGGTAATCGACTTGTCTGTAGTCAGGAACGCATAGAAGGGCTTTAACTAACACCTGTTGTCAATTAATCATTTGACTGCTGGAGGAATTTGCAATACATTGCTCTGACACTCAGATGTTCAAACGATTACGTAGCCATTGATTAATTATGTATGTGATAATACAAACACAAAGTAGAAAAAAACTTATAGATGAATATATAGAGGAAATTCCTCGTTTAAGTCATGAGGTTTCAGAAAATTAAGTTTAAAAATTTCTCATGAGAATCTGGTTTAAATCTCCACCTCTGAGGCCAACATTGATATGCTGTAAACCCCAAGCTCGTAACAGTTGTGAATTGCTGTTATGGTGGGCAAGATAATGTGATGCCACCGGGGACATCTTTTTATTGGGAATGCATATATCTTTAACAGCATTTGTGATGATGATGGCATGTTCTCTCAATCGTGTTGTCAGTTTGCGTATGGTTTTGCTTACATATAGTTGTCCACAGGGACATTGTAGACACTGTACAACTGCTTTGGTTGGACAAGTAATGAAATCTCTGATATCATGTGTATTCCCAAATCTGTCTAAACTTGATCTAGTTACCACCATGTGTGAACATGTCACACAATGGCCACACGGGTGAGACCCACTGAAATTAGATGTTCTCTTCTTGGCAAAGTGACTGTGTACCAATAGATCTTTAAAGGGATAGTAATAGTTCATAATAAAAGCAGCTCCAATTAATCATCAGAGTATTTGGACTTTGGAGAGTGTTATTTCAATTCTTGTAGTTCAAGAGTAATTCAATGACAAAGTACCCCCCTCCAATCTTCACTTAAGGGAAAAACCTTAAAAAATTGTCAAGGGGGCAGGGCTTTCATTGTTTTCATAGGAAGAAGATTGTCCCCTGCTGTTATCTGTCTGGTCTATGGACTGCATTCCACATCTGAGAAGAGATGGCTTACACTAGGTAAAAAGGGCGGGAGGGGAAACTTGTGAATATCTCTCAAACCATAAAGGTTTGAGAGATAAGACTTATATCGTTCTTCATGTTTTTTAATGCCTACAAAATAAAATAAGGATAAAACGAAGTATTACTATCCCTTTAAGATTCAGTGCTCTTTTCCAACACATGGATGGTCTGATTCCAAGGACTTTGGACAGATCTTCATCATTAAGGAGAAGGTGCCAGTGTTTGTTAAGAATGTTAACAATTGAATTAGAGTAACATTAGTAGGTGGTATTAAACCAAATGGGTTGCTTACTATCATTTTTAGGTGTTTTATTGAACAGGAGATACGGACGGGAGGTATGTAGCACTCTCCTGTAGGCTCTTTTGACAGAGATTCTGCTATATCCTCTGGCAGTTAGACGTATCTTAAGTTCTTCTGATCTTGATTTAAAAGTCTGGACATCACTACAATTGCGCCTCAACCATAAAAATTCTCCAGTCGGTATCTTTTGTTTAATAGATGGTGGATGTTGACTGCTACAGTGTAGTAGACTGTTGATAACAGATGATTTGCGATAGAGGTCGCTTTTAAGAATGTCATTTGATCCTCTATATATGAGGATGTCCAGAAAAGGAATTTTAAAATCAACTTAAGATTCATTTGATTGACATTGAGGGAAGAGATTGATTTCTCCAACAAATCTGATGGTCCATCCCATAGGATGAATAGATCATCAATGTATCTAAACCGCAATAGAACATGATCCGTATATTCCTTATTGCAGTCTGTAAAAACCATAGTCTCCTCCCACCAACCCAAATACAAGTTGGCATAAGAGCAGGCACAGACACTGCCCATGGCAGTTTCACGTACCTGTAGATAGAACTTGTCCTCAAACACAAAATAATTGTGACGTAATACAAATGACAGTAAATCAATAATGAAAGACCTTATATCAGAATTACATGAAGTAGATTGTTGCAGGTGGTATTCCACTGCTGTCAAACCATAATTGGTATTGATAGATGTTTAAAGCGACTCAATGTCGCATGTAGCTACCAAAGTGTTAGTATTATAGGAAGGCTTTCAATTTTGGACAAAATGTCCAAAGTGTCTCGAACATACAAATTCAGGCTAACCACATGATATCGCAGAATATAATCAATAAACTGACTTGCTGTAACGGTTTTGTAGGACACTCAGACCAGCAGGTTAGAATAAAACACAGTTTTATTAAAAAACAAGAAAGACTGCCCTCTATAGGCAATACAGAATGACTGAAATAGACAGTAAAGTACAGATGCCCTCTCAGGCCCAGTATACAGGGAAATAAATATATAATGTCATAGGACAGGCATAAGTTAGCATACAGGGTAATCAAGGGTTAAAGTTCATATAAATCAAATCAGTCTCTGTTGTGGTGTGTTTGACACGCCCATAAGCTGGTAAAGGAGCGATATAGTGGTGCTAGATGTGAGAACACCAGTAAATAGAACAGGACAGAGACTACTGCTAATGCTGAGCAGGGAACTGAGGCCAAAATACGCTGCAAGAGCTTTAGGAGCTTGGATCCACTAGCACCCAACCGGTGCATTAACGGAGAGCAAGTGCACTGCAAGAGCTGAGATGTTAAGAGCCAATAGCACCCAACTGGCGCTTTAACGGAGACCAACTACACTGCAAGAGCTTAGCTGTATAGAGCCAATAGCACCTCTCCGGTGTGTAATGGAGACCAACTACACTGCAAAAGCTGAGGTGTACGGAGCCAATCGCACCCAACCGGTGCATAACGAGACTACTGCACCCAACAAGTGTAACCGGATGCGCAAGGTAAATCGGAGGCCACCATGCTCTGCAAGTGTTAACGGGAGGCTCTTAGTAACGGAGACTACAAGGCTCTGCAAGTGTAAGCGGAAGGCTCAGGGTAGCGGAGGCAACGGCTCTGCAAGTGTTAACGGAGGCTCAGTGAACAGAGGCAATGGCTCTGCAAGTGTTAACGGAGTCTCGGTGAACGGAGGCAACAGTGCTCTGTAAGTGCAAACGGAAAGCTCAGTGCTCTGTAAGGGTAAACGGAGGCCCAGAGTAATGGAGGCAACAGTGCTCAGCAAGAGTAAATGAGAAGGCCCAGTACATAGGAGGCAACAACTCTGTCAGCCCTGCAAACAGCACAGCGGAAGTCAGAATGTCACCCAGGCGACACTGGAGCAGGATCTCAGCAGGAACACAGGTCGGGTCGTCAATGTAGCCGGGTCAGGTCACGGAGCAGGAACGTCAGCCAGGCCGGGTCAAGTCACGGAGCAGGATTGTCAGACAAGCCGGGTCATATCACGGAGCAGGAACGTCAGCCAGGCCGTGTCGAATCATGGAGCAGGAACTAAGGAGCGTAGTCAGACGGGCCAAGTCGGTACACAGGAACGCAGGAACACTGGAACACAGCTACACAGCAACACTGGCTCAGGAACACCATGAAAGGGCACCTTACAGGTGCCAAAGGCCGGGTATAAAAAGGCCATACTGGGCGGGCCAAACAAGCTCAGCCAATGGGAGCGCACCACAGCAAAGAGTGACAGAAAAAAGATCACGGGAACCGTGATACTTGCATGTTCAGTATGACTCCCATTGCTGGAGATTATGGGTCTCCCTGGTGATGTATCTTTATTTTTATGCACTTTTGGTAACAAATATAAAATAGATACTCTGAGGAATTCTGTCTGTAGAAATGATAATTCTGAGGCTGTGATACTGCCTGATTCATAGCTATTTTGAAATAGCCGTTTGTATATATCTAGAAAGTCAGCACTAGGATTGGAAAAAAGATGTTTATAACAAGAGATGTCATTCAACTGTTTGTATGCTTCTGTGGTATACATGTTTACTGGCCATAGCACAACATTGGTCCCTTTGTCTGACGGTTTAATGATAACATCATCCCATTGTTTAATCTCCTGCAATGCTCTACTTTCTCAGATAGTCAAATTTTTGTTGATGACAACATCAGGGAGTTTAAAAATATATTTTATCACAAGATCAGTGAAGATATGAGTGGTAGGACACATGGAGGAATTGGGAGTAAAGGTGGATTTCTTCTTGGGCTTTGCAGGTAACTTACGTTGAAAGGTGGAGCTTTCTGATAACAGATCATCCAGATCACTTAGAACTTCAAAATCAGTGTTATCTTGACTGTCACTTGTTGACTGAATTTCAGTATTTCTTTAATGAAATTAATTTATGAAGAAGGAGCTTACTATTAAACTTGTACACATCAGTCAGTATATCAAATGTATTCAATTTGTTGGATTGAGAGAAGGAAAGCCCTTTCTTTAAAATCTCCATATATTCATCAGTCAATGTATGTGCAGACAAATTGATGATCATCAACCCCGCTAGAAGCTGATTGACTGGGAGGTGCATAAGCACTTCCCAGCCAATAGGAGACTGCCAATTTATTTTTTATTTTGTATTTGCACAAACTCTGGCATCACTGGCTCAGACCAAGACACCACTGATTTCCACCTGCCACCAGTTCCACAGCAGCCAGCTCTGGCACAGAATATGGTGGAGCGGTGTCCCCCATGGCAGAGATGGTTATCAAACTGAGGGGGATTTCATCCTGCAGGGACATCTGTAGCAAGATCCTGGATTTCTATCACTGGGTGATGTTGAATCACAAGGTGTGTAATAATAAGGAGTTCTGAGTGATCAACCAGACCCTCATGATGAGCCTAACTCTCAGGCAAATGTGCACTGAAGCCCAGAGGAATTATGAGCATATGGGTGGTAATAATAGGGCTGAACACTAAACTCAAGACCCAATGGAAGCACATGACTGTGTCAGTGGCAACCCTTGGACAGCTCTTTGCTCCCTTGCTACTCCCGCCCTAACACCAGTCCAGACCCCAGTAAGGGTGCAAGGGAGCCTGCACTATGTGCAGCAGCTGGAATAACATGTGCCCATAGAACAGCTGGAAGGAGTGTACCTTACATTACCTGCAGGACTTCCTTTGGCAGGTACAGGCCCTGCATCCATCCACATCTGCTGCACTGCTATCATCGACATCAGCAATCATGCCACCAGCAGATGCTGTACAATTGCCATCTGATGTCCACATCTGTGCCACTGCTTGATCCTATGGCATCAGAGGCCTACCAGTCCTCTTCTGCATCTGGTACTATTGCTTCTCCTCTCCACCCACCTCCCTCAGTCCAGCCACATTGCCAGTGTGCTCTCCTGTTGTTGGGGCCTACAACATCCAACATCTCCAACTAGCCAATGTCCTTGCTACATATTGCCTATTCTTAAGCCTCAGTGTGCACTGTGATTGTGGTGAAGAAGCTGGAACTGACTGCACATTGCCTTGAAATCATGAGGCAGAGAGAGAGAGAGAGAACACATCTCCCAACTCTGCAGATGGCAAAACAGATAGGCACTTTTGTTTTGCTGGGTGCAAGACTGGTGAGTAGAACATGGTAGGAAAGACTGTAGTCTCAGAGGCATAGTATCCCTTAAAAATTGTCATACTTTGTATCCAGTCCCCATTAAAAAATTAACTGAGCACAAATTATCAAAGGAAAAACCTATGTGTTTTTTCAAATTTGTTATATTATTATTGAACTAAATGATGGGTTATATATATAAATGTGGCAACAAAAAAGCCATACTTATCCTTAAAAACATATTATTTAATTTGCGTGCGTGTACTAAATTAATTACTGGGAGAATATGGTTAAAGAAAGGCATATTGAAACGGTCACAATTGCTCTTGTCCTTTACTATAAATAAGCATTCATAACCAAGGTGTTAATTATCATAGAAAATAAATCAATACGGCACATTTTGTAAGGATTAAATTGCCAGAATTTCAAAGAGCCAATGCCATTTACCAAAATGTTAATTTGTGCCACTCAAATCAAGCGATTGTAACATCAACATTTTTTTTAACTGCCTGGAGGTGTGAAAACATTGAATTTGTCCAGTGGATAGAATAGAATAGAATAGAATAGAACAGAATAGAGTCAAACACACAGGCATAGAACACTACTGGAAATTAGTTGGAGAGCAGAAGAAACAGAAGCCCTGGACAGAGGATGAATGTTTCTTTACTTTTCCCTAGTAATCATATGGTTTAAAGGGATAGTATTACTTCAAAATTACTCAAAATCCCACATATTGTAGCCCTTAATAAACTGAGTTAAATGACACCAGTGGCATCTCTCAAACCTTTATGGTTTAAGAGATAGCCACTTTCAAAGTTTCCTCTCCCAGAACGCTGACAGCAGGGGAATCTGGTCTCTGAATCAAGAGGAGGCTCTTCAGCAGAGCCGATATCTCGTTATGGAAGGAAAAATGATTAATTGAAACAGTCTTCTATGTGTGCTTGGTAACCAAACACATGAAGAAGACTGTTTCAATGAATCATTTTTCCTTCCATAACGAGATATCGTCTCTGTTTAAGAGCCTCCGCCTGTCCCGGGACTGGATTCCCCTGCTGACAGCAGAACGCTGACAGCAGGTGAGAGGAAACTTTGAAAGCAGCTATCTCTTAAACCATAAAGGTTTGAGAGATGCCGCTGGTGTTGTTTAACTCCATTTATTAAGGGCTACAATATGAGAGATGGTAATTTTGAAGTAATACTATCCCTTTAAAGAGATTACAGCATATATGTTCACAGTTCTGATGTTTTATATAATGTTGAACAGTTTCTCCATTCTGGTTGTTAACTTATTCAACATTCTCATTGAGTTAAATTAATCTTTTAGCCCCCTGAATGCCTGAGAGGTCGCCAATGTAATGCTCAGTTTAAATCAATAGGAATATTTTTTTGTCCCTTATGATGCAGATAATTTACTCCAAAATAACTCCACTTTGCTTAGGTATATAAGAGCCATTATTTTAACTAACCCACAGCACACCACTACAACAGACGTGTAGAGCAATTCACTAACACCAGAAAATAGCAGAGTGTTACTTGAGATCAAGAAGACAATGCATAACTATTGGCCTGGATTTGTGTTTATTTGTGTCTTTGGATGGGTGGGTGGGGTTGTTGGTTTATATAGCTTCTTAACCCTTTGAGTGCCAGAGAGGTACACAGTGCAGTATTTTGTACCACTCTGGCACTCAAAGGGTTAAACACAAAAGTTCAGCCACTCACTGTTCATGTCATTAAGTGAAATGAACAGAGTGTAGATGAGACCAGTGACAGGTAAACAGACAGTTAACAAGATAAGAATTGCATTTCATTCCATACTCCTCCAGTCCACCCCAATAAAACCGTCCCCTGATGTCTCTTATTTCATCCGTTCTACCACCAGTACTTTCTTGATCCCTTGTTCCTGCTTTTTGATTCATGCTCTGGTGTTCCCCTTCCCTAGATCTGATTTTCAGCCAGGCCATGCTAGGACAGCGACCCTGTATCTTGTCAGTGAGACCTTTTGTTGGTGACCTGGTACCTTTTTTCAGTGACTATACAGTATTTTGCGCTGCTTAGCCCTCCAACATTAAGTTGAGCTGGTACATCCTTTTCTACAAAATCATCCCTGCCACTCCCTCTACTTTTTCATCTCAGTTAATCTATCTCAGAAATAGGTGTAATCTTAAAGACATCCTCTCTGGCTGTCAGTTATCACCTTTTGGCCCTACTATCTTTCCTTACTTCTCTTTGTTACTGTCAGATCTCCTTGTGCCTTTTTGGTCCTATTCTCTTTCTGTTCTTCTCTTTGGTACCTCCCCTCTCTGCAACTCAGTGCCTAGGGTTTATAGGTTTCCTTTCTCAGTTCTTCTCTCACCCTATTAATGAGTTTCTTGTCTGTGATTTCCTGCTTATGCTTTGACTTAATCTACATCACTTCTGATCTCCCCAGATTTGGATTCCTGGCATATGTCAGACTTTGGCTTCTCTTTTACTCTGATATTTCTTCCGCTCCCTATGACTTTGGCTGATTTTTTTACTATGGCTTGCCTGATCTACATCGTTATTTCTGCTCCTGGTTACCACGGCTTGATTTACTCTGCCTGCTTACCAATACACTGTCCAGCTGCCAGTACCGGGTCCAGTCTGTCCAGACTTAGAGACTGCCCTGCATCCAGTAGCAGTACCAGCCTCCTTACCAGAATAGGCAGTCCAGCCACCAGTACCTTGGCTAGCCCGTTCAGCCTGTAACGCACTCCTGCAGCCAAAAGCGGTAACAACCCTCTTATTACAATTAATGATCCAGATGTCAGCACCAGGGCCCACCTGCTTACAAGTATAGGTGGCCCAACTGCCAGTAGCAGGTCCAACCTGTCCATCCTTGCATGTGGTCCTGCAGCCAGTAATGGAACTAGCCAGCTTACTAGAATACAGTCCAGCCTCCAACTCACTTTCAAGAATAGGCAGTCTAGCTGCCAGTACAGTGTCCAGCCTGTCCAGGCTCACAGGCAGGCCTGCATCCAGTAGCAGTACCAGCCTGCTTTTCAAAATAGGCAGTCCAACCACCGCTACCTAGTTAAGCAAATCTTGTCAATCAGCAGCAGTTCTACAAGCTTGTCAGTATTGGTAGTCCAGCCACCTGAGCTACCTGGCCCATTCTCCTTGGTAGGCAGTCCAGTTGCTCACAGCAATATATCCTGCACACCTTTTGTATTCAGCCAGTTGCCTTAGCTGTCTTAGTCCGCAAACCTTGAAAACAGTATTGTTGCTCTTAATGGTCCCTTTCTTTCTGCCTATTGTGGCCATTCCATATATATTTTTCCTGCATCTGGAGTCCTGTTCTCTCCTGGGTCTGGATCTATTACCCGGTCTACAATTTTCCCTTCCTAGTCTGGGCCCTGGCTCAACTGGGATTAGACATCTGACTTCATCACCTTTAACTTGGCTTTGGTTGCAGCAAGGGAATCTTGTGACTAGCATCAATCTCTAGCTTTTCTCTCCAGTGTCGATCTCAAACTACTCAATATTTAGACCAAACCTCATTTCAGGTCAGGAGGTGTAGACAAGAGTGTGAGTCACTCAGGAGGCCTTTACTTGTTAAGGGTTCTGTGCTTGGAAACAGAACCTCAGGGTGCAGTAACTCTGCTTTTTTGTTCATTGGTAAATAGAGGATTAAGGTTTTCCCATCCTCTATATAGGGTGCATTGGAAGATTACTATCCTGATAAACTATAGTATTATTACTATACTGATAAAGATCAGAGTAAAAAGAGCAGAACGTTTCAGCAATTCCAGGGACATCTCTGTGGAGGTGACATTCTTCATCCTCCACCTGAGAGATTGGGGCCATTTTCCTCAGGCCCATCGTCTGTTGTGAGAGAAGTCCCCCCCCCCTTTGTTGAACTCATAGAATGTACTACTAGACCACTCCATAGCCTTGACCGCCTTGGAACTCATAAGTTTCGTTGCCTGGGCTCGCAAGGCTGTCAAGGATCTGAGAGTATCACAGTGCCTGTGATCCTCCTGTCACTCTCATCTGTGGCATACTCTGATTTGCTGAGTTGGTTTGGCCCGCCCCCCGGTGACCTTTTTATACCTGACTATCACATCTGTCAGAGGCCCTTTCGTGGTGTTTCTGAGCCAGTCTTGCTGTTGCTGTGTTCCTGTATCCGGATTCCTGTGTACCGACTTTGGCCTGTCCTGACTAAGCTCCAGTGTTCCTGATCGTGTTTGACCCGGCTTGTCTGAGAACCTCCTACGTGCTACGACCCGGCTTGTCTGAGAATCTCCTACGTGCTACGACCCGGCTTGTCTGAGAACCTCCTACGTGCTACGACCCGGCTGGCTGACTTCCTGCTTCGTGATCGACCATGGCCTGTTCCAGCAACCTGTGTTTGCCTGTTGTCGCAGCCGCGACATTCTGACTCCTGCTGTGCCAGTGCTGACGCAGTGTGACCATTACACTCCGGTGTAACCCTTCTCCAGTGCAGAGTTCCTTGCTGACTTGCATAGCTGTGCTCCTTGTACCGAGCCTCCATACGCTTGCAGAGCTTAGTTACCATACCGAGCCTGGGAGATTTAAACGTTCCCTTTAACCCTTGCAGTGCCGCTTCTCTCTTGCCGAACCTCCATTCAATTCATAGAGCCTTTACCATATTGGTCTACTTCTGCTGATTTGGCCGCTAACGTGGACGGCGACTCCCATCTACAACTGCAGAGTAGTCAAGTCCTGTCGGTCCGGTTGGGCGCCGTAGGCTCTCGGTATCACGTTAAATACCGGAGATATACATTGCGGCTATTGGTTCTGAGTGGCAGCAAGGTTAGGCTCCAAGCTCTTGCAGGTTCCGAAGGTCTACGCCCGTGGGGGCTATTGGCTCGTGTTGTGCTCACTTTGGTCTCCGGTTATACGCCCGTGGGGGCTAAACGCCAGCTTTGCATCTCAGGCTATTCACCGATTACGCCCGTGGGGGCTACATACTCTCGCACTTGCAGTCTCAGTGGTCTCCTTTGGAACGCCCGCAGGGGCTATGTTTGGGTCACTGTTCTGCTAAGCTTATGCTGGTCACTGAACACCTACTATCCTCCATTGCATGAACTCTGTGCTGTGCACATTTGCTCAGTTTATCACTACACCATTCGGGCGTGCCAAACCCCACAGCTGAGACGGACTGATTGTTCTCATTTACCCTTTAATGACCAGTTCACTATTATATGTACCATATTGTGTGTGCCTTCTATTCATTATAGTGAATCTATGTGTACTGTGTATTCACTTGCAATTGCTGCTGTCACCTGTAGAGGGCGATTATTTGTACTTATTTTTCATTCAATAAACTTTGTTTCATTTTACCTACTGGTCTGAGTGTCAAAACAAACCGTTACAGAGAGATTCGGGGTCCAAAGAAAGCATGTGGGATGCCTCCAAAGTTTAAATGGAATGCAGTAACTCGCAGAGTTCCACTTCCCTACGTTTCTTCCATCTCGCTGATAAGTCAATGATGACCCCCCTTAAGTAACATCTGAGGGCTTCCCAGACCCCTAAGACTGAGGGAATAGAGTGCATATTGTTATTTAGGAATTCCCTTATCAAAGAGCGAACCTCCATACATAGTTGGACATCATCCAATAATGGAACATTCAGACGCCACATCGTAGGCTGCAGAATAGTCAAAGGAATCTCCAAGGTCATAACCACTGGAGCGTGGTCTAGCGCCAAGTGATGGGCAAAATCACTGCATTAGAAAGATAGTGTAGATGCGCCTGCTAAAGGAGTAGATAATCTAGCCTTGAGTAGGAATTAGCTGGATGTGAATAGAAAGTGTAAGTGCAACTAGGGAAGTTTAGGAATCTCCAGAAGCCTACTAGGGAGGCAAGATGGAGGGATTTATTAATAGCTGAAAGGTGAGCATAAGGGAGGGAAGAATGAGAGGATGATCAGTATAGCGGAGGAGTTAAGGGTACATTCAAGTCTTCACCCACAATCACCATCCCTGATTGAAACGCAGCCAGTTTAGCCAAGACTTCCACCAGAAAGTCTCTCTGGCCTTCTTAAGGTGCATAAATTGAAGCTAGAGTTAACATGAGGTCCCCCACTCTACCTCTAAGGAAGAGGAAGCGGCCATTCTGGTCGCAAAAAGGGAAAAAAACGTGGAGAAGAATCCCCACCCCTCTCTTCTTACACGGAGCTGAGCTAAAATAATGCATAGGATAACTCCTATTTGCCATCCTCGGAGCGGCTGATACCATGAAATGGGTTTCCTGCACAAAACACAATGTAGCATGTTGCCGTCGGCACTCCTGGAACAGCATACTTCTTTTATGAGGCGAGTTGAGGCCCCTCACATTTAATGCCATGGCCCGATTCTTAAAAACGTCAGCCATCATAAGAAAAGAGCAGCTCCACAGGGGATATACCAGAGGCCAGAGGGCTCACCCCCCTAGGAAGAAAGACCAGTGAGGGGAGTGAATAGGGCAGAGGAAAGAAGAAGCAGAGGGGGTCAAGAGCGGAGGGGATGTAGAAGGAAAATATGGGAGAAAGCACAGGAAAAAGAAGAGAGCAGAGAGAAAAAGAGAGCAAAAGAAGGCAAGCGACCAAGGCAATAGAACAGTGAGGATGAGTAAAAGTACCATATTAGTAAACGCAAACAGCAAATAATAGTATACATAGGCTGAACATATAACGGTGAACATCAGGTGTGAAACAGGTACATGCCTAGATAAAACACAGCAGGACACTCTCATCAAGCCCCAACTGGAAGATATGTAGAGCGGGCGTCCCGACCCCTCCCAGACCAACCCAGAGCCTCCACAAGCATATAGCTCTAACAAACATTCCGAACTGCCTCCATCAACCAAGAGATCTCAGGGTCAGCCTGGGAGGGACAGGAGCCCCACATAAATGAATTAACTAGCTAGATCTATACACTTTGGAAACCAGAAAGCAGTCCCCCAAACCAGACATCATAAAACATATGTAGAACATTGTAACCCGGCACCAAACATGTAAAACAGCAGTGGCCGGACAAAAACAAGGCCCAACCCACCCAACCATGAGCCGAGTGTGCCCCTTAACCCCAGGCCCCACAGAGACCCACGAGCAGCACCAGATCCACAGGGACACCCAGACAGCTGACCCCCGGACGGGCGCCGGACACCCGAATGCGGAGCCCAGGAGAGAGTGGAAAACCCACCCCAGGTCATGTAAGCCCCAACCCCCACCCACACACACCCGTCCCAAGCCTGCACATATATGCCAACACCTCACAGAGCAGGAAATAACAACAGAACAAGGAGAGGTAATGATGCAGGATGTCGGAGACCCCCAAGGAGGCATCTGAGATCCCGAAATCATGCGAGACTCATTCACCTCCATCACCATCAAAGCGAGCCACCCCGACCTCCCCAGAGAAAGGGCGGAAGAGGAGGCCAGGTCAGACAGCGAGGAGCACCCATCCCCAGGACCGCTCACCTCCCCTCTCACTGAACGGAGTTACATCAGTTCCATGCTGAGCCTCCTCAGGCCTGGGTGCACGAAAAAACACTGCACCTGACCCCAGGGTCCTAAATATCCCAAAAAGGGACCAAGCAAAGGCAAAGGATGCTAGCGTCTTCCCCCCCAGCAAAACCTGGACCCATTAGAAACAAATATACACATAAATTCCCCAACTCACACATTTGAACGCATAGTACCTCCACGGGAAGAGAAGCTCCCCCCAGAGGTATAAGGCACCCATTCCCACCCTAGACATGCGATCTAACAATCTCAAGGGATACCTCCCTCATCAAGGGGTACAGGGGAGCAAAGAGTGCAGTCCAAAGAGCAGGAGCCAGAATAGAAGTGGACAGGCAGGTTAATCCTGGGGAACAGCCCCCTGAGCATTTCGGAGCGATTGATCTGTCCTCCTATTCTTAGGGGTCACCTCTGACCAAGGTTGAGGCCGAGATCTGGAAGCAAGTTCTGTGCCTTATGAATGATAGGATCCCACAGTTGCACTTGGGCAAAGTTCAGCTGACAGCATAATATGGCCGTGTCCTCAGAGTCTTTGACAGTGAATGTGGAGCCCTCATGGGAGACAATAAGAGCAAAATGAAAGCCCCATCTATAAGGGACATGGTTATCTCGTAGAGCACCCGTCAAGGGTTTGAAGGCTCTGAGTAATTGTAGGGTATATACCGAAAGGTCAGTAAAGAGTTGTAAGTCTGCATCCTCCCAGTGAAGAGAGTGTAGTTGGCGAGCTAATTGCATGATTTCATCCTTCTGACGGAACGATGCTAGACAGCATATAACATCATGAGGCCTCTCACTGTTCTGCCCACGGGGCCGCAAGGATCTATGTATCCTCTCAGTCTGCACCAACACAGGGTCCACCTTCAGGATGGAAGCGAAAATCTTCCCCGCTGTGTCACGAAGGTCCTTGGTGGTACTGTCTCAGGTAGGCCTCTTATTCGTACATTATTCCATCTCCCCCCTATTTTAGATATCATCCAGGTGGAAGCACAATTTAGCTATCTCTTCCTCTTGGGATATTAGACGTTGTCTGGTTGCCCGTTGTTCATTCAAAATCGCAACATTCGTGTCCTCCAAGTCCACGACATGGGACCCGATCTCTACTGAGATCTGCAATGTCACCCAGAGGGAGTCATGGAGCATGTCAATCAGGGGCTCCAAATCCGCTCTTGTGGGCAGAGAACATTTGTCGTCCTTGGTATCAAAGGACTGCAGATTTAATTTCCCCTGGCACGCTCCCAGGTCGACCTCTTGTAAAGGGTCCCGAGCGCTAACTGATGGGGAACCCAAACTTAGATCTGCCATCTTGGGATCGGAAAGGTGCAAAACCGGGGTTGTCTGCGGTGTATTGTTCTGCTTGAGAAACCCAGTGATTTTTTGGGATTTACTCCGTCTCACCCGCATTGCAGAATGACCCCAATAGTAAGGGGGAATAATCTGGTCTAGCTAGGAAGCTGAAGATAGTCAAATGAGCTAGTTAAACTCTAACGGGGCCAGGAGTGCTCCTAGTGTGCGTCCATATCCTCCAACAGTCAGGCTACGCCCCCTACATTTTTTTAAGCATACACGAACTACAACATACCATGAAAACTTTTTATGCTTTTTATGCTTGGAAATCACGCACAAAAAAAGGTTGCAAATATCAAATATGATACCCTTCTCACAAATGAAATAACTATTGTGAGTGAATATCTTCCATATTCACTAAAATATGGACCAATTAGGAACCTTAAATGCACAACAGCAACATCAACAAATATGAATTAATGTAGCATGTAACTACTTAAAGGAAAGAGAGGCCTACAGTGTGTCACAAAACAATACACAGGGTTCAAAGAAACATTTACATTACATCACTGTGGTGCTATAGTTTTTGTACATATGGCCTATTCCAGTCATTCTCAGCATGCCTAACTACCAATTAGCTAGCTGGGGATGTTGTGATACATAGGCCTAACAACAGGAAAGCTCACAGTTGAATACCCCCTGTATTAGGCCTTTACCAAACATGGTCTATATTTAAATCAGGATGGGCTCCATTACTGTTGAAAGAGTTATAGCTCCCAACAGCTGGGGTGAGGGTTTATTCCACCATGGGTTTCTATCACGGTGCCCGTGCTCCAGGCTGCTAGCGGCGACATTGTTATCACCGTATTTCTATACTTGCATATGATTGGCTTGTTTCTTGTCTCCGCCGTGCCTGAGCCTTTATAACCTCTGCCATGGCGTTATTACAGTGCCCTTTCGTGGTGTTCTTGCTGCTGAACTATGTCCTTAGAGATTGCTGTTCTGTGTATGACCTGTCCTGTCTGACAACGTTTCCTGTTTGCTGATTTGTTCCTGCTCCGTTGCTGACCTGTTCTGGATGAGAACCCACTCCGTTACCGACTGTATCTAGCTGAGAACCCGCTCCGTTGCTGACTGTATCTGGCTGTGAACCCACTCCGTTGCTGACTGTATCTTGCTGTGAACCTGCTCCGTTGATGACTGAATCTGGCTGAGAACCCCCTCCGTTGCTGACTGTATCTGGCTGAGAACCCGCTCCGTTACCGACTGCATCTGGCTGAGAACCTGCTCCGTTACTGACTGCATCTGGCTGAGAACCTGCTCCGCTGCTGACTGAATCTGGAAGAGAACCTGCTCCGTTACCAACTGTGTCTGGCTGTGAACCTCCTCCGTTTCTGACCACCGCTGGCTGTGATCCCTCTGTGTTGCTGACCGTATTCCAGTGCGCTGGTGCCACTCGCTGCATCCGTGAGCGGAGACGCTCGTTGCTACTGGGCTTAACCGCAAGATCGCCCATGCTGATCCATTTCTGTAGCAGTAGCGTTTCCTGCCTGTTGGTGTGCTCCGTGGGGCGCTTGTTGTTTGTCGACTGTGGACTAAGTGTGTTGCGCTAGTCACTCTAATTACTGTCTCGAGCATTGTGCACATTCAAAGTACCGGTGCAGTGAGTCTACACTGACTGTGTTACTCTGATCAATAGTGTCCACCTACTTTCGCTGGGCTCACTCCTTTTGGAGTTGCAGCACATACTGGGAGTTCCTACCTGTCTCTGTATACACCTGGTGATACAGGGTATTGTGCCTCCTGCTGCAGTAGCCTTGTGGCTCTTGAGCCAGCCTTGTTGCACTATCCCTTAGGGGACACTGGTAGCCTTACCTCATCCTACTTGCGATCCACCCCTAGCGTTCTAGGAATTTTTGAGAGTTGCCCGGTCTTAAGGTGGTCCATGTCGCACCAGTCATCTCCTCCTCTCTGGTCGGTAATTCCCGGGCATCTGGGAAGGATGTATGCCAGTCTTGTCACCCTCCTCAGGGTTCTATAGGCTCCCAGGCAGCTGGGATTGTCAAAGTCAGTGTTGCCATTGTCCATTGGGTTCCTAAGCCTCCAGGCGTCTGTGAGGTACCAGTGCCAGAACAGTTGCACTCCTGTTGGGTTCCTAGACTCCCAGGCGGCTGGGAGTGCCAGTACCAGTGTTACCACTATCCTCTGGGTGAAGCCAGACATCCTACTTGCTCCTGTTGATCGTGTTTCTGCATATTCCATTGTCCTGTGCTGGTTCACTCCACTGTATTCCTTTGCCTCCTGTTTATTTATTACTGCTGCTACTAAGTACGATCTTTATTGTATTAATAAAGCTTTTAACCTTACTAAGACGAGTCTGAGTGTTCATCCAAAAACTGTGACAGTTTCCCAACTGTTGTCACTTCCAACTCTCAGTATCCCCCACCTGGTTTTGGATAGCCTGGGATGTGGAAAATCCTAGGCCCCAACAGCTTGGGAAGCCAAGGCTGAATTCACTGAGACTTAAGAATAGGCCATATATATTAAGGGCCCAGTACAGAGGATAGTCAGCCATGGGCTATCCAGATGGTGGGGTTTACATCTTCCAGGTAGCCATTGGCTTCTAGGGGATGTTAGGAATCATAGATTCCCTCAGCTGTGAAGCCAAAGGTTTATTAGCTTATTATTTTGGAATAGACCATATGTACTAAGGGCCCAAAACAGGATATATTCAACTGTGAGACCAATGACCAGGGACCATATTCAATAATCTAAAGACGAACAATTCACAAACAAGGTAACTGAAGCACGGGGAGAAATGAGAATGCACAATGCTTAAAATATAGCTCTTAAGCCCTTTGAATTTTATGGGGTTTTCAAATGCTTTGCGTACTAGGCATTGGAGACCTCAGAGACATTCTAGGGTTTTCAAGAAACATTTTAAACTATGTGCATTTTGAAATATGGTATTTGGGGCCCACGCACCCTCCCGCTCACCACTTACTGCCCAAGTAAAAAAACAGTATGTTTCGGTGCCCTCCCTTGGCTGGCTATTTTTTTAATGTAGCACAGCGATACCCGTTTCTCTCTCCCCCTCCGCTCTTTCAATCCTGGACCAGGATTGAAGGAGCAGAGGGGGAGAGAGAAACGGGCGTCACTGTGCTACATTAAAAAAATAGCCAGGCAAGGGAGAGCACCGAAACGTACTCACTGGGAGAGAGAGACATGCACCGGAAAGAGTAAGTGGAAGGGGGTCAAGAGGGGATAAAGAGTCAGACGGGGAAGAAAGTGTCAAAGGGGGGGAATAACAGTCAAGAGGGGATCAAGAGTCAGACGGGGGAGAGAGAGAGTCAAAGTGGGTATAAACAGTCAAAAGGGGGATCAAGAGTCAGACAGGGGAGAGAGAGAGTCAGCAGTCAAGAGGGGGATCAAGAGTCAGATGGGGAAGAAAGAGAGTCAAAGGGGGAATTAACAGGCAAGAGGGGGAGAGAGTCAAAGGGGGGGAGAGTCACATATAGAGAGCATACACTCTGTCACACTGATACCCATATAAAGAAGCACACACACATACTTACACACTGATATCCTTACAGAAACTCACACACACTGACACACTTATATACATACAGGGAACACATACTGACACACACATACACATATAGAGAACACACACACAAACTGACACTTATACACATATAGGGAACACAAAAACACACTGACACTTAAACACATACAGGGTGGGGCATAAAGGGGTAGGACACAAGGGGTGGAGCCAAGGGGTGGCAAAATTAGGTTTTGCCTAGGGTGGCAAAAATCCTTGCACCAGGCCTGTGTGGAGCACATTGTACTTACATGTATATAACCACATTTTGATGCTGATGTACTATGAAAACTGGAGTAATTCTTGGGCAAACCAAATGCAAAATAGGGGCAGCTAAATATTTCTGTTAACTTAAATGGGGCTTTTACTCTCTTAGGTTCCAGAGATGTCCCCAGTGCATTGTATTTGCATTACAATACATTGGAAATTTCTCTAGAAATCAGTGGGTTAAAAGTCCCATTTCAATCAAGTGTAATTTTGGGAACTTGTATCTATTTCCTTTGGTGCATTTGGGTTTGCCCAGAAAGCGTTCAGTCCTTCTACAGTAGCATCTTCATTTTAGGCTGTAGTGTTCCTTTAAATAACTATGTGGATGACTATAAAAGAATACAACTTTTCCTTTAATTTGTGTAGTCAAAGTAGCCTTTAAAACTTGTAGTCTTCATAGAAAAAAAGCATATGAAAACTAATAATCTAAGAGTGTAAATATAACATTAATAATGTGTAATACCTACAGGAGCAGCAAAAAATAAAACATATATTGTACACATTGCTGTCTAGTTCTTTTTGAGACATTGCAAGTTCTTTCCATGTAGCTAAGAAATAGAAGATGAATGAACTGTTTACTTTCTTTACAAGTTGTTTGTGACTTCCTTTTTATTCCTCATTTTAGCCGTCTTCCTGTTATTGATTTACATGCTATGAAAGGCAGTTGCATAGACTGACCAAGTGAATCATGTTTCCTTGTTAGTCATTAACTACCTAAGCCTTTATTAAACAACAGGAAGATAGATGAGGGGATGGAAAAGAAGATTTAAAAACATAATGCTACTTAACTTAATAGGATCAAATAAAAGGACATTTTCAGTATCAAGAGTGCCTAAATCCCATTTATGAAAGACACAAACAGGTCAGATTTCTAAGACATACTTAACCCTTTAAGGACCAGAGGAGTGTCCAATGCAGTCTTTCCTAGATGAAAAAAAGAGGATTTTAGTCTCACTTGTTAAATCCTTTTATCTTTGTCAATATATCTCACAGGCACCATGGGGAGGTGACAGCTCCTCCCAGGGGCCTGGAACAATTCTAGAAGAAGTGCAGGGGTGGAGCCTTTCCCTCCTCCATATCAGTCTACCTCACTAGCCCCCGCCCAGATAGACTTGTGAAAAGCCTACTAAGTAAGATAGCAAGAAGGTAGAGAGGAAGGGCTCAATCCAAATGTTTGAGATATAGAAGCCGGTAGGGCAAAATGTATACTGACTGACAAAAGAAAATGTCTTGGTCGGTATTCAAATGTCCTACCGGCTTTGCAATGCTTTGCATACCCCTCTGACACTCAAAGGGTTAAACGATGTCAAAAGTTTATGCTTTGTACTAATGCATATGTTTTATTTTACAGCAAGAAGAAAGGAGAAGGCAGAAGAAGGAAGAGAAGAAAGAAGAGAAGACTAAAGAAAAGGACAGAAGAGAACCAGGAAGCTGAGAACGCCGCTGGACATCAAGATTAATAGTAAGTGTTACTTTTAATGGGATTTTTTTTTTTAACTTAATCGGGTTAACCCTAAGAAACCCGGCAGGGTAATTATACCCTGCTGGCACTCATAGAGTTAATTCTACTAACTTTTCACACATTTTTCATACTTTGGATGTATTTATATGGGGCTTAGGGCTCCATATCAATACATCCACTGAGGACTTAGTTTTTTGCTAACGCAGACATTTGAATTGATAATTACGGAGTTTTCATAATTTTCTGTGGGTGAAAACACTTAACTATATTACACGACGGCTGTTTTTTGCCGGCATTTTTTCACAGCACAGGCATTTGAATAGCTTAATGTGCTTGAAAAAATGCAGTCGGCAGAAAAAACAACCATCTCCAACATTTGGATCGAGCCTGAAAACTCCTGTGAGCAATGAACCCAATAGGACTCCCATGTCCAGCCACAGGTGACCCAGCATGGTCCTTTTCACTGGGCAGGAGACCTATGAGTTATATGGACTAAGAGAAAAGGATTTAACAGGTAAGACTAAAATCTTCTTTTCTCTGTCGTCCAATATAACTCATAGGTACCATGGGGATGTACCAGCATTGAGCTCTCAGTGTGGGAAGAAGAAGGAAAGTACCAAGTGCCGGTCCCCCATGATACCAGAGTTCCCATGAACTATCCAGGGTTGCTTATCTATTGTGTGATAAGAACCCCTGAAGACGTGCACGCTGGATAGCACGAAATGTGTTGGGCATTTGTGTATATGTATTTTTTCCAAAATTGATAATTACTAAACCCTATGTGGGATTGTTCTTAATACTTGATTTTTTGAATAAAATAATTTTATATGCATATTCCTGAGTCCGGAGTGGCCTTCTAAAGCAAGATCCAAAGATGCAAGTCTGTGGAGATCCTTATGTGCATTACAAGGATGACTATTTGGTGAGCACATTATAGTGGAGGTCTGTGATATCAGCAGCATCTTACAGATATACTCTTAGAGGGGGTCTGCGCCTCTTTTCTTTGTGTTTTTGTTCTAGTTTGTGGCAACTTACAAAACACCAGTGTATTGAGGGGCTGTGACTACCCGAGCATCTAATGATCTGTGAAGCTGGAAGACCCATAATATAACAGAAGTTTCATTACTCAAAAGAAAGATTTTGGATCCACAGAGGACTATTTACAACTGGAACTTATTGCTCAGAAGGCCATTATGTGATATCTTTTATCTATTCTTTTTTTCTTTTTTTGTTCTTTTTTATATCATGGTGAAATTGTTGACATCTTTTCTCCTAATATAATAGATTTTGGTGAAATAGAGACAAGTAGAGAGGTAGTACTTTTTAAGACAGTCAATAGCGCCACAGCTTTATTGTGTATTTGCAATGCCCTGAAAGAAGATGGCAATGCGTCTCTGGTAGAAGACAGAGAGAGCCGAGGTCTGCACCTTCAGGGAACTAAGGCTGAGACTCTTGTTCACACCATCCACCATTAACAATGAATGGATAATAAACCAAATCCTGTGGTAGGCCTTGGAAGAGGCTGGTTTCCTAGCCTGGATCATGGCGGAGACCATCTCAGGATAATAGTCCTTCCTCCTTAGGATGGAGGCTTCGACAGCCATGTCGTCAAAGCCAGAAGTTCCATGTCTTCCCTCCAGAGGTAACCCTGAAGGAGGAGATCCGGACTGAGTGGCAGAGGAAACGGATCCTGAACAGATAAGACCACCAGTACTGGGAACCAAGGCTGCCTGGTCCAATAGGGGGCAATCAGGATGACCGCCGCACTGTCCATCTGAATCTTCATCAGCACTCTGGGGATTAGAGGGAATGGAGGAAAAATGTAGGCCAGATGAAAGTGCCATGGAATTGACAGAGTGTCCACTGCAAATGCCAGAGGGTCCCCCCAGCGAGAGCAAAATATCTGAACCTTCCTGTTGTCTCTGGAGGCCATCAGGTCTATCCAAGGGAGACCCCACTTCTGAACCAACAGATTGAAAACTTCCGGATAGAGCTCCCACTCCCCGGGGTCCACCGTCTGGCAAATGAGTTTTCTACACCCTGGGTTGTGCACAGCGGAGATAGCAGGAATGTGTTCTACTGCCCAGGTTAAAATAGCCTTGACCTAGGACCAAGCAGAAGCGCTTCTTGTGCCTCCTTGCTTGTTGATGTACACCATGGCTGTGGTATTGTCTGACTGGATGTGGACTGGACATCCCCTCAGTGGAGAGGACCAGGACACCAGAGCGTGAAGAATCACCCTGAGCTCCAGAATATTGATGGGTAGGAGGATCTCCTCCGCAGTCCATCAGTCCTGAACCCGTAGGTGACCCAAGACAGCTCCCCAGCCAAAGATGCTGGTGTCCGTTGTCACCAGAGTCAAATACTGTACAACAAAGGTGTAACGGTTTTCTGACACTCAGACCAGGGTATGAAGTAAAAACACAGTTTTATTGAATCAGGAATGTAAAACAATGCCCCTAGGGGCCAGCACAGGAATAACAGTAATGGCAATACAGACAAAGTGAATGCAATACAGTGGTAGGAATATGTGCTATGTATAGACGGGGAATAACCCCAAAAGGGTTAACAGGTGCAATAGGAGAGACTCAGTCTTAGATTGGCCGACGCCCAGGATATATAGCAGTCTCTGGAACACAGTCTCTGAATAGCGGAAACGGAGTTAAGTGTCTGCACTGAATTCACTCTCAAGTTGGAATAGGAATGCACACAAGTGCCCAGAGCTGAGCCAATACCACCTCCGTGGGCTTAAGAGGAATGCTACTGCCAGAGCTGAAGTAACCAGAACCAGAATCGCCCTTAACTGAAAATAGTAGTAACCCTGCGTGTGTCAAATGGATTGTGCCCTGACACCCCTTGGGTGCCAATACTGACGGTTACTGCACAAGCTACAAAGAGCCGAAGCACTGGGAAGTGCAGTGGATAGCGTACCCTCTGAGCGTATGTAGGCCGGAGCCAGGACACCCTTCCGGTGCCGCACTCAATTCTCACAGCAAGAGCGAACAGACTACCAGCGCCAGCCGGCGCGGTCACGGTGCACACCGAACACCGGACAGACAGTGTTCTGAGGGAGATAATATGGCTGTAATAGAGGTACTTAGAGTAGCGGCTCAAACGGGTAACCGTATGCTTGGCAAGCGATAAAGGAGGCACAAGACCGGAGGCTACAGGCACTGCACGGGTTAAGTGGTTCTGTACAATAGAGAACAGCTTAGCAAACAGCGGATGGCAAAGCAACCTCAGGCTACAGCTAGACGATAGTGAGAGGAACAGCGAGTCACTTAAACAGTTCAGAATGTCGCCGGAGCGACCGGAGCAATACTGGAACACCGGAATAGCAGACAGGACTGGAGCAACAACCGGAACTGGATCAATACTGCAGTAGGAACAACAGCCGAAGAACAGGGTCAATCACGGAGCAGGGTCGTCAGCCAGAACCGGGTCAATCACGGAGCAGGGTCGTCAGCCAGAACCGGGTCAATCACGGAGCAGGGTTGTCAGCCAGAACCGGGTCAATCACGGAGCAGGGTCGTCAGCCAGAACCGGGTCAATCACGGAGCAGGGTCGTCAGCCAGAACCGGGTCAATCACGGAGCAGGATCAGGAGAGGAGTCAGACAAGCCAGGTCGGTACACAGGAGACACTGGAACTCAGCAACGAGGTGCAGGAACAGGAACACCACGAAAGGGCACTCGACAAGTGCCCAAACTCCAGCATATAAAGGAACATCCTGGGCGGGCCAATCAGCTTCCTCAAATGCACAGGTAATTCAGCCAAGATTGACAGGAAAACATGAGGACCGTGATAAAAGGGCTTCCCCTTCACTAAGCGGATTCTCTCGAACCACCAAAGGAGGTCCTGCCTCACTTTCTGAGAAAGAGAGATCAGGCAGTTCAACATATCTGGATTCCCACAGCAAGCATGCATGATGAGCCTCTGGAGCTCCCTAGTGTGAGCCATGGAGTACGGAACCGCCTCCATGGGGAATATCAAGCGGCCCATCAGAGAACTTACGCACTGGAGCTGAGGTCCACTCCAAGGCCCGGGACACCGGATGCATGATCTGCTGAACAGAATTCTTTTTCAGGAAGACCATACCCTAGCAGGTGTCAAACCTGAGACCGAGGAAAACCAGGTTCTGAGAAGGAACCTGAACAGATTTGTCCATGTTCAGAATCCACCCATGATGGAGGAGAATCTGAACACATTCCTGGACCTGACGGTCCAGAAGGTCCCTGGAAGGAGCCTTTAACAGAAGGTCATCACCTGAATCCCCTTGGCATGCAGGTAGGCAATCAATGCTCCTAAGACCCGTGTTAACACCTGAGGAGCAGTGGTAAGCCCAAAGGGCAGAGCAGTGAACTGGAAGTGCCCCAAGGAGCAAGCGAACCTGAGGTACTTTTGGCTGTCCGGGTGAATTGGAACATGCAAGTAAGCATCCTGAAGATGCAAAGAAGCCAGAAATTCTCCCGGACACATCGCTGCAATGACAGAGCGCAAAAATCTTGTTGGGAGTATAGACCACAAAAGAGTTGAGATCTTTGAGATCTAAGATGGTGCGACTGCCGCCATCCCTCTTGGGAACTACTGTACAAAGAGGTTTGAATAGAAACCTAAACCTCTCTCTAGAGGTGGAACCGGAGCTAGGACTCCCTTGTCCAAGACAGCCTGCACCGCCCCGTTGAATAGACGTAGCTTTTCTTCACCTAGAGGGGTTCTTGAAAGGAAGAATCTGAAATCCTTAAGTGCCGTGGCGTCAGCCAAGGGTAAAGCAGTAGATTTAGACAGTCTAGAAATAGGGGGAATCAACCTGAGGAGGTGTAGCCCACTGAGCCAAGGCTGCATCAGAGAACGGATACAGCCTAGAAAATCACTTGGAAAGAGAAAAACACTTGTCTGGTGTTTTTCACTCATCCAGGATAACCTGGTCCAGAGTGAGATTAGGCGGAAACATAGTAAGGGATTTCTTGCACCTTTGAAAGACATCAGAAGAAGACTGGCTCTCTACAGGATTAACAGGAATCTGTATGGTAATCAAAACCGCTTTAATGAGACCCTTTGCCAAGGGCTCAGGGTCAGCCTCAAAGGGGTCACCATATGCATGGGAAGAAGCCCCTTCTGCACAATCCCTTTCCTCTGAATCAACCTCAAATTAATCCTCCTCAGAGGAAAGAACAGGAATACCAGGGGCCTTAGGGGCCACAAACCTGAACGAGGTGGGGGGGTTCCAAGAGGGAACTGTGCCATAGAGGACTTTAAGTCCTTGACCGAAAATGGCTCTTGTTCAAGGCTGGAGGGCCTGGGTGGAGCGGTAGGGGCCACAGCACATGAGGGGCATAAGTGTCCTGCGTACTTTCTAGGCAGCCCCGTTTGGCATGAGGAACAGTAAGCAAGGGGGGTCAAAGATGCCCCTGAATCCTAAACAGTAAGAGGGGACCCAAATACTGTCACCCAGATTAATAAATCACCTCAGAAAGCCCAAAAGAGTACTTATCTGGCAGGCTAATGGTTAACCTGTGGAGGAGAGTAAGATAATCCAAGCCTCTGAGTAGGATACTCATCCAAAGAGAGAGAGAGAAAATGGTAATCACTGTCATCAATCCCATGTAAGAATAAAAAAAGTCTCTGGGTGATTCCATTTCTATCTGAAGGATTCCACCACAGCAAAATGTATCAGAACAATTGTTATAGCTGAATGCCACAAAGTACAAAACAATGCAATTATGAGTAAGACCAAACAAATACAAGACACTCAGAATTAACATCAAAAGGTGCAGACACAGGATATCTAGGATATTTTGAAGCATCCTCCTATATAATAATTCACTAATATATGTTTGTCATGCGCAGTACAGACTGCCCGCACTGCGGCTGGTAATGGAGAGGGGTGCTCCGAATACACACACTAGTCCTCACTGCGCACCGAAAGTGCCGCGGTGCAGTCATGCACAGTAGAGACTGCCCGCGCTGCGGCCATTGCTGCCTGGCACTGTGGCCTGTGTACACGGGCTGTTCAGCTAGTTTTATATATTTAACACCTTACGGACCAGCGGTCCTGGGGTTGGTTTCCCTTTAAGGACCAGGTTGACAACTTCAGCGTGATGGTACACGTGACTGATCATGTGTGCCAGAGCGCCAAACGGGTTCTGATAGTGACCGCTCCGGTCTTGGAGAGGTCAGTTTCAGATCCCACTACTACTACTAATAGTGTTACTTCAAGAGTGATGTGAGTAAACAACACATGACGGTCCTGACATGTCACTGGTCCTTAACCCCTTCGCGTCCTGTGACGTACCCGGACCGTCACGCTGGTCCGGCACTTAAGGACCAGTGACGGTCCTGGTACGACCGGAGCTATCTCTTTCAGTCCTCCTTTCGATGTGCCGCCCCACGTGATCAGTCAAGTGGGACGGCACGTCGAACGCGTCTATCTGGTCCTTAACCCCTTAGGGACCCTTGACGTACCAGGACCGTCAAGGGTAAACTTTCTTGAAAGACCCTTGACGGTCCTGGTACGTCACGTACATTTTACTTACAGCGCTCTTCCGGGAGCGCTGTAAGTAAAAATGGGGCATGAAATAGACCGCTCCAAGATCGGAGCGATCTATTTCAAGCCCCATAATGACGCGCCGATACACGTGACAGGTCACGTGTACCGGCCCGTCAACGTGCCCCTATGCGGACGTTATGGGACGGAAATGTCCCATAATGTCCGGTCCTTAAGGGGTTAAAGGACCAGACACCGCGGGATCGTCGGACCCTAAGGGGTTAAGGGGTAAATGTAAAAAACACTGCATGTTCCTGTGTGTAGTCCATGGACAACATATTATTCTCCAGTTGTTGTGTTACAATTCCCATCATCCTCAGCCTGCCAATCACCATACTCAGTCAGGAGTTGTAGTCAAACAACAGATGGATGGCTGTAAATTGCTCTTCCCTGGCACAGATACACACCAACAAAACTTAGAGTGCTAATGCTCTGGAAAATATTTCAGTTTATTATTTTAGGTAAAAAAGTAGCATAAAGTGGAATCATGCATATAAAAAAATGTATCTCAATTTATTTAAATGCATGACTTACCTTGGTATCTGTTATTCATACATCAGTCATGTCTACATATTTAAATGTGTTGCACTATATCACTATATCTGCAACTGCCTATTTATAATCTTAATTTTTAATCTGCCTTTCATTCACATTTCCTCACAACAGAAAACAGGCTTCAGCCTGAGTTTTTCATTAGAGTGAATTGTCTGTATCAGACTGTAAATGGAAAATAACTAGCGATAGATCTGATAAAGGCTATGCAGACTAAAATAAAGACTGGGAAACAAAAGATCATTGTGTGCAGGCAAATGAAAAACTACCCAAGAAATAGCTTTTGGAAGGATATATATAATTGTATAATGTTTTTTCACTTGTTGTGAATGCATTGTCCAGCTGTGGGTCACGAATCCCAGGATGCTCAGCTGGGTTAACAGATGTCAGTCTCTCGATCGTGACGTCATCTGGGACCGCAAAGGAGCATCTTTGGCGGGTTTTTTGCACATTGTCACTGTATATAAGGTCACATAGGTGTATTAGGATTTGTCTTGATAAAGGCCCTCCAGGGGGCCAAAACGTTGACAGAATAAAATAAAGAAATTTTTTGGCACAAGTCCCAAGTGTGCATTGGTCTCATGGATTATACCATTTCACCTGATATATATATATATATGCTGATTAAATAGTCATTTTGGAGAACAAATTTACACATAATTGATTAGTAGTTGTCTTTAAGATTTTTTAAGATTGAGTTTTATTATTAAAATGTTAATGTTCCTTTAACAATAAAACAAGAAAGGTAACAGGATAATACAGTATGCTATGTGATTTAAACATCAAGTAATACAGTTTATGTAGAAAAGTCACATTTCAAATGATATATTCCTTTATTTAAATTGTTCAGCATATTCTTTCATTGCTATATCTGTTGCCACTTGTGATATAAATGCAGAAATGATGCACCATTTTATTTCATTATTCTATTGTCCTTAGCTGTATTTATATATCACTATGGAAATAAAAAGGCTACAATGACAACTAGCAGCAAATAAGGATGGGTGGAATATTACTAGATATAAAGTGTTTCCTGTTCACATTGGGAATATCCATCGTGACAGAATGTGCATGTTTATTTCTTCCCATTAAGTTATTCCACAATCCCTTGGTGGAGTAAGATAATTGTAGTCTCAGAAGAAGGAGTAAGGAAGAGGAGGGAGGTGTTTCAGTACAAGTGAGGTTGTACATGCTAGGGAACTCAGTTTTGTTGAGATCTAAGGGCTCGATTCAAATGTTGATGTTAAAACCAGCGTCTCCAGTTTTTTCTGGCGACGCCAACATTTGAATCGAGCCCTAAGTCCCTAACAACTTAACCAAAAATCTATGAAACATTACACTGACTTTAAAACAGAACAAAGAATAGGCAGTTTAAATATATACTTTTATTTCAAGGGTAGTCAAATGTAGTCAAATGTTGGATCTGCAGCTGTTGGGATAATGGGAGTTGTATTCCCAAGAAGTGGGGTCTAGTAATTAACTACACTTGCTTTAATGAGGCAAAAACTGGTAGCTGTGAGCAACATCTGTAAATCCTGTTTTAGTATTTCATTTCAGCTACGCTGTGAGAAACATATGACATACATCTTCAACCACTGCTTGCCACTGCATAAGAAGTAACAAGACTGGCAGCATAATATGTAGTAACACAAAGGTTGCATTTAATACAGAAAACAAGCAAAAAGTTCTTCTTAAAATGTGATGCTTAAAGGGATAGTAATACTTCATTTTAACCTTATTTTATTTTGTAGGCATTAAAAAAACATGAAGAATGATAGAAGTCTTATCTCTCAAACCTTTATGGTTTAAGAGATATTCACAAGCAAAGTTTCCCCCTCCCGCCCCTTTTACTTAGTGTAAGCCATCTCTTCTCAGATGTGAATCTGGTTGTAAGACCAGACAGATAACAGAAGGGGACAATCTTCTTTGTATGAAAAGAATGAAAGCCCTTCCCCCCTTGACAAGTTTTTTAGCTTTTTCCCTTATCTTAATTGAAGATTGTCCCTCTCTGCAGTCTACCTGGGCACCTCCCTTCTGATCTGGCTGAACAGGGGGGGATACTTTGCTTGTGAATATCTCTTAAACCATAAAGGTTTGAGAGATAAGACTTATATCGTTCTTCATGTTTTTTAATGCCTACAAAATAAAATAAAGATAAAACGAAGTATTACTATCCCTTTAAATAATATATACTATTATTAGAAGGTTGTGACATGATTGAAGTCCAATGGCCTAATTCATTCATCCCTAATCCATCCCTAATCCATATGTGAGATGCAGAAAGCCTAGTAAAAGGGAAGTGGCAGAGAAGGTTGGCTGCTAAATGACAGAAAGAACAACAGAGTGGAATTTCTGGGCCCCCTTATTTTTGAAAAAAAGGACCTTCCTTTTATTATCCTTTTGGATGCTAAACATGTCTCTGGTACATTGCTTTACAATGCATTATATATGTATCTAACAGTCAATGGGTTAATACAGAGCAGTCGTGCTTAATGTGACCAGATTGCCATTTTCATTTGGGTAGCTTGTTAAAGGGATAGTAATACCTAAAATGTAAAAAAATATATGTTGTAGGGTTTATCCCCCTGAGTAAAACAAGAGTATTCCCACTGCTGAAAGATGTTTCATTCAAAAGTTATTAATTTTCAAAGTAGAATTTTTTAGGTGCAATATCACAGTGACCTGAAATTGTACAGTGGCGCTGTTGCTACACCATCCTATGGAGATTTATGGTCCCGGGACCAGAGCTGTCCATAGGATCATGTAGCAACAGCGCCACTGTACAATTTCAGGCCACTGTGATATTGCACATAAAAAATTCAACTTTGAAAATTAATAACTTTTGAATGAAACAATTTTCAGCAGTGGGAGTACTCTTGTTTTACTCAGGGGGATAAACCCTACAACATATTTTTTTTTACATTTTCGGTATTACTATCCCTTTAAATTTCCTTTCTGCAAGACTGCATAGAGCAGTCCTGCAGTTGTGTTTTTTCATAAGCTTCCAGCATTACAATTGTGATCTGGTTATGTTACTCATACCTGGTTTCTGTTTTCAACTCCTTTCATCAGTGGAGCATTGTATAACGAAATTTGTATAACTTTTTCAAATTACATGATCTATATTGATATTGCATGTGATCACATTAAGCTATACCTTTAAAGGGATATTAATGTTTCATAATAAAAGAAGCTATAATTAATTATTATAGTATTTGGACTTTGGAGAGTGTTATTTCAATTCTGTCAGAGTTGTAGTTCAAGAGTAATTCAATAACAAAGTATCCCCCTCCTGCCCCTTTTACTGATGTAACACTGTTCAGCCAGATCAGAAGGGAAGTGCCCAGGTAGACTGCAGAGAGGGACAATCTTCAATTAAGATAAGAGAAAAACCTGAAAAACTTGTCAAGGGGGGCAGGGCCTTCATTGTTCTCATGGGAAGAAGAATGTCCCATTCTGTTATCTGTCTGTTTTTACAACCAGATTCCACTAGATTACACTAGGTAAAAGGGGCGGGAGGGAAAACTTTGCTTGTGAATATCTCTCAAACCATAAAGGTTTGAGAGATAAGACTTATATCGTTCATGTTTTTTTTAATGCCTACAAAATAAAATAAAGATAAAACAAAGTATTACTATCCCTTTAACCAGGAATAGGAATGGGTACAAAGTCCAGTTTTGTTCCTGGGGGAATCCTCTCATAATATTCACAATATTCTGCGTTTTACATGGGAATTACCACCCATAGAGAAACACATAGATAGACAGAGAGGTAAAAAAAGTTGCTTTGGTATGCTGGCTAGCACAACATGTGCAGCAGGAGAAGCTTGAGGACTGCTGCTTTTGATTAAGAGGAGGAGGAATCCAGCAGCAGTAGCAGTGAAGGCATCCCACTTCCCTCTGCTCAAGTGATCCCCAATCACCCAACATCTTCCCTAGTGATCTGGGGAAGTATAATAAAAAAGGTCACTGGACAGCAGTATCAGCAGGAGTACAGGTCAGCTGCCTGTGCCTTCTGCTACAACTGTCAGTATGCCTCCTGAGGAGATGACAAGTTTGACAGCAGTGGACCCTCTGTCACATTTGTCATCACCAAGTAGGCCTAGAGAGCAGTGGTGGTTGTACTTATGAGAGTGAGGGTAGTGGAGGAGCTGGTGCTGTAGAGCATATGGGAGCTTTTTTTGAAGAAAAGGATAAGTAATGGGAGAAATATATGTAGCTGGTAATGGGCATCACCACCACCACCACCAGCAGTGACATTCAAGCATTTGCTGCTACTCTAATTCATGCTGCTGAGTCGTCAGTGACAGATATTCATCTGTCACAGCATCAGGCTGATGTGCCACAGATCACTGTGACCACCATGGGATTGGGTTCAGCCAGAAGTGATATGGGACTAGGACTTGGACTAGGTGATTCCACTTTATACAATGTGTCATAAGATAGTGAAAAGGCAAAAGGAGGGGACACACTTTGGCACATCTGCTCTCATTAAGCACATTGTTACGGTTTACTGACACTCAGACCAAGGTTAAAAATAAAACACAGTTTTATTGAGGTAAAATTAAGGGACAGCGCCCCTGGGGGCCAGAACAGGTTATAGCAGGTATAGACAAGTAATGGCTGTAGTACAGGCCCAATATAGCAGGAGCAAATAGCACTCAACAGAATCAATGGAGGAACAAGGGTTAATGCCCAAAGCAATCTGATCAGTCTCTGTGGTGGTGATAAGCCAACGCCCAGTGGATATAAACAGTCCCAGTGGTAGTGCAATAGGAAGGTGCAGTGTGCGACTGAACTGAATCACTCACAGATAGCTGTATAGTAATATGGCCAATGGTACAGCAAGGACTGACTAGAGCTAGAGCCAATCACACCACTAGGGTGCAATAATGGAGGAGAGCCACTGCTGGAGCTAATGGAACCAGAGCCAGAGACGCCCCTTAGGTATGGCAACGGAGGAGACACTGCATGTGCCAATGGGACCAGAGCCAAGTACACCCCTTGGGTGCCGCAACGGAGGAGACACTGCACAAGCGTATATCGGGAGCCAAAGCGCTGCCTAGTGCGATACGGTAGTAGAACACAGTGAGCAATTGGAAAACAGAGCCAAGACACCCTTCCGGTGCCGAAACAGAGCAACACACTGCAAGAGCTAACGGTATGCCCAATAGCACCATGCGGTGCAACAACTGCAAGGAACGAGCACCGTAGTTGGAGTACTGCTCTGCTAGTGTCAACGGATAGGCTCGGTGATGGAGGCAACAAGCTCATCAAGTGTTAAATGGCTCAGATAGAACGGCAGCAAGCTTGGCAAGTGTACAGAGACAGGCTCAATATCGGAGGCAACCACACAGCAAGTGTATCTGACAGGCTCGGACATGGAGGCAACGGCTCAGCAAGTATACTCAGACTGGCTCGGTAATGGAGGCAACAGCTCAGCAGCAGAGACGTGATCAGTCAGGGCAATACTACCCACACAGTTCAGAATGTCACTGGCAGGCGATTGAAATCTCGCAGGAACACAGGAAACAATCACGGAGCAGGAACAACAGTCAATGCCGGGTCAAACACGGAGCAGGAACGTCTGCCGGAACCGGGTCAATCACGGAGCAGGAACGTCAGCCAGAACCGGGTCAATCTTGGAGCAGGAATGTCAGCCAGGACCGGGTCAATCACGGAGCAGGAACGTCAGCCGGAACTGGGTCAATCACGAAGCAGGAACGTCAGCTGGAACCGGGTCAATCACGGAGCAGGAAGAGCAGGATAGTCAGACGGGCCGAGTCGGTACACAGGAAAGCAGGAACACAGCAACAATGGCGCAGGATCAGGAACACCACGAAAGGGCACCTGACAGGTGCCATAGGCCCAGTATAAAAAGGGACACCCTGGGCAGGCCAAACAACCTCCTCCAATGGACGAGCACCATCACAGAGAGTGACAGGGAATCACGGGGACCGTGATACACATGCAACATAGACATCTGATGTTTATTAAGCATGTGAAACCCTCCCCCCAAAAAAGGAAATTGAATACTGCTGTCATTGAGCCCATTGTACCTCTTCAAAGACACAAAGAAAATGGGAGAAAATCCAGCAATAATGAGGGTAACATCTAACTCTTCTTCTTCTTTGCATTTCTCCTGCTCCTTTACCTCTGCTACTGCCTCTAGTAATTTTGCTGGACATTATCAAAGTAGTGAGCTTTTAACAGTGAATTACACAATAGAAATGTCTTTATGTGGTGCCTTACCATTCACAAATTACTGTGTCATATAAGTCAGTCTCCAGTATCTGATTGTCACAGATAGCCTCAGTATCAGCTCACATCAGGGACTGTCTCTGTCACCTAACAGTCAACTGTCCCTATCTGTCACCATTTACAAAACAAAAATAACACACTCCCTGCAGGTGCAACTCCTTCTCTCCCTCTTTGCCTGTCTGTATGTCAGTAGATAGTGTCAATAAGATTTCAGCATCTTCTTTCTCTCTCTATCTCTCTCTCTTTAAGGATCCAGTCCAGAAACTCCTCTGCTGTTATCTGCAGCTCTGCATGTTTGCCTAGGCACACTCACTCCATTCATTCCATCTTTTCTATTGCTTGTCGTCCAGTCTGTTTCTAGGACAAGCCCACTGAGGCTTACATCAAGCAGTCTTAAAGGCATTTCAGTGCATCTGCATATTATGTTACTGACTAGATTTCTAGTTCTGAGACTCCTGTTTCCTGTTTCTGACCTTAGCTTTCAATTCTTACTGCACTTGTGTGCCACCTGTCTTGACCTCTGCTTTGCTCCAGACCTGATTCTGTTTGCTGACTTGGTTCCTATGACCTTGTCTGTTTGTGAGCTGCTAGTCCAATTCACCTATGTGAGCTACTTGGAGTTGTCTTCGCTCCCTAGCCTTGCATCCTAGCTTTGTTCTCCTCAAGCAGCTCATCATCAGCAGCAGCAGCAGACTTGACACTCCCTTCACACTCCCCCAGAGTCTCCAGACTTCACTAACATAGAGAATAAATGCCCTGCCCAACAGACTACCTAAACTAAATGTCATCTCTGCTTTCATTTGCCTATCTTCTCTAGCTCAGAAACACTGCTTTTTTTCCCTTTCTGTCATGCAGAATGACAAATTTTGGGAACCTGACACCACTTTTTTTACTATCCTGCCGGTAACAAAATGGAAATTTGCCCATGGGGGGGGGGTGAGGGATGCAATTCATTCTTACCATTGATTTTAATGAAATGATCAAGGTAGAAAAAGGAAAAAAAACAGCACTTTTCTCAAAAAATGGCCCCTTTTAGCCCATCCCTATCCAGGAACACATGAAACATGCACATTTCAACGCATCCATGAAATATTAATTTTTACGTGTCCCTCATTATAGGACGATCAACAACTCCTAATAATAACCCTCACTTACCTTATTATGTACGTAATGACCCCCACTTACCTTATTATGTATAGAAAGCCATAACGGCCCTTTTGATATTTTCCCTTGCACCTTTGTTCAAGACATAATATCTTCAATCAGTCTTGGATGTTTTATCCATGTGGTCATGACAACTGCTGGAAGTTTTTTCAAAAGGAATACATAAACCTACTTAACCTTTTAAGTACCAAAATGGAGCAAAGCATTGAGATTACCCTGTGTAGTGAGCAGAGTGTGAGGTCCTGTGATCCTCCTAGCAACTATCATATCTGCTCAGGACTGATATTATCTCTTTAGCCATATATCAAGTGAGAACATCACAAGGAATAGTAGGATTTTTATGTCCAAGGTAAGTGGAGGATATTATTAAGAATGATTAATTCTCATTTAAATGAGGAGGACTGGTCAGTATAGGTCACATAAATAATTAAATACTGCAGTGCTGTTGACTGCTTACTTTGATCCCATTTTGAGGGCTTCTATTTTTCCTGACTGGCAATCACTTTTTGCTCCACTGAATGTTGTTATAGATTTGGTTAAAGCCTGAAAATCTCAATTAATTATAGATTCCAGGGACCATCAGTGACGCAGTCACTTTAATTAATCCACCCGTGTTCAAGCAGAAATATACTGAAAATATGCACTGTTGATAGCTCACAAGAAAAAGGGTTGAATACCTCAGGTTTACTCTGAAGGGTTTTCTTACATATTTATGGTTTCTAGTGGTATATACAACACAATATTTTACTTATTTCCCCCTCTGTTTTCATTGTGAATATTTACTGCTGATGGCTAGAGCTTAAGGTTGCCAGACCATTTCTTTAAAAGGGACTCATGAAAAATGTATTCTGTGGGTCTGCAATGATTATTACTGTGTTGCAATGATTCCCATGGAGAATGCATTTTCATATATTTCCCTTTTGAAAGGGAGGATTTTGTAGCCATAAGCTAGAGACATCATCTATAAATATCCACAATATAAAGAAGGAAAAAGAGGAAAATAGAATAATAAAATCCTGTACTATTTGATAGAACTACTATATTTTATATTAATTCCCTTTATAAATTACATTAACCATGTAATTTGTGGGAAGCATTTTACTGCCTTTTTTTATAAGTAAATGGTTTTTATAAGATGAGATTTAAAAGATAGCATAAGTAGCAGTTGATTGATAACATAAAATAGTATATTGGATCTATAAATTTAGTATTTTGCTTTTACTTGTGCACAATAGACATCAGTTTATAGTGCATTAATAGATTATCTGTGACAGCTGCTGAACTTCTATCTAAAATTCAATCACTCATGAAAAATTTGTCTTTGTGTATCAGGTTCCTTGACACTGTCAATGTCACCCTCATTCTTAATCTGACACATATATGGACTGCAATTACATGCTGATCCTGACTTGTCTTGCTTACTTTGTCTAACATATCAGCTTTCAATAGTTAAAACAAGCTAGTCCAACTATGGTCCTGGTCTCGAGAACACTCAACAGGTCAGGGTTAAATAAAAGACTAAATGAAAACAAATAAGTAGCACACACACAAATACACAGATGCACACACTTCTCGCTCTCTTACACTCACCACACATATTACCTTGGCAAGAGTATTTTATCCAATCTCACACTTCCTCTCTCTCTCTCTCTCTCTGTGCCTCTCTCTTTCTCTCTGACACACACACACAAACATTTCTTTGCAATGAAAATTTATTTTTTTTGGTCAAAATTGGTTCAGCTCCAGTTATTTAAATACTTTCTTTTTTTGGGGTGTGTGTCTAAAATAACATGTATCTAGATTTGTCTGCTTGGTTCAAGCACCTCTCCCACCCCTCAGATGCCATCTTGATTGCCTTTAGGATACAATTATTTGAAAGTCTCTCTCCATTATAAAGAAAAAGGCCCCTTCTCATGGGTGACAGAACTGTAGCAGCCCCCTGCTATAGTTCTGTTGCCATTGTTCTTTTACTCACTTTCTCCTGTCTTCCCCCACAGATCCAGAAGAAAGATGGGCATGTCTGTTGGCTGATACATGTCAGTGTGAGCTAATATTATTGGTTTCTACTCAACTGGTGTTTTACCAGCAGGCCAGAAAAAAATTGTGGCAACACAGCTTGCTGTAACTTTGGTCCAATAATGCACTGACATATCATCCATTGCAGTTTCATTCAACTTTTACTGAGGGCAAGGGATGCAAAGAGAAAAAAGTTATGCTATAAATTGCATGGATATCACATTAAACTTATATTTCTTTTTATACACACTATTTGAATTATATGAAAATATATATGTAAACCCTATTCCTTTTTAGGTGATAATATCCCTTTAATTATCTCTTTGTTTAAAGGGGAAATGTTCCCTAGGGATAAGTGATTCTTAATTTAACAAAATTACTTCCCTAGTATCCTTTATACAGCAGCCACGTGTTATCTATTAATATCTTGTTTTATTTGTATCTGAATTTGCCTGTATAATAAGCAGTGTCTTTTCTGACGCTCATGGTGATGGGGAACAGGAGATGGTCCCACAATTAGGGATCTTATTCTTACAAAAAGATTCTACAGCTGGGGAGTAGGCCTTCTCATGATGACCACAGTGAAAGTGATGAGTGGTCAAATGTATGACAGAAAAGATGGCAACAGAGTGATACAGCAATCTCAGCAGTGTACAGCTTGATGTATGTGATTTAAATGGAAAGTAGCATGACTCTGTGTGTTATGTTTGGGAAGAGGGGTCTGGAGCATAAGGGCACTCTCACATCCACCAACAAAGCCAAGAATACACAAGGTAAAGGGGGTGATATTGATGTACATCACATCAGCTGCTCCATTCGGCTTATGTTGGGTCATGGGATCAAGATGGTCAATCACAATATTCCCTCGAGAGCTATAGTTGGGTCATTCAGAGTCTATCCAAGTGTTAGCCTGTACATCTCCTGCTGGTAACTTGGTAAGGCCCTGCATGAGGTTATATGCAGCGAGATAGCTATATATAGCAATGATTGTGGTCAACAACCTTTCATTTCCTCCAGCCACATCTAGCCCTTACTTGCGTACAATTTCAGGATGATGTCCATGCCCAACCCTAGGATATGTACAAGGTAGCAGGGGATCCGGAGAGGGTAGCTCTGAGATGTTGCTATCGGTACGGTGACAGGCCCTGTCACTTCTGGCCTGGATTGAGAAAGAGAAGATCCAGGTTTTAAGAGCCGGACATTGGAAGGCCTTGAAATGTAGACCATGGCCACAAATGGTGCAAGGCCCAAAGGCCAAAGCTGCCGAATTCTTCCACGATTTTCTCCCAAAAAGTGATGTTGGAGCTCCATCCCAGATTTCCTAAATCAGGGCTGTTGTTGCTCCTAGGTACATAGACTGATGGTCAGGATAATAGCATATTTTCAGCCCAGTGAGAACGGAGCTAAGGAATCTGTGTCCTCACAGTATGGGGCTTAAACACACCTCAATAAAAATTTCCATATTAACTGGAAAGACTGACTCTGGGCAAATAAACATGCCTAAACATACATAATCATCATCTCAGTTATCATCAACACAATCTCCATTTCAAAGTCCAGACCCACCATACCACACTCACTATTGTTGACTAAGCAGCAACACAAGTCATCAACATTCACAAATCTAGCTATAAGTGCTTCTATGAAATTTCAAGTATGGAGATAATTCACTAATGATCCAAAAGCTAAACATGTTTTTATTGGTTGTTTCTGTAAAAACACAGATGAACAGGGGAAAGTAGGTTTATATTTAGGCATATCCTCATTGAGATCTCGCCGGAAGCGCAACCATAGGTCTTACTGGGAGACAAACCATAAGCACATCAGAGGTGTGATGAATAGCAGCAGTAGAAGCACTCTTAAAAGCTCACTGGCCAAGGAGCACATAATATTAGTTTTATAGAGTGGGACAACATTTTCCTTAGTAATAATAAAACCCATATTTCATGTTGCTAAAACACTTAGGATACACAGTACTTCTTCTGTTTGCCAACAACCCACCCTTACTTAGGGTTTCATTGGATAACGGCCCGTTAGCAAAAAGTGCTAACGAGCTATTCAATTGCCCTACCAGCTGAAAGCACAACAGACGTCAGGCCACAGAAAAGGGTCTTGTGGCCAAAGTCTGTTTTGTGCGCTAAGTTCCCAAAGCGCCACTAAATAGCAGCAATATTGGGAAATTCACAGTGAAAAAGCTAACTATCGGTGCCTTATATGTGTTAAACTTACCTGTTATCCTCTGTCTCCTTCTGTAATTCCTTCTTTCTTCTGTCTTGCATCTTCTTTCTTCTCTTCATTCTTCTTTCTTCTAGCTGTAAAAAAAAAACCATAAGAGTATTATAAGTTATATATGAAATATCCCAGACAATAATACATAGTTTAACCCCTTGAGTGCCAGAGTAGTATGCAACGCATTGGGGCTCAAAGGGTTAAACCATGTATTAGTTCCCAGTTCAATATAACTATGCCTCAAATACAATATGTCCAACTTGGTCATAATACATATTTCAAAATGCCATAAAAAAAATTTATTTCATCCATCTCCGCTGCTGTGTGGCACAGTCCCCCCATCCTATCCCTCACTGGCCAATACCCATTCCACACTGAGGGAATTTGAACAGAGACTGCCTTTATATATGGGCAGTCTCTGTTCAAATTCCTTCACAGCAGGTGGACTGTGCCACACATTAATGTCTCCGCTGCCAACACCTCTATGGCTGCACACAGCAGTGGAGAAACATAAAATAAAGATATATTTTTTATGCCATTTTGGAATATGTATTATGACCAAGTTGGACATATTGTAATAGAGGCATATTTATATTGAACTGGGCACTAATTATGGTTTAACCCTTTGAGCCCCAGAGAGGTATGCAACGCATTGCTTTAGCACTCAAGGGGTTAAACTATATATTATTGTCCAGGATATTTCAGCAAACATGTATTCATACTCTTATGTTTTTTTATAGCTAGAAGAAAGATGAACGAAGCGAAGAAAGATGCCTGTTCCATACTGAGGGAATTTGAACAGAGACTGCCTTTATATATGGGAAGTCTCTGTTCAAATTCCTTAACAGCCAGTCAGCTTTGACCAACTGTGCTTTAAACTGATTGGCTGGGAAGTGTGTAAGCACATCCCAGCCAATGGCTGTGAAGGAATTTGAATGGACATCAGCCCATGAGGGACAGGGCGGGGGGACTGTGCCACACATTACTGTCTCTGCTGCAGCCACCTCTATGTCTGCATACAGCGGCAGAGACAAATAAAATAAAGCTACATTTTTTTATGGCATTTTGGAATATGTATTATGACAAAGCTGGGCATGTTGTTATGGGGGCATATTTATATTGAATCAGGCACTAATAATAGTTTAACCCTTTGAGCCCCAGAGAGGGACGCAATGCATTGCTTTGGCACTCAAGCGGTTAAACTATGTATTATTTTCCAGGATATTTCAGCAAACATATTCATACTCTTATGATTTTTTACAGCTAGAAGAAAGAAGAATGAAGAGAAGAAAGAAGATACAAGACAGAAGAGAAGAAAGAAGAAGGACATTAGCTAATCAGGATGCTGAGGACTCCGCTGGACATCAGTGTTACTTTAAATTGGATGTTACTTTATAACTTACTCGGGTTATCCCTATGAATGGCAGAGGGGTAATTATACCCCACAGGCACTCATAGGGTTAAGTCTACTAACTTTCAATATGTTTGAGGTTCTTTGGATGTATTGATGTATAGGTTTTAAATCTAGATGCTAAAGTGCGCCCCTTATTGGATTTTACCAGCTAACACAGTCTATTGACTTGCAGCTTAAGGTGTTTGTTTCACTTGTCTATGGGCCAAAATGCTTCTGCCTTTATCGCCCGGAAAGGGATTTTATTGCCGGCAGTTTTTCATAGCACAGTCATTTGATTGGCTTACAGTGTTTGAAAAAATGTCATCAGAGGTTTTTGGCTTAACAGCGACAATTCAATTGAGCCCTTAGTTCTTAGAAAGAAGTAACAAAATGCACAAAGATAATACAAAAGTACACCTGCGGAATGACAAGCTTGCCAAAATGTTGGAGGTCTACATGCTGTTGCCCAGATTTCATTGCTGATATGCATTTCAGCCCTCTCCCATTTCCCATGCTGCAGTTATTTTCCAAGAAAGGCTGTAACAGAATTGTTTATTCAGGTAGTTAGAGTGGTGGGAAAGGGCAAATGCACTCAGCCTTCTAACACAATTTTAAAGGGATATGCTGCTGAAGGACTTAACCTGCTAACAACTTTTACTATCATCTGAGGATTTCTCCAATTCAGCACTCAACAATAGTATTTTAAAAGGAATTGTCATGGCTATTAAAAGCATAGGCACAAATGATACAGTTCTTCAAGGAAATTCATTGGTGGTAGTAAAAAAGCCAGATTTAATGTATTTTCGATGCACAGGAATTTCTGTGGAAAAAGCAGGAAATTGCACTGTCCATGAAAATTCCCCCAAAAATCAGGACTTGGGTTTGGAATCACTGCTAGAATGGCTGTGTTATAGTGTTGAGCGAGCGTGCTCGGCCGATGCTCGGATCGGCTCGAGCATCGCTCTGCTCGGCACATGGCGGTACTCGTCGAGTACCGCCATGTGCTCGCCCGCCATGTTCGGGTGGCGGGGATCTGTGCCGGAAGAGGCACAGATCAGAAGACGCTCCGCTGGACCACCAGGGACTGGAGGTACGGGGGCATTGCGGAGATGAAGGGGGCATTGCGGAGATGAAGGGGGACATTGTGGAAGAGGGGCATAGCGGAGATGAAGGGGGACATTGTGGAAGAGGGGCATAGAGTCTATGCCCCTCTTCCACAATGTCCCCCTTCATCTCCGCTATGCCCCTCTTCCACAATGTCCCCCTTCATCTCCTCTATGCCCCTCTTCCACAATGTCCCCCTTCATCTCCGCTATGCCCCTCTTCCACAATGTCCCCCTTCATCTCCTCTATGGCATAGAGGAGATGAAGGGGGACATTGTGGAAGAGGGGCATAGCGGAGATGAAGGGGGACATTGTGGAAGAGGGGCATAGCGGAGATGAAGGGGGCATAGCGGAGATGAAGGGGGACATTGCGGAGATGAAGGGGGCATTCGGAGATGAAGGGGGCATAGCGGAGATGAAGGGGGGCATTGACCAGGCACCCTCCCCTCATCAGAGCAGGGGGTGCCTGGTGTAATGCTCGTGTCGCCCCATGCATTTCAATGGGGCTCGGGTGCTCGGCCGAGCACTCGAGCCTCAGGGAGTGCTCGGTCAGAGCACCCGAGCACCCGAGCATCGGGGTGCTCGCTCAACACTACTGTGTTAGTCTACTGGTAGAAATGCAAAGTAAGTGATCATTGCAGTATTTTGTGTACCTTTTGGACTAAAGTGCATAACCAGAGTTTTGCTTTGCATACTCTTCTTGTCCTCAAGGAGTTAACATTAACGTTGTTAAAGTTTCATGCAAAATAATAGAAGAGATAACGTCTATACAATTTTCACTGGAGCTTGATGGTGAAATTTGCAATAATATTTGGTTTCAAAACTATAAACTGATATGCAACTTATGTTAAACTTTGAAGTGTTTAGTTTCCTGTGAATGAGCCATAAATAATAAGCCACAATCTTCCCATAACTTCAATATTTTTCTACAACAACCTGCAATGACCTTGATTAACAACATAAGTACTACAAAAATGCTTTGATTTATAGCACTCCCTTTTATCACACTTTTTTTTCAGTTCACTATTCCCTAAACTGTTTTTGACCTATTTTCCAGTATGTTGATTCTCTTTTTGCCAATTGCAAATGTATCTTGAATGTATTCTTTTTCATGATAATTGAAAGGTTATTTCTTTGAAATTAATTAAAAACAACAAATACACTGATTTAAACTTAGACTGAAAAGTGTTCAAATAAAATTATAACGAATAACAGATTATGAATGACTAACCCCTTGTGTAGCATCTGGTGCTCAGATTAGATAACTGGGGCTAGGATGAGTTATAAAGGTACAAGAGGGGAGGGGAGATCCATCTGTAGTGACAGCCACCAAAGGAGGCAGATGATGCACCTAAGGAGCCTCTGTGGATTTCCTGTAACAGAAAAGACCTTGAAGCAGCAAATGGTAGATACTATGTTACTCAGGGAAAGTCGCATCAAGTGCAGCAAACAGGCATATTGCTCTACCTGTGGGAAAGGATTGATCTGAATGGTGAAAATGACAGATCCAAGGCAATCAGAAGGGAACTCTTAGGTAGCATTGACTGCAATATGGAATCCTTTGAAATTTTCTTATGAGAAACCAAAACGTTAAAAAATGCTAATGTTACAATACTAAAAGCAGTATTAAAGGGATAGTAATATTTCATAATAAAAGCAACTCTAATTAATCATCATAATATTTGGACTTTGGAGAGTGTTATTTCAATTCTGTCAGAGTTGTAGTTCAAGAGCCCCTTTTACTGATGTAACACTTTTCAGCCAGAGCAGAAGGGAGGTGCCCAGGTAGACTGCAGAGAGGGACAATCTTCAATTAAGATAAGGGAAAAACCTGAAAAGCTTGTCAAGGGGGGCAGGGCTTTCATTGTTTTCATTGTAAGAAGATTGTCCCCTGCTGTTATCTGTCTGGTCTTACAACCAGATTCCTCATTTGAGAAGAGATGGCTTACACTAGGTAAAAGGGGTGGGAGGGGGAAACTTTGCTTGTGAATATCTCTTAAACCATAAAGGTTTGAGAGATAATACTTATATCATTCTTCATGTTTTTTTAATGCCTAAAATAAAATAAAGTTAAAATGAAGTATTACTATCCCTTTAAGGAGCATTCAGTATGTTGTAATCTTCAAACATAAACATGCAAATAAAGATGGAAAACGTTTAAAATGCTGTTAGATAAATTTATGCATCAAAATATACCATTGGTGAATAAATAGAAGAGGAGCAAATTAAGACTTGAAGTGGTTTAATAAAGAGGTTTACAGAGAAATGTGAAATTAGAGGCATAAGCATCAGATGAATCATTTAAAAAGTAAAAAAAATTTAGTAGATTCTGCAAACAAGCAATTAAGCTAGCTAAAATAGAAAATTAGAGAAGTATTGCAAAGAAAGAAAAAAAAATCCTAAATAATTCTACAATTATTTAAATGTCATAAAGATTAAGGTTGATATTAGTCCTCGTAAAACTGAAATAAGTGAATTAATTAGTGAGGGTAAGGCTATGGCTAACACCGAAAGGGATAGCAAAGTTTAAAAATAAAAGCAGCTCCAATTAATCTTGATAGTATTTGTGCCATGGAGAATGTTATTTCAATACTGTCAGAGTTGTAGTTCAAGAATAATTGAATGATAAAGTATCCCCATCCTGCCCCTTTTACCTAGTGAAAGCCTCCTCCCCTCAGATGTGGAATTTGGTGTTGAGACCAGATAGCTCATAGAAAGGAACAATCGTCTTACTGTGAACATAAGGAAAAACCTACCACTCTTGACGGGTTTTTCAGGTTTTTCCCTTATGCTAATTGAAGATTGTCCCTCTCTGCAATCCATCTGGACAGTCTTGCTGCTCTGAGTAGTGTTACATCAGTAAAAGGGGAGGGAGGGGGATACTTTATCATTCAATTACTCTTGAACTACAACACTGACAGTATTGAAATAACACCCTCCATGGCCCAAATACTATGAAGATTAATTGGAGCTGGTTTTATTTATGAAACATTATTATCTCTTTAATACATTCTTTTCTTCTGTATATACAATGGAAGCATCAATGAGCAAACAGAAAAAATCACAGAATTTCCTCCATTATAAACATAACTTACTGAGACTGGAAAAGGTTATGGTAAATAAAGCACCAGGACCTGATAGCAAGCACCCAAGGGTACTTCAAGTATATAGTTCAGTAATAGCAACACTTATTTATTAATGTTAATATTTATTGATTTACTATCATCAGGTATTGTGTCCCATGATTCCTGTAATTGGAAGAAAGAAGATGTAGTACCATTATTTATAAAGTAGCAAGATCTAAACCGGGAATTATAGTCCTGTGAGCTTAACTTCCATAGTGTGTAAAATATTAGAAGAGTGACAACAACAAAATTATTAGGTGGAGCTAGCATGGTTTATTGAAGAAAAGATAATGTCAAACTAATTTACTTGCATTTTATGTAGGGTATTGAAAATAATGTCTAAATCTTTGCTTATGACACTAAGCTGTATAAGGAAATGCATAGACAGCATGATGTTTTTTCTCTACATCTACTATCTTTGGATAAACCGAGTGAACTGGTGGAAAAGTGTCAGATGAGCTTTAATATTTATAAATACAAGATAATGCATTTTGGGCTGCAGAAACAAACATGCTACATGTACACTTAATGGGGAACTACTTGTTCAATCCTCGTTAGAGAAATATTTTGGAGTGCTCATAAACAATAGACTTCACATCAGTGTGCAGTGTAACTCAGCCACTACAAGAGCCAGTAGGGCACTATCTTATATAAAAAGTGGTATAGAGTCAGGGGACGGGAATATAATTCTTCCTCTATTGAAATCCTTGGTAAGGCCTCATCTAGAATATGGAGTACAGTTTTGGGCACCAGATTTAAAAATAAACAAAACATTATTGAACTGAAAATAGGGCAGAGACATGCAACAAAACATATAAGGATTGGAGGATCTGAGTCCTAAACAGAGACTTGCCAAACTGACTTTTTACATTAGAAAGGAGACAACTAGTGATGAGCGAGCACCCCAATGCTCGGGTGTTCGGGTGCTCTGACCGAGCACCCCCTGAGGCTCGAGTGCTCGGCCGAGCACCCGAGCCCCATTGAAGTCAATGGGAGGACTCGAGCATTACACCAGGCACCCCCTGCTCTGATGAGGGGAGGGTGCCTGGTCCATAGGAAAAGGGCAGAAAAGGATGGAAACACCACAGAAATGGTTCAGGGACAGCATAGGGAGGATGTCTGGATGCATCTTGGACTCTAACATCGCTGCTGGGAACGATCTTTCGCCCGTAGTACGCCATTTTTACAGACTGAGCGTAAAACACACAAAAAGGAAAATAAAAACGACTTTAGGCGAAAAATTGTTACCAAACAATATTTGCTGTATATTTACTTGTATATCATCTGCAAATTCTCCCAAAAATTTCCTTGATTTTCAGAACTGAGGCCATGATTAAGAGGGAAACGTGCGCAGAGGCAAATTCTCCCAAAAATTTCCTTGATTTTCAGAACTGAGGCCATGATTAAGAGGGAAACGTGCGCTGAGCTGACCATCTAAAACATTATGGGTGAGGGTCTGCTGCAGAGCTGACCATCCTAAACATTATATGCGAAGGCCCGCTAGTGAGCTGACGCTATAAAACATTATATGAGAGGGCCCGCTAGAGAGCTGACCCAATAAAACATTATATGAGAAGGCCCGCTGGTGAGCTGACCTATATAAAAATTGTCAAACAGGGCCCGCTGGTGAGCTGGCCCTATATAAAAATTATATCACAGGGCCCGCTGGTGAGCTGGCCCTATATAAAAATTATAGCACAGGGCATATGGAAGAGGAGGAGGAGGATGAGAAGATTAAGAGTCAACCATATACCCGTTTTTTGGGTGGAAGGGGTGAATGGGAATACAGAGTATTCACATCATTGTAAATAACATATATAAAGTGAGTTTATGTTCCCCCGCGGCTTTCCTCCAGTGGAGTGGAGAAGTCAGGGGAAATCCAGGCCTTGTTCATTTTTATAAGTGTCAACCTATCAGCATTGTCGGTGGAAAGGCGGATACGCTTATCTGTTATGATGCCACCAGCAGCACTAAATACCCGCTCAGACAGAACGCTGGCGGCAGGGCAGGCCAGCACCTCCAAGGCGTAGAGTGCCAGTTCATACCACGTGTCCAGCTTGGACACCCAGTAGTTGTAAGGCACAGAGGGATCATTGAGGACGCTGACACGGTCTGCTACGTACTCCTTCACCATCTTCCAAAACTTTTCCCTCCTTGTGACACTAGGCTGCGCATCAGGGTGAGGGTGCTGGCGGGGTGTCATGAAGGTGTCCCACGCCTTGGAGAGTGTTGCCCTGCCTTTCTCGGAACTGCTGTGTGCTCCCCTTTTCTCCCCTTCTCTGTTGGCCAAGGTAGCACGTACTCTGCCGCCAGCGTTGTCAGATGGAAAATTTTGGAGCAATTTTTCAACAAGAACCTTCTGGTATTGCACCATTTTGCTTGTCCTCTCCACCGGAGGAATGAGAGATGAGAAATTCTCTTTGTAGCGGGGGTCCAGAAGGGTGAACACCCAGTAATCCGTGTTGTTTAAAATGCTTATAACGCGTGGGTCACGGGAAAGGCAGCCTAACATAAAGTCAGCCATGTGTGCCAGAGTACCAACAGTCAAGATTTCGCTGTCCTCACCAGGAGGATGACTCTCAATATCCTCATCCTCTTCCTCCTCTTCTGCCCACCCACGCTGAAGAGATGGAACTAAAGTTCCATGGCTACCCTCTGTAGCGGAGGCAACCGTGTCTTCCTCCTCCTCCTCCTCCTCCTCCTCCTCCGCCTCCTCCAATTGTCGCTGAGAAGACGAAGTGAGGGTGCTCTGGCTATCACCTTGTGTAAGCTCTTCCTCCCCCATTTCCACCTCTTCCACATGCAAAGCGTCGGTTTTAATTGTGAGCAGCGAGCGTTTCAGTAGACACAGAAGTGGGATGGTTACACTGATAATAGCGTTATCGCCGCTCACCATCTGTGTCGATTCCTCAAAATTGCGTAAAACCTCGCAGAGGTCTGACATCCATTCCCACTCCTCACTTCTGATTACAGGAAGTTGAACGGAGAGGCGACGACCGTGTAACAGCTGGTACTCCACTACTGCCCTCTGCTGCTCACAAAGCCGGGCCAACATGTGGAAGGTGGAGTTCCAGCGCGTGCTCACGTCACACAGCAGCCGGTGAGCTGGCAATTGTAAGCGCTGCTGCAGCTTCAACAGGCCGGCCGAAGCTGTAGATGACTTACGGAAATGTGCACACACGCGGCGCACCTTGGTCAAGAGATCATGCACATTGGGGTAGGTTTTTAGAAATCGCTGAACCACTAAATTAAATACATGCGCTAGGCATGGTACGTGTGTGAGCTTGCCGAGCTCCAAAGCCGCCACCAAGTTACGCCCATTATCACACACAACCATGCCTGGTTGCAGGTTGAGTGGCGAGAGCCACTGCTCGGTCTGGTGACTAATCCCCTGCAACAGCTCTGAGGCCGTGTGCTGTTTGTCCCCAAGGCAGATCAGCTTCAGCACGGCCTGTTGACGCTTCCCCACTGCAGTGCTACACTGCTTCCAGCTACTGGCTGATGGGGGAGTGGCGCTGCGTGTAGAGAATTCGGAGGTGGAAACGGAGGAGGAGGAGCCAATAACGTAGGTGCTGGCGGAAACCCTGATGGAGGTAGGGCCCGCAATCCTCGGCGTGGGTAGCACCTGTGCCATCCCAGGGTCCGAGTCGCTCCCAGCCTCCACGACATTCACCCAGTGTGCCGTCAGGGAAATGTAGCGTCCCTGGCCACAAGCACTTGTCCATGTGTCAGTCGTTAAGTGGACCTTCCCAGTAACTGCGTTGGTCAGGGCACGGGTGATGTTACGGGACACATGGTGGTGTAATGCGGGGATGGCACACCGGGAAAAGTAGTGGCGGCTGGGGACCGCGTACCGAGGGACAGCTGCTGCCATCAGGCTGCGGAAGGACTCAGTGTCCACAAGCCTAAATGGCAGCATTTCGATGGCCAGTAATTTGGAAAGGTGTGAGGTTAGTGCTATGGCCTGTGGGTGGGTGGCTGGGTACTTTCTCTTGCGCTCAAATGCCTGGGGTAACGACATTTGGACGCTGTGCTGGGACAGGGAAGTGGATGTGGTCGCTGATGGTGCTTCAGATGGTACAGGTGCAGGGCGGGAGGTATGCGGGCCTGCGCCTTCGACAGGCGATTGGCCGGCACTGAAAACAGGGGAAGAGGAGGCAGTGGTGTGGCCTGCAGACACAGATGGGCGATCCAGGCGTTCCTCCCACTTACTACGGTGCTTGGATGCCATGTGTCGGATCATGCTGGTGGTGGTGAGGTTTCTAGTGTTCATGCCTCGGCTCATTCTGGTGTGGCACAGGTTGCAAACTACAATTCTTTTGTCGTCCGCACTTTCCTTAAAAAAACGCCATACCGCGGAACACCTACCCTTTGGCAAGGGAGATTTATGCAAGGGGGTGCTCCGTGGAACATTTGCGGGCCGGTTTGGTGCGGTCCGCCTTCTTTCTGTAGCCACACCACTGCCTCTTCCAGCCTGTTGCGGTGCTGCAGATGGCTCACCCTCAGGACTGCTGTCATCGCTCGGCTCTACACCTTCCCAGGTGGGGTCAGTCACCTCATCGTCCACCAAGTCCTCCTCCACTTCCTCACTCTGATCATCCTCCTCAAGTCTTGATCCCACCACATACTCAGTCATTGACAACTGTATAACATTCTCCTCAACAAGGTCTTGAGACGGAAATAGTGGTTGATTTAATGGCAACTGTGTCTCATCATCATCATCATCATCCACTACTTCCTTTGACCTTAAATGCCGTTCACATCTGTCATCTTCTTGTGATTGGGTAGCCTCTAGAGGTTGTGAATCAGGGCACAAGATGTCATGTTCCTCTGCAAGCGTGCTTGGAGAGAGGGTCAAATGAAGGATTGGTGATGAGACGAGCTCCTCACTATATCCCAGTGTGGGATCACTTCTTTGACCAGACCGTGTATGGTGGGAGGAAGGATGATCAGAGTGAGGTTTATTTTGACCAGACTCTTGGCTACTGAGAGTGGACTTGGTGGAAGACAGGGTGGTGCTTAACCGACTGGAAGCAGTATCAGCTGTCATCCAACCGACCACCTGTTCGCAGTGGTCGGACCTCGAGAGTGATGTCCTGCGACGCCCTGTAAAATTACACATGAAGCTAGGTATGGTGGATGTCTTTCTTTCTTGTGCTCTGGCACCAGGCACAGTTTCTCCGCGTCCTGACCCGCGCCCTGAACTATCAGGATCACGTCCACTTCCCCGTCCCTTTTTACCCGCCTTCTTCATCTTACACGGAATATGTGACTTTAATATTTGAGTTTGAAAACTTAACAGTATTTCTTCCTATTCTGCAACTGTGCAGAGTACACAGAATAGGCTGCTAAACGGCGGTGACACACACTGAATGGAATATGTGACTTTAATATTTGAGTTTGAAAACTTAACAGTATTTCTTACTATTCTGCAACTGTGCAGAGTACACAGAATAGGCTGCTAAACGGCGGTGATACACACTGAATGGAATATGTGACTTTAATATTTGAGTTTGAAAACTTAACAGTATTTCTTACTATTCTGCAACTGTGCAGAGTACACAGAATAGGCTGCTAAACGGCGGTGAAACACACTGAATGGAATATGTGACTTTAATATTTGAGTTTGAAAACTTAACAGTATTTCTTACTATTCTGCAACTGTGCAGAGTACACAGAATAGGCTGCTAAACGGCGGTGAAACACACTGAATGGAATATGTGACTTTAATATTTGAGTTTGAAAACTTAACAGTATTTCTTACTATTCTGCAACTGTGCAGAGTACACAGAATAGGCTGCTAAACGGCGGTGACACACACTGAATGGAATATGTGACTTTAATATTTGAGTTTGAAAACTTAACAGTATTTCTTACTATTCTGCAACTGTGCAGAGTACACAGAATAGGCTGCTAAACGGCGGTGATACACACTGAATGGAATATGTGACTTTAATATTTGAGTTTGAAAACTTAACAGTATTTCTTACTATTCTGCAACTGTGCAGAGTACACAGAATAGGCTGCTAAACGGCGGTGAAACACACTGAATGGAATATGTGACTTTAATATTTGAGTTTGAAAACTTAACAGTATTTCTTACTATTCTGCAACTCTGCAGAGTACACAGAATAGGCTGCTAAACGGCGGTGAAACACACTGAATGGAATATGTGACTTTAATATTTGAGTTTGAAAACTTAACAGTATTTCTTACTATTCTGCAACTGTGCAGAGTACACAGAATAGGCTGCTAAACGGCGGTGACACACACTGAATGGAATATGTGACTTTAATATTTGAGTTTGAAAACTTAACAGTATTTCTTACTATTCTGCAACTGTGCAGAGTACACAGAATAGGCTGCTAAACGGCGGTGATACACACTGAATGGAATATGTGACTTTAATATTTGAGTTTGAAAACTTAACAGTATTTCTTACTATTCTGCAACTGTGCAGAGTACACAGAATAGGCTGCTAAACGGCGGTGAAACACACTGAATGGAATATGTGACTTTAATATTTGAGTTTGAAAACTTAACAGTATTTCTTACTATTCTGCAACTCTGCAGAGTACACAGAATAGGCTGCTAAACGGCGGTGAAACACACTGAATGGAATATGTGACTTTAATATTTGAGTTTGAAAACTTAACAGTATTTCTTACTATTCTGCAACTCTGCACACTACACAGAATGTGCTGCTAAACTGCGGCGAAGCACACTGAATGGAATATGTGACTTTGATATTTTAGTTTGAAGACTTAACAGTATTTCTTCCTATTCTGCAACTCTGCACAGTACACAGAATGTGCTGCTAAACTGCGGCGAAGCACACTGAATGGAATATGTGACTTTGATATTTTAGTTTGAAGACTTAACAGTATTTCTTCCTATTCTGCAACTCTGCACAGTACACAGAATGTGCTGCTAAACTGCGGCGAAGCACACTGAATGGAATATGTGACTTTGATATTTTAGTTTGAAGACTTAACAGTATTTCTTCCTATTCTGCAACTCTGCACAGTACACAGAATGTGCTGCTAAACTGCGGCGAAGCACACTGAATGGAATATGTGACTTTGATATTTTAGTTTGAAGACTTAACAGTATTTCTTCCTATTCTGCAACCCTGCACAGTACACAGAATGTGCTGCTAAACTGCGGCGAAGCACACTGAATGGAATATGTGACTTTGATATTTTAGTTTGAAGACTTAACAGAATGTGCTCTAATCTGCAACTTTGCACACTAAACAGAATGTGCTCTAATCTGCAACTTTGCACACTAAACAGAATGTGCTCTAATCTGCAACTGTGCACACTAAACAGAATGTGCTCTAATCTGCAACTTTGCACACTAAACAGAATATTTTTTTTTTTTTTTTTTTTTTTTTTCCCCCCACACAAAATAACCTGCTGCCCCCACACACAGTAGTCCTAAAAAGGACTTTTGGTTCTTTTTTTTCACAAATTTGGTTTTTTTCCTCCCTACACTGCCTTTCCCTTCTTATCCTCAGCTCTCCCTGGCTAAGACTGAGCCGAACTCGATGGTCAGGTGCTATACAGCACCTGACCACGGGTTCTGGCCAGCCAATCAGTGTAATGCCAGCAGCCAACATGGCTGCTGGCATTACACCGATGTCAGAGCCTCCCTGCACGTTTATTGGCTGCGCAGCAGCCGCAAAACGTGCGGGGAGGAGACCCGAACATGGCGGGCGAGCACATGCGGTACTCGTACGAGTACCGCCATGTGCCGAGCAGAGCGATGCTCGAGCCGATCCGAGCATCGGCCGAGCATGCTCGCTCAACACTAGAGACAACTAAGAGGTGACATGATTACCACTTACAAATATATTTAAGGTGACTACAAATAACTTGTTAAGGAACTATTTATTCAAAGACCTGAGCAAAAAAAAAAAAAATCATCAATTAAGACTAAACGAAAGGCAACTGGATGAAAGGTTCTTTGAACTAAAACAGAAGCAGAGTTTTATTTCGGTAAGGGCAATAAACATATGGAATTCTTTGCCTCAAGATGCTGTGTTTTCCAAATACTGTAGTTGCTTTCAAAAAGTAACAAATAACTTTCTAGTTCAGAACAATATTGAGATCTATGACATTGATTTCAAGGCAGAGAGCATATTGATCCAGGGAAATATCCAACTGAAATTTGGAGGATTTTTTTGGCCTTCCTCTGGATCAACAAGGGTCATATGGTATGAACTTGATGGAAACTTTTTTCAGCCTCATCAACTATGTTGCTATGTAACAGTGTTACTGTGTGGGGATTGCAGTAAGCCTATTTGATTTTCTTTTTTAATAATAATTAACTAACCACAGACAACATAGTTTTAAACCTGTTTCTCATTTATATCTGTTTTATATGAATGCAGATACATCATGTTAATGAGCACCAGAACGTGCACAACTATGCTGCTAATTGTGAACTCTAGGACTGGATCTGCTTATATGGATAACTGTAGTAATTTATTACTGCCTAGGGAGGGAAATGTTAACTGTGACATTGCGATCAGGCAAATCTAACACGTGCTATATCTTTACCTACTCAATCCTATAAAATACATGTCATTCTGGAAAACAATGATAGTTTAAATATATTTTTACTTATTTTTAGACTTAGCATGTGGGCTACTTGAAACCAAATTATTGCATAAAAATGGAAAATGTTAGTATACCGTTACTCATTTTTATTCCTATAATATTTTTATTGCAGTATTTATGGAATATACAACTGAGTAGGGATACAATAGGAATATCCAAAAAATACTTGGACTTCTTTGTGGAAATCAAGATATACAGGGTTAGGATTTTTAAAGGGTTTAGCGATTTTGCCTAATTTACCAAAGCAGTTAAAGGGATAGTAACGTTTCACATAAAAAGCAGCTCCAATTAATCTTCATAGTATTTGGGCCATGGAAAGTGTTATTTCCATACTGTCAGAGTTGTAATTGAATGATAAAGTATCCCCCTCCCTCCTATTTTAATGATGTAACACTGCTCACCTCAGAGCAGCAAGACTGTCCTGATGGATTGCAAAGAGGGACAGTCTTCAGTGAGCATAATGAAAAACCTGAAAAACCTGTCAAGGGGGCAGAGTTTTACTTATGCTCATAGTGAGAAGATTGTCTCTTGCTGTGAGCAGTCTGGTCCCAGGATCAGATTCCACATCTGAGATGGCTTACACTAGGTAGAAAGGGTGGGACGGGGATACTTTATCATTCAATTACTCTTGAACTACAACTCTGACAGGATTGAAATAATACTCTCTATGACCCAAATACTTTGAAGATTATGTGGAGCTGCTTTTTTGTGAAACATTACTATCACTTTAACATATATTTTCATACATCTGGCTAACTGTAGCATGTTCTAACTGTGCCTTAATTTAAAGAGCATATGCTATTCAGCATCAATGCATTAGTATGTTTCTTGCATCAAAATGTGAGCAATTGAAAATAGCACATACATTTATGACCTTAAAAAAAAGCTAATGCTCCAGTTATTTGCATTCTACCTGTTAAGCTATTCTTGGTTGAACCAACTGCACCATAGGGATAAAACAAAACCCCTCTTGATTCAAATCGGACTTTTAACCCTTTGAGTGCCAGATGGGTGTGCAAAATATTGCTCTGGAACACATTGTGTTCCCTTCCTGCACTCAAAGATTTAACTGCTAGAATTCTAGTGATCTCCAATGCATTGGACTGGCTATCATTCAAGGGGTTAAAATACCCCTTTAAATCAGAGTGAATTTTCAAAATGTTTATTTGTCCCCTATGGGCACTTGGATTGATCCACAATAGTTATACTTTCCATATCTCTCTCTCTCTCTATATATATATATATAAAGTAGATAACGGGTTAAAAGGGGAGAGCACTGGAGTCTGGTACAAATAATAATAATCTAAATTCATTAAGACTGCAATCAAGGGAGTAACCTACAATAAAATAAAATAACAATTAAAAGCAAATGAGGTTACCCTCTGTATAAACAGCATTCATATAGTGGTGCAGATAGAACCAATATATCAAATATCATCTAATCTGTGATCACAATTTAAAAAATAGAGCTCTATGCAGACCCTTGCCCATCGCTATAATAGATGTAATGATGGTCAGCAACACAAGACTAGATGTAAAAAGTGGAATAAGTGCCGTCGACCCGGCCTTACTACTGCGTTCAATTCCCTCCCGTCTCTGTTGCTCTAATGGATTCGGAGGTAGTTGCGGGCAGATAACACTTTGATGACCAACTGAGTGATTACTGGCTCGGTGTTTATCTCCAGTCTATCTTCTCCAATATAATTCTGGATAGCGGGCAGGCATTAATGCCTCCCGTCGTGTTGGAGTATCCAAAGGTTCTTGAATGCAACAGTATAAATTTACGGGGGTAAACCTGTTATCAACGGCTTGATTATCCAGTGGCTCCAAAGGCTCAATAGAGTAGATGGTATATGAACCAAACAACAATGTTCAAAGTTGAATCAAGACACAAAGTTCACAATATGTCGACTAGTTTTGTGTGCATGTGACACTTCCTCAAGTTGAACTTTGTGATGAACTTTATGAGGGTTCCAAACATTTTATATAGCCATGAATAATAGCGCTATATTACTTGGGATATTTCATTAAAGGTAATGTGTTAAACATTTTAAAGGAAATGTGTATATATATCTATATACAGCTGAATAAATAGATAGATATTTGAATAATATCCATCTTTCATCCCCAATATAACTTGAGTGATACTATATTGTACATTTTATTAAAAACATTACAAATCATGTATGCAATCTCATTAGTAATGCCATTGTATACAGAGCTAGTCCCCAATGGCTCTATCTATCTACCACCTTGTATATACATCTATTCGCAGTGTTTAAATGATATCAATGTGTCCCAATTTCCCCGGAACCTCACTGATGGCTATCTTCTATCTAAATCGGTGAAATAGCGATAGTCGCCTATGTAGTGTCAGCTCGTAATAGACTACTAAAAGGAGGAAATGCCAAAAGAATAAGGGAAAACTGAAAGAAAAAGGGGGACTGAAGGTCCAAAAAAATAAAAACTGTGAAATACGTGAAATGGTATGTAAAAGTGGAGGTATCTAGCTTATCATTATGACCGTAGGGTGTATATCCAATACGTCTCTCTCTGGCAGAGTCGCTTGAACCTATCTCCACCCAAAAAGTGGTTCGGTATGGATTCCAAAGGAGTAAGGATAGTTCCCTCGAATATCTTATTATGTGTATATGTAAAATTAGTGTATAATGGAATATCTAGACTTCATGCAAGGATCTTTCTCCAGTGTTCCAGAAATCTGTCTCTTAATCTGCGTTTGGTACGCCCTATATATGTCTTGTTGCATGTAGAGGTAATGCCATATATTACATACATGGAATTGCATGTAATGAACTGTTTGATTTCATATTTTATGTTATTGATCTCAATATGTTTCTTTTTGTGATCTATATGAGTACAAGTAATACATCTGGCACCATTACATCTATATGATCCACATATATTCTGCAGGAAATGTCTTTCCCTGACATCTTTTATTTTTTCTGGTTTATTTCTGGACAGCATATTTTTTAAACTTGTTTTTTTTTGTGTAAATTATCTTGGGATCCTCAGATATCTGATTTTTTAAAAGTGGATCCTGTAGCAAAAATATAGGTTGGGAGTATCCTCTGTCCTCCACTCGTTACCTGTATTAATGGCACCTGTTTGAACTTGTTATCAGTATAAAAGACACCTGTCCACAACCTCAAACAGTCACACTCCAAACTCCACTTTGGCCAAGACCAAAGAGCTGTCGAAGGACACCAGAAACAAAATTGTAGACCTGCACCAGGCTGGGAAGACTGAATCTGCAATAGGCAAGCAGCTTGGTGTGAAGAAATCAACTGTGGGAGCAATTATTGGAAAATGGAAGACATACAAGACCACTGATAATCTCCCTCAAACTGGGGCTCCACGCAAGATCTCACCCCGTGGTGTCAAAATTATCACATGAACGGTGAGCAAAAATCCCAGAACCACATGGGGGAACCTAGTGAATGACCTGCAGAGAGCTGGGACCAGAGTAACAAAGGCTACCATCAGTAACACACTACGCCGCCAGGGACTCAAATCATGCAGTGCCAGACGTGTCCCCCTGCTTAAGCCAGTACATGTCCGGGACCGTCTGAAGTTTGCTAGAGAGCATTTGGATGATTCAGAAGAGGATTGGGCAAATGTCATATGGTCAGATGAAACCAAAGTAGAACATTTTGGTAAAAACTCAACTCGTTGTGTTTAGAGGAGAAAGAATGCTGAGTTGCATCCAAAGAACACCATACCTACGGTGAAGCATCGGGGTGGAAACATCATGCTTCGGGGCTGTTTTTCTGCAAAGGGACCAGGACGACTGATCCGTGTAAAGGGAATAATGAATGGGGCCATGTATCGTGAGATTTTGAGTGAAAACCTCCTTCCATCAGCAAGGGCATTGAAGATGAAACGTGTCTGGGTCTTTCAGCATGACAATGATCCCAAACACACCGCCCGGGCAACGAAGGAGTGGCTTCGGAAGAAGCATTTCAAGGTCCTGGAGTGGCCTAGCCAGTCTCCAGGTCTCAACCCCATAGAAAACCTTTGGAGGGAGTTGAAAGTCCGTGTTGCCCAGCGACAGCCCCAAAACATCACTGCTCTAGAAGAGATCTGCATGGAGGAATGTTCTAAAATACCAGCAACAGTGTGTGAAAACCTTGTGAAGACTTACAGAAAACGTATGACCTCTGTCATTGCCAACAAAGGGTATATAACAAAGTATTGATATGAACTTTTGTTATTGACCAAATACTTATTTTCAACCATAATTTGCAAATAAATTCTTTAAAAATCAGACAATGTGATTTTATGGATTTTTTTGTCTCATTCTGTCTCTCATAGTAGAAGTGTACCTATGATGAAAATTACAGGCCTCTCTCATCTTTTTAAGTGGGAGAACTTGCACAATATGTCGACTAGTTTTGTGTGCATGTGACACTTCCTCAAGTTGAACTTTGTGATGAACTTTATGAGGGTTCCAAACATTTTATATAGCCATGAATAATAGCGCTATATTACTTGGGATATTTCATTAAAGGTAATGTGTTAAACATTTTAAAGGAAATGTGTATATATATCTATATACAGCTGAATAAATAGATAGATATTTGAATAATATCCATCTTTCATCCCCAATATAACTTGAGTGATACTATATTGTACATTTTATTAAAAACATTACAAATCATGTATGCAATCTCATTAGTAATGCCATTGTATACAGAGCTAGTCCCCAATGGCTCTATCTATCTACCACCTTGTATATACATCTATTCGCAGTGTTTAAATGATATCAATGTGTCCCAATTTCCCCGGAACCTCACTGATGGCTATCTTCTATCTAAATCGGTGAAATAGCGATAGTCGCCTATGTAGTGTCAGCTCGTAATAGACTACTAAAAGGAGGAAATGCCAAAAGAATAAGGGAAAACTGAAAGAAAAAGGGGGACTGAAGGTCCAAAAAAATAAAAATTGTGAAATACGTGAAATGGTATGTAAAAGTGGAGGTATCTAGCTTATCATTATGACCGTAGGGTGTATATCCAATACGTCTCTCTCTGGCAGAGTCGCTTGAACCTATCTCCACCCAAAAAGTGGTTCGGTATGGATTCCAAAGGAGTAAGGATAGTTCCCTCGAATATCTTATTATGTGTATATGTAAAATTAGTGTATAATGGAATATCTAGACTTCATGCAAGGATCTTTCTCCAGTGTTCCAGAAATCTGTCTCTTAATCTGCGTTTGGTACTCCCTATATATGTCTTGTTGCATGTAGAGGTAATGCCATATATTACATACATGGAATTGCATGTAATGAACTGTTTGATTTCATATTTTATGTTATTGATCTCAATATGTTTCTTTTTGTGATCTATATGAGTACAAGTAATACATCTGGCACCATTACATCTATATGATCCACATATATTCTGCAGGAAATGTCTTTCCCTGACATCTTTTATTTTTTCTGGTTTATTTCTGGACAGCATATTTTTTAAACTTGTTTTTTTTTGTGTAAATTATCTTGGGATCCTCAGATATCTGATTTTTTAAAAGTGGATCCTGTAGCAAAAATATAGGTTGGGAGTATCCTCTGTCCTCCACTCGTTACCTGTATTAATGGCACCTGTTTGAACTTGTTATCAGTATAAAAGACACCTGTCCACAACCTCAAACAGTCACACTCCAAACTCCACTTTGGCCAAGACCAAAGAGCTGTCGAAGGACACCAGAAACAAAATTGTAGACCTGCACCAGGCTGGGAAGACTGAATCTGCAATAGGCAAGCAGCTTGGTGTGAAGAAATCAACTGTGGGAGCAATTATTGGAAAATGGAAGACATACAAGACCACTGATAATCTCCCTCAAACTGGGGCTCCACGCAAGATCTCACCCCGTGGTGTCAAAATTATCACATGAACGGTGAGCAAAAATCCCAGAACCACATGGGGGAACCTAGTGAATGACCTGCAGAGAGCTGGGACCAGAGTAACAAAGGCTACCATCAGTAACACACTACGCCGCCAGGGACTCAAATCATGCAGTGCCAGACGTGTCCCCCTGCTTAAGCCAGTACATGTCCGGGACCGTCTGAAGTTTGCTAGAGAGCATTTGGATGATTCAGAAGAGGATTGGGCAAATGTCATATGGTCAGATGAAACCAAAGTAGAACATTTTGGTAAAAACTCAACTCGTTGTGTTTAGAGGAGAAAGAATGCTGAGTTGCATCCAAAGAACACCATACCTACGGTGAAGCATCGGGGTGGAAACATCATGCTTCGGGGCTGTTTTTCTGCAAAGGGACCAGGACGACTGATCCGTGTAAAGGGAATAATGAATGGGGCCATGTATCGTGAGATTTTGAGTGAAAACCTCCTTCCATCAGCAAGGGCATTGAAGATGAAACGTGTCTGGGTCTTTCAGCATGACAATGATCCCAAACACACCGCCCGGGCAACGAAGGAGTGGCTTCGGAAGAAGCATTTCAAGGTCCTGGAGTGGCCTAGCCAGTCTCCAGGTCTCAACCCCATAGAAAACCTTTGGAGAGAGTTGAAAGTCCGTGTTGCCCAGCGACAGCCCCAAAACATCACTGCTCTAGAAGAGATCTGCATGGAGGAATGTTCTAAAATACCAGCAACAGTGTGTGAAAACCTTGTGAAGACTTACAGAAAACGTATGACCTCTGTCATTGCCAACAAAGGGTATATAACAAAGTATTGATATGAACTTTTGTTATTGACCAAATACTTATTTTCAACCATAATTTGCAAATAAATTCTTTAAAAATCAGACAATGTGATTTTATGGATTTTTTTGTCTCATTCTGTCTCTCATAGTAGAAGTGTACCTATGATGAAAATTACAGGCCTCTCTCATCTTTTTAAGTGGGAGAACTTGCACAATTGGTGGCTGACTAAATACTTTTTTGCCCCACTGTATGGCTTTGATTTACTGGCTATCTGCTTTTTTAGATGTTAGATGTGTTCCCCACATTATTGAAATCTGACACAGAGTGCCCCCCTTCAACATATTAACCCCCCCTTTGAAATTTGACTTATAGTTCTTTCACCATTTTAATTCGACAAATATTGTTCACTTTCAACATTTTGACCCCCGCCCCTTTAAAATTCGACTTATAATGCTCCCATGAATTTCTTTCTCCATTTTAATTTGACATTGTTTCTTCTCCAATTTTTTTCATAGTAACATAAATAGTAACATAGTTGATGAGGCTGAAAAAAGACCTGTGTCTATCAAGTCCAGTCCTCTGGATCCTCTGTTGATCCAGAGGAAGGCAAAAAAAAACCCTCTGGAGCAATTTCTAATTTAGCCCCAAGTGGGTAAAACAAAATCCTTCCTGACTCCAAATGGCAGTCAGATATTTCCCTGGATCAACATCCTATCTGTTTTGAAGCCATCTGTCATAATTTTCATTATTGTTCTGTGCTAGATAGGCATCCATTGCATTTTTGAAAGCAGTTGCATTATCTGTAAGTACAACATGCTGAGGCAAAGAATTCATAGCTTAACCGCCCTTACTGTAAAGAATCCCTGCCTTTTTTTGTAGTTGAAAGCGCCTTTCCTCTAGTCTTAATGGATGACCTCTTGTTCTTAACTCAGCTCTTTGCATAAATAATTAATTGGCTAATTCTTTGTATTGACCTTGAATGTATTTGTAAATGGTAATCATATCACCCCTTAGACGTCTCTTCTCTAATGTAAACAAACCCAGTTTGGCTCGTCTCTTTTTATAACTCAGATCCTCCAATCCCTATATCAGTTTTGTTGCACGTCTCTGCACCTTCTCCAGTTCTACAATGTCTTTTTTAAGAACTAGCACCCAAAATTGTGCTCCATATTCTAGATGAGGCCTAACCAAGGATTTATACAGAGGTAGGATAATATTAGCATCCCTTTCATCTACACCTCTTTTTATGCAGGTTAGTAGCCTATTTGCTCTTGCAGCAGTTCTCCTAAATCTTTCTCTAATGAGTAGTGATGAGCGAGCACCCCAATGCTCGGGTGTTCGGGTGCTCTGACCGAGCACCCCCTGAGGCTCGAGTGCTCGGCCGAGCACCCGAGCCCCATTGAAGTCAATGGGAGGACTCGAGCATTACACCAGGCACCCCCTGCTCTGATGAGGGGAGGGTGCCTGGTCCATAGGAAAAGGGCAGAAAAGGATGGAAACACCACAGAAATGGTTCAGGGACAGCATAGGGAGGATGTCTGGATGCATCTTGGACTCCAACATCGCTGCTGGGAACGATCTTTCGCCCGTAGTACGCCATTTTTACAGACTGACCATAAAACACACAAAAAGGAAAATAAAAACGACTTTAGGCGAAAAATTGTTACCAAACAATATTTGCTGTATATTTACTTGTATATTATCTGCAAATTATTCCAAAAATTTCCTTGATTTTCTGAAGTGAGGCCATGATTAAGAGGGAAACGTGCGCAGAGGCAAATTCTCCCAAAAATTTCCTTGATTTTCAGAACTGAGGCCATGATTAAGAGGGAAACGTGCGCAGAGGCAAATTCTCCCAAAAATGTCCTTGATTTTCAGAACTGAGGCCATGATTAAGAGGGAAACGTGCGCAGAGGCAAATTCTCCCAAAAATTTCCTTGATTTTATTGAACTGAGGCCATGATTAAGAGGGAAACGTGCGCTGAGCTGACCATCTAAAACATTATGGGTGAGGGTCTGCTGCAGAGCTGACCATCCTAAACATTATATGCGAAGGCCCGCTAGTGAGCTGACGCTATAAAACATTATATGAGAGGGCCCGCTAGAGAGCTGACCCAATAAAACATTATATGAGAAGGCCCGCTGGTGAGCTGACCTATATAAAAATTGTCAAACAGGGCCCGCTGGTGAGCTGGCCCTATATAAAAATTATATCACAGGGCCCGCTGGTGAGCTGGCCCTATATAAAAATTATATCCCAGGGCATATGGAAGAGGAGGAGGAGGATGAGAAGATTAAGAGTCAACCATATACCCGTTTTTTGGGTGGAAGGGGTGAATGGGAATACAGAGTATTCACATCATTGTAAATAACATATATAAAGTGAGTTTATGTTCCCCCGCGGCTTTCCTCCAGTGGAGTGGAGAAGTCAGGGGAAATCCAGGCCTTGTTCATTTTTATAAGTGTCAACCTATCAGCATTGTCGGTGGAAAGGCGGATACGCTTATCTGTTATGATGCCACCAGCAGCACTAAATACCCGCTCAGACAGAACGCTGGCGGCAGGGCAGGCCAGCACCTCCAAGGCGTAGAGTGCCAGTTCATACCACGTGTCCAGCTTGGACACCCAGTAGTTGTAAGGCACAGAGGGATCATTGAGGACGCTGACACGGTCTGCTACGTACTCCTTCACCATCTTCCAAAACTTTTCCCTCCTTGTGACACTAGGCTGCGCATCAGGGTGAGGGTGCTGGCGGGGTGTCATGAAGGTGTCCCACGCCTTGGAGAGTGTTGCCCTGCCTTTCTCGGAACTGCTGTGTGCTCCCCTTTTCTCCCCTTCTCGGTGGGCCAAGGTAGCACGTACTCTGCCGCCAGCGTTGTCAGATGGAAAATTTTGGAGCAATTTTTCAACAAGAACCTTCTGGTATTGCACCATTTTGCTTGTCCTCTCCACCGGAGGAATGAGAGATGAGAAATTCTCTTTGTAGCGGGGGTCCAGAAGGGTGAACACCCAGTAATCCGTGTTGTCTAAAATGCGTATAACGCGTGGGTCACGGGAAAGGCAGCCTAACATAAAGTCAGCCATGTGTGCCAGAGTTCCAACAGGCAAGATTTCGCTGTCCTCACCAGGAGGATGACTCTCAATATCCTCATCCTCTTCCTCCTCTTCTGCCCACCCACGCTGAAGAGATGGAACTAAAGTTCCATGGCTACCCTCTGTAGCGGAGGCAACCGTGTCTTCCTCCTCCTCCTCCTCCTCCTCCGCCTCCTCCAATTGTCGCTGAGAAGACGAATTGAGGGTGCTCTGGCTATCACCTTGTGTAAGCTCTTCCTCCCCCATTTCCACCTCTTCCACATGCAAAGCGTCGGTTTTAATTGTGAGCAGCGAGCGTTTCAGTAGACACAGAAGTGGGATGGTTACACTGATAATAGCGTTATCGCCGCTCACCATCTGTGTCGATTCCTCAAAATTGCGTAAAACCTCGCAGAGGTCTGACATCCATTCCCACTCCTCACTTCTGATTACAGGAAGTTGAACGGAGAGGCGACGACCGTGTAACAGCTGGTACTCCACTACTGCCCTCTGCTGCTCACAAAGCCGGGCCAACATGTGGAAGGTGGAGTTCCAGCGCGTGCTCACATCACACAGCAGCCGGTGAGCTGGCAATTGTAAGCGCTGCTGCAGCTTCAACAGGCCGGCCGAAGCTGTAGATGACTTACGGAAATGTGCACACACGCGGCGCACCTTGGTCAAGAGATCATGCACATTGGGGTAGGTTTTTAGAAATCGCTGAACCACTAAATTAAATACATGCGCTAGGCATGGTACGTGTGTGAGCTTGCCGAGCTCCAAAGCCGCCACCAAGTTACGCCCATTATCACACACAACCATGCCTGGTTGCAGGTTGAGTGGCGAGAGCCACTGCTCGGTCTGGTGACTAATCCCCTGCAACAGCTCTGAGGCCGTGTGCTGTTTGTCCCCAAGGCAGATCAGCTTCAGCACGGCCTGTTGACGCTTCCCCACTGCAGTGCTACACTGCTTCCAGCTACTGGCTGATGGGGGAGTGGCGCTGCGTGTAGAGAATTCGGAGGTGGAAACGGAGGAGGAGGAGCCAATAACGTAGGTGCTGGCGGAAACCCTGATGGAGGTAGGGCCCGCAATCCTCGGCGTGGGTAGCACCCGTGCCATCCCAGGGTCCGAGTCGCTCCCAGCCTCCACGACATTCACCCAGTGTGCCGTCAGGGAAATGTAGCGTCCCTGGCCACAAGCACTTGTCCATGTGTCAGTCGTTAAGTGGACCTTCCCAGTAACTGCGTTGGTCAGGGCACGGGTGATGTTACGGGACACATGGTGGTGTAATGCGGGGATGGCACACCGGGAAAAGTAGTGGCGGCTGGGGACCGCGTACCGAGGGACAGCTGCTGCCATCAGGCTGCGGAAGGACTCAGTGTCCACAAGCCTAAATGGCAGCATTTCGATGGCCAGTAATTTGGAAAGGTGTGAGGTTAGTGCTATGGCCTGTGGGTGGGTGGCTGGGTACTTTCTCTTGCGCTCAAATGCCTGGGGTAACGACATTTGGACGCTGTGCTGGGACAGGGAAGTGGATGTGGTCGCTGATGGTGCTTCAGATGGTACAGGTGCAGGGCGGGAGGTATGCGGGCCTGCGCCTTCGACAGGCGATTGGCCGGCACCGAAAACAGGGGAAGAGGAGGCAGTGGTGTGGCCTGCAGACACAGATTGGCGATCCGGGCGTTCCTCCCACTTATTACGGTGCTTGGATGCCATGTGTCGGATCATGCTGGTGGTGGTGAGGTTTCTAGTGTTCATGCCTCGGCTCATTCTGGTGTGGCACAGGTTGCAAACTACAATTCTTTTGTCGTCCGCACTTTCCTTAAAAAAACGCCATACCGCGGAACACCTACCCTTTGGCAAGGGAGATTTACGCAAGGGGGTGCTCCGTGGAACATTTGCGGGCCGGTTTGGTGCGGTCCGCCTTCTTTCTGTAGCCACACCACTGCCTCTTCCAGCCTGTTGCGGTGCTGCAGATGGCTCACCCTCAGGACTGCTGTCATCGCTCGGCTCTACACCTTCCCAGGTGGGGTCAGTCACCTCATCGTCCACCAAGTCCTCCTCCACTTCCTCACTCTGATCATCCTCCTCAAGTCTTGATCCCACCACATACTCAGTCATTGACAACTGTATAACATTCTCCTCAACAAGGTCTTGAGACGGAAATAGTGGTTGATTTAATGGCAACTGTGTCTCATCATCATCATCCACTACTTCCTTTGACCTTAAATGCCGTTCACATCTGTCATCTTCTTGTGATTGGGTAGCCTCTAGAGGTTGTGAATCAGGGCACAAGATGTCATGTTCCTCTGCAAGCGTGCTTGGAGAGAGGGTCAAATGAAGGATTGGTGATGAGACGAGCTCCTCACTATATCCCAGTGTGGGATCACTTCTTTGACCAGACCGTGTATGGTGGGAGGAAGGATGATCAGAGTGAGGATTATTTTGACCAGACTCTTGGCTACTGAGAGTGGACTTGGTGGAAGACAGGGTGGTGCTTAACCGACTGGAAGCAGTATCAGCTGTCATCCAACCGACCACCTGTTCGCAGTGGTCGGACCTCGAGAGTGATGTCCTGTGACGCCCTGTAAAATTACACATGAAGCTAGGTATGGTGGATGTCTTTCTTTCTTGTGCTCTGGCACCAGGCACAGTTTCTCCGCGTCCTGACCCGCGCCCTGAACTATCAGGATCATGTCCACTTCCCCGTCCCTTTTTACCCGCCTTCTTCATCTTACACGGAATATGTGACTTTAATATTTGAGTTTGAAAACTTAACAGTATTTCTTACTATTCTGCAACTGTGCAGAGTAAACAGAATAGGCTGCTAAACGGCGGTGACACACACTGAATGGAATATGTGACTTTAATATTTGAGTTTGAAAACTTAACAGTATTTCTTACTATTCTGCAACTCTGCAGAGTACACAGAATAGGCTGCTAAACGGCGGTGACACACACTGAATGGAATATGTGACTTTAATATTTGAGTTTGAAAACTTAACAGTATTTCTTACTATTCTGCAACTGTGCAGAGTACACAGAATAGGCTGCTAAACGGAGGTGATACACACTGAATGGAATATGTGACTTTAATATTTGAGTTTGAAAACTTAACAGTATTTCTTACTATTCTGCAACTGTGCAGAGTACACAGAATAGGCTGCTAAACAGCGGTGACACACACTGAATGGAATATGTGACTTTAATATTTGAGTTTGAAAACTTAACAGTATTTCTTACTATTCTGCAACTCTGCAGAGTACACAGAATAGGCTGCTAAACGGCGGTGACACACACTGAATGGAATATGTGACTTTAATATTTGAGTTTGAAAACTTAACAGTATTTCTTACTATTCTGCAACTCTGCAGAGTACACAGAATAGGCTGCTAAACGGCGGTGACACACACTGAATGGAATATGTGACTTTAATATTTGAGTTTGAAAACTTAACAGTATTTCTTACTATTCTGCAACTGTGCAGAGTACACAGAATAGGCTGCTAAACGGCGGTGATACACACTGAATGGAATATGTGACTTTAATATTTGAGTTTGAAAACTTAACAGTATTTCTTACTATTCTGCAACTCTGCAGAGTACACAGAATAGGCTGCTAAACGGCGGTGACACACACTGAATGGAATATGTGACTTTAATATTTGAGTTTGAAAACTTAACAGTATTTCTTACTATTCTGCAACTCTGCACACTACACAGAATGTGCTGCTAAACTGCGGCGAAGCACACTGAATGGAATATGTGACTTTGATATTTTAGTTTGAAGACTTAACAGTATTTCTTCCTATTCTGCAACTCTGCACAGTACACAGAATGTGCTGCTAAACTGCGGCGACGCACACTGAATGAAATATGTGACTTTGATATTTTAGTTTGAAGACTTAACAGAATGTGCTCTAATCTGCAACTTTGCACACTAAACAGAATGTGCTCTAATCTACAACTTTGCACACTAAACAGAATGTGCTCTAATCTGCAACTTTGCACACTAAACAGAATGTGCTCTAATCTGCAACTGTGCACACTAAACAGAATGTGCTCTAATCTGCAACTTTTCACACTAAACAGAATATTTTTTTTTTTTTTTTTTTTTTTTTTCCCCCCACACAAAATAACCTGCTGCCCCCACACACAGTAGTCCTAAAAAGGACTTTTGGTTCTTTTTGTTCACAATTTTGGTTTTTTTCCTCCCTACACTGCCTTTCCCTTCCTATCCTCAGCTCTCCCTGGCTAAGACTGAGCCGAACTCGATGGTCAGGTGCTATACAGCACCTGACCACGGGTTCTGGCCAGCCAATCAGTGTAATGCCAGCAGCCAACATGGCTGCTGGCATTACACCGATGTCAGAGCCTCCCTGCACGTTTATTGGCTGCGCAGCAGCCGCAAAACGTGCGGGGAGGAGACCCGAACATGGCGGTCGAGCACATGCGGTACTCGTACGAGTACCGCCATGTGCCGAGCAGAGCGATGCTCGAGCCGATCCGAGCATCGGCCGAGCATGCTCGCTCAACACTACTAATGAGGATTCCCCAAGATGTTTCCCATTTAGAGAATATGTAGCAAGTTTGTTTCTAAAACTCAAATGCATAACCTTACATTTATCTACATTAAATGTCATATGCCACTTTACTGCCCATTCACTCAGTTTATCTAAATCATTCTGCAGAGAAAAAACATCCATCTCTGTACGTATTTCCTTACATAGCTTAGTGTGATCAGCAAAGATTGAGATGCAACTTTTAATTCCCACTTCTAGAACATTAATAAACAAATTAAAAAGCATCGGGCCCAGCAGTGAACCCTGTGTCACCCCTCTTATAACTTTAGACCAATTTGAAAAGGTTCAAATTACAACAACTCTCTGCCATCTATCATTTAACCATTTCTCAATCCATGTACAGATAACACTGCTCAAACCGAAGCCTTTTAATTTATGCAATAACCTGTTGAGGCACTGAATAAAAGGCTTTTGCAAAATCCAAATATACTACACCTACAGCAATTCCCCTGTCCAAATTACTACTTACTCTTTCATAAAATGCAAGTAAATTAGTCTGACATGATCTATTCTTCATGAAACCATGCTGATTTCTACTAATCATATTGTTTGTCTTCACATAGTTCTGAATAGTGTCAATTAGTAACCCTTCTAATATCTAACCCACTATGGAAGTCAAGCTCATAGGTCTGTAATTTCCTGGTATGGATCTTGCTCCCTTTTTAAACAATGGAACTACATCAGCTTTCCTCCAATCACAGGGCACTATGCCTGAAGAAAGTGAATCAATAAAAATTAAGTATAATGGTCTTGCTATTACTGAACTAAGTTCATTAAGTACCCTTGGGTGTATACCGTCAGGTACAGGTGCTTTATTCACCATAACCCTCTCCAGTCTCTTTTGGACCTTGTCCTCAGTAAGCCATGCAAATAATGGAGGAAATTCCATTGTTGTGTCTGTTTGCCCATAGCCCGTCATTGCTGGTTCCTTTGTATATACTGAAGCAAATAATGTATTTAGTGTGTCAGCCATAGCCTTATCCTCACTAATCAATTCACCTGTCTCAGTCCTAAGAGGACCAATATCAACCTTAACTTTTTTTTGACATGCCCTCGTTGCATTTGTATTGCATGATTAACCCTATAAGTACCAAACAGATAGCAACCCAATTGCAATGTGTTTACTACCCCTCTGGTACTCAAAGGGTTAATAAACAAGGTATGCAGCTGCATACCTTGCCTGTATATGTGTAAGAAATGTTATGTTTTATTTTATTTTTATTTGTATGTTAAAAAAGTTCAGTAGGATAGGTGATCAATGCAGACGACAATTGCCGCCATTGCACCCCTTGAATCCTAAGAATCCCCCACTGATTGTTAAGCAATGCATTGGAGACTTCCCTAGAATTCATGACATTGAAAGCCCCATATAAATCTATAGGGATTTTTTCTTACCCAATATGGTGCTGTTTCTATGGTCCAAAATTGCTCAGATTTTTTCATTCTGCCCTTAGGACTGTATTGAGCAAGGTTAGAGGTATAAATCTGGGAAAAACCAACTGCATCATATGGAATAATTTAAATTCCCATTTATATAAATGGACATTTAACCCCTTCAGTGACAGAGAGGTCTCTGATTAATTGGAGAATCTGTATCATTCAAGGAGTTAAAATTACCATTTAAATCAATATGGATTTGGGGAATATCTATTTTTCCCTATGATGCAATTGCTCATCTGGCCAAGAACTGCACCTATTTAGTTTGCTGAATAAAGCCTTTGTTCCAGGAGTGGGCAACCTGAGGCCCTCCAGCTGTACCAGAGAACAGTCTGAGGGCAGCATGAGAAGCACCAAGAGGCCCCAGTACCACATGAAGCCCCAGTGTTACCTGTTGTCCACCGCTGCTTTGATATCCCTCAGTGCTCCCATGGTAATATGAGACTGTACTAGTACAAAGTGTACTTGAACAATCTGTCAAGAGCATGGGCAAGGGATGCCGAACTATGACGTTTGCAAGCAGTGACTGGAGTTCACATCTAATAATGGAATTAACTACCTTCTCCATATGCCGGTCCTAATGCACAAATGAGGAGTGATTCTGGGGCAATCCAACTGCATTATAGGGCACAAATAAAATTGTCATTCATCTAACCACATACCTGAGAATGACATGGCCATTCCTGTCATTACCAACTGGTATGAAACTGCTAATGATATGGACAGCCATGTTGTCTAGCCACTAGCAGTGAATTGGTTACTACTGGCGACTGAGGCTTACCTTTCTTATAGGCTTCATTTCCCTGTAGTCCTCCTTCTACAGGAACTCTGTTGCATAAGTGATGTCATCAAGACAGAAAAAAAAGAATAGGGAGTGCCCTTGTGTAGAAACTTTCAAACCAGGCAACTAAAGAAATCAGCAGCTAAATGTTTACTTACATATAAGTTGGTCCCTTCCATTATTAAACCTATCATGTGAAGGATGATTCTGCTTTCATGCAGCCCTTTTCATCCCTATCCAGTTGTATGGTGTGTCAGGAATCAGGTGTGTGCCAACTTTTCAACATATATATATGTTCTAAATTGGTATTCAGTGATAAACTTGTTCAACTCAGCTTTTTCAAGTCTTCCATGTACCAAAGCATGTAAAACACTGGCTTCAGGTTGCAGGATCAGTTATAACCTTTTCCAGCTTGCACTCATGTTCGATGGGAAAATACAGCTTACAAACTGTTTTTTGTCAAAAATATCTTTATTCGCAGAAAATGCAACTTATCAAAAATGTGATTTAAAAACAATGCTTATTTTACCCCAACTCATTCCCCCCACAAAAAAAGATTCCTCAGGAAAATTTTGACTATAAAGCACCATATTTAGACTCTATTTACCCAATCAAAAATGTTCTAATGACTCTTACTCTAATTCTGAAGTGACAGTGCATGATTGACTGCACAACACGTGACAACATGCACAGAATGATCAAAGGAATGATCATCTTGTCTAAAAGGAACATGGGCACCAATATTATCTCTAGGTCTGTTTAGCAAATAGTTACTACAAACCACACAATGATAATTTTCTTAAAAAATGTATACTCAGATCAGAATCAGATATGAGTACCCATTATAAAAAGTGTATTGGTGACAATCATACCACGCTGTAATATCAACAAGCCAGAACACATGTTAATAGACATAGCAATAGATAAAAATAAAATCACAATAATAAATCATAATATACAAAAGATAATAGGAATAATGTGGATTAGTGGCAGTGAATCCAGTGTGATCACTATTCTGCTCCCACATTACCTTCTGACTCTGGCTTGTGTTATACCAAGGTATATACAAGGTATATATTCTCTTTTTCTTCTTGGCAGTCACTTTTCTTACCTTTACTAGGGTAATACTTCCTCAGCTTGCCTGTTTTATATATATATATATATATATATATATATATATATATATATATATATATATTTCCTTGGCTATACATTCTCAGTTCTCTCTGGTGATCTCCTCTTGCCTGCCTTTTCCTGTGATTGCTACCCATCTGTCTGGCTGCTTTGTCATCATTCTCTAGCTGTCTCCTCTATCATCTGTGCTTCTACTATGTTTGCAATGTCTGCCTATAGTGTCTGTGAGCTGTTTCAAGTACTAGACGATGCTCCTGCTGCCCACTCCTTGTGAGCTAGTCTTCCTACCGCTATCTGCCAGCAATCTTGAGTATTTACAGTCTCCAGCTACCATCTGTTAACCTACAAGCTGTCTTCATTCCGCAGCTATTACCAACAGTTTTGGGTAAGCAGTGTCTGTTAGATATGAACAATCTTATATTTTATTTGGTTGACTTTCACCTTAGAGAGAGAGAGACACTTAGTTTGAACCACCATCCTGAGGATTATTTTTTCGCTAGCATCTTTCTCCTTTCGGTTATCTGCATATTAGGGTTCATCTGTTATTAGTCCACTACCTAAATGGTTTAGAGTTTGCAGTAGTGTTTATCCAGGTCCTAGCTCTGGCTCAACCAGTGTCAGACATCTGGCTTCATGGCCAGCATCTTTAATCCACCTTCGGCTGCAGCACAGGTGCTCTTGTGGCTCCTGTATACCAGAGTTGCACACACTAACCTTTGTTCCTATGCTTCTACATTGAAAGGTACTAGATATGACACAGTGGAACATATGGAAAAATTACAATCATAAATGGCTTTAATATAGAGTGCTTATTATGTGAGGCTGGGTAAGCTGCACTCTAATATGTCAGTCCAAGGAAAGTGGTCTGTGAAAGCCGTGCTGAAATTGATTTTGTGATATTGTTTTTTCTTTGTTTCCTAACATAGGATGTACCAGGCAGAAGGAGAACACAATATGCATATTTCTGTCACATATTTATACTACCTTACTGATAAATTAATATGTACAACACATTTTGAAAAAGAAGATTAAAGAGTAATAAGCATATTTAACCAGTCACTGGTTGACAAATATACTCCAGTATCTTTTTTAGTTCTATACGCTCTTTAACTGTAAGATAACTATTAAGTTATCATAAAAACAACATAAAACAAAATGGGCTGTATGCTCAAAGAGCAAGTGGAACAATTCTGGCACACACCAACTGCACCATAGGGTACAAATCAACATTTTCCATGTTATTATAAAGTGTTAGTTCCACCTTATCCTGAGCTTACATTGCTGCAAGGCTCACCCTTACAGCTGATCCACTCCATTCCAAATAACTGGAAAGAAGTAATCCAAGTCAAGCTAAAAATTCACCAATACACATCTTTATTGCAGGGATAGGACATTGGAGCCCAACCTGAGTCTAGGCTAGTCCCACAATACAATAGTCAGGCTCCTGGTACTAGTCAGCCACACCAATCAACACCCTCCCTTCCTGTAAGCTCTGGGAGTAGAAAGCCAATCAGGAGCCATGATCTGGGCTGGAGGATACAAATCCTCTAGTTAGGGCATTGCCAGCATTTTCTGCTAATCAACAGGAAAGATGCCAACAATATCTTCCCTGCCTTGGCTTCTTTCTCCTCTTTTTCCCCTTGCCTGGCACTGCTGTTACAATGGAGGACACCCTGGAGGGTTGTCCATTGTTCCAGAGGAAATCTGCAAACATTCAGGGTATTCTTCACCATGAACATGTGCAGGCATCCTGGCGTTCTTCCTTATGAGATAAACTGAGGCAGCTGATGGGCTGTCTCAGATATGGTAAATATACAACATAGAGATAATTTAACAGTAACAAGTACAATACATCCAGCCACTTAGATTTTGTTAGATATAGTTTATATCTAACAAAATCTGCCATTACAATCCTAAAACCCATGTTTTTCCTAATCTACAGAAATTACATATATTCCCTAACCTGGGCGCAGGGAAACATGGAGCAAGACTACCTACTCCAGATTTGCAATGGAGAGATAAACCTTTATTCAGACCCTCCACTGACATATCTGTGAACAGCAGGGGCACAGGCCAGGCTGTGATAAGCCTAACCAGGACCGCCATGGGTCCTTAAGGTGTTAAGGGGTTTTTCTTTTTTTAAAAAAAAATTACTGTCTGATTTTGAATCTGTTGGTACCTTATGTGCGATACACATGGTTATTATTCCCTAGTAAGTTTCTAAGTGTGCTTTAGGTGTTTTTCTACATTAATATTTACATAGTCCTAGGGGTCAGGCTACTAATAGTAATAGTATTGTCCCAGTCTCACCCCCCATTCAGCATTGTCAGGGTCCTCCTTGGCATTTGCACTGCCATGGACAAATTTTCCAACAGTACCATCAGCAGATGTGGTGGAGGCCAATAGAATGCATGGGATAATGAAGCATCTACAGACTGACCACCCTTCAGAATATGCCAAGCTTACATCAGACAGGGTCAATAATTTTTATTAAGTGGAGATGATTGATACCTTGGAGGTGTCAGTCACCAACTGCTCTGTCACCATCACCACCACCAGTAGCTTGTTGTTTTTGTTAGACAGACACCACTGACTGACACCACCCAATTTCAACTGGAAAGGTTTAATATTGTCAAAATGCTTAATTAGAGCAGACATGCCAGAGTATTTTCCAGTCCCTCCCCTAGTTCACAACCTGTCACTTATCAGCCCTTCAAACTCACACCCAGAGAACAACTAACTGGCCGTGGTTAAAATCCTATCAAGCAACTCCTGCTCACTCTCTTTGCCTGTTTGCCTACAGTAGATAGAGACTAATACTGAGCAGCTTTCCTTTCTTTCAGCTTGAACCCTCTCTCCCGAGCATACGCTAGCAAATTGCAGAAAATCAACATCTCTTTTATGCAGCAAGGTGGGAAAATATCGGCTACCTTGGGGGCGGATATATTATCATTGATTTCAATGCAACGAAAAAGGCAGAAAAATCAGAAATTCTCACTATTCAAGGGAATTTTACTGCAGAATGGGAAATGTTGGTTTTCAAGTTTCTCTTTTGAAGAGCAAAGGTTTACCCTTCCCAAGGAGAAGGGAGAATATAAATATGTGTTCTGTGCCTATTTTAGAGTGAATTGTATTAGTATGTTTCCCCTCGTAAATACTAAAGACGAATCCATCATAATGCTTGTAGACCTCTCAAACGTTCAATGGATGGAAAAAAAGTTCTGTTTTCTTTTCCCAGACGTTATCACAGAAAATGCAGAATTTATTGTTTCTTAACAGAAAGAAGGGTAAAAGATCCATTAAAATGTCTGCCTATTTTGCAGAGGCTTATGAAATTCCTGTGAGATCTTTGTACATTTTTGTCTATGTTTTCAATGGCTGTGAGAATTCCGTTTGCAATGCTACCTGTCCTTGACTTTGTTACGGTCTACAAATCACATCCACTCTCCCACTCCCTCACTTTGCTCATTTGTCTCTATAATAGGTAGCATCAAAATTTCAATAGCTTTCGCTTTTTCTCCTAAGCGCTGCAATGTTAATTTTTATTGCAATGTACAGTACAGACCTTTTAGCTTTTGAATGAGCAGCTTGCAAATTACAATAAAGGATAAAGCACAACAGCACCATAATCCACCACCCCATGGTATAAGTTTGTCTCTAGTATTCTTGTATGTGTGGATCTAGACGTGCCTGTCTTGTCTTGAAATTATAATGTACTTTGTTTGTCTGTGCAGCATCTGTCATTCTCGGTTACAGTTAAGTCTCAGGTAGGATTACCTGCATGTGTGATTGTCACTGCAACTGTCACCTAATTTTTTTAACTCTCCCTTCTTTCTTCACTCCCACACTGCCTGCACTCCATATGTTGATAGAACAACTGGCTACCACCAATACTTTTTAATCAAGCAACTATATCTCCCCTCTTTGCCTGTCTGCCTCTACAATAGCTAGCTTCAAGATTTCAGCAACTTTTCTTCTCTTTCTTTCTCTCCCCCCCCCCCAACGCACAGAGGGAACACATGGGAGGAAATTATATTATTATCACTAATTTCAATGCAAAGAAAAAGCAAAACAATTCAACCATTCCAAGTTAAACGTTCTATTTGATCAATGGGAATTTTAGTCATTTTTAGTCACTTTGGTATAGTTGGTTTTTCCCATAATTACTCCACATTTTATGTACATGGCTCATTAATGGATTTTGCTGGTAGGTCATATGAACAAGTGATAACGAATGCAAATTCTATATACCTCTACTCTTTATTAATCAAAAAATAATATATTTTACACAGGGAATGTATTTCAAAGAGATATCTGTTTTTGCAGTCCTGCATGAGTTATTTTTATGCAATATTTCTTAATAGAAGATATTAAAAAAGCATTTTCATTTGTTGGATAGGCCTGCTTGCACACTTATTACTTCTAATGATCAATACAATTTGACCTTGGAAAGATGACTTCCTCAACTTACATAAATACCCCAATGATCTTAAACAAGGCAACTGTGATGTATTCTTGGTAACAAAAGTCATTTGAAAGTTATGCAGTTCTATTTTGAATGACAGGATTAGCAAGGAACAACGTGTTCTTTAATGCCCATAGTGAGTGAGTTCAGAAGTGTATTTCCTACATTTTCATGACTTTGTACATTAAATTAGTGATTTTAATAACCTAGATTCCCCTATTTGATTAGTATATAGTAATATTTCACCTGCATTGGCCAAATTTTCATTATGTTATTTATTTTGATTCACTCACTTCTGTAATATTTAAAACATCCTATTAACACCCACAGAATCCTTACAGGACACTTAAAAATACTTTTCAGGTGACCCCAGTGATTATTTGATATAATTACTGAGTGTCTGGCACAGACCTGTCAGAAAGTGCTTGTGTACACTCATTTAATATTTGTAAAAGGCAACAAAATAATCAAAATACAAATTTATAAGGAATGATCATAAATTAAATGAACTGTTAGGTCTTAATAATTTTCTAGAAAGACTGCAATTTGCACTTTTAAAATAAACTGTAGTAACTAGTGATGAGCGAGCGTGCTCGGCCGATGCTCGGATCGGCTCGAGCATCGCTCTGCTCGGCACATGGCGGTACTCGTCGAGTACCGCCATGTGCTCGCCCGACATGTTCGGGTGAAGGGGATCTGTGCCGGAAGAGGCACAGATCTGAAGAAGCTCCGCTGGACCACCAGGGACTGGAGGTACGGGGGCATTGCGGAGATGAAGGGGGCATTGCGGAGATGAAGGGGGACATTGTGGAAGAGGGGCATAGACTCTATGCCCCTCTTCCACAATGTCCCCCTTCATCTCCGCTATGCCCCTCTTCCACAATGTCCCCCTTCATCTCCTCTATGGCATAGGAGATGAAGGGGGACATTGTGGAAGAGGGGCATAGCGGAGATGAAGGGGGACATTGACCAGGCACCCTCCGCTCATCAGAGCAGGGGGTGCCTGGTTTAATGCTCGAGTGCTCCCATGCTTTTCAATGGGGTCAGAGCACCCGAGCACCCGAGCATCGGGGTGCTCGCTCATCACTAGTAGTAACCTAAAAACCTAATTCCCTTATTACATTGCTGGAAAGATGATGGGAAGATGAATCAATAATAAGCAGCTTATGCTAATCAGCCTTATGTGTGAAGAAGAAGAGATGTATTGTAAACATAGAAACCATAGTGCATTCCAGTGTACACTTACACCCTACCTACTCCTAGCAGAAATGTCCAAAACCTTCCTTGACTACCCCCGCATTAAGCTTTGACCCTTTAAGTACAGAACACCAGCATGCAAATGATCAGATACAAAGCAGGAATATTATTTCTATAAAAATGGGGTAACTTGACACTGGCGGGTCAGTATTCTCATTACAGGCCTGAGATAGGGACTTGCTAACCAGAGGGAAGGTCCTCTTTGTTTTCTAATTTTAAAGTTTGGGGAATAGGAGTCACTTGCTGTGGGTAACAGAGGCTTTAACAATCTTAGTGGTTTTTATGATCATATATATATAGAACTGAAATACACCAAAGGAGGCCTAAGGATAGCACTCCTTGGTACTCCACCCTTTCAAATTGGTGGAGAAGATTAAATATTTACTGGGGTCTGAGTCATTGAAGGTATACTTTTCTGCTCTGTTAGTCATCCATTCACTTGGGTAGGAAGGATTAAATTAATCATTTGACCATGTCTTACAAACAAATTAAACATAAAGGAGTATAATTTGTTCAAGGCAAGCATCTAGGAATCAAAACAGAAAAACACTTGTGGTTGAAAAAAACTATCTAAGATGAATCACATCTACTCCCTCAGACTTTATGTTGTGGACAATTTAACAAACTTTAACAAACATTTTAACTTCTATAGCACTGTCAGAAAGTCACAACACACTCGCTCTCTGATGCCCTTTGTAACTTACCACCACACTCATTGGTCCTAGTGATCACTCATACCACAAAATCTGCAGTCCTACACACTCGAACAATAAATGTAGAATAAAATGGATGTGCACAGTTTTAAGTAAAAAAAAAATTAATAAATGTAGAAGTGTGGAGGGCTACATTTGAAAAGAGTTTTCTCAGAGTCAGAAAAGGAAGTAATTTTCAAGATGCTGTTTTGTTCTAATTCTACTGTTTAAGTATTTGCATCTAACAATCACTCCATCTTTTGAAGTAAAAAAGTATTAGTCGAATAGTGGGCAAGGCAGGTTAGCCAAGCTGTGTTTGTTTACATTAGAGAAGAGACACCTATGACAGAAGATGATTTCTATTTACAAATATATTCAGTGACAATACCCTGAACTCTCTGAGGAAATATATTCTCAAAGCGCTGAGAAAAAAATCAAGGGGACAACTATTATGACTATAAGAAATTTCCTTTTCATGTGGATTTTTAACACTAAGGGCATTAAGGTTGTGGAATTATTTGCTTCTGTATAGGATACTTTCTATCTTAGAATAATATACACAATTATTACAGTTGGTTTAATGCTAGTACAAAAAGACCAGCAGCACAGAAACGATCTTCTAAGTGTAGTATGCTAGGTAACTTGTAGCCGACACCAAGCACCCAGTGCTCAAAGAATTCTACTCACTTGTTAGAGAGGCTATTTAGGATCGCCTCTCAATCTCAGAAGCTCTCCTGGTATAAACCCCGGGATGGTTACCCACGTCTGTCTGTTTCCAGTGTTCCTCGATCACTGTCAAAGTGAGTGGGGGATCTAGGGTTCTTTTATTGTCTAGCAATGGATATTTTCCCCCGCAGACTAATAGATACCCAGTCGCCTTGAATCTGAACCGGGGTGTGGGAATAGAAGTGAACTTAACTGCTATAGTCATAAAAATATAAATATACAAATTTATTCTAGCATACACATACGCGTTTGTAACAATAGTTACTTTCTTGAGAGCTCCCGAGGAAGTAACTATTGTTATGAAACGCCTAGAGCAATTGTAGCAAGTATTTGTATATTTACATTTGTATGACTATAGCAGTTAAGTTCACTTCTATTCCCACACCTCGGTTCAGATTCAAGGCGACTTGGTATCTATTAGTCTGCTTGGAAATTATCCATTGCTAGACAATAAAAGAACCCTAGATCCCCCATTCACTTTGACAGTGATCGAGGAACACAGGAGGCAGGTGGACATGTGTAACCATCCTGGGGTTTATACCCGCAGAGCTTTTGAGATTGAGAGGCGATCCTAAATAGTCTCTCTAACAAGTGAGTAGAATTCTTTGAGCACTGGGTGCTTGGTGTCGGCTACAAGTTACATAGCATACTACACTTAGAAGATCCTTTCTGCGCCGCTGTTCTTTTTGTATTGTTTCAACAGTATCGTGTGACGTGGGCATCCCAGACCCATAACTACCAGCAAGCTGTGGCAGGATGCCTTCTTCTATTAAAAGCACATTTTTTATTGTAGATTTTATAGAGAGGCTGTGAAAGTACCAGGATTTACCGGACCCTTTTGGGGTCGTCGGTTCCTGAACTGCCACTGCTGCTGCCCCTCTTCCACGGCCGGCTGGAGCCCTGCTGCTTCCTGGTGGTCTGAAAGTCCCTGATACTCAAGCAGGAACAACTGGATGCTGCCCCCTGGCAGACTGGCAGAGCTAGTTCATTTATCTGCAGAATCCTAGGTGGGGTTTCCAGAGGCCCTACGCCAGTAGACCGACGAGGCAAGTGAATTCGTTCCTGCAGTGGCTAAGGTGAGAATCCCCAGCCCAAGTCCACTTCAGAAATACAGCCGATACTTGTATTAAGGATGGTAGAACAGAACAGCTTTATTGATGAAACACACTGCTTATATACACTTCCAGACACTCTTATCAAGATTAGAATGTAAATTAGTGCTTGGGACAATGTTGCTATGGTTGACCAATCAGATAATGGCCTACATTTCTAGTCACTCTTATCAAGATAAGAATACAAAGTAGGGTTTGAAAAAAGGGCATTTTGACTGGACCATAATAACTTCCCCTGATCGGTCAAGGAAGCACAGCAGGAGTCAACCAACATTCCAATCATTCTCTAGCCAAGTTACACAGATCTGAAGTATATTGTATGCAAGCCAGAATGTTGGTCATATCCTTTATTTTCTCTGCACTCTGGCTCCCAACTATCAAATCCCTTTACAGGACTTACAGTATTAACACCACACAAACTATTACATTATGTCACACAATATACAACATAGTGATCAATATTGCAAGTGGTATAGTCCTAAACCACTCCATCTGGTGATAGAGGAGCTCTCTTAAAGCCTATCCCGGGGATAGCTCTCTAGTTATTCCACAGTGAGAAGCTTATAGTTGGTTTAATGCTAGTAGAATGTTGATCCAGGGAGATATGAAACTGCTTTGGAAGTCAGGAAGAAATATTGTTATCTGCATTCAGCTTAAATTTAAATGGTTTCAGTAGTTTTTTTCCCTCTGGTTTAACAAAGGTGATATGGCAAAGGCTGCATGTAAGGGAGTCATGCCTGTTTTCAGCCTCATCGACTATGCTCAACTATGTAAGAGGTATCGTCAATTATAACAGTATTCCACTAACAGAACCCAAATTTGTGTAAAACAAGTGTTCAGGTATTATTAGATATAGACCAGTGTGTAGGATGAAACAGAAAAACACACCTGCGCTTCTCTATACAAATTAACCAAATGTGAACCCTGTATAAAATTTGCCCAAAGTATGTTTTAGCTCTCTTACCTCTCCAAGGTGCCCCATTTCAAGTGAGAACTATCTAATATGCATTGACATCCCTTTCTAAGTTTAAAATTGCCACTGAAGAACTGTTGTTTGGAAAGGCACTTAATTTAAAAACATGGTTAACAACAAAACAGAATCTCTAATGTCTTATGTTTGGGCTGACCTGCTTTCAAATGGTTCACTTTTAAAATGTTGCATGGAAAAAAGCATGCAACTACATGGCGCATTCAACATGTTGCTGTGATTAAAAGGGTAACATGAGAATCTCACACTACAGGAAAACGCAAGATTCTCATGTCACGACCTGAAAAGTCGCCATCAATATATCAAAGAAAAAAGTGCCAAAAAAGTCATTACATTTTGTATTGTACTACAACTTATTATCCCAGCTCTTTCTCCCCTTCTCAGCTCCCCTTTCCTGCGGTGCATCTGGGAGCACGTTTATCAGCCAGTCTTCTGAGTGTGAGTGTCCTTTAAACCTGCAGTATAATAATTAACCTGTAGTATGGTTTGGGTATAGTTTCCCGCACTGGGCAGAGACTGGGAAGACCTTTATCAAGCAGCCACAGTCAAAATAGAAATTCATATTGATGTGGCAAATCCAATTTGCTGAAGATTGTATTCACTTGTAGTCTATAGAGGGTAGCTGTTATGCTTGGTGATTTTTGTTCATGCCTTGGTAGTCTTATGAGCTGCCTTCCTTTTGCACAAAGTAGAACTGACTCCCATGATTGAGGTATGGATACAGTGTAAATGTTCCCTCTAGGGGGAATTGTTCTGGGCACTTGGTCAGTAGCATGGTTATATGGCTGGTGTAAGGACAGGTACTTAGCCTTCTTTTTGCATAACACAACATTATCATTTTTGATTGTGGACTGCTTTCTCCCAATAGCTAAGGTACACTTGGCTATCTCTCTCTGGCTATGGGAGATCAGCTAATTGGTGCACCAAATATTCTTGTCCAATTCAGCTAGTGTCTTGTGCAAGGCTTGTATCCAAGATAAACTTTGATTGAATACAACAACTTAGAAAAGTTTAGAAATATCTTGGTGGCTACGTATTAAAACAAACACTATGTGTATTGCATAGTGCTTTAAACTTAGTACTGGATCTTAAAACTTTGCAATAAAGCACCTTCACTTGCTTAGAGCATAGAGCATAGTAGCATAGTAGTATTGTTTCCACGTCAGTGGTATGGCTTTTTGGCTGCAAGTCTTCCATGAAGACCACTTCTGACCAGGTTTCTCTGGACGGCTGATGGGTGTACCAGGTTCCAACTGTTTTCTGCCAATTCTGAGCTGATGGCACTGCTGGACATCTTCTGATTGTGAAGGAATGTAAGCATGATGTAATCTTGGCTGACCACTTACGGTTCTTAGTGTTGCCTGTTTCTTTGTGCTTCTTCTTTTAACTGAATTTGGATGTTCCTCACCTAGTTTTATTCCTCCTACACAATTGTTTCTATTTCAGTTAATGATTGCGTTTCAACCTACATATTAAATTGATGGTCATTAGCACCTGTTTGGTATAATTGCTCAATCATACACCTGACTATATGCCTACAAAATCACAGAGTTTGTGCAAGTATACCTAGAAGAAGTTTGAAGGCAAAGGTGATCATACCAGATATTTATTTGATTTAGATTTTTCTTCTGTTCACTTACTATGCATTTTGTTAATTGATGAATATAAACTATTAACATTTGTAGTTTTTAAATCATTCTAACTTTACAGCATTTTTCCACACCTGCCTAAAACTTTTGCATAATGGGGGCAACTACCACTTCCTACTCCACTGTCCTTACCGGAAGATTCCTACCACTCCTAATCTCTTCACAGAGGCCAAAGGATCCCAGGCACTCCTTACATCTTAGCAGAGGCCGTAGGATCCCCTTTCTCCCCACAGAGGCTGAAGGATCTGTGTAAGTCCTTACCATTCGCAGAGGTCAAAGGACCCCTTAATTTCCATACCAAGCACCCCCTCCACTTCTCAACTCTTCGCAGAGGCTAAAGCACCCCTGCCACTCCTCACTTCTTTGCAGATTCCAAAGAAACCACTACCTTTCACCTCTTCGCAGAAGCTGAAGGACCCCCGCCACTTCTCACCTCTTCACAGAGGCCAAAGGGCCCCCTCCACTCTTTACCTCTTTGAAGAGGCCAATGGACCCCCACCACTCCTCACCTCTTCACAGAACCTGAAGGATCCCCACAACTTCTTACTTCTTCACAGAGGCCGAAGGACCACCTCCACTCCTTACTTCTTCACAGAGGCTGACAGATCCTTGTCACTGCTCAGCTCTTTGCAGAGGGCGTCAGACCGCTGGCACCCCTTACCTCTTTGATAAGGCAGAAGATCCCCCACCACTCCTTACCTTTTTCAGTGGCAGGATCAGAGGCCAACAGACCACCTTACCACTCCTTACCTTTTCGCGGAGGCCGCAGGATCCCCGTCACCCCTCACAAAAAAAAAACAACTAAAAAGCAAACGCCATAAATCTACGCTAAAAGCAATGCTATTCAAGTAATAGTAATATGCAAGCGCAATTGCCAAATGTTATATACACCAAATGCCCAATGCTTTACGCATACACCATGCTTTATACAACAACAATACAAGCTACCATAAAATCTCAGGTATAATATGCACCTATGTATAATACGCAGGTGTATATTATACCCAAGATTTTAGGGGAAAACGAGAGTGCCTATGTATAATACTCATCCTTGTTTTCCACTTAGTTAAAAAAAATATAAGGGCTGCCAGATACCTTCCCTCCCCCAACACAATCCGCTCACATAAAATAATGCTTACTTTCATTGGAGTCGGCATCTTCCCTGCGGGTGGCATGCTTGCATTTGCCACCCACTTCCTTCAATGCCCTGTCAGGACCTTCTGCTTCCAGCCAATGGTGATGCCCTATGAGGATCTCAAGGTCCTCACAGGGCAATACCGTAGGATGAAGGTCCTGGCAGCGGATTGAAGGATGAGGGAGGCAAATGCAAGCATGCCGCCTACAGGGAAGATGTTGACTCCAGTGAAAGTAAGCATTATTTTATGCAAGCAGATTGTGTTGGGAGGAGGGAGTGAGAAAGAGAAGGTATCTGGCAGCCCTCTTTTATTTTATTGCGGCAAAAAAAATTCTCATGCATAATACACCCCCCCACTTCACATAAGGTGAAGAGGGGTAAAATTGCACGTATTATACCTGAGATTTTACGGTATGCTAAACACATAAATACTAAATACATTTTCTTACTCACACATGCTCTTGCTCTTATCCACACATTCTCTTGCACTTCCTGATTGGAAGTAGCATGGTATGGCTCTTTGAGATACTTTTTCAGATATGGAAGCTAAGCAATGAAAAAAAAATGCTATGTATGAATAGGACCAGGAATCTGCATGTCCTTCAGTGTCTGCTTTCATCCTACCCAGATCTGCACAACTCATTCCTTTATCCCTTTCCACACAGGCATCATCACCTGCCCAGCTATGTAACTCGCAGGCCCCTATCTGAAATGAACCCCGGATAAGTCAGTCATGGTTCTAGACTTTGTGGCTAAGAGTTCGATAAGGATTCTCATCAGGCCCCTTTCCTTCCCTACCTTTCACATATGGAGAATCAACCTGTCTGGACTGGCCACCAGGAAGCTCACTAGGGACTCCAACACCATTAACAGACAGACAGGGACTCATTTCTTGCTTTCCAAATCAGATTTTTCATACACCTTCCAAATCATGCTGGTTCCCCCAACTGCAGGGTTTCCAATGGAAGGCCAGTATCGCTTCCCAATATGTTTCACTTTCGGAGCAAGCAGGGATAAATTAACACCTTAGCAGAAATTCTATGCTGGCTCTTATCAATCTATTGACCATGTCCAACTGTATTACACTCCCGGGATGAATTCCATTGTAGAACCCCCATCCTCCCCTACAGCAAGTCTCAATAAGCTCTTTAAACTCTTCCAGACCTGGGCATCCCAGTCACTCTCGAATAAGCATAGGCCCCTCAAGAGCAGTAGAATTTTTTTTTTGGGTGGGGTATCTTCATCGACTATTCCCTTCAGCCAATTATTCTGCATTCACTCCCTAATCACTATATCCTCACTATGTCCTCTTGCTTGTGGGTTAAGCTGCAGTCCCTCTTAGTGCATCCAAGCTTGTTAAAAGAGTTATCCAGCTACGAAGGTCCTTTACATCCCACCTCATATCCCTCGTATCCAGCTAAGCTGACTCCAATTTCCCCATTTTACGTGACCTATCAGACGATCGGACCTAACCACATGGTCCAACTCTTTGCAGGACGAGAACAGCCATTCCACGTTCCCTCCCTCACCTTCATCTACCTCCCCGGCAGTTATTCAGATGCCACGGCCATTCACAATGACAACTGGTTCTCAGACCCAGGGCTACAAAAGCTATGAACCTACCCCATTTCTCTTTAACCTCCCTGCTGTTATATCTCACAGTCTCAGCAGCCAAATTGTGGGGTCACATCCATATGGACAACATAGCTTCATCCCAGCCATAAATAGGGTTGATCCCCGTCTCCACATATTATGATTAGGAATGGGCGAAAGTTGTCGCCTTGTTCCCACAGGAAATTTCACAAAAACCACATTGTTATCCGCTTTAAAACTAGCAGTTAAAATTTTCGCATCTTTCGCCTATTCGCCAAAATCTTTTGCCATTTTTTCAATGACTATAAAGTTTCCCCCCATTGATTTATGTTGTTTTCGCACTTCCGCTATAAAAATGTGATGTTTTTCGCTAAATGCAGACACAATAAAAGCAGCTTCAGAGCTAAATAGAAGTGCTGTGCTGTTCTGCTGTGATATTTTGCAAAAATCGAGGCAGGAAAGGCTCATAGTGACTGCTATCACTATGAGCAGGGTAAAAAATAATCAGTGGAGTAGCTGAAAGGACCCTTATTTGTCTACTGAGTCTGAGGGGGAGGAGGAAGTGACTAGCAGTACTGAACCAATGCTGTCCAGTCCCCCTAATTCACCCCAAGGGATCTTGGGGAATTTAATGGGAAGGGAGGGAGAAAATGGAATGGGAAGGGAGGGAGAAAAGGGTAGTACTAGTGAGAGTTAGACAGGTCAGCTGCCTGTGCCTGCTGTAAGACGTGCTGCCCTGATGCCAGTGCCACCATTGCTGTACCTGCAGCCACTAGTGTTGTACCTGCTGCCGGACGTGCTGCCACTAATGTTGTACCTGCTCCTACTGCTGAACCTGCTGCCAGTGCTGAATCTGCTGCCACCAACTTTGCCTACTGCTAGTGTTTCTTGTAGTACTCAGGGTGGGGAGGAGAAAATGATGCCAAGTGTGACAGCAGGGGACCCTCTGTCACATTGCTCGTCGCCTCCTCCAAGCAGCAATGAGATGTCTGGAATAGAGCAGCATCATGTAGGCTGGTGGTGGTGTTGGAGAAGCTGGGGTGGAAGAGACATTGATGGCCTTTTTATCAGAAACTGAGAAGGAATGGAAGACAGGGATGAGGATGGGCACCACCACTAGTAATCAGCTTTTGGAATTTGCGGAAATTGCAACTGCTTTCATTTCTGCTGCTGCTGAGATGAAAGGGCAGCAGGCTGCTGAGGAGCAGGCTAGTGTGCCACAGACCACTGTGGACACAGTGGGAATGGGTTCAACAAGTAATGAGGGACTAGGACAGGTTATACTTGCCAACAGTAGCAATACTCCTGATCCTAGTTGCAGTGCTAAATCTGAGGCAGTAGCAGCAACATTATTCGCTGCCACAGAAAGTGAAGGGGAATGTGGAGGAGAAGAAGTAAGAGGTCATTCTTCTCCACCTCTTCTCTATCCCTCCCCCCAGAAGTCATGGGTGCGGGACTATTATTTTCTTCCGCCAGGCACAGTGCAGTCATCATCAACAATGGTACAGTGCAAACTGTGTGACAAGTTAGTGAGAAGGGGAAAAGAGGGAACACACCTTGGCACAACCTCCCTGATAACATGCATGAAACACAGACACCATTACATTTATGTCAAACATGTTAAAGCCAAACAACCATTACAGAAATCTAGCACCGCTGTTACTGTACCCCCGACTGTATTATTATTATTAATATTAATCTTTATTTATATAGCGCCAACAAAGTCCGCAGCGCTTTACAGTAGGGAGTAGACATACAGAGGTATTAAATAGTACAATCAAGTGTGGAGAACACTTGGATCAGAGGGCCCTGTTCGTGAAAGCTTACAGAAAGGTGGAGATCAAATAGGAGGAAGAATAATGAAATCCAGACAGACACTGGAAAACGAACGAAACAACTATCTCTCTAGGATAACAAGTACATCTCCTGCCAATCCACCTCATTCATCGTTACCTCCCCCGCCAAATGATGGCCACTCTGTTGATGTTAGAATATGGCAGTTCATCTCTACCCATTGCACACTATGTGGTGCACTGACCACACATGTCAGTGTGGTGGAGGAGAATTGATACCAGGTCATCAGGTGGCATATGAGGAGATTCCATCCAGCAAAATATGCTAGGATTCTGGCATGGAGGGTTCATCAGTACTATTAAACTGTCAGCAAGTTGTCATGTGTCCTTAGCGGGGTCTGGACAAGGGGTACAGTGACAGTGGCAGTACTTGATTTTGAGTGTCATGGTGTTTGAATACAGTTGTGCCCCCTCAAGACTCAGGAGGACATTTGACAGTGGCCACTGGCTAACATGCCCTGTTGGCATTAGGTCAGTAGGGCATTTTTATTTTTTTTCTCAGGGCTTGTGTTTTGAAAAAAGATAAAAAAAACTAGCCCTACAAAAAAATAAACAATTTTTAGGGGGGTTGTTTCTAACAAGCCTAAGTCCTACAAATCAATGTTTCCTTAGGCTTCTGCCAAACAAGCTTAAGTCCTACAAATCAATGTTTCTTCATGGCTTGGGCCTCTAATAAGTCTAAGTCCTACAAAGGCTTCTAACAACAAATCAAACAAATCATCCTCTAAAAAATATCAAGTCAAGAATCAGTCCACCCCAGTGGCAGCTTATATCAGGAGGTTCCTGTCTCTATCACTTTACATACAAATGTCTTATTTTAGTTTATTGATTTATTTTTTTATTAACTGTCCCCCTAATAGCAGCCAAGAAACCCCCCAAAACAAATTCCCTGTTCAAATGATTAATTCATTCACCAACACAGGCACCCTCCTCAGACCGTTTTATACCATGTCTTATGGTTTTTATTTTATTTTATTTAGGATTTCTTTTTTATTAAGTGCCCCCAAATCACAGTAAACAACCCCCCCAAAAATCATCCCCTGTTCAACCGATTGTTTCCCCACACCCCACCAACACAGGCACCCTCATGCCCCTTTTATACTATGCCTTTGTGAAATTAAATAAAATTTATTTTATGTTGTGTAACTTCAGAAGTTCTGGAAAAATACCTGCATTAGAGAGCAATTAACAGATGATAATGGCAACACATTCCCTGAGAAGATTAACAGAGCTTGGGTCCAAGTCACAGCTAGTGGAGAGCAACTGCTGAATTGCTTGTACCATACCTTCTATATCTATATTTTCTACTAGCAATGTGGGACGTCGCTGCCCGTCAGGATACACGGATGCAAGACAAACACACACAGAGACACCCACGCAAATGCACACGCATGCACTGAGATGCATAAAGAGTGACACAGTCATACACACATACATGCAATGCACAACATGAAGACACACAGAGTATGATACAGACATGCAACACACACAGTGAGGAACACACAGGCACACACAGAGACACACACACACAGAAGTGAGTCATAAGGGGGTGACTTATGTGTCATTGTAATGAGTCTGTGTTTGTACTTATGCTTCCACTGTGGCATTCATTCATGTAGTTGAAATGCATGTGGTAATTGCACATACTATGGTGGAAGGTGGATCGTGCTGGCTCCCGGAGTGTAAGTGAGTGTGTGTGAGTGTGAGTGAGTGGCATTCATTCATGTAGTTAAAAATGCATGTGGTAATTGCACATAACATGGTAGAAGGTGGATCGTGCTGGCTCCCGGGGTGTGAGTGAGTATGAGAGGGACTATGGTGGAAGGTGGATCCTGCTGACTTCTGGGGTGTGAGTGAGTGTAAGTGAGTGCGTGTGAGTGCGAGAGTGAGTGATTGCGTGTGAGTGATTGCATGTGAGTGTGTGTGATTGAGTGAGTGTGTGTGATTGAGTGAGTGTGTGTGATTGAGTGAGAGTGTGTGAGTGTTAGAGAGTGTGAGTGAGTGTGAAAGTGAGAGTGTGTGAGTGAGAGGGTGTATGAGAGTGAGCGAGAGAGTGTGAGCATGTGTGTGTGTGAGTGTGAGAGTGTGTGATTGAGTGTGTGTGTGTGAGTGTGTGAGTGAGAGTGTCAGAGTGTGAATGAGAGAGTGTGAGTGAAAGAGTGTGAGTGAGAGAGTGTGAGTGTGTGCGATTGAGTGTGTGAATGAGAGTGTGTGAGTGAGTGTGTGTATGTGAGTGAGAGTGTGTGAGTGAGAGAGTGTGTGTGTGAATTATTGTGAGTGTGTATGATTGAGTGTGTGTGATTTAGTGTGTGTGAGAGTGTGAGTGAGAGTGTGTGTGAGTGTGTGTGTTTTTTGTCTCATGTGTTTGTGTCTGTGGTGTAGGAGCGAGTGGCAGCCATTTTGTTTTTTCAGTTACTTGGATAGTGGTGGGCGGGCTGGATAGTGGGGGCAGGCCAACTCCCTGCATGATTTAAATCACTCCCCCATTGAATCACCCAATGGGAGCAGTAACTCCTCCTTACTTAACCATTTGAGCGTCAGAGGTGTAAGCAACGCATTGCTTTGCAATGCGTTGCGTACCCTCTGACACTCAAAGGGTTAAGTTGAGGTAACATAGCAATATAACACATGGTGGCTCTTCATTTGAGGTAACGTAGCAATATGCTGAGAGAACAAATAGAAAGTGGTGTTTGAGGCTTGCCCTCTGTAACATACAGCAAAGCATCTCTCTCCCTTTAAGGAGAAAGGGCATGAATCAGGAAACAGGAAGTGGAGGAGTGACAGTTGAAAACAGACAGTGAGGTTGACTGAAGAGATGAAAAGAATTAAAATAAAAGAGTTGTTATTAAGTTTATCCCTGCGTTTGTATTTTATGGAAACATTACACCCTCGTACTGAAACAGAGTGTATGGAGGGTTTCAATTATCTGTGGGAGGTGAAACAGTTTGTTTGTGGGGTCATGATCCTGAGTGAGAGTGTGTGTGGACCAGGAGAAGTTATTGATATCCCCTACTTCAGGAGCGAGTGGCAGATATATATTTTTTTGTCAGTTGGATAGTGGTGGGCGGGCTGGAGGGGGGGCGGGCCAACTCCCTGTATGATAAACATGCCCCCATTGAATCACCTAATGGGAGCAGTAACATCCCCATTGAACCACCCAATAGGAGTCGTGTCTCCTAATGAGACATAAATTATGTAATGAGGCATTCTGTTCAATGTGTGTGTGTGTTTTCTGAGGAGACATAAATTATGTTGTGTGTGTGAGGTACCATAAATTATGCAATGAGGCTTACTCTCTTATATATATATAGATATGAATCTATAGAGTCCAGATTTGCATACCTAGGCTGCTGACATTCACATCTGCAATTCTAGCTCAAATAGAAGACAACTTATTTGCAAGAGCGTAAACTTATTTTACTGTGAAGACAGAGTTGCTCCACACTAAAACAAAGGTTCTAGATTTTAGAAAGCCTGATTTTTCTAAAATTGAAACATATTTATGTTAGTCTTTGACAGCTTGGAGATCTTTAGATGTAGTACAGGAGAAATGGGATTATCTGAAATGCAACAGAGCACTGCAATAGACATGTCATTAAGGGTAAAAGAAACGAAAACCACTGTGGTACTTCGCAGAAGTGGTAAATATAGTAAAGGAGAAAAGGAAACATTAAGGAAATATAAGCAGATGCAGAAGGAAGAAGATAAGTATCCGTAAAAGTCTAGGCTGAAGGAGGCCAAATGCATTATTAAATGTGCCTCAGCATACACACAGAGAAAAAAATGCACAATCAATAAAAAGGGGGGGATAAAACATTTTTTAGATATATAAATGAAAGGAGGAAAATAACACAAGGAATAGATAGACTGAAAACAAAAAATGGAAACAATGTAAATGAGAATAAAGGGCTATCTGACTGTCTCACTGAATATTTCTGTTCAGTTTTTACAGAGAAAGGTGAAGGTAAGGGACCTCTGTTAGAAAAAAAAGAAATAGCACGACTTGGGATGCATGCATATTTACAGAGAAAGAGGTTCTACTTCAGCTCTCTAAGGTAAAAACAGATAAATCGATGGGACCAGATGGGATACAATCACTTAAGAACTTAAGAGTGTTCTGGCAAAATATTTAACAGAATTAATCAATCAGTCACTACCCACAGGAGTAGTTCCAGAAGATTGGAAGGTAGCAAATGAAGTACTGTTTCCCAAAAAATGTAGCAGGGAAGAGTCTGGTAACTATAGCACAGTAAGTCTTATGCCATTAGTGGGAAAATTAATGGAAACTATGTTAAAGGAAAGAATTGTTAAATATCTGAATTTAAATGGCTTTCAAGATCCCAAGCAGCATGGGTTTACATCAGGGAGATCTTGTCAAACTAACCTCATACTTGGTTACTGGTTAAATAAAATAATAGAGCAATGAGCAGGGCCGGCCCAAGAAATTGTGCTGCCTGGGTCCAAGGATGAAATGCTGCCCCCTCTCCGCACACCAAAACCATGCCCACCAAAACACACCACATCCTTAATTATATTAACCCCTCTCCTGCCCCAAAAACCACATAGAACTGTAATGTTTTTGTTTACACCTCTTGTAACTCTTTCTCCCTCTTACCTCTTTTTTCCCCTCTTTTCACCCCTTGTGCCTCTTTTTTCACCCCTTGTGATCTTTTCCTCCCCTTTTCACCCCTTGTGCCTCTTTTTTCACCCCTTGTGCAAAAGGTCTTCAAGTAAAGTTATGCCTTTTTGCAGATGATACAAAGATCTGCAACAGGGTAGACATTCCTGGGGGAATAAGCCAAATGACAAATTATTTAGAAAAATTAAAAAATATAGTATTATGGGTACTGTGCTATCAGAGACAACAGAGGAAAGGGATTCAGAAGTAATTATTTCTAATGACTTAAAGGTAGGCAGGCAATGTAACAAAGTGGTAGGGAATGCAAGCATGGTGCCGGGTTGTATAGCTATGGGCATTAGCAGAAGAAAAAGGAAAGTAGTCATGCCAATTTATAGATCTCTGGTTAGATCTCACCTAGAGTATTATTTACAGTACTGGAGACCCCATCTCCAGAAGGCTATAGATACGCTAGAGAAAATTCAGAGAAGGGCTACTAAAATGGCAATTGGTTTACAGGAAAAGAAATATCAGGGTAGACTAAAGGATCTGAATATGTGTAGCTTGGAGGAGAGAAGATAGAGAAAGAATATGACAGAAACATTCAAATACATAAAGGGATTCAACAAAGGGCAGGAAGGAAGTACATGTCAAAGGAGTAAAAATGTTAGGACAAGAGGCCATAGTCTAAAACTACAGGGACATAGGTTTAGATGTAATGTTTTACTTCACTGAAAGGGTAGTAGATAACTGGAATAGCCTACCAGCAGAAGTGGTAGAAGTTAATACAGTGACAGAATTTAAGCATGCATAGGATAGGAATAAGGCTGTCCTGAATGTAAGACCAAATAAGAACATGACAACATAAGGCCAAATAAGGTTTGAGATTTTTACAGTAGGAAAATTATTAGACGGGTCGAATGGCTATTATCTGCCATCAAATTCTATGTTTCTATATTTCAGGATAACCTTATGCCATCCCACGCATGCTTAAATAAACTCAGTGTATTAACCTCTACCATTTCTGCTGGTAGGCTATTCCACTTATCTACCATCCTCTCAGTGAAGTAAAACCTTCTTATATGTTATCTAAGCCTCTGCCCCTCTAATTTTAGACTATGACCTCTTGTCCTAACATTTCTACTGCTTTGAAATGTACGTCCCTCCTATACTTTGTTGAATCATTTCATTTATTAAAATTTTTCTATCATATCCCCTCTCTCTTCTCTCATCCACGATATATATTTAGATCCCCACCAAATTATTGACAAAACATTAACAAACTAACATGCTGCAGGTCTTATTACTAGAATAACTACTAGTATACAAAAAGTAAGAGAAGATAGAAAAGATTTGAAGAAACATGTGGCAGTTGTAGTTGTTCATCCACAACTGCTACATCTTACATTGTATATTGAATTCACAATAAATCTGTTAGCACATAATTAGTAGTTTTGTACTGTTTCCTGTGACTTTAATACCATTTTTTTCTGGAAACAAGCTATGTGGTAAAGCTTTTAAAATGCCTATATTATGTTTTTAATTGACACTCCAAAAATACCTAAAATTCATCGATTTGTTACACTGCTTGGTGTTTGTACAAAGTTGGTCCCACACCTTGGAATTAATCTACATATTCACCCTATGCTTTTGCTGGAATACCCTGGTTTATCAGGGGCTAAATATACTGATATTTCTTATCCTGTAAACCATTCACCATTTAGTAGCCCTTCTCTGAATTCTCTTGAATATCTATATCTTTGTGGAGATGTGGCCTCTGGTAGTTTACATAATACTCTAGGCGTGGTCTAACAAGAGATCTCTAGCGTGGCAACAACTTGGTGATTTTGAAAGAGCTTTAAAAAGCAAACTATTTGCTAGACATATTTTATCAAAAACAATATTTTATATTATATTTAGCTTCATTTATTTATTTATAAGTTATTGTAAGTCCTCCAGGCATGCCAGGAGCACTCAAACATTGCACATAGCTCTGTACTACCAACTGCACACTTCCTACCAGGAAGTACTAGCTCAGCTGCATAAACTGTCAAATAAATAAAGCCAAATACCTCTGAAACTATTGTTTGAAATGAAAAATGACCAAAATATGGATAATTTTGGACATTTAAAAATTAACAATTTGCTACAAAGTAACAACTCTATTTAAAGTGAAACATACATGAATGCATGTTTACATAAAAGCCATGCTCAATTGCCACTCCGAACCTGCTTACTTTTGCATTGCATCACCCCATTCCCTGTAAGACCTACTTCAATCCTTTTCAAGCCCTGCCTTGAAAAAGATTGGTATTTGGGTAAGACTGTGGGGTACAAAAATTTGCCAACATACCCTGTAACTGGATTTGGTTCTCATACTCTACCCAGTTACAGAGGTGCTGTTTCACATGAAAGAGCACTGTAACGTTCACGAACCTCTTTCTGTTGTCACCTTTGAGCCAACATATACTGTATTTTATTTAATTACATACAGGAAGAATGCATTGAGATTTATCACATTTTCAAGTATGGTACACATTTATAGACATTAGACACATTAAATAAAAATGACATATTAGCATTTATATACAGTTACATATGATTTTTAAATCATAAAGAAACAGTTATTTTAGGGATTTTAAACTGGCAGATGATTTGATGTTTTTGAATAGGTTATTCCAAGTCTCTGTAGAAGAAGGCAGATCAACCTGCTTCCTTCTTACAATGTGGATTCATAAGGGATTTTTTTATCTGTGGACTAGAGGTTATAGGAAGTATGGAGAGTTGAAGTGAGCATACTGCTCAGGTAGTGTGGTAGCTTTTCATAGAAGTGGTTTTAAGCTACGCAAGAAATGTGAAGACTATATCTGGGGTCAAGTGTTAACCAGTTTGTTTTTGTAAACTTATCACAACAAAGAATTACAGTGGAGAGTGATGATTTTACAGACATGGATTTGTAGAGAAGAAGTGTGTACTACAGTCCCATAAATGATGACTGGCATTAACATCTGCTGCACATTTCATTTTCTTACCAGGAGACTTAGACAGACTGACAGGCTTAGACAAGTTTGGATGTTAATTTATCAAAATGAAGACCAAATGTGAGGTTGAGGCCTAACCACATACCAAGATACTTACAGGAGGTGACTGTGACCAAGTTACAACATGACTTTGCTACAATTTTAAAGTGGATATTGCAAAGTTTAAATATTTTTTTTCAATTAAAATTATGACGAATTTGGATTTTATTGAGCAGATTACATTTTGTCTGCATACAAGTGCAAAGCATTGTAAACCATGGTTAGATAATTTATAAACAGAATATAGAAGGGACACTACAATGGAACCTTTGGAATCCTTACATATAACTTGGAGTAGGTAAGAAACATTATCAGAAATAGACACATATTGAGTTCTATCTAAAAATCAGGAGAGAAATCCATTTAATGAATGATTGCCTGTGTCTGAGATTCTGAGCTTATTTATCAGAATATTATGTTCTACTGTATCAAAGGCCTTTGCAAAATCTAGAAAAATAGGTCCAGTAAGTTTACCATTGATGTCATTGCATACTTTTTAGAGAGCATTGAGTGTTGAATGATTTGGACATCATGTAGTATTAGTGAAACAAAAATGTACCTAGCCAGAGGGCCACAATTGGATCTTAAATAAGGCTCTACAATGAACTACACTCTAAGAATAAGTGTCTCTTAATTTGTTTAATGCATGCCTAGGTAAGCTTTCTTACAGCAGTCAGGTATGTCTATCTATTTTTCTGTACATTATGGGCTCAATCCAGATGTTAGAGATGGCTGTTTTTTCTGCCGATGGCATTTTTTTAAATACAGTAAGTTATTCAAATGCCTGTACTATTAGAAAATACCGGCAAAAAAAAGAAGTCATGTGATAAAGTGAAGAGGTGTCTTCACCGATAAAAAATTATGAAAACACCATAATTATCAATTCAAATGTCTGCATTAGCCATGAAGATCTGATAAGGGACTCAAGATATTGCAGGAACGTTAAGACCCTGTTTTTTTTTTTTTTTACTTGCGTCCCTTATTGGCTTTTCAAACAGCTGATGCAGACACTTGAATGAAAAAAAGTAAAAAAAAGTTAAGTCCACAGTGGATGTATTGCTATGGGGCCCTAAACCCCATATCAATACATCCAAAGTATAAAAAATATGTCAAAAGATAACAGAATTAACCCTATGAGTGCCAGTGGAATATAATTTCCCATCCGGCATTCATAGGGTTAACCTAAGTTAAAAACAACATCCCAATAAAAGTAAAACTTACCATTAATCCAGATGTCCAGTGGATTTCTCAGCTTCCTGGTCCTCTTCTGTCTTTCTCTTCTTTCTTCTTGCTGTAAGTAAAAAAAAAATATATAAATAGAACGCATAAACTATGACATCATTTAATCCTTTGAGTGGCAAAGGGGTATGCAGCTCATTGCAAAGCAATGCTCTGAGTACCTCTCTGGCACTCAAAAGGGTTAAAACATATATTTTTTGCCACAAATATGCCTCCATGAATATGCTTCAATTTAATATCCAACTAGTTACAAATGCCATGAATCAATGTATTAAATAAATTCCATAAATAAATATTTAGCTTCCATACTTCATGTCTCCACCGCTGTGTTCGGCCGCAGAGGCGGCGGCAGAGACACTGATGAGCCGCACAGTTTCCATTCCTTTCCTGCATGGGCTGATGCCCGTCGCACACTGAGGGAATTGGTACTGAGACTGCCTTTATATACGGGCAGTCTCCCTTCCAATTCCCTTACAGCCATTGGCTGGGATGTTCTTACGTGATGTGCTGTGAGGATGGCTGTGAGGGAATTGGAAATTAGACTGCCCATATATAAATGCAGTCTCAATACAAATTCCCTCAGTGTGCAATGGGCATCGGCCTGTGTAGGAAAGGAGTGGGACTGTGTGGCTCATCAGTGTCTCCGCCACAGCTGCACACAGCAGCGTAGACATGAAGAATGGAAGCTAAGTATTTATTTATGGAATTTATTTATGACATTTATTCATGAGATTTTTAACTAGTTGAACATTAAATTGAGGCATATTCATGGAGACATATTCGGGGCACAATAATATATATTTTAACCCTTTTGAGTTCCAGAGAGTTTTGCAATGCATTGCTTTGCAATGTGTTGCGTACCCATCTGCCACTCAAAGGGTTAAACAATGTCATAGTTTAAGCATTGTAGTAATGCTTATTTTTTATTTACAGCAAGAAGAAAAAAGAGAAGACTGTAGGAGGACAGTGGGTGATAGGTACATTTAAGACATATAAGTTAACTATCAGTGCTTGGTAGTATGTCAGGCACCAATTGTTAGCTTTTTTACTGTTAAGATCCCAACACTGACATTATTTAGCGGTATTTTGGGAACTTAATGCACAAAATGGACGTTTGTCTGTCGGTATCCATTTTGCCCTACAGGCTTTTATATCGCCAACATTTGGATCGAGCCCCATATCTGCAAATACTTGCATAGTGATCTCTACTAAAGTTTGATTCTAGGTCACACCTCCTCTCAGCAAAAAATGGTTTTAAATAGACCTGAATGACTTGTGACACTGGTCATTATCAGATTGCAGACTGAAAAAACAGAAATCAGATGCATATAGAACAGTAAATAGGAATAACTGACTGCTATTAGAAGGATACCTACCATGGTAATATTATCTTATAAAAAATGTGAGGAGCCACTTATTCTTAAAGTATAGTTCCCGTTTAACCTCAGTGTGTGTGTGTGTGTGTGTGTGTGTGTTTCTGCATGCCAATGGGTTTCTGTTGCTCTGTGCAATTTTCCTTGGTATTGCTAATTTTAACTTGTATTCATTTAACTTTGATTATTGTTACCAGTGGTTAAATTGTTACACTGAAGATAGCTTGGGACAAGAGACAATACTACCCTTTCATACCTCCCAACATTTCAAATTGCCAAAGAGGGACACTTTTGTTTTAGGGGGAGTGGCTGAAGGTGTGGCTGGTGGGTGGGGCATTAGCGAGAATTTTTAGGCTATTTCATGACCTATTGAGACCTCCTTGTGTAACCTAATAAATGACTTCTAACAAAACCAAAGTATTTTATGTACACAGACGAATTTATAAACACATATACTGATGTTTAAACAAACAATAATGTGAGTTTTATTGCTGTGGAGCAATGTGATACCCTTACATACATAGCACACAATCTGGTTTCCTAAAAAGAGGGACATCAGGGTGGGAAAGAGGGATAGAGGGATTTGGGTCAAAAAGAAGGACTGTCCCTCCTAAAGAGGGACACTTGGGAGGTATGCCCTTTAGGAATGGTAGCAAACGTTTGCCTCAGAACAAAATCAGAAAAAAATGGCAGTTCCCGCTTGGCATATAATTTCCCACAAAAAGTGATATTTTCAAAGGGAAAGAAAAATTTTCCCCTCCACATGAAAGTTTACTCTACTTTTCTATAGCCATATAAAAGAGTGTTAGGCTCTTACAGCATGTCATTCTGTGTTGTTGAGATAAAAAAACAGCATGATTTTGAGCTAAAGAAACAGGCAAATAAAGGGAAATTGTATAGTTGCATAGTTTAAGGAGTCTTTTAGGTAGGACATTTTTTCTCTATATTAGGGGAGTCTGTGGGCACTCTGGGGGAGAAGAAGGAGTTTGACCCCAAATACTCCAAATTTTGGTGAGACTGACTGGCAAAACACAGCTGGGGTCCAATTTGCTTGCAGATCTTGCTTATATTATCTCTGTGCTGGGGAAGTCTGGGGAAAGAAGTTGTTGTAGTAGTTTAACGCTAACTTTAAAGTACCTGTAGTACAATTTTTGCCACTGTCCAAACACATTTTTTTTTGTTGCTGTGCCTGTCCAGAGATGCCACTGCGGTCTCCACCAAAGACATATTTTCTTACTGTGTGTAGATAAAAAACATTAAAAATAGATTTACTGCACATAGTGGGTGAGTGGCGTATGTCTTGACATGCCACTGCTGTCTCCAGCAATTACTGGTATATTCTCTGATTTTTAATTAAAAAAAGAAATAATTTTCAGACTCATTGAGGTCGTTCTTCCACTCACTTATTCATCAATAATATACTAGTATGACAGACATTTCTAGTCCATATACCATGCTGATGTACGCGTCTGTCCATTGGTCTAATGCTGCTACTGCTGATTGTACTGCAATGCAAATCCTCATCTCTATCACCTCTTGTCCTAACTACCATATTTTACTTCTGACAGAGTTGTAGATGCTGCTGCTTCCTTACGTTCAGTATCAGAGATCAGTGCATGTTTTTTGGGGTCTTTCTGTTATTAGATAGACACCACTACTTCTTTAGGACACTCAGAGATCAGTGCATGTTTTATGGGGGGCTTTGCTCATGGGCATACTCCTTATACACACTTGTAAACATGAACAAATAAAATAGAAATGCAGGCCTTTATTTATATTTATTTTTATTATGTTCATGTATCCGAATAACATGAATGTAACTAATATATTTTTTCTTTGAATGCATGTGACTTCTTTTCATTGACTTTGGCCAGTTGCAGGTCAGCCATATTATTCCAGTTTTACTCGTATTTCTTTTTGGTTATTTTTTAACAATCACAGGGTGCATTCACTCTTGACTCTTGCTCATTACTACAAGTTCTTTTCAGAGTAAGAAAATCATACCTCACAAAAAAAATGTACAAAAACATTAATAAGGCAAAGTACAAATATGGGCAAACTCAAGTACCAATCACTGGTCCCCAACACATTAGTGCAGTTATAAAACCACAATAAATATGTCAAACAGTAAGTTTTTACACATAGGGGGATAAAAGATCATAAATCATATATCTCTAAAATGTGTCCATTAAATACTGGAAAGTCACATTGTCTCTGTCCCTCAGTGATCAGATGAAGTGATAAATGCAGAGAATGATGATGAATAATGAAATGGGATGCAATGATTAGATGGATCAGTCTCTCAAAATCAGTTCCTGTGCTGCTAGCCAACATTGATAACCTTGTTAACCACCATCAAAACGAACAAAAGCAGAAGTTGAGACTGAGTTCAGAAAAACCTGACTCCAAAGACCATCCAAAAGTATAAATAAAAGAGAAAAGTATAATCTAAATGTAATATGTTTAATACACTACAAGCATAAAAAACATACAAGTTAACAATCACTCGAATGGGTAAAAGGCATCTCGGGATACTAAAGCACCCTAATCATCACAAATTCACAATGCCACATTCTCTTTAACTGAGGTCGCTCCAAACCTGGATCTCAATTGAATCCTTCATCACTATAGTCACTACAATGAAACCCTGCTACACTTCTTGGAAGTAGAGATGGAAGTCCAGAGTAGAGATTGGATGAAGGATTTAATTAAGATCTAAGAAACCTATTAGCGGGCTTTGGGACCCCGAGACTCCTTTTACCCATTCAAGTTCTGTGAGTGTGTCCTTGTCTGTTTTTTATGCTTTCACTGTATTAAACATATTACATTTAGATTTCTCTCTTCTCTTTTCTTTATACTTTGTGAATGGTCCATGGAGTCCTGAGTGCAGTCTCTACTTCTGCTACAAAAACATTAATGCATTATATATCGGTGCCTCTAAAATAAAGTTCCCCTCAAGAATGACTTTGAATTTGTGTGGGAGAATGTCCTGGATGAGGGATAAGAGTGGGCCACATTTTATATAATTTATTTGAAGAAATCTTATTCAGTTCGGAGAAGAGGGCAAGGGGCATTCCCCATTGACTGAATACAAAGGTAAACAAAGTTCATTTACATCAAACAACGGAAAATACTTTTTGCAGATGATTAAGATAAAATACAATTTCTTGCAATGCACAACTCTAGTGGGCAGTGATTTCTGTGCCTTTTAGATCTTCTCCAGGGTAGTGATAGAGATCCCGGAAAGGATTAATCTGATAGGGATTGGCTCTGGTGGAGGAGGGGGTACACTAAAAATTGTCTAGATAGGTGAAGAATAGGGCCCATCAAACCTGTCGAGGAGTTAGTTATTGAGGTTTTTTGTGGCCAATAAGAATAATCACAGGAACCAAGATCCTTCCAAGATATGATTCCACTCCTCAAGGGCAAAAGCTCTCATTTACCAATGGTGCATTTCCATTTCAATGGAGAAACTTTGAGAAGACAATACAAGTATTCAGATGCTGAGAAAGAATAGTGCCAGCTCCCAGTTCTGAGGTTTCTACATCAATTATAAATGGTTAGGAGGTATCTGACTATTGAAAAACTAGTGTAAAAGCCCGTGTGCATGGGCCTCCCAGGGCCTGCTTTTGGGCAGTCTCTACTGTGCATGACTGCATAGGACGTTCGGGCAGTCTCTACTGCAAGACTGCATCGGACGTTCAGGCAGTCTCTACGGCTCATGACTGCATCTGACAAACATACATCTGACATTTTATATTATAGGATTGGAGTCCTAGTAAAGGCTTTCTTATGCCTCTCAAATGCTTGGAGAGCTTCAGGAGACCAAAGCCTAGGATCTGCTCCTTTCTTCGTAAAAGCACTGACAGGGGTAGCAATCTCGGAGAAACAGATAATAAACCACCTATAGTAATTTGAAAATACCAAGAATCATTGTACTGCTCAAAATCCTGGATAGTAGCCAATGAGACACAGCTGCTACTGGATCCATTTCTAAACCCTAAGAAGGACAGGATGGTCTGTTTAATATGCATTTTTTTCCACCTTGGAGTAAAGATTATGATTCTGTAACCATTGAAGTACTACTTGAATATGTTTTTGGTGCTTCTCCAGACTGGACATGAAAACTAGTATATAATTTATTTATACAATAACTTGAGAAGTGAATCATGTCATGGAAGATGTCATTCATAAAGGTTTGAAAGGCTGTCTGGGTTTACAGAGACCAAAAGCCATTATGAGGTATTTGTAATGCCCATACCTGGAGTTGAAGTCAGTCATCAATTTGTCTAATTCAAATTAAGTTGTAGGTCCCCTGAGCTCCAGTTTGGTTAATATGACTTCTGTAACAAGATGAACAGTTACAAAATGAAAGGTAATGAGTAACTATTGTTAAATGCTACCTTGTTGAGACCAATTTTTCTTTGTCACAAAGAAAAGTCCTGCTCCTGCAGGAGAGGTTGAGGATCTAATTAACCTCTTCACCAAGTTCTTTTCAATGTAGGAGGCCGAAGCTTGATTCTTTGGTTCTGGTAGCAAATCCTTGTGGAATGATTACCCCAGTTAGTAGATTGATAGGACAATTGTATGACCTATGATGTGTTAAATCCCAACGTATCAAAGTAGCTAACTTCTGTTTGCTCTGATCCTTCTTGAATACTGGCCAAAGGTTCTATGGTTATTAGGCAGCGATTTCTGCAATAACTTCCCCAGGATGTTATTTGACCAGCACTTCAGTAAATGACTGGGTTATGCTGGCATGACCAGTGTAGACCCAAAATGAGTGGAGACTGTGAAAGACAGTGTCTCTACATGAAACAAACCAATGGTAACTGCCAAGATGTCAGTCTCTGCAGTAACAAGTCCATTACCCAAAGGTTTTCCATCCAGAGTTGATACAGCTAGAGACATTTGTTCGATGAGGGATAACCTCTCTCTGCCAATGATGCATCAATGAAAATGCATGCAGCTACTAGGTCCATGAAAGCCTGAGTGGAGACTGACCTCACCTCTTCCATCCTACCCTAATGTGTAGTAGGAGGTTACTGGTATATATACTGGGGTACTACTTGAACTTGACTAATTAATCATTAATCTTTGAACTGCTGAGCGGTGTGAGAAACCTGTGTACTGCCGCCCACCTGCAAAAACTGGTGTTGGATTGCCACCTCGCTTAGAAGGTTTGTTCTCTTAGCAAGTTAACCACTAGTTCTCAGCTTCTTTCCGGTGAGTTTTTCCTCTGGGTCTGTAAGTTTTGTCCTGTTCTTTCTGCATCTGGGTTCTTCAACCAGATATTGACTGCACGGAAGGATGGCAAAGAAGGGGACACTCAAGGGGTTATGCAGCCTTAATATCTGAACAGACACTATGTATGTGGTGACCATTAAGCCTGCAATATTGTAAATCGCTGTGTACACTTGTTGCGCTATATCAATAAACATATTCATTCATTCAGTCATTCAATATCAGAATGTTGCTCTATTTATTGGGGCGACATTCTGATCTCACCCATCTGGTTCAGGCCATATTTTTAACACGCTCACATGTTGGTCACCCAATACATGCTGACCCTTTGAGTGCCAGAGAGTTAAGCAATGCATTGCTTTCTAATGCACTGCACATGCCCCTCTGGCACTCAAGGGGTTAAGGCAGAGCCTGCAAGGGGGACAGAGTAATAAGCTGAAACTGAAGCAAGTAGAAACAATGCTGCTATGCATATCAGGAAGGGAAAAGAAGCTGCAGAATGCCAGTTAAGGGAATACGCAAACATCAAAGCCACATAGGGGAGACAATAATCAGACAGGTCCAAAGGCTAGGACAGGCAGCACAACTTCAAAGTCAGGAAGACAAGCTGGATCTGGAAGACAAAGTGTCACATTAGGAAGCACACCAAGGCACACTGGACACAGACGGCATAAAGACTGAGTGTAGAGCACAAGAGAATCTGTGAACAACCAATGAAACAGGAGATGTGTCTAAACATCAAAATGCTTCAGAAAGTAAACAAAAGCAGGATCAGCTGCTGGGAAGCAACTGATCGTGACACTATGTAGGTGTTTATTTAACACTTTGTTTTATGCAGGACAAAACATTCTTTAGCACTAGTAGTAATGTTTTACTATCCATGAACTGTTTTATTTTAAAGTGTAAACTATAATGATGGTTTATTTATGTCATAACTAGTGTTGAGCGAGCATGCTCGGCCGATGCTCGGATCGGCTCGAGCATCGCTCTGCTCGGCACATGGCGGTACTCGTACGAGTACCGCATGTGCTCGCCCGCCATGTTCGGGTCTCCTCCCCGCACGTTTTGCGGCTGCTGCGCAGCCAATAAACGTGCAGGGAGGCTCTGACATCGGTGTAATGCCAGCAGCCATGTTGGCTGCTGGCATTACACTGATTGGCTGGCCAGAACCCGTGGTCAGGTGCTGTATAGCACCTGACCATCGAGTTCGGCTCAGTCTGAGCCAGGGAGAGCTGAGGATAGGAAGGGAAAGGCAGTGTAGGGAGGAAAAAAACAAAAATTGTGAAAAAAAAAGAACCAAAAGTCCTTTTTAGGACTACTGTGTGTGGGGGCAGCAGGTTATTTGGTGTGGGGGGAAAAAAACAACAAAAAAAAAAAATATATATATATATTCTGTTTAGTGTGCAAAGTTGCAGATTAGAGCACATTCTGTTTAGTGTGCACAGTTGCAGATTAGAGCACATTCTGTTTAGTGTGCAAAGTTGCAGATTAGAGCACATTCTGTTTAGTGTGCAAAGTTGCAGATTAGAGCACATTCTGTTTAGTGTGCAAAGTTGCAGATTAGAGCACATTCTGTTAAGTCTTCAAACTAAAATATCAAAGTCACGTATTCCATTCAGTGTGCGTCGCCGCAGTTTAGCAGCACATTCTGAGTACTGTGCAGAGTTGCAGAATAGGAAGAAATACTGTTAAGTCTTCAAACTAAAATATCAAAGTCACATATTCCATTCAGTGTGCTTCGCCGCAGTTTAGCAGCACATTCTGTGTACTGTGCAGAGTTGCAGAATAGGAAGAAATACTGTTAAGTCTTCAAACTAAAATATCAAAGTCACATATTCCATTCAGTGTGCTTCGCCGCAGTTTAGCAGCACATTCTGTGTACTGTGCAGAGTTGCAGAATAGGAAGAAATACTGTTAAGTCTTCAAACTAAAATATCAAAGTCACATATTCCATTCAGTGTGCTTCGCCGCAGTGTAGCAGCACATTCTGTGTACTGTGCAGAGTTGCAGAATAGGAAGAAATACTGTTAAGTCTTCAAACTAAAATATCAAAGTCACATATTCCATTCAGTGTCTTTCACCGCCGTTTAACAGCCTATTCTGTGTACTCTGCAGAGTTGCAGAATTATAAGAAATACTGTTAAGTTTTCAAACTCAAATATTAAAGTCACATATTCCATTCAGTGTCTTTCACCGCCGTTTAACAGCCTATTCTGTGTACTCTGTACAGTTGCAGAATTATAAGAAATACTGTTAAGTTTTCAAACTCAAATATTAAAGTCACATATTCCATTCAGTGTCTTTCACCGCCGTTTAACAGCCTATTCTGTGTACTCTGTACAGTTCCAGAATTATAAGAAATACTGTTAAGTTTTCAAACTCAAATATTAAAGTCACATATTCCATTCAGTGTCTTTCACCGCCGTTTAACAGCCTATTCTGTGTACTCTGTACAGTTCCAGAATTATAAGAAATACTGTTAAGTTTTCAAACTCAAATATTAAAGTCACATATTCCATTCAGTGTGTTTCAACGCCGTTTAACAGCCTATTCTGTGTACTCTGCAGAGTTGCAGAATAGTAAGAAATACTGTTAAGTTTTCAAACTCAAATATTAAAGTCACATATTCCATTCAGTGTCTTTCACCGCCGTTTAACAGCCTATTCTGTGTACTCTGCAGAGTTGCAGAATTATAAGAAATAAAGAAATACTGTTAAGTTTTCAAACTCAAATATTAAAGTCACATATTCCATTCAGTGTCTTTCACCGCCGTTTAACAGCCTATTCTGTGTACTCTGCAGAGTTGCAGAATTATAAGAAATACTGTTAAGTTTTCAAACTCAAATATTAAAGTCACATATTCCATTCAGTGTCTTTCACCGCCGTTTAACAGCCTATTCTGTGTACTCTGTACAGTTGCAGAATTATAAGAAATACTGTTAAGTTTTCAAACTCAAATATTAAAGTCACATATTCCATTCAGTGTCTTTCACCGCCGTTTAACAGCCTATTCTGTGTACTCTGTACAGTTCCAGAATTATAAGAAATACTGTTAAGTTTTCAAACTCAAATATTAAAGTCACATATTCCATTCAGTGTGTTTCAACGCCGTTTAACAGCCTATTCTGTGTACTCTGCAGAGTTGCAGAATAGTAAGAAATACTGTTAAGTTTTCAAACTCAAATATTAAAGTCACATATTCCATTCAGTGTCTTTCACCGCCGTTTAACAGCCTATTCTGTGTACTCTGCAGAGTTGCAGAATTATAAGAAATAAAGAAATACTGTTAAGTTTTCAAACTCAAATATTAAAGTCACATATTCCATTCAGTGTCTTTCACCGCCGTTTAACAGCCTATTCTGTGTACTCTGCAGAGTTGCAGAATTATAAGAAATACTGTTAAGTTTTCAAACTCAAATATTAAAGTCACATATTCCATTCAGTGTCTTTCACCGCCGTTTAACAGCCTATTCTGTGTACTCTGTACAGTTGCAGAATTATAAGAAATACTGTTAAGTTTTCAAACTCAAATATTAAAGTCACATATTCCATTCAGTGTCTTTCACCGCCGTTTAACAGCCTATTCTGTGTACTCTGTACAGTTCCAGAATTATAAGAAATACTGTTAAGTTTTCAAACTCAAATATTAAAGTCACATATTCCATTCAGTGTGTTTCAACGCCGTTTAACAGCCTATTCTGTGTACTCTGCAGAGTTGCAGAATAGTAAGAAATACTGTTAAGTTTTCAAACTCAAATATTAAAGTCACATATTCCATTCAGTGTCTTTCACCGCCGTTTAACAGCCTATTCTGTGTACTCTGTACAGTTCCAGAATTATAAGAAATACTGTTAAGTTTTCAAACTCAAATATTAAAGTCACATATTCCATTCAGTGTGTTTCAACGCCGTTTAACAGCCTATTCTGTGTACTCTGCAGAGTTGCAGAATAGTAAGAAATACTGTTAATTTTTCAAACTCAAATATTAAAGTCACTTATTCCATTCAGTGTGTGTCACCGCAGTTTAGCAGCCTATTCTGTGTACTCTGCAGAGTTGCAGAATAGTAAGAAATACTGTTAATTTTTCAAACTCAAATATTAAAGTCACTTATTCCATTCAGTGTGTGTCACCGCAGTTTAGCAGCCTATTCTGTGTACTCTGCAGAGTTGCAGAATAGTAAGAAATACTGTTAAGTTTTCAAACTCATATATATTAAAGTCATATATATCGTGTAAGATGAAGAAGGCGGGTAAAAAGGGACGGGGAAGTGGACGTGATCCTGAAAGTTCAGGGCGCGGGTCAGGACGCGGAGAAACTGTGCCTGGTGCCAGAGCACAAGAAAGAAAGACATCCACCATACCTAGCTTCATGTCTGATTTCACAGGGCGTCGCAGGACATCACTCTCGAGGTCCGACCAGTGCGAACAGGTGGTCGGTTGGATGACAGCTGATACTGCTTCCAGTCGGTTAAGCACCACCCTGTCTTCCACCAAGTCCACTCTCAGTAGCCAAGAGTCTGGTCAACATAATCCTCACTCTGATCATCCTTCCTCCCACCATACACGGTCTGGTCAAAGAAGTGATCCCACACTGGGATATAGTGATGAGCTCGTCTCATCACCAATCCTTCATTTGACCCTCTCTCCAAGCACGCTTGCAGAGGAACATGACATCTTGTGCCCTGATTCACAACCTCTAGAGGCTACCCAATCACAAGAAGATGACAGATGTGAACGGCATTTAAGGTCAAAGGAAGTAGTGGATGATGATGATGATGATGAGACACAGTTGCCATTAAATCAACCACTATTTCCTTCTCAAGACCTTGTTGAGGAGAATGTTATACAGTTGTCAATGACCGAGTATGTGGTGGGATCAAGACTTGAGGAGGATGATCAGAGTGAGGAAGTGGAGGAGGACTTGGTGGACGATGAGGTGACTGACCCCACCTGGGAAGGTGTAGAGCCGAGCGATGACAGCAGTCCTGAGGGTGAGCCATCTGCAGCACCGCAACAGGCTGGAAGAGGCAGTGGTGTGGCTACAGAAAGAAGGCGGACCGCACCAAACCGGCCCGCAAATGTTCCACGGAGCACCCCCTTGCGTAAATCTACCTTGCCAAGGGGTAGGTGTTCCGCGGTATGGCGTTTTTTTAAGGAAAGTGCGGACGACAAAAGATTTGTAGTTTGCAACCTGTGCCACACCAGAATGAGCCGAGGCATGAACACTAGAAACCTCACCACCACCAGCATGATCCGACACATGGCATCCAAGCACCGTAGTAAGTGGGAGGAACGCCTGGATCGCCCATCTGTGTCTGCAGGCCACACCACTGCCTCCTCTTCCCCTGTTTTCGGTGCCGGCCAATCGCCTGTCGAAGGCGCAGGCCCGCATACCTCCCGCCCTGCACCTGTACCATCTGAAGCACCATCAGCGACCACATCCACTTCCCTGTCCCAGCACAGCGTCCAAATGTCGTTACCCCAGGCATTTGAGCGCAAGAGAAAGTACCCAGCCACCCACCCACAGGCCATAGCACTAACCTCACACCTTTCAAAATTACTGGCCATCGAAATGCTGCCATTTAGGCTTGTGGACACTGAGTCCTTCCGCAGCCTGATGGCAGCAGCTGTCCCTCGGTACGCGGTCCCCAGCCGCCACTACTTTTCCCGGTGTGCCATCCCCGCATTACACCACCATGTGTCCCGTAACATCACCCGTGCCCTGACCAACGCAGTTACTGGGAAGGTCCACTTAACGACTGACACATGGACAAGTGCTTGTGGCCAGGGACGCTACATTTCCCTGACGGCACACTGGGTGAATGTCGTGGAGGCTGGGAGCGACTCGGACCCTGGGATGGCACGGGTGCTACCCACGCCGAGGATTGCGGGCCCTACCTCCATCAGGGTTTCCACCAGCACCTACGTTATTGGCTCCTCCTCCTCCGTTTCCACCTCCGAATTCTCTACACACACCGCCACTCCCCCATCAGCCAGTAGCTGGAAGCAGTGTAGCACTGCAGTGGGGAAGCGTCAACAGGCCGTGCTGAAGCTGATCTGCCTTGGGGACAAACAGCACACGGCCTCAGAGCTGTTGCAGGGGATTAGTCACCAGACCGAGCAGTGGCTCTCGCCACTCAACCTGCAACCAGGCATGGTTGTGTGTGATAATGGGCGTAACTTGGTGGCGGCTTTGGAGCTCGGCAAGCTCACACACGTACCATGCCTAGCGCATGTATTTAATTTAGTGGTGCAGCGATTTCTAAAAACCTACCCCAATGTGCATGATCTCTTGACCAAGGTGCGCCGCGTGTGTGCACATTTCCGTAAGTCATCTACAGCTTCGGCCGGCCTGTTGAAGCTGCAGCAGCGCTTACAATTGCCAGCTCACCGGCTGCTGTGTGACGTGAGCACGCGCTGGAACTCCACCTTCCACATGTTGGCCCGGCTTTGTGAGCAGCAGAGGGCAGTAGTGGAGTACCAGCTGTTACACGGTCGTCGCCTCTCCGTTCAACTTCCTGTAATCAGAAGTGAGGAGTGGGAATGGATGTCAGACCTCTGCGAGGTTTTACGCAATTTTGAGGAATCGACACAGATGGTGAGCGGCGATAACGCTATTATCAGTGTAACCATCCCACTTCTGTGTCTACTGAAACGCTCGCTGCTCACAATTAAAACCGACGCTTTGCATGTGGAAGAGGTGGAAATGGGGGAGGAAGAGCTTACACAAGGTGATAGCCAGAGCACCCTCACTTCGTCTTCTCAGCGACAATTGGAGGAGGCGGAGGAGGAGGAGGAGGAGGAGGAGGAGGAGGAAGACACGGTTGCCTCCGCTACAGAGGGTAGCCATGGAACTTTAGTTCCATCTCTTCAGCGTGGGTGGGCAGAAGAGGAGGAAGAGGATGAGGATATTGAGAGTCAGCCTCCTGGTGAGGACAGCGAAATCTTGACTGTTGGTACTCTGGCACACATGGCTGACTTTATGTTAGGCTGCCTTTCCCGTGACCCACGCGTTGTACGCATTTTAGACAACACGGATTACTGGGTGTTCACCCTTCTGGACCCCCGCTACAAAGAGAATTTCTCATCTCTCATTCCTCCGGTGGAGAGGACAAGCAAAATGGTGCAATACCAGAAGGTTCTTGTTGAAAAATTGCTCCAAAATTTTCCATCTGACAACGCTGGCGGCAGAGTACGTGCTACCTTGGCCAACCGAGAAGGGGAGAAAAGGGGAGCACACAGCAGTTCCGACAAAGGCAGGGCAACACTCTCCAAGGCGTGGGACACCTTCATGACACCCCGCCAGCACCCTCACCCTGATGCGCAGCCTAGTGTCACAAGGAGGGAAAAGTTTTGGAAGATGGTGAAGGAGTACGTAGCAGACCGTGTCAGCGTCCTCAATGATCCCTCTGTGCCTTACAACTACTGGGTGTCCAAGCTGGACACGTGGTATGAACTGGCACTCTACGCCTTGGAGGTGCTGGCCTGCCCTGCCGCCAGCGTTCTGTCTGAGCGGGTATTTAGTGCTGCTGGTGGCATCATAACAGATAAGCGTATCCGCCTTTCCACCGACAATGCTGATAGGTTGACACTTATAAAAATGAACAAGGCCTGGATTTCCCCTGACTTCTCCACTCCACTGGAGGAAAGCCCCGGGGGAACATAAACTCACTTTATATATGTTATTTACAATGATGGGAATACTCTGTATTCCCATTCACCCCTTCCACCCCAAAAACGGGTATATGGTTGACTCTTAATGTTCTCATCCTCCTCCTCCTCTTCCATATGCCCTGGGATATAATTTTTATATAGGGCCAGCTCACCAGCGTGCCCTGGGATATAATTTTTATATAGGGCCAGCTCACCAGCGGGCCCTGTGATATAATTTTTATATAGGGCCAGCTCACCAGCGGGCCCTGTTTGCCAATTTTTATATAGGTCAGCTCACCAGCGGGCCTTCTCATATAATGTTTTATTGGGTCAGCTCTCTAGCGGGCCCTCTCATATAATGTTTTATAGCGTCAGCTCACTAGCGGGCCTTCGCATATAATGTTTAGGATGGTCAGCTCTGCAGCAGACCCTCACCCATAATGTTTTAGATGGTCAGCTCAGCGCACGTTTCCCTCTTAATCATGGCCTCAGTTCTGAAAATCAAGGAAATTTTTGGGAGAATTTGCCTCTGCGCACGTTTCCCTCTTAATCATGGCCTCAGTTCTGAAAATCAAGGAAATTTTTGGGAGAATTTGCCTCTGCGCACGTTTCCCTCTTAATCATGGCCTCAGTTCTGAAAATCAAGGAAATTTTTGGGATAATTTGCCTCTGCGCACGTTTCCCTCTTAATCATGGCCTCAGTTCTGAAAATCAAGGAAATTTTTGGGATAATTTGCCTCTGCGCACGTTTCCCTCTTAATCATGGCCTCACTTCAGAAAATCGATGAAATTTTTGGGAGAATTTGCAGATGATATACAAGTAAATATACAGCAAATACTGTTTGGTAACAATTTTTCGCCTAAAGTCGTTTTTATTTTCCTTTTTGTGTGTTTTACGGTCAGTCTGTAAAAATGGCGTACTACGGGCGAAAGATCGTTCCCAGCAGCGATGTTGGAGTCCAAGATGCATCCAGACATCCTCCCTATGCTGTCCCTGAACCATTTCTGTAGTGTTTCCATCTTTTTCTGCCCTTTTCCTATGGACCAGGCACCCTCCCCTCATCAGAGCAGGGGGTGCCTGGTGTAATGCTCGAGTCCTCCCATTGACTTCAATGGGGCTCGGATGCTCGGCCGAGCACTCGAGCCTCAGGGGGTGCTCGGTCAGAGCACCCGAACATCCGAGCATTGGGGTGCTCGCTCATCACTAGTCATAACATAAATCTATTTTGCAATGAGAATGTGTTTCTTTGGATTTTTCAAACTACATTATTAACAGTAATGCTCAGGGATGTGAAAATAATTGTATATGTCATTTCCCTCTCTTTTATTGAGTTATTCTATATCTTACCTAACAAGGAGGCCAACTGATGGATTCATGCAGCTCACTGAGAGCTGTTCAAGAAAATTGCAGTCAAAATACTAAGCAGGCTTTCATTCTATTGTATAAATGTTGACAATATGAACCATCCTTTAAAAAGTGGGTCAGATGGAAATTGCATGCAGTTTCCTATCCATGGTTGTTCATTTTATTATTTTGCCTGGGTTATGTAAGCATTGTTTTCTTGCTGGGGTGTATTCAGACCTCACAAGTTGAAAGCAGGACCAATGTGCCCTAGCTGTTCGTTCATGATGTACTCATTCTCAGTGTTTTGATTGCTTAAACTGGGCAATTGATAAATAACAAAACACAGGCAATGCAATAGCTCTTGGAAACATTTGTGTATCATGTGGAACAGTATACTGCGGAAAGAAAGAAGTTTTAAGGAGTCATTCATTAACCAATTGAATACTAGAGGTGTCTTCAATGCATTTCTTTGTAAGAATTTAATCTATAATACTGACATCTTGGTTTACTCTTTGAGTAATATTCAGGACTCCAAAGGGGTGCAGTTCTGGAACAACTGCATCCTAATGGACAAATTAAAATGCAGATTGATTTAAATGGGACTTTTAGCATACTGAGAGCTATAGAAGTCTGCAGTGCACTGAAGATAAATATGTTTTAAGCTTCTCTAGCATTCAAGGGCATTGCTGCCATCTGAGGCTTAGAGGCAGTACAAGTATATGGGGCCCAGTCCCTGTGATGTGTCTAAAGGGTTCCATAGAGGACCAGACTGGTCCACTGAGATTCTGGAGGATCTCCAAGTAAACTCCCTTTTTAAGAATATTCTGTAGTACCATAGTAGAGAACTGGAGCACAACTCTGCTGATATATCCTCTATTTCCTACCATACTGCTGAGTGGAGCAGTTTCACAAACTCTGTCTTTACATATACGTCTATATTGCAGTGCAAATGTGTGGGGTGGGGGATGGCTGGCTTTAAATTTGTACTTGTCTCCATTTCTGATGACAGCCCTGTTCAAGGGGGTTAAATGCCCCATTAAAATCAATGGGAATATGGGAAATTGTTATTGTTACCTATGGTATGGATGGTTCATTCCAGAATTGTTCCTCTTTAGCCTCCTGAGACCTAAAAAAATTCCCAAGGTTGTAAATGATTTAAATAGGTTTTAACCACTTGAATTCTAGAGAGGTCTCCAATGTATTACTCATCAAGGCATTTGTGAGAGGGGCTTGCGACCTTTATAAACCCTCCAGGGACCTACATTGCTTATGCTTTTATTGAATATAACCCACCTGTTTCAAACGTTTTGAAGTATCAGAGTCCCTCACACTATGCACCTCATAAGCCTATATCCCCTGCTCACCCCCCCCCCCCCGTCACCCTTACACTCTCCCTCTATGTTCTCCCTTCCTCTGTATCTTGCTTCCCTGGAAAATAAAAAACAAGCATCCTTCTTTACATCACCCCTTATTTTCATTTTACCTTCCCCAGCTTCCCCTCTTGTCATCCAGACATATCTGGATGATCTCCTGAAGGCACTTTGGCAGAGATCTTGCAGCTATTTCTTCAGAAGCATGTGACCATTCTGTAACAGCATGGCTGGGTAATCAGCATACATAATAAAACAGTTGATGAGGCTGAAAAAAATACATGCGTAATTCAAGTTCAGCCCATGCCATATCACTCCTGTTGATCCAAAAGAAGGTAAAAAAAAAACTATTGAACCCATTTCCATTTAAGCCCCAAGTGGGTAAAATTTTCCTTCCTGATACCAAATGGCAGTCAGCTATTTACCTGGATCAACATCCTATCTGCTTTGAAGCCAACTGTCATAATCATCAATATAGCCCTGTGCTGTTACTTTTTTGATAGTAACTGTAAAACCAGCATCCTGAAGCAAAGAATTCCATAACTGGAAGTGTAGCAGAGGCCCCCGCAGCCCCCCCCCCAAAATTTTTTTATCCCATTCTTTTCAGTTGGAGGCCCCGCAGTCATGGGGCCCCCAATTGTGTCCTGACATCCATTTATACAGAATTGGAGGCCCCACCAGTCATGGGCCCCCCAAAAGGAAATGAAAAAGCCCCACAGAAGTGAGAAGCGCTGGTCAGTGCAACGGGAGGCTTCTCTTCTCACTTCCGCGTCCCAGTCAAGTCAGCTTCCTGTCACTCCTCCAGTCAGACTCAAGTTACTGCGTGTCACGGGGTGACTAGGAAATTAACACACTGACAAGTACAGATGAACTTAACATAAAACTTTATTAAGTACAATAATGACAGGAAATAAGGAAACAGGCTGGTGGCAACAAATGACACAACAGTTGTATGGTAATGACACAAAGTGGCACACCTTCATGGGACCAGGGAGGAACAGTGACTCACTTCCCTCACCCTTCACCAGGCAGGTGAGCAGTAATGGAATTGCCCTTGGACTATACAGGTAGAATTGAGGATAGTGCGGGTACACCACAAACACGGATTGAATGGCACACCTTCACGAGACCAGGGAGGAACAGTGAACTCACTTTCCTCACAATTCACTAGACAGATGAGCGATGGAAAGGCCCTGGGACTCACACAGGTAGATTGAATAACAGTGCAAGTACTCCACGCATACGGCTGAATGGCACACCTTCACGAGACCAGGGAGGAACAGTGGAGTCACTCCCCTCACCCTTCACCAGGCAGGTGATCAGAAACGGAATGGCCCTTGGACTTACACGGTAAATGTGAGGGCAGTGCAAAGAACTCCCACACACCCAGACAGGGTATACAATAGGCGCGTAGCCAGTACTAAGGCTAGGTAAGGCAGCACACAAAATGGGACGGCACGGGAGGTCAAACACACGGAATGACCGATAAGCACCGCTAATGGAAGTGAGCGCAGAGTGGAAGGCACAGGCAACACGGAAACCAAACCGAGCATGGAATGGTAAAGGTGCGCAACAACGGAGAGTATACCAGGAGGCAGCCAATGGTCAGAACCGGATCGGGTAGTCAGACGTCGCCAGTGGTCGTAATTGGAAAGGGTAGTCAGACGGAGCCAAGGATAAGAGCCAGAAGGGTACTCAGACGTAGCCAGGAGTCAAAACCGGAACGGGTAGTCTGACGTAGCCAGGAATCAGAACCGGAACTGGTAGTCAGACGTAGCCAGGTAATACACAGGAACAGTAATGGACCAACACAGCAATAAGCGCAGGTACACCACGAAAGGGCAAAGGTAATGACACAGGCTGAGGTTTAAAAATTCTGACAGGTGGGTGGAGCGATGACCTCACCAACACGGTGACCTATAATAATAGCGACTCAGCGAGAGCGACAGCTAGGAAGTAAATAATGTCTCTCTATGGCAATTCTGCAAGAGGCAATCATGGGGCACCGTGATACTGTGGCGTCATGATGACGCGATTGTCATTGTTTCCTTATAGAGGTGATTGACTGGCTGAGGCTGTGCTTTGTGTCTGCGTTGTGTTTCATCATGTCCACTGGCTCCTGTCAGACTGTGCACAAAACTTGTAACTGTCCTGGAGCAAACAGGTGCCCTACATCGCAATAAATATAATAAATTAAATTTGCTGTGTTCATAATGTTAATAGGGGTTTTAACACTTTGACTGCCACTCATACTTAGATCAATGAAGGAAGTGCCAGAGGTTGGATATCACTCTGGAACTCAAAGGGTTAATATCATGGGGTAACAGGGTTGTGTTTTTTTCAGCTGGTGGTATATAATATTAGCAATATCATTGCTATAGCACGTTACCTGCAGTGCTTCTGTGGTTGGCCGGCAGTGGCACGTGACATCACGTCTCCCCTCCTCCAAACTGGTTCCACATGCTTTCCAATCCGAGAGAAGTAAAGTGGGTTTTATGATTTCTCTATTGACCAGCAAAGCCCTGCTTTGGGCCAATCAGTTATGAGAGACGGCGAAACCTATCATCTCAGATTTCTCCCAGTTCGTTGAGGCATTCCGAAGGGACTTTGATGTTCCTGGTAGGCCCATCTCTTCCGCAATAAAACTAATGACAATTCAGCAGGGCACCCGCAATGTAGCTGAATATGCTATCGAATTTCGCACATGTGCGGCAGAGGTCGGGTGGAATAATGAGGCTCTGGTGGCAGCCTTTTTGCAGGGACTAAACTATATAATCAAAGAAGAGATTGCTGCTCGTGATTTACCAAGTGACTTGGACCAGCTAATCTCTTTTGTCATTCTAATTGACACCCGTATAAGAGAAAGGTCCATATTTAAGAATAATAGGCCAAGACATGAGTTGTGCCCTATACCTAACAGGGAGCTCCCACCCATACCTCCCTCACCTCCCTTGCCACCCAGCTCAGAGGCCAGTAGGGCTGAACCCATGCAGGTTGGCTTTACACGATTATCTCGGGAGGAACGGTCATTCCTCCATAGAGAAGGCCTGTGCCTGTATTGTGGGAAGGCTGGGCATATGGTCGAGGTTGTCCTGTGCATCCGGGAAATGCACACACCTAGGGTCTCTAAGGGGACAGATCCTAGGTGGAGTCAGTTGGTCCCCAGAGCTTGATGCGAACAAACCCATCATTCAGGTGACAATTTCCTGGGTTGATTCCTCTGTGTCCACTCCAGTCTTGATCGATTCTGGTGCAGCTGGTTATTTTATTGATGGTGATTTTGTGAACAAACACAATATTCCAGTGACACCTCGTGAGTCTCCTTTGGTGGTAGAGGCCATTGACGGTCGTCCTCTTGAGCCCTCCCATGTCACACATGAGACCTGTCCACTGACACTAAGAGTAGGAGCTCTCCATGTGGAGACTCTACAATTTCAAGTGATCCAGTCTCCACACCACACTGTCATTTTGGGGTTCCCATGGCTGCAGAAGCATAATCCCAGAGTGGATTGGGAGAAGTGTGACATATCATGGTTGGAATATTGTAATGGGACTTGTCTGCAGCATCCGATTAAAATTTTGCGTACCTCCCCCTCTTTGCCCTTAGAGTACCAGTCTTTCAGTGAGGTCTTTAGCAAAGGGGAGGCTAGCACATTACCAGAGCATGGGCCGTATGATTGTGCTATTAATCTAACGCCAGGTTCAATACCTCCCAAAGGCCGCACATATCCTCTATCAGTAGAGGAGAACAAGGCTATGGAGGAATAGATTTCAGATGCATTATCCAGAGGCATTATAAGGAAATCTTCCTTGCCCGCAGGGGCTGGATTTTTTTTTGTAAAGAAAAAGAATGGGGAGATAATGCCCTGTATCGATTATAGAGGGCTAAACAAACTAATGGTAAAGAATGCTTACCCCATCCCTCTGATTACAGAATTGTTTGACAAGTTGAAGGGCTCCTCCGTATTCACGAAACTTGATTTACATGCAGCATACAACTTGATCAGAATCAAGGAGGGAGATGAGTGGAAGACCGCTTTTAATACTCGTAATGGCCACTATGAGTATCTGGTTATGCCCTTTGGGCTGTGCAATGCGCCAGCGGTCTTCCAGGAGTTCATTAACAATGTTTTAAGAAGTTTGCTACTGTCCTGTGTAGTAGTATATCTGGACGATATTTTGATACACTCTCCTGACATCGAGACACATAAGAGAGATGTCATTTCGGTATTACAAAAACTAAGGGAGAACATGCTCTATTACAAACTTGAGAAGTGCGAATTTAATAAGGACCAGGTAACCTTCCTGTGTTATGTTATCTTGACTAATGGTATTGCTATGGATACTGAAAAACTGTCGGCAGTATTAGAATGGTCACGTCCTGTAGGCCTGAAGGCCATACAAAGATTCCTTGGGTTTGCTAATTATTATAGGAAGTTCATTCGTAATTTCTCATCCTTGGTCAAACCCTTGACTGACTTGACACATAAGGGGTGCTAACCCATCAGTATAGTTCTCTGAGGCCAATAACGCCTTTGAGGCTTTGAAGTCTGCCTTCTCGACAGCTCCTATACTGGTGCATCCGAAAACGGCACTGCCCTTTACCCTTGAGGTAGATGCTTCCGAGACAGGGGTAAGGGCAGTTTTATCACAGAGAACGGAACGTGGCAAACCCCTGAGGCCATGCGGGTTCTTTTCCAAAGAGTTGACTAAGGCTCAAAGTCTATATGACATAGGGGACCGTGAGTTGCTGGCCATCATTCTTGCCCTCCGAGAGTGGCGTCACCTCCTGTAGGGGACGAGGGCACCTGTATTCATTTTAACAGATCATAAGAATCTGACGTATCTTTCAGAGGCCAAGAGACTATCTCCTAGACAGGCCAGATGGGCTTTATTCCTGTCCAGATTAAACATTGTAGTTTCATACCTCCCCGGTTCCAAAAACACTAGAGCGGATGCCTTGTCTAGACAGTTTGGTCCTGAGAGTGAGTCGGACAGTGAACCTGCTCCATTTATCCCTCCTGATCGCATTTTGGCGACTATCCGTATGAGCATTACCTCTAATCTGGGTGAGGAGATCCTGGCCTCACAAGGCATTGCTCCTGTTGAGAAATCCAGTGGGAAATGTTTAGTAGCTGACAATCTCAGCACTAAGCTACTTGAGATCTATCATTCATCCAAAGCAGCAGGGCATATTGGTCGAGACCAATTAATTTGGTCAATCTCACAGCTATTTTGGTGTCCCAGCTTAAGAGCAGATTGTGCAGCCTTTGTGGAGGCTTGTTCCATATGCGCCCGTGTCAAGACTCCTAGGCATCTACCTCTAGGACTACTCCAGACTGTTCCTAATGGGGAACGCCTGTGGTCTCACATCTCTTTGGACTTTATGGTAGAGTTGCCTACATCCAAGGGCTGCACAGTCATACTAATGATTGTTGACAGATTTTCTAAAATGGCACATTTTGTTCCACTTCCCGGTCTACCCTCCTCTAAAGAATTGGCCGTGGTATTTGCTTAAGAGGTATCCAGGCTCCACGGAGTACCTTGAGTTGTGGTTTCTGATCGTGGGAGTCAGTTCGTATCAAGGATCTGGAAGGCCTTTTGTGACCAGATGGGTATCAAACTGCTATTTTATTCCGCCTATCACCCCCAGACTAATGGTGCTGCAGAGAGGGCTAACCAGGGACTGGAGCAATTCCTGCTCTGTTTCACTTCTGACCATCAAGATAATTGGGTTGATCTGTTGCCGTGGGCAGAGTTTGCCAGGAATTGTGCCATAAACGCTTTGTCCAGGAGCTCCCCTTTTCTGATCAATTATGGGTTCCAACCCTCTTTGCTCCCGGATACATTTCGGGCACATGACATTCCAGCTCTGGATGAGCATATGGAGCAGCTCCGCTCCACATGGGCACAGGTTCAGGTGAATTTACAAAGGTCCTCAGAGCAATACCAGAGAAATGCAGATCGCAGGAGGCGTCCTGCTCCGGTCTTTCAGGTAGGGGAGAGAGTCTGGTTGGCCACCAAGAACCTGCACCTCCAAGTGCCATGTCACAAGATGGCTCCATGATTCATAGGACCCTTCCGGGTACTCTGTAGAATTAACCCAGTGTCATATGCCTTAGACCTCCCGAGGAATATGCGTATCCACAACGTATTACATGTATCTCTCTTGAAACCACTTGTTTGTAACCAATACACTTCCACCCAAGTAGCCCCAGGTCCAGCGCACATTCAGAGTCAGGATGAACATGAAATCCAGAGCATCCTGGATTCCTGTAGGGTGCAGGTGAGCATCCAATATTTTGTCCACTGGAAAGGTTATGGTCCGGAGGAGCGTTCATGGGTGGACCAGGGTGATGTTCAAGCTCCTAGACTTTTACGCAGTTTCCACATGAAATTTCCCAATAAGGTATGGACTCCCCCACGGGGGAGATCATTGAGTGGGGGGTACTATCACGGTGCCCCGTGATTGCCTGTGACTGTCATTCCCTTGGAGCGACATTGTTTACTATCTAAATGTCACTCTTGCCGAGTCGCTATTCTTATAGGGCACCAAGCTGATGAGGTCATTGCTCCACCTACCCATCAGGGATTTTAAACCTCAGCCTGTGTCACTTCCAGTGCCGTTTCGTGGTGTACCTGAGCTTATTTCTGTGTGGTGCTTACCATTCCTGTGTATTACCTGGCTTGTCTGACTACCCGTTCCGGTTCTGACTCCTGGCTCATCTGACTACCCGTTCCGGTTCTGACTCCTGGCTTGTCTGACTTCCATTCTGGTTCTGACTCCTGGCTCGTCTGACTACCTGTTCCTATACTGACCTCTGGCTTCACCGACTACCTGTTCTGGTTACGACCATTGGCGACGTCTTACTACTGATCCGGTGTGACCCTTGGCTGTCTCCTGGTTTACCTTTACATTGCGCTCCGTTACCTTCCTGTTGTACGGGTTGGTTGTTGTTTTGCCTGTGCCTCCTGCTTGTGCTTGCTTCCGTTAGAAGCTGCGCTCGTCGGTCACTCCGTGTGTCTGACCTCCCGTGGCCGTGCCAGTCTGTGTTGCCTAAGCCTATCTCCATCAGCTACGTTATTGTGTATCCCCTGTGGGATAGGTTGAGGAAAGTGCCTACACTGTTCCTCTCTGGTCTCGTGAAGGTGTGCCATCCTATCTGGGTACAGAGTGCTCTGCACTATTCCTACCTAACTGAGTAGTCAAGGGCCATTCCGCTGTTATCCACCTGTCCTGTGAAGGGTGAGGAAAGTGCCTACACTGTTCCTTTCTGGTCTCGTGAAGGTGTGCCATCCTATCTGGGTTCAGAGTGCTCTGCACTATACCCACCTAACTGGGTAGTCTAAGGGCCATTCCGCTGTTATCCACCTGTCCTGTGAAGGTTGAGGAAAGTGCCTACACTGTTCCTCTCTGTTCTCGTGAAGGTGTGCCACTGTCAACTGCCACTTGCTTCATTACCATACAACTGTGTCATTTAATTGCCTGTTGCCTTGCACCCTGCCTTTTCATTCAATAAAGTTTTACTTTAAGTTCAGTTGTACTTGTCAGTGTGTTATTCCTAGTCACTCCGTGACAACAAGGGCATGAATGGAAGACAGCATTCAACACCCGGAATGGGCATTATGAATACCTGGTCATGCCCTTTGGCCTGTGCAATGCTCCCACTGTCTTCCAAGAATTTATAAATTACATTCTGAGGGAACTTTTGCAAAGCTGCCTTGTCGTTTATCTGGATGACATCCTTATCCATTCTCCAATGGCAGAGACCCACTCTGCGGATCTATCCAGGTTCCTTTCGTTCCTGAGAGACAACAACTTGTTCTGCAAGTTGGAAAAGTGTGAATTTCACAAAACCCAAGTTACCTTTCTTGGGTATGTTATATCCGCATCTGGGTTCGCAATGGACCCCAAAAAAATTTCTGCTGTGGTCCATTGGCCTCATCCGGAGGGACTGAAGGCGATTCAAAGATTTTTGGGCTGTGCAAACTATTACAGTAAATTTATACGAAATTTCTCGATCATTGTAAAACCTATCACTGACATGACGCAGAAAGGAGCCAAAGTGTTAGAATGGTCTTCTGATGCACTATCTGCCTTCGACAACCTCAAGGCAGCATTCACTGCGGCTCCAATCCTGGTACACCCCAATCCCGCCCTGCCCTTTACCCTGGAGGTTGATGCGTCAGAGATTGGAGTAGGCACCCTCCTTTCTCAACGGTCAGCTCCTGGAGAGGCTTTACGCCCTTGTGGCTACTTCTCGAAAAAACTATCTAAGGCAGAGATGGTTTATCAAATTGGTGATAGGGAGTTGCTGGCCATAATCTTGGCATTAAAGGAGTGACATCATCTGTTGGAGGGTACCAGTTCCCCCATTTTGATTCTTACAGACCACAAGAATCTGACGTACTTGTCTGAGGCCAAGCAGTTGTCCTCCCGTCAGGCCAGATGGGCACTATTCCTATCCAAGTTTAATTTTGTGGTTTCTTACCTTCCAGGCTAGAAAAATGTGAAGGCTGATGCCCTGTCACGCCAATTTTGTAGTAGGTGCAAGGAGGAGGTTCCTCCCACTCCGATAATTCCTGCTGATCGCATTCTTGCCACAATACGTACCTGCATTGATTTGTATAATTTTTTGTGGGATTATCTTGTAATTTCACATAGTATCTTTCATTAAAGAGTTGCCTATTTGCTTCTTGAATGTAGTCATAATAACAGCTCCCCGCTTGCCTGCAGGCTTGATAATAATGTCCTGATTATTCTTTAGAGACTATATGGTTTTCTGTTACCTTGGGTGTTGGTTCACATTGTTTCTCCAGTATTTCTGCAGTGACTGTTCCTGAAGTTCTCTATGTATCTGTCCAGTGTAGGGTTACTTCCTGGTTTTGGAGTCCAGATGGATCTTTTTGTGGGTGTATTGATATTGTGATGTTGCTCTGTGCTGTTGGTATCATCTTTAACCATTTTGTCATGGAAGAATTCCCTGAGTCTGAGTTTTCTGAAAAATTCCTCCATGTCACTGCAGAGTGTTACAGTGTCCACAGGCTTAGTGAGAATAACAGTCCTTTTGAAAGTACAGATACTTCCTCTCTGCTTGGCTTGTGTGTGGAAAGAGTCACAACACAGTTATGTTCTGGTTGATTTACAGATTCTGCTAGGAAACTTGCTTTGTATCACAGTCTCTGTAGTTTCTTCCTCTTGGTGTTGATGAGGAATGTTTGTAGTTTCTTGAAGTATTGTTTAACCCCTTAAGGACCAGGGGTCCCGGGGTGTGTGGTCCTTTAAGGACCAGATAGGGAATTTCAGCGTGCCACCCCACGTGACTGATCACGTGGGGCGGCATGCCGAACGAGGGACTGAAAGAGAGTTTCAGTCCCCGGTATTACTCACCACGCTCCTACAAGAGCGCGGTGAGTAAAAGTATGTGACGTACCAGGACCGTCACTGGTCCTTAAGTGCCTGACCAGCGTGACTGTCCAGGTACGTCACCGGACGCGAAGGGGTTAAGGGCTTGTTGTATGTCCTTAGCATCTGGTCTAAGCTGTTCGTTGAGAGTTGATATTTCTGCTTGTACCTTTGATTTTCTGTTGTAGCAGATCCCAACAAGGTTGTTGCATAGCCTCTGGGAAGTCCTGGTACATAATTGCTTTGCCAACCTGCTGTTCTATGTGTCCATGGTATGATTTTTCAACATGAGGCCTTTAGGTATTAAATTTTCCTTTTTTTGCATGTAGTCAGAAAGAAGATGTCACTATTCAGTTGGCAAGTTTCTTTAGGAAGTTTTTCATATTCATTTGTGTGTGGTACATTGGGGTAATATCGCGGTGCCCGTGCTTTCTGTCAGTCTCTGTGTGATGCGCTCCTATTGGCTGAGCTATGTTTGGCCCGCCCAGTATGGCCTTTTTATACTGGGCTCTGGCACCTGACTGGTGCCCTTTAGTGGTGTTCCTGTACCAGTGCTTACTTGAGTTGCTGTGTTCCCGTGTACCGACTTGGCCCGTTAGACTACTCTGCTTCTGGTTCCTGCTCCGTGATTCGACCCGTCCTGGCTGACGTTCCTGCTCCGTGATTCGACCCGGCCTGGCTGACGTTCCTGCTCCGTGACCTGCCCCGGCTTGTCTGACGTTCCTGCTCCGTGATCCGACCCAGCTCTCCTGTTCCTGCTTCGTTGTGTCGCTTGGGCGACATTTTTCCGCTGTTACTGGGCCTACCTGGCAGAGTATTCTGTGTTGCCTCCGTTACTGCTACGGCAGTGTACATATTGCTGAGCCTCCGTTAACTCTTGCAGAGCTTACTTTTGCCTCCGTTACTGCTACGGCAGTGTGCCATTGGCTGGGCCTCCCATTAACTCTTGCAGAGCTTACTGTTGCCTCCGTTACCGTTACAACTGTGTGCCATTGGCTGGGCCGTCCGTTAACTCTTGCAGAGCTTCACTGTTCTCGCCTTTACTGCTACGACAGCGTGCCATTGGCTGGGCCTTCCGTTACTCTCGCAGAGCTTCACTGTTGCCTCTGTTACTGCTACAGCAGTGTGCCATTGGTTGAGCCTTCCATTAACCCTCGCAGCACTCCTTGTTGCCTCCGTTACTGCTGCGACAGTGCGCCATTGGCTGTGTTTCCGTTCAGCTCTTGCAGAGAACCTTGTTGCCTCTGTTACTGCTACGGCAGTGTGCCATTGGCTGTGTTCCGTTCAGCTCTTGCAGAGTACTGTTGCCTCCGTTACTGCTACGGCAGGGTGCCATTGGCTGTATTTTGTTCAGCTCTTGCAGAGTATCATTGTTGCCTCCGTTTACTGCTATGGCAGTGGGTATAAGCCTCAGCTCTCCTCTGGCAGATTACCAGTGCTCTGTCTCCATTCTAGCACTACAGTCTCCTATTCGTTGTTATTCCATCTTACTGGGCGTTACTAGAGAACTCACCACAGACTTTTCTACAACAGAGACTCATTATACCTATTGGGACTTTAACTCATGCTGTGCTGCTACTCTGGGTATTCACCCTCTCATGCCTGACCTGTGTCAGTATATGAACTCTCTTATTTCCTATTATACTGGGCCTGTGTAGGCATATGTATCTAAGTCCTGTATTACACCTGTATAATTCTGCTGAGATACACTATAGCCCGTTAAGGGTAATTATCAATGTGTTTTCAATAAAACTGTGTTTTATCCTAAACCACTGTGTCTGAGTGTTGAACAAACTGTTACAGAATGAAAGGGCCATGACCTCAGACAGTAAAGGTGAAGGAAATTCACAAAACATCCACTGGAGGATGAATGTGCATGAGCAGCGTCTGGACCAGTTGGCACTGGCCATGCAGACATTACTTGAGCGTACGGTACACCTCGATAAACCGAGTCAGAATCCGGTGGTCCCCCCAGTCTTGACACTGGAGAGTCATTCCTTGACTACTGTTGCCCCAGCTAGAGGGTTAACGGCAGCGGCGCCACTACCACTCTATGCAGAGGGTTTATTAATCAATTAGAGATATTCTTGGAACTAACGCCTCATGCCTTCCCTAATGACCGTAGCAAGGTTGGGTTCATGATATTATTATTAACGTGCAGAGCCATGGCTTGGGCCAATCCTCTGTGGGAAAATGCCAAACCATGCACTCAGGACTTCAGGGAGTTTGTACGAATGTTCCGGAGAGTATTTGAAGTTCCTGGTAGAGCCACCTCTGCTGCCAAATGATTGATGGAGGTACAACAGGGTAATTGTACCGTGGGCGATTATGCTATAGAATTTCATACATTGGCAGCAGAGGAAGGATGGAATAACGAGGCGTTAGTGGCAGCTTTTGCTCAGGGTCTTGCCGACCATATTAAAGATGAAATAGCTGCGAGAGAAGTACCCAATGATTTGGACGAGTACATTGATTATGTCATTCTAATTGACTCCCGTATTCGTGAAAGACGTATGGCTAAAGACCGTAGGCCACGGCCTAGAAACTACGGGCAAAGCAGTCTTTTGAACCCACCCATGCCTCCCTCGCCTCCCATGCCTCCTGACCGTTTACTTGAGCCCAGAGAACCAATGCAACTCGGGTTCACCAAACTTACTAAGGAGGAACGGGCACACCACAGGAGGCAGGGCTTATACTGTGGCAAAGCTGGGCACCTATTACGTACCTGTCCTGTATGTCCGAGAAATGACGCACCTAGGGTACCTTGGGGGACAGGCCCTGGGTGGTGTTCAGCAGTCCCTAGATCCAAGTACACAGAAACCCACTATCCAGGTGGTATTTTCATGGACAGAACAGCCAGTTGAGGTTCTGGCCCTGGTGGATTCCAGTGCAGCCGGTTACTTCATGGATTGTTCATTTGCCGAGTTACATAAGATTTCGTTGGTCAAGAGGGATTCTCCGTTAGCCATTGAAGCCATTGATGGCAGACCATTATTTTCGGACAGTATACAGGATGGTATACTAATAAACCATTCATGTGATCCCATCAAATACATGGTACTATTACATAGGAGAATATACAAAATAAGCTCCTCATTACTACACATGAGTCTTGTGAAGTATCTTTTGAAAATATAAGACCACAAGAACAGATCTGAGCTATACTCCTTTGTACATCAGAATAATGGTCCTAGTTTTTATTCAGATTTGGACGAGAATTTAGTGGAATAGTGTATATATACTGATTACTCTCACTGATGTTCTGGTTCTCACCCCCTATATACCCATTTTGTGGACATGATCCACTTTTTAATTTGACTAGGAAGTTTTCCAATAATAGGGAACTTATCTGGTTGGTTACCATTTTATTATATTAATACCAATAAAAGTTACATTTTATGACTGACTTCAAAGTTTAGTAGGGCTATTCAGTGCAGAACTAGTCTTCTTTCAGTAACCAAAAAAGTCCAGTCTATAAGACTTGGGTCAGTTTGGTATAGCTGGTTCTTCTTTGTTAATATCTGATTGTTTAAGACTTGCTGCACGATTTACATATTTTCTGACACCAATAATAGAGTGATCATGTGCCTATGCATATGCATATACACAGCTACTGTTAAATGTGAGTGAAAGATTCATTACACTATATATTGTTATCATTGTATTAATGTGATAAGGCACTATTGGTGCCTCTTTCTTTCTTTTTGTATTTTGATGTTATGTATCCTACTCCAGGAGAGAAGGTATTAAAGAGTGCTGCCGATCATTTGCTACAAAACAGAAAACGAAAGCTGACTGGGGGGACAGCTTTATTAACTGAATAATATACATGAGTATTTCCAGCCACTATACCCTGTGAGTACATTTTCATTGGTGGTGGTGTCGATATAAAAATCTGAAGTTATCTCACAAAGAAGCACCTCTATTTCTTCTCTTTTTGTAATTTTATGCTTTGCTTATCTTTCAGTTGCTTTAAGAAAAGCCTGTGTGCGTATGGGTAAGAACTGTTGCAATTATGTATCAACATATAAGACAAATTGCATATGACAAAATATGACTTGTCTTCATCAAAGGATGTGCTTCTAGTAAAAGTGATGCATTACTTTCTCTAGGAATATTCTTATATCAATATCAACATGGAATCAATGTTGGGATCAGAATATGACTGGACAGAATACATTGTTCTTGATAGAGGTGTCATTAATGAAAGTGACATATTGTAACCCTAGGACAGAACAGCTAAATATTAACACAGTTCAGAAGACACCATGGTGCATAATAATGTATTATAGTTATAGGGCAGCTTAGCTTTTTCACATTAACTACATTTACATGTTTCTGCTAGTAGGTCAGAAAGTATACCATTATGCACAGTGTGGATTGACAATATGTATGTTAACCCAATGGATGCTAGAGAGGTTCCTAATGAATAGCATTGCAGTGCACTGAAGGCTTCTCTAGTTTTCTGAGGACCCCCTTTGATGGGAGGTTAACTGGATGGGAGGATAATGTCACCCTCCCCACAAAAAAAGTAACAAATGTTTAATTTGTCAACAGCTTATACCCTGAATTGATTGCAATGTATTTCCGGCCAATACAAGAATGATGTGGTTAATGGTGGGCTCAGTTAAGCTAGTGAAAGGTAGCAGGATAGTATAAATGTATTTTTTAACATCTCTGATACCAAATAGCTTACAACTCACTGCATAGAAATACACTGAAAGCTCTGACACTGGAGGGGTTAAGGGGGATTTGCTTGAATGTGGGGAGGGTAGTTAGGTACCCTTTGGAAAATGAATAGGCTTTTTTCCAACGCTTGGCAGCTCTGAGGTTCTGAGCCTTTGAAGACCTATCTGGCAGGAAAAGGAAGCCTTGCAAAGGCATTTTGGTACAATGTCATAGTACAATCGCCATTTGCAAAGCTTTATGAAGCCGTTTTGGTACTGTATGTATATATGCTGAATTGCAAAGTAGGAAAAGGAAAATAACTATTTCCAATGCTAAAGCTGAAACCTTCTTTTTGGCCCCTAGTTAATTGATCAGGCCTTGGAATGAGAAGCTCATTTGAGAGATCCTTGTATTGACCTTGTGTATAATTAACCCTTTGAGTGCACACTGTATTGCTTTGCAATGTGTTGCAAACCTCTCATGCAATCAAGGGGTTAAAATGAACACAATTCGATCAACTCTTGTGCTTAGGCATCTTTTCTCTACAGTAAACAAACCAAGCTTGGCTAGACATTCTTCAAAGCCTCCTCATAAAGTGAGCTCAGAATGTGTGCTGAGGCAGCATTACATTTTTGGAGCTGTAGCCAATGCTTAGAAAATGCATTTTGAAGGACTGCACAGAAAGCAATGCAACCATGCAGTGTGTGTTTTTCATTAAAATGTAGGTCTGGCCTCAGAAAAGAAAGTATATAAAATTGATTAAAAACTATATTTTTTAATAAAGCGTGCTTGTTTAAACCAAATAATAATGATTTGTTGGTGAGTAGGAATTTTTCAGTAAGAAAATGTTTTAATGAAGTCCCCAGAAACAAATGGCTTTATAAAAAATGGTGGAAATTAAGAGAAAAAAGGACAAAATCAACATACAAATCATACTTGACTGAGACAAAGAAAAATGTTCCTATTAATTTAGAGTAGGGTGCATTCTCACTTGTTTATTGTTTATAAAAACATGAATAGGAATGAGAGGCAACCTTGATTCACCAAAAGAAAAGTGATTATAATGAATTCAAACAATGAATGCACAGTCAAAAAAAATACCCTTCATGCATATAATCTAAAATATAACTTAAACAAAATTGTGAAAAGTAACAGACAAAAACTTATATCATGAGCACAAAAGCAAGGAAATTCAGAATTATGGTTTGTAGAATCTTAAACTTCCCCTTGTACGTTGCTTTAATTTTCTTACTTAGCATGATATATTTTATGTTATTAACAATGCACAGGGAGGGCTTGAAGTTAAAACTTGGGTTATAGTTTGGAGTGGAGAATTGTACTTTGTTGGTTATTTAATGAGTATTATCAGTGAGATCAAAAGAAAAGAGTGTTGTGGAGTTAAAGCTTATCTCTTACATCTTACATCTGTAACACACAAAATTAAACCAAAGCACAGGGGCGTACAGACAGAGTTAAACTTCAATGAGTTATACTTCTTGCTTTTGTATACCTGTGAAATTTAATGTCAGCTTTAATATACTCTTTCTGCTTTTTAATTTCATTAGTTTGTATGTGTGTGTGTGTGAGCGCATGTGTGTGGTTCCTATTCAGTAATGTTAAGTGTATATATTTATAAATGATGACATTCTTCAGCACTGAGCTTTAGATAATGCTCTAAATGCATACATACTTATATTACATATGTAACACCAACATATACATATCTGTATATCTACTATAACACATCTTCCTCCTTGTGTACAGAGCTATCAAAGTACAGATGCAAACAACATCAAACACAGTAGGGGTGTGTACAGACGCAGTCATAGTCATAATAGTGAGATTTTCTTTCTACGGTCCTCTCCTGTAAGGAAAGTGTAATTACAAGGTATATCTATGATCACTCCTGTATCTGTGTTTTACTTCTTGAAGCTGGGAGTTGCAGTCTGCCTATGCAGTAAACTTGGGAGGAGACAAATTACTGCTTGCTAAACAGAGCTACAAGTCTAAGCATACAGTGAATGAAAATGTAAAACTTTGTTTAAAAAGTTACAAAATGCACCAACTTAAAATGTCCTGTTGAAGTGTATGAAAACATTCAAAACATGCCTGATGGTACAAAGATTTTGAAACTCACCTTTTTCATAAATCTAAAAAAAAATAGTTAATCATCATGATGATTCCTAAAAATGAAAATACTTTACAAAGGATGTATGAGACTGGATCATTGTGTAGCCACCAAGTCTTTGAAAAATCCATAGAAATAAACACAGCTGCATTAAACTATATATTAATGTGCATAATCTGAAGTCCTGTTATTTTCCAATCATCTCATGCATCTGTGGATCCAGTTTGTGCATAGGCAGCAAGATATTTCTATTTTTAATTTATTAATCTAATCTTTGGCAGACTAGCTTTTAACATGATACTAAACTTGTAAATGTAAATTTAGAAACCACAGTTGCTTTGTTTGTCTGTTTACATGGGGACTTGTTAAAATAGAATTGGCTCCTCTGCAGGCAATATGAACTCAGTAGCAGCAAAACCTCTATGGAAATCATATACTCCAGAAACAACATGTCATATGTAAGGGACTTCAGCATTTCCTCATTGGAGTGAACCTTAACAATGCAAATAATTTCAGTTATGTTGGTGAGGTCATTAATATGGGTAGGGAAATTACCTATGTTCTGACCTTTGACATATTTCATTGATAACAGATGTAATATGATGCAGTAACTAAGCATTTGTCACATAATTAATAAAAGTAATAACTTAAATTCCTCACTTGCTGTAGGTTATATAAAACAAGGAAAATCAGCTCCACAAATGTCTGGAAAATTTTTCATTAACACTTTGAGAAACGGAGGGCTATGAAAGACATTGAGAAGCACTGCATTGCACACAACTCGGACTTCAAGGAGTTAAAATGAAAAAATCAGTTAAGAAGGTTAGGGCAGTATCTTCCTCAGCACCAAATTCTTTACTGCAAATACTATCAACAGGCATAATGTCAATAAGCTATTACATATCAAAGTGATCTCATTAGTGATACAGACAGCGCACAAGCGATGACAAGTCGAACTGAGAATTATTCTGACAGTGACACTAAGCAGTGACAGCAAAGATGATGATTTTGCAAGCTCATAAGCATTAAAATGTGTTTTTGTACTGACTGAGAGGTATTGACATCTCAGACCGATTTGTATGGAGTAGTAAACATTTTTATAAAAAATGTATATTGTGAGGCTTTTCCTGAGTAAACAATGATACTCCCAATGTTAAGAGATGCATATTGCAAGATATTACAGTTTAAACACTTGTTTGTTTAGTTTTTTTCCCCTTATATAAACAGCATTCTCTTCTAGTCAGATTTCAATTAGTTATTTTCTTGCATTCTATGGGAGAGCTGATTCACTGACAAGCAGTTCTCCATAGATTGTGATAGAAATTGCTGAGCTATGTTGTCAGGTTGAACTGTCAAGAATAATCATTCTGTCACTCATTTGAACTGTTGTAACATTTGAATAAAACAACTCCCAGCACTGGGAGTATCTTTGCTTTCATTAAAAATAATAAAATAAAAAAAAAATAGCTTGCCACTCCTTTAAGAGAGATTAATCAAGTTTTATTTTCCACAGAACAAATGCTAATATTGCCTTAGCTGTTCAGACTTTTAACTATAGTAGACTAATATAAATAATTTACTACCTTTGTGACTACATAGAAAAAAATTCACAACATAATCTGCTAATTCCAATGGGACACAGGCACAAAGTGGAAAGTGGATTAATTCTGGGAAAAACCAACTGCACCATAAGGAAAATAAATCTAAATTCCTCAAATTTCTGCTGATTTCATGCATTTAACCTACTGAATGCTACAGAGATTGGCAACTCATAATCAGTTTGAGACTTTTCGAGCATTCAGAGGGATAAATGCTCCATTCAAATGAATAGGGATTTTTATTTGGTCCATGTGGTACATTAGTTTGTGTGTGTGTATGTGATATGCAAAGGTGAAAGAGAACTCACAAGTATTAGTCATATGCTTAAGTGCAGTCCAAAGATAACACATATAGGGGGTTATGCAAAAGACATAATAAAGAGATGATAACACAGAGATGAGTTCTCCAGTGATATCGCTTCTCTAGTTCCTATTTTATTCTATAGAGCCTAAGCACTCAGATCCCCAAAGCTGAAGAAATCTTAGTGCATTGGCTCCATATAATAACATAGAAACTGGAGAAGTGATATCACTGGAGAAGTTATATCCACTTTATCACCTGTTTGTCACACCTAAGTGTATAAACCCCATAGTACTTACACGAGGTATGAAACCATTCACTGCAGGAAAGAAGGATCAAGCTTATTGCATCATCATTTCAGCCAGAACATAGGTCATTATCAAGATGTCTTGATAATGGCCTGAGTTGTGATCTGAAAAAGCACATGACCAAAGTTGTTGAATGCTTGCTGAGGAATCACTCATCCTGCAGTGGATCAACAACATTATCCCAGCAGGGTTTTTTTTCTTGCCTAAAGGGGACAATTAAATCGAGGCCTAAATTGGGACAAAAAAAGGACTGAAGATCAATGGAGATAACCTATATCACTTACATTTTGCAGGGGATATCATATTATTTTGCCAGCAGTCCTGAAGAACTGCAAGAACATACTGAAGAACTACAATGGGAAAGCAAAAATGTTGGTTTGAAGATGAATATCAACAAACTTAGTCATGTTTAACAAATTTACCATGCCAAAGAAAACTACAGTAGATGGACAAGAACTAGAAGAAATAGAAAGGTTTTTGACCAATGTGTCCTCCCATTTCTTATGTATGGCTATGAAACATGGACACTCTATGCCAAAGTCATATAAAAACTTAAGGTTACACAAAGATCTTTGGAACATCGAATTCTGAGCATGACAAAAAGAATGAAAAACATGTGCATGGATTCATCAGCAAACAAAGGAAAATTACATCATTGAAAGAGTAAAGTGTCTAAAATGGAAATGGGCAGCAAGAAGACTTGATGATAGATGGACCATATGAATTTTGGAATGGATTCCACTCTCTACTAAATGGCTAAGAAGAATGCCAAAGATAAGATAGGTAGATGAGATAAGATGGGGAGATGCCCTTAGATATGTATTAGAGCTCGGCAACACATGGTATCTTTTCAATTTAGACTGGCAATTAGTACAGCTTGCTATTTTGTGACACCGACGGTGTATCTCCTCAATGCCAGAAGCTTCAGGGCTGTGCAATACTATGGAGACTCGGGTGACACTAGAGTAAGTTGCCGTGTTCATGACATACTTATTTTTATATATATGGATTAAGTTAGCATATATTATGAGTGGACAGATAGCACCAGGTGCGATGACTAACAGGAAAGCGGGGTTCTCCAACAAATGGACAGCTATAGCTGTGCGATGTCAAGGAGACCCGCCACGTTCATGTGTCCGAATCAGATGTACTACCACTCATTTTGAGATTTGAAATATGCTATATTTATACACATAGACCATAGTTCTTGGTATATATTTTTACATATATTAGGTGATAACATTGTATTTCATTTTGATGTCTGCATCTCTGACCGTCATTATTCTTTGATTTTATTTTCACATTATAGCAGTGTTCTTAAATATGTAATTTCATGTTGGATATATTTTTCTTGATTACTATCCAAATAAGGAATTACTCAGTGCTGATTATGAAAATATTTTATCTCTGTTTTCACCTTTTTGGCGGGTCGTTTAGTTTCACAGAACACAGGGTATATAAAGGGGGCATGTGTTTGGTAGCCATCTTGATAAAGATCCCGGCTAGGATCTTCTTAATAAACTTATTTTACATTGTATAAAAGTATCCTGTGAGTGCTGATTTTCTCAAAGTTGTTCATCAGTGTATACGGCACCCAGGCATTTATTGAATTATTGTAAGTGCATCCTTCAACAAGATTTATATATATATATATATATATATATATATCTACACACACACACATATTAAAAATGTTATATACAGTTGCATATTGTTTTTAGATATAAAGAAGTAGTTATTTTTAAGGATTTTAGACTGGGAGAAGATCTGATTTTTTCAGGTAAGTTATTCCATACTTTCGGAGGTCTGAAGGAAAAGGCAGATCGGCCGGCTTCTTTCTTGTAATGTGGCACACTCAGTGAGTTGTTAGCAGTGGAGTGGAGGTTATATGGAGAGCTGGAGTCAGCATACTGCTCAGGTAGTCTGGTAGTTTTCTAGAGCAGTGGTCATAAACCATGCAAGAGAGGTGAAGGGCACATCTAGATTCAAGTGTTAGCTAATTTAGTTCTTCATACATATCACAATGATGGGTTGTGTAATTACATTGGAGGGTAAAGCTGCATAATGAGTTATACAGAGTGTCAGTTTGAGAATATGGATTTGTGGAGAGGGAGCATATACTACGTCCCCATAGTCTATGACTGGCATTAACATCTGTTGTACAAGGCACATACTGAATATATAAAGGTATGAGTTGTTGAGACATTTGACAAAAGATCATGGATAATGTATGTATGTATGTATGTATCATTATTTATATAGCACCATACATGTAGACAGCGCTTAACAGAATTTGAAATAATACAATACAAAAATACGGAACAAGGTAAAGAGCATTAAGCTAAAGTGCAATCATTGCATTATTTTTTGGGGAAAGTGCAGCAAGGGAAACATACACTGGGAAAGGGATTCTTGCGGCTGAATTGATAACAGATTGAAGTGGAGAAAGATGAGAAGCAGGAAGACCAGAGAATAGAATGTTACAGTAGTCAAGTCTGAATAGAATGAGTGCCTGAGACAGAGTTCTTGCAGTTGACATGCAGAGGAAAGGACGTATTGTGGCAATATTTTTTAGGAAGAAGAGACGTGTTCTAGTGACAGCTTGGATATGGGGGGAGAAAGTTCATTTCAAATCAAGTATGACCCCAAGACAGCGTGCTTTGAGTACTGAGTGTATGGCATAGTTGTCTATTGTGATGGAGAAGGGGGTTGGTGGGTGGGTTTTTGGAGGGAACACCACCAGCTCTGTCTTAGCCATATTGAGTTTAAGATGGCGGTGGGCCATCCATGATGAACTAGCTGACAGACATTGAGTGACTCAAGACTGTACAGCTGGTCTGAGGTCAGGAAAAGAGAGATAGATTAAAGTGTCATCCATATACAGATGGTAATTAAGAGATGAGATGAAGTCACCAAGTGAGAGGGTGTAGACGAAAAAGAGAAGTGGTTCCAGGACTGATCCCTGAGGAACACCTTCTATGAGGTCGTGGGGAGATGAGAAAGCGTTAGCAAAAGAAACACTGAAAGTACGTATAGAGATGTAGGAGGAAAGCCATTTTAGAGGTGTGTCACGAATGCCAATGGTGTGCAGTGTGTCCAGTAGGAGTGCATAGTTAACAGTGTCAAAAGCAGCAGATAGATCTAGTAGGATTAGTATACTGAATTGTCCTTTGTCCCTTGCTGTGTATAGGTCATCAGTAATTTTTGTTAGGGCTGTCTCTGTGGAATAGTTAGAACGGAAACCTGACTGTAATGGGTCAAGAAGAGAGTTTGAGCTGAGAAAAGAGATTATGCGAGAGAATATAAGGTGTTCCAAGATCTTAGATGTAAAGTGGAGAAGTGAGACTGGACGGTAATTTGAAAGACAGGTGGGGTCGAATGAGGGTTTTTTGAGTATCGGTCTGAATATTGCATGTTTGAATGAGGATGGAAAAGTTCCGGTAGAAAGAGAGGAGTTAAAGATATTTTTAAGGCTGGGAGCAAGAGTAGTTGCCAGAGCCTTACTAAGTTGAGAGGGCATGGGATCGGAGGGGCAGGTAGTGGGTGGAGAGGAGTATAGTAAAAGAGATACCTCCTCCCCTGTTATAGGGGAGAACGAGCTGAGGGTTGCTCGAGGTGGACTAAGAATCAGGGTGATAGGAGGAGAGGATGTAGAGGGTATGGTTTGTTGGATAGACTGTGTCTTATTTTTGAAAAAGTCAGCAAAGTCCTGTGGCGTGCTGGAGAAGGAGGAGCAGTTTAAAGGGATAGTAATACTTCATTTTATCTTTATTTTATTTTGTAGGCATTAAAAAAACATGAAGAACGATATAAGTCTTATCTCTCAAACCTTTATGGTTTAAGAGATATTCACAAGCAAAGTATCCCCCCCTGTTCAGCTAGATCAGAAGGGAGTTGCCCAGGTAGACTGCAGAGAGGGACAATCTTCAATTAAGATAAGGGAAAAAGCTGAAAAGCTTGTCAAGGGGGGAAGGGCTTTCATTGTTTTCATACAAAGAAGAGTGTCCCCTTCTGTTATCTGTCTGGTCTTACAACCAGATTCACATCTGAGAAGAGATGGCTTACACTAGGAAAAAGGGGTGGGAGGGGGAAACTTTGCTTGTGAATATCTCATCAACCATAAAGGTTTGAGAGATAAGACTTATATCATTCTTCATGTTTTTTTAATGCCTACAAAATAAAATAAAGTTAAAATGAAGTGTTACTATCCCTTTAAGGTTGGAGAATCAAAGATTTTAAAGAGGGCATGTGGGTTAGATTTGTGTGTAGTGATGAGGTTAGAGAAGTAGAGCTGTTTAGTCTGAATGAGAGCTGTGTTAAAACAGGATAGCATGAATTTATAATGGTGAAAGTTGGCAACAGAATGATACTTCCACCAGAGACGTTCTGCAGCTCGACAACAGGTGAGTAGCATGTGGGTTGTTGAAATCTGAGGAAGCCTAATGGCTAAACATGCGTCACTCAGCTCAGCTAAAGTTGCTAAATACTTTACTCTGCAAAATGTGCTAATTACTTACTTGGCAGTTCCAGGATTATCAACAGTTTAGCATATTATGATTTGTGGTCTATTGATCACTAGGAGAGCAGGGTACCTGTAGTAGATACTGGTGTTTGATTAAAGGTTAAGGCCATGTAAACATGTGGACAGCAATTAGCTTCACTTATCCAGTACAGCAGGACGCCTGCAGTTCTCCATGACGCTAATTAGTCTATCTCCAGTCGGCTCCAACAGTAATATACTGCTTACTAAGAGGATTATATCACTTACAAATTATTAGCCTGCTTTATTTCTGGTATTACATACTTATGCAAGCATAATGACCATTTAGTATCAGTGACTACATCATAAGAGCCTTTCAATGTACTCATATAGTTCCATCCGCCAACATATGGCGCTATAATTTATGCACAGTACATTTAATCACTTAGGGTTTGCTTTTTTGACATTTAGTATTTTAAATTCACTAATAAAGTTTGTGTTTTTTATTATTAATTTCTGATCCATACTTTGGTTTGTCGCCCTTAATCCTGTCTGTCCTTATCAGGGAAGTATCAGGAGTGCAATTCAAGGGTTTCCTTTGCTTTTTCCTTCTTCAGCAATTGCATCTTTGTTTTCTTGTGTCCAATTCTAATTGGGACCCATGCACCTGTTTGCCTGGTTGTTTTATTGATGCATAAATGGGGGATTATGACAAATAGTGCAATCTAGTTTCTGCTTTTTTTCTGGGTTGTTGAATTTAGCCAGGGTCTTGGATTCCTGGGGTGGGAGTGTCACCTTTGGAGGGGAGTGTGCAGGTCCATGGAAGATGTTAATGAGGTGTTATATTCATGGACCAGAGTGTCAGTGTTAGTAGAAGTAGTAGTAGAAGGGCAGAGATATGAGAGGGAAGTCTGCACAGTTGATGCCAGGTCTGGTAGTTTGACTGAGTGTAGGTTCCTGGTTAGGAAGGGTGATGGGAGGGCAAGGGAAGGTGTGTGAGAAAGTGTGAAGGAGACAAGATGATGATCAGAGAGTGGAAATGGGGAAACTGTGAAGTCAGAGACTGAGCAGTTTCTGGTGAGGACTTGATCTAGCCAGTGACCTTCCCTGTGAGTGCTGGCAGCAGTCCACTGTTGAAGGCCATAGGACAAGGTCAGGGAGAGAAATTGGGGAGCACTAGATGAGGAGGCATCATCAACGTGTAGACTGAAGTTGCCAAGGAGTAATGTGGGGGTGTCTGAGGACAGAAAGACAGGGATCCAAGTTTCAAATTTGGAAAGAAAGGAGGAAGGGTTGCTTGGGGGCCTGTAAATCATGACTACCAGGAGAGGGACAGGGGAGAAGAGCTGGACTGCATGCACTTCAAAAGAGGTAAAGGAGACTGATGGAGGAAGGGATAGAGGCCTGGAGCAGCAGAGCTTAGAGAGAAGTCCCACACCCCCACCCTTGCCATCAGGGCGAGGAGTGTGAGAGAAAGATGGGCAACCATAGGAGAAAGCAGTTTCAGCACATGAGTCAGAGTGTGAGAGCCAGGTTTCAGTGATAGGGAATAGGTTTAAAGAGTTAGAGAGAAAAAGGTTGTGGGTAGTGTTGAGTTTGTAGAGAGTAGAGTAGAGAGCGAGCATTCCATAATGCACAGGAGAAGGGTGGAAGGGATGGAGGGAGGCAGGGAACAGCTAGTAGATTGCTAGGGTTTGCCCCACAAGAGGATCGGATAGGCCGCAATCTAGGAGGGACACAGGTGGGAATGTAGGAGGGACCAGGGTTGGGAGAGATGTCACCTGCAGCCATGAGAAGCGTTGCAGTCAGGAAAAGCAGGTGAGAGGAGGATTTGCATGTGTGAAGAGGTGTGGGCTGTCTCTTGGTGGATGGATATGTAGAGTTAAGGTAACAGAACAGCTCATGTGAGCAAATCATTGAAGAGTGTAAGAAGGATGGAGCTATCGAGATTGATGAGCAGGTGAGGGGGCTGGAGGTTTTTTATGTTTTACACAGTTGAGGTGACAGAAACAATAATAAGAAAATTAATAGATGCATTGTGTAATGCTAATGACAATATAAGTTCAACTGGGTGAGAGGTTGGTGATGAGAGTGATCAGTGACTTGCAGGCAGGATGATTCAGCTGTCAAGATGAAATGTAATACAGTTTTCCTTCCAGACCAGACCAAATGATCAGTAGATTCAGTTGCAGTCAGATTTGATTAAAAGGTGAGGACTACACTGATGAGATGTTGATAGAAGGGTTAAATGCCAGCAGTGGATGAATGGCAAGTTGATTTTTCCCACTGAGTCCTGTGCTTGGGTTTGCAGATTTGCTGAATTCACTGACAGATGAAATGAAGTACTTTGGAACAGGGATCACAAAACTCCAAAGTTAGTTCTTTATCTTCAGACAGGCTTTCCAGGCTGTAGTTGTGCTGAACTTGAAATTGTCCTGTGTCAGATGGAGGCAGGTGTGTCCTCAGTCCAAGCTCAGTCCAAACTCAGCTAAAACTCTACTGTAGGCTTATAAATCCAGACTTGGAAAATCCATTCCCTGCTAGCAGTGGGCACTGCTAGAGGCAGATCATTTATAGAGAGGCTATATCATGTGATACTAGAAAGTGAGTCCAATCAGGCCCAATTGCACATCAGGAAAGAAAAAAGAAACAAAAGATAAGCATTGATAAGGATGTTACCTGTGGGAGACAACAGAGGAATGGATCAGGAGACATCCATATAGTTCCAATACACAAAACATGTAACCTATTTAAAGATCTATGAGATATTGAAGTCATGAATATTTAGAATTTACATTCCCTTAAAGGGATCTGGGTCTGTGCTATACAGCAAAAGATTAAAAGTCTTCATACACCTCCATTCTATTGAAGTCTGTCCTGTATATGAATATATGGTGATTAAGAATTTTCTTTGGACATGATTTTTTCCTTTTATCTTATTTCTTGGGAGATAGATTATTTTATTTTTTTATTGGTGTTTTTCTGGATATCATCATAATTTTACAGTGTATATTTGTATGATGTGAGGTGATCATTTATTTCCAGACTACACATATAGGGTTTTCTGGAGGTATGGAGTCATATAACTGAAAACCAAGTAACATTGTTGATTGCTACATTGGTCTCCAATTACTTGGATACACTGTGCACAGTCAGGTGGTGGTATCCCCTACAGAGTGACATACATTTTATTTAAAAATTCCAGACTTCGGACAGCATTAGGTTAACCATAAACCTTTTCCACCACACTGTGACCATGGTGGCTAGTGCTGTGGCATAATCCGCTAGAGGTATCACAACCTATGTCTAAATTGATATCACAAATTCTACCAGCCAGAAATCTACTCGCTTCCCACTAGAAGAAAATGTATCTCCCAGACAATAATGCCTAGATCCCAAGTATGGAAAACTTAGTTCAGGTTTGGGAACCATGGTTAGATTTTGCTGCCCCCCTCGAGGATAAACAGGGTGTTTGGGGGGTACAGGGCCTCCCCTCTATACTTACCTTCCCTCCTCAAACTCCTTCGTCCTTCCTCCCCTCCTATCCCTTTCTTTAACTCACACTTTTAATTTTGTACCCTTCCCTATTCCTATAAAAAACTTCAATAATAATAAAAGTTAAAAAAAAAAAAAAAAAAAAAGCAAACTGCAGGATTTTATTTTTGGAGTAAACCAACTGCACCATAGCAAACAAATAAAAGTTCCTGTTAAATGAATTTGAGAAATCTCTAGCATTTCTCTGGTTAAAAAAAAAAGTCTAACATACATGTCCCAGCTGGTATTCATGATTCCTATTGATATCCTAATTGCTGTCATTAACAACCTCTCATACAGAGGAGTCTACATATATCGACCACCTTTCTAAAGTGATGCTAGAAACTGACCAACACGAGGACTCATCAATGCCGACCCTTACCTATGATATTATCCCCTATTATACTATATTGGGTGTGGCATTTTAAAGCCTGATGCATCGCACAACATCAAAATCTCTATATCATCATACAAGCCTATTTCTGACATATATCTACACTCATTCAAATTTTAATAAAAAAGTTTCTTAAAAAAAAAAATCTCTATTCAAGTGCATGGAAATTTAGGACTTTTTGCGTCCACTGTGGTACAGTTGGTTTACTCCAGAAAAATTCCAGTTTGCTTTTATAAATATGGGCCATTGTTCCAAAATAAAAAAATTAGTATAATAGCTTTAGTCTGCTGTATTTTTTTATAATTGTATTGTGCTAAACTTCAGCAGAATGATAATACCATATAAACAACTATATAAATAGGTCATCAACTTCACCCTCTTAGAAGCTAATTTAATAAGAATAAATAGTACATTTGTGGGACAAATCAGCTGTACCATTGATGGAAAATAAAATTACCAAAATCCTCATTGATTTAAATGTGACATTTAACCTTGTGATTACTAGAGAGGCCTCTTAAATTAATAATGAGCATTTCATTATTTTATTTCACCTATGATGAGCTTAGTTTGTCCCATGATTGCTCCAGTTCTTATTAAATCAGCCTCTGAGTACAAAACAACTACAGTTATACAATGGTTTTACTTTACAGTTTTGCAAAGAATGGAAAAATTAAGTTCCCGTCAGTTATTTCAACCATTTAACACACACATACTATTTTTAGCTTAATTCACTGACATTCCAGAAAGCCAGAGGCAAAAGAGACGAGGTCTGATCTGAAGTGACAAGAGCAAAATAAACAGTCACACTCTGAGAACCTTCTGGATAGTTTAGTCTTTGTTCTTGCACATAGTTTTGCTTCTTGGTCTCAGATGCATGCTTTTATAACACAAATGAAGAGTCCTAATAATCCCTGGATGAGCTAGTGTTAACCCTTTGAGTGCCAGAGAGGTAAGCAATGCATTGCAAACTAAAATGAAACTAAATATTTTGGAATTTTTTCTAAGCAATGTCTTAGACTAATTGGTTTTCGGATCCTGTGATTAGAATAATTCTTTCAGAACAATTAAAGTGCAATTATCATATTTTACTAAGGCTCTGACTCCTGTCAGATGTTCTGGAGGTCTGGACATAAACTGTATAAATATCTGGTTGTGAAGAACAAAGTTGCCTCTTGCTCATTGGACTCATACCTGGGAACTCTCCGGATTTGCCCCGGAGACTCCGGTTCTGACAGAACTTTACCGGGTCTCCGGGGCAGAGGCTGATTCCTCCGGATGTGGAGAGTTTCTATTGAAACTCTGCCACATCCGCTTTTTCTCCCGCTGTGCCTTCGTCCCCAGCCTTGTGTGTGACACATTTAACCCTATGAGTACCAGAGTGGTACGGAATGCATTGCTTTGCAATGCATTCCGTACCACTCTGGCACTCAAAGGGTTAAGTCCCCCCTCACTCGCGGCAAGCCCCGCCCCTTTTTGACGCGATTAGCGTCATTTTTGTCACCCCCTGGTGAACAAAGGACTACCCTCCGGGTAGCCCTCAACTGGAAGTTCCCAGGTATGATTGGACTACATACATCATTTGTATGACATCACCATATTATCATTACATGTAAACATAGTGTATAGATGTGAAAAAGAGAAAATAGTCCCATTGTGCTATATTGAGAATACATTTTCCATGGGCTGTACACTGCACTGTTTATATATTTCTAGAAAAATATGCAGTCTCTCTGCTATATCGAACTATGAATGCTTTATAGAGCACTGTTAAGTAACTATCCACTCCAAAGTTTTTGTTTAGTTAATAAATAAAGCAATGTGAAACCCAAATTGCTCTAAGCAATGGTTTATCAGTGTATCCTTGGGGATAATATACCAACGCAATAGCTGAATATGTTCCAGCATGCATGGGATATGTGACGGAATGCCGTCACTTGTGAATCAGGGGCTCTTTTGGTTTGGGGGGAACCCGGACTGGGAGCAGCCATTTGGTCACACAGAAGCATGGGCCAAACCACAAAATGGAGAAGGGTGTCGGCTGGACTCCAAGGTGGCACCAGGCCTGAGACTCTATTACGTATTAGGCGTGGAGTAGTGGCTACCTGGGACAGCATCTGGAGACTGGGAGTCAAATGTCCTATTGCCTCACCCATTGTGTGCTATGTTATTGTTTATATGCAAAGTAGGTTTCCTGGGGTCATGTGCTTTCATTTGTTGCTTTGTAAAACCGATTGTATTATGTCAGTCACTGATGTAAATATAATTACCTAACAGACCTGTTTGAAGGACTATGTGTTTGTATTCTGTTGTGTGCTACCATAATTAAAGGGATAGTAATACTTCGTTTTAACTTTATTTTATTTTGTAGGCATTAAAAAAACATGAAGAATAATATAAGTCTTATCTCTCAAACCTTTATGGTTTATGAGATATTCACAAGCAAAGTTTCCCCCTCCCGCCCCTTTTACCTAGTGTAAGCAATCTCTTCTCAATGTGGAATGCAGTCCATAGACCAGACAGATAACAGAAGGGGACACTCTTATTCCTATGAAAACAATGAAAGTCCTGCCCCCCTTGACAAGCTTTTCAGGTTTTTCCCTTATCTTAATTGAAGATTGTCCCTCTCTGCAGTCTACCTGGGCACCTCCCTTCTGCTCTGGCTGAACAGTGTGACATCAGTAAAAGGGGCAGGAGGGGGATACTTTGTCATTGAATTATTCTTGAACTACAACTCTGACAGAATTGAAATAACACTCTCCATGACCCAAATACTATGATGATTAATTAGAGCTGCTTTTATTATGAAACATTACATTCCCTTTAAGTCACAGTAAGATTGGGGTAATCTCATCTGCTTTTGGATGACTGTTTTCGCAGACATATATATATATATATATATAAACCCTGTGTGTGTCCAAATAAAGGAGTTCCTGTTGTTACCTCAAGCATCATGTGTCGTCTGATGTTCTTGGGGAAAAGGTGGAGCGAATCTTCAAGATCAGGCTGACATCTGTGGTTTGGCCTCTGGGAAGAAGCTCTTCAGACGGGTGTGCCTGAATGGGACACAGGGGACCTGTCACAGGATACTTCCTATGATATTATTCATTTAAGTTTCTTTAATCGATACATCAAATGCGCTTCATTGAGAGAAAGTGTCTGAAGACTATATTTTGGTTAACGTAATTAATTCAGTCCTTTAATTGACAGTCTTAGAAAAATCAAATAATTGAGGTCTTACCTTAACCAAATTATATTCTTGTGGATACCTGAATCTATCTCTCCCCAGTCACCAAATGCTCAAAATCCATACACTCTCACCTCATTTAAGGATCCTCCCTCTTGGATGAACAGTCCACCATAGTCCATGCCAGTTCAATTCAATTAATGGACTTTGTATAAACTGTTTTTTAATTGCTACAACATTACATTTTGTTCCACCATGGACATTCTTACCAGATAATCAACCTATTGTTTATTCTGTGAATTTCAAATCAAGGATATGCAATACATTTTTGATGGCTGCTAAAGAGGATTTGAGATTTGTAGAAGATTAGAGCTTTCCTTGTAGTGACAACCCCTCAAAGGCCACATAAATAATGAGGGACTGCTAGGGCACTCTTAAGACAATGTTCCCTGACCCCTAGTTCAAATAACTCAGTGAGAGATAAAAGGAACAGGTAAATCAGCACACACACACACACACACATTTTTTATTGAACTTTGTGTAGATGTGTGTTTTATTTCAATTATCTAACATATAATCTGCTTTCTAGCCTTCCTTGAAGTGGGTTAAAAGAATAAGCAAGACACTGTATACATTTTCTCCTGTTGCAGTAGGAACCCCCTATATAAATGATATCATTTTCATGTCCTAAGGCCAATAGAATGCCAATAGCTTGGAACTGGCAATTATGTCATGGGGTACTGAAGAGGTTAATACAAATAAACCGTATAATGTAATGGGTCACAAATAAATTAATTGTCATGTATGCAAATTATGAAGTTTGAATAATAAAATATAATATTTGTTATTTTATCTTTTATGATGCAAGCATTTCTTTCTTAAAATGTGATGACAAGTTCACATTTTTACTTCATACGAAATCCGTGCAAGTTACACAAATAAATATAATGATTCATATCCATTTAAATTTTCACAATGCTAGTAGTTGAGGGATATGGATAGCAGAGTGACCTAGGCAAGGTAGCCTCTCACAAACAATGGTGGAACAACAGGCATTATGCAGTTACAGTGCAGGACCACTCTAGAAATTCCATGTAGGTTATCCAAATCACCAGAGGCAGAAGTGTAGTCTGGGATCAGGCCAAAGTTAGAAGTAAAGCTGAGATTAAGGCAGGCAGCAAGCAGAAGAAAAAAACTGAAAGAAGCTGAGGTCAGTAAGATGAGAGTAGGAAGGTTAGAGAGGTTGTGAGGTCCAAAGTTCAAGTCAAGGTCAAATCCAGGCAGAAAAAATACTGCGCATAGTGTTGTTTTCTGCACCTGTTGCACAAAAATGGAATGTGACAAACCAGAGAGCCAAAAGCAATGTTCACACACCAGTGGGTCCTTGTGAAACCCATGAATGAGTGTCACAATTTAAGGAATGAGAGTGAGCCCATTTTGGCCTCAGAAAAGATGAAGGAGGATACAAAAATGTGTAAAGCCTTATAAGAATGATGTGGCCAACTAGGATGCCTGAAAGACAAGGTAACCTGGCATTGAGATGATATTATGTTTTCCTAGTGATCATTTTCTTTTGTTTTGCAACAAAACAAATAGTTCTAAATGTACTCATAAATAAATGTGAAAAGAGCTTGAAAGCCAATTGGAATGCCATTTTTTTTAACCGAGACTGGCATATAAAAGGCGTTTTGCTAAGAACACAGAAAATCCTGCGAGAATGGTTCCATTTACCACCCTCCGACCCATATACTAAACAAACCCAGAATTTTCTACACAGTAGAGTGGTGTATTTGAAGGAGACAGAGTGAGAAAGAGAGAGAGAGAAAAAAAGGAACTGAGATCAATTTGTTTAAAAATGATTTAAAATAAAATGGTTACTTAGTGGTTCATAGTGCTGGTTGACACTATGACAACCACCACTGTTTTTTTGTTTTGTTTTTCTTTTAAAGAGAAGCTGAATCAAACCTGAGGCTAGTGGGGCCAGGCCCTGAGGAGGAGCAGTCAGTCACTAACATTAGCAGTGGCACCACCAGTGCTAAAGGGACTGGGAGTCCACTTTCCCCAGATCAAATGAAGCAAAGTCCCCGAACATAATCCCTCCTGGGGACATCAGACTTTCATCTGAGTGAAATGGCACCCAGACTGGCTCCATTTGCCACCAATAATCCTTGTCCTAGCTGCAATGAGGATGTTGAGGCAGCATCATCACCTGTCCTAGCCAGTGAAGGTGATTGTGTAGAAGGAGAAGGCCATTCTTCTCCATCTCTCCCCTCACTTAAATTATGGGTGTGGGAATATTTTCCTCCTTGGGGCAGGCACAGTGCAGTCATCAGCCACATTTGTGACAAGGCTGTGAAAAAGGGAAAAGTGAGGACCCACCTTTGCATAACAGCCCTGATTAAACAAAAAGAAAATATCTGGCCTTGTCATGCAGCAAATTATTTACTGCCGGCTTTTTTTTGGCAAGCCTGAGTCATGCAGTCCATTTTTTTGACTACCCCTTTATTCACATGTCCCCGCACTGATCCTACTCCTTTCCCCCTCCCCCTGCTCTTTTGTGTTTGCTTGACCCTACTCAACTACTATGTGTGTGATTTTTCTATAAAGTACACATCTGATTGAGTGTGATGTCTTGCCTTGGCCCACAACAAAATACTCTATCCTGTCTAGTATCAGTCTGACTCAGTCAGAGCTCATGTCAGGGACCCTGTCACCTATCAGTTTTTCTTGTATTTTTTTTCATTGTATATATATATATATATATATATGTGCAAATGTGCAAACATTTTAGGCAGATGTGAAAAAAGTACTGTAACGGAAGAATGCTTTCAAAAATAGACATGTTACATGTTAAATTATCAATTAACAAAATGCATAGTGAGTGAACAGAAGAAAAATGTAAATCAAGCCAATATTTTTTGTATAACCCTTTGCCTTCAAAACAGCTTCAATTCTTCTAGGTACATTTGCACAAAGTCAGGGATTTTGTAGGCATATTGTCAGGTGTATAAATAAACTGTTATACCAAACAGGTGCTAATAATCATCAATTTAATATGTAGGCTGAAAACAATCATTAACTGAACCAGAAACAGCTGTGTAGGAGGAATAAAACTAGGCGAGGAACAGTCAAACTCCTCTAACAAGGTAAGGTTGCTGAAGACAGTTTAATGTCAAAAGTCATACACCATGGGAAGACTGAGCACAGCAACAAAGTAGTTATACTGCATCAGCAAGGTCTCTCCCAGGCAGACATTTCAAGGCAGACAGGGGTTTCCAGATGTGCTGTCCAAGCTCTTTTGAAGAAGCACAAAGAAATGGGTAACTTTGAGGACTGTAGACTCAGTGGTCGGCCAAGGAAATTTAGTGCAGCAGATGAAATACACATCATGCTTACTTCCCTTCTCAATCAGAAGATATCCAGCAGTGTCATCAGCTCAGAATTGGCAGAAAACAGTGGGATCCTGGTATACTCATGTACTGTCCAGAGACGTCTGGTCAGAAGTGGTCTTCATGGAAGACATGCGGTCAAAAAGCCATACCTCCAACGTGGAAACAAGACCAAGCGACTCAATTATGCATGAAAACACAGGAACTGGGGCACAGAAAAATAGCAGCAGGTGCTCTGGACTGATGAGTCAAAACTTGAAATATTTGGCTGTAGCAGAAGGCGGTTTGTTCGCTGAAGACTGCTGAGCAGTACAAGAATGAGTGTCTTCAGGCAACAGTGAAGCATGGTAGAGGTTCCTTGCAAGTTTGTGGCTACATTTCTGCAAATAGAGTTGATCAGAATTAATGGTCTCCTCAGTGCTGAGACCTACAGGCAGATACTTATCCATTGTGCAATGGGGGACCAGAGCTGTCCATAGGATGATGTAGCAACAGCACCACTGTACAATTTCAGGCCACTGTGATATTGCGCCTAAAAATTTAAATTTTGAGCTGTAATAACTTTTGAATAAAACATCTTTCAGCAGTGGGAGTATGCTTGTTTTACTCAGGAGGATAAACCCTACAACATATATTTTTTTACATTTTAAGTATTACTATCTCTTTAAAGCATGCTTACTTTACAGCATTTTTCATGCCTGTCTAAAACATTTGCACATTACTGTACATATTCTTTTCTTTCTGTTTGTCCCCCCCCCACACAAAAAAAAGTACTTCTTTCCCCAGACTCTCACAGCACAGAGATTATAACAGCCAGGTCAGGAAAGAACTTGGATCACAGCTGCTTGTGTCTTTCCAATCAGGCACACAGAATTTTGGGGAATTTAGAGTAAACCTCTTTTGCTCCTTTCTCACACCCACAGTCACGTCTAACAAAGAGATAAGAATAGCCAGATCAGGAAGAAACTTGTATCACAGCTGCCTGCGTCCTTCAAATCAGTAACCCAGAATGTTGGGGTATTTGGGGTAAACCTCTCTTAATCCCTTCTCATAACCCAAAACTCCTCTAACATAGATCAGGAAGGAACTTGGACAGCTGTCTGTGTCTTCCCAGTCAGTCACACAGAATGTTGGGGTATTTGGGGTCAACCTACTGTCTTCCTGCCCCTCAGGGAGCCTTCAGATTCACCTAATGCAGAGAACAAATGTCCTGCCTACAAGGCTCTCTAAACTAAGCTTCAATTCCTTTTTATTAGCCTGTCTTCTCAAGCTGAAAAATGTGCTGCTCTCTCTTCCTCTCACAGACTCGGAATAGCATGCTCTAGGAACCTGACAATGCGTTTATACTATGCCTGTAGGAAAGAAGGGGACTTGCCACATTGCAATGCAATGAGTTAGGCGAAAAAAATGGAAAAACTGTGCTTTTTGAAAGAAAAATTCTTGTTCTGAGGAAAAAGTGCCATTTTTCTCCTGTTTTTCTTTTGTGATGAAAACTTTTGCCCATGCCTACAATTATGCAATTTGCTACAACAGGAAACTTTCACTTTTCCCAGAAATAAAGCATGAATGAATTTCATAAAATATATCTACTGGATTTTTGGTTAACATGACACATAGGTCATTTTGAATTAAGATTTCAGCTATGAAAAAAAATGTACAAGTTGATAGGTCCACTGTAAAGATGGGTGGCATTTTAAAGAGTGAAACTGATATCACTCACAAGTGAAAAGTAGATTTAAGTAAAGTTATTTAATGATTTTTTTTTTTTAAGATTCAGAGAAAGTCATGAGGCATGACATTAAATGTGATAGCTACAGACTGGGTAAACAGATCCCACATAAACCAGTGACAGTGTCATTATATGATTTATAGTGGATTCTTACCTTTTTTAATAACCATAAACTCATTAACATATACCATATGATAAAACATTACAATAAAATACAAAATTGTGTAAATGTGTCACAAAGACTTACAAAATTGGGTAATTAAAAATTAATATGAGGAGTATACTATAACTATATGTAGGAGATGTGTCTCTAAGAAACACTTCAAAATATTAATGAAATGTACTTGCAAACAACAATTATCTTGCTATAGTACATGTAAGAAAATTGCTTTACCAGCTTAATCACTTCCAGTTATTCTTAGAAAGTGAACCTAAGTTTTAACACAGGTAGGCATCTGAAATTTTTTCATATTTGTAAACACTAGTGTTGAGCGAGCGTGCTCGGCCGATGCTCGGATCGGCTCGAGCATCGCTCTGCTCGGCACATGGCGGTACTCGTACGAGTACCGCCATGTGCTCGCCCGACAAGCTCGGGTGAAGAGGATCTGTGCCGGAAGAGGCACAGATCCGAAGAAGCTCCGCTGGACCACCAGGGAATGGAGGTACGGGGGCATTGCGGAGATGAAGGGGGCATTGCGGACATGAAGGGGGACATTGTGGAAGAGGGGCATAGACTCTATGCCCCTCTTCCACAATGTCCCCCTTCATCTCCGCTATGCCCGTCTTACACAATGTCCCCCTTCATGTCCGCTATGCCCCTCTTCCACAATGTCCCCCTTCATCTCCTCTATGCCATAGAGGAGATGAAGGGGGACATTGTGGAAGAGGGGCATAGCGGAGATGAAGGGGGACATTGTGGAAGAGGGGCATAGAGTCTATGCCCGTCTTCCACAATGTCCCCCTTCATCTCCGCTATGCCCCTCTTCCACAATGTCCCCCTTCATCTCCTCTATGGCATAGAGGAGATGAAGGGGGACATTGTGGAAGAGGGGCATAGCGGACATGAAGGGGGACATTGACCAGGCACCCTCCGCTCATCAGAGCAGGGGGTGCCTGGTTTGATGCTCGAGTGCTCCCATTGTATTCAATGGGGCTCGGGTGCTCGGCCGAGCACTCGAGCAGCAGGGGGTGCTCGGTCAGAGCACCCGAGCACCCGAGCATCACGGTGCTCGCTCATCACTAGTAAACACTCTTACTGTCTGACATTTGGAGACTTATTGAGTAAAAATTATACCTTTTTTGATTTAGTGGCTCTAGTATGCAAACTTTCAAGACAACTAAGGCCTGCTTCAATTAAGTACAGTAAAACCGCCATTATGTCTAAAAAGGCCAAAGATCATTAGCCACGTCTGACTTAAAGGGATAGTAATACTTCGTTTTATCTTTATTTTATTTTGTAGGCATTAAAAAAACATGAAGAACGATATAAGTCTTATCTCTCAAACCTTTATGGTTTAAGAGATATTCACAAGCAAAGTATCCCCCCCTGTTCAGCCACATCAGAAGGGAGGTGCCCAGGTAGACTGCAGAGAGGGACAATCTCCAATTAAGATAAGGGAAAAAGCTGAAAAACTTGTCAAGGGGGGAAGGGCTTTCATTCTTTTCATACAAAGAAGATTGTCCCCTGCTATTATCTGTCTGGTCTTACAACCAGATTCACATCTGAGAAGAGATGGCTTACACTAGGAAAAAGGGGCGGGAGGGGGAAACTTTGCTTGTGAATATCTCTTAAACCATAAAGGTTTGAGAGATAAGACTTATATCATTCTTCATGTTTTTTTAATGCCTACAAAATAAAATAAAGATAAAACGAAGTATTACTATCCCTTTAAGTAGCATTCAATACATAGTGAATCAAAATGGCTAACGAGTGTACGGGAGAGGAGCAGGAGAGGAGGAAAGTTAGGAGGGCATCCTCGGTTAGGGAAGGAGTGGGAGAGGGAGAACAGCAGAGCGTAGGGAGACATGACCATGGAGAGGCATACAGAGGACAGGGCCAGCTGTGTCAGGGGGACAAGGAGTAGATAATGGGTAGCACCCAACACAGTCAGCGCAGACAGGGCCTGAAACTCACAGCTCCAATACATCCTAGACTGGTGGTGATGAAGAGAGGCTGCAGTACCTCAAGTAAACATACAAAGAGAACAGGGCCCTTGTCCAAAGCATCCTAGATAGGGAGAGTATCCTGTTTTCGAGGAAGAGGGTCTGTCGCCTGGGTGCTAAGGTGAAGGCCATCTGGAGTCAGGTCCTAATCAGAATAAGCATTGTCTCCAGCAAGCAGAACATCAAGAAGTAGTGGGGTGATTGTAAAAGATTGCTGAAGAACAAGATGGGTGATGTTGACATGCACACTTGGGGCACTGGAGGTGGGCCCCCTGTCCATATTACTTTCGATCCCTGGGAGGAAACGCTGAGGCAGAACCTGTCTTCAACAGCTGTTGAGGGATTCTGTGGAGGATCTGAAACTGGAAGGACAGCACATTCCAGACTACCTGTAAGTGTATCATTCCCTAACTAAACACCACACATACCTACTACAGCCCAACACAGTGACACCTGAACCCATTCACACCTTCACCAACACAGTGCTGAGAGGGTTCAAACAAAGTCAGAATAGTGGACAATCCCAACAGATATGAGAAAGGTTCAATAGGACAAATCCTGAACAAGTACAGTTTTAACCCCCTCATGACTGTGCTGATCATGATACCCACTCCACTCAAACAGTGCCTGCCATCACATTGTCATATGAATCTCTGTCATGTTTCTCCACAATGTTAAACATGAACCCATAGGGAGGTCAGCACCCAACCCCTTGAATGATAGAGGGATAAGCAACACATTGTTCCAATAAGCATTGGGTACCCCTCTGACACTCCAAGTGTTAATAGAGGATGAACATAATACAACAGGGTTACATTGCATTGGTCCACAGGAGTCAGTTCACTCATCACAGTTCTACTGAGAAAAACTGATAGTTTGGCCTTGAATGCAAAAACACTAGGGCCTCAAATACAAGTAATGTACCATTGAAAAACAATGAGAACTAAAAAGAAACAATGTCTTTGTTATCATATGTATCCTGAAGAGTGAAATTTGTGTGCTTCAAGGCCCTAGTGGTTTTGCGTTTGAAGCCTATGTGTTGTACATACAATCAGTTTGTCTCATTATAATTGTGATAGTTAAACTTTGGTTATAATATGTATCCTGAAGAGTGGTGATGGCAAGGAGTTATTTCTTGACATCCACACTCTTCAGGATGCAAATGAGAACCAAAGCTCAAATACTGTAATTTGCTTACATCAATGTACAGATTGTGTCAAGCTCAGCAATCCTTGATTGTCAGGGTGGTATCCCATGCTTTATAAAACAATGCACTGGACACCATCCTGGCACTCAGGGATTCACACGTCAATGTCAACATCTTGAATCCCTCTTGTTAAAGTTCAAGTGAATAATCACACCGTCTCATTTCCCCACACAGCATTCATGCCTGAAGCACAGTGAGGATATCCTGCCAGTGACTTACCCCTTGAGAAGCCAGAAGAGGGGACAAGCAAGAGATCACCACCATCTGAGTATAGGCTACCACTGCCACCACCGCGAATATAGGTTTCCATCCCCCCACCGTCATAGGCTGGATGCCTCCTGGGAGGTGGATGCCTCACCACCACTGAGTAGGGGCTGGATGCCCAGTATGGTGACAATACCACATTATGGGGCATATGGTACTACTGAGAGACCACAGCCGCCCACATGAATGCAGCCGCATCAGGAGCCCACCCGTGACCCCACACCCAGCTAGGAAGGATCAGGATACCAGTGGCCATGGTATGACCCATGGCCACAGTATTATGAACACTTGGTCTTAATCTGGCATCCACAGCTCCCTCAACAACAAGAGGAGTTCACACCCGTACCACATATGCAACCAGAGGCCAGCCATCAGTGGCATGTTCTCGCTTGATAGATGTGGTGGAGGCACAGCATCCTCAGGCTCCTCACATGATGGAGAAGTGAGATCAATGGAGAAGTTATCTCCATTGTATCACATTTTTATCACACCTTAGTGAATCTCCCCCATGATCTCCTTGCATCAATAACTCATAACTATTTTGCTATCTGGAGAAATGGCTAATCCAACATCAAAATCAACAGACATATTTTGGAAAGGGATAGGCTTCCTTTAATATGTTTAACAATACATTAAAGCAGGAACATATATGTATTGTACAAAAATACACTGAAGACTTCTAAAAGCACCCAAACTGTACATTTAACATAACAACTGGCTACAGAAAAAACAAAGTTGAACCGCTCATAGTTTCTTCAAAAGGTATTTGAACTCTGAAGAAGAGCAGTATTGCTGTACATATTTTTCCTCTTAGATCTTAGGCAACTCATACACACAAACTTGAGATTTTTTTTACTATGTGAAAGGTTTTGCAGAGTTTGCTAACCACTTCAGGTCACATGTTTGGAACAAGGGGATGCTAACCACCCATATGTATATATGAACCAAGCCCCATGTCAAAGAGAGTGTTGCCATGCCAATGTCATTATGCTGCACACACGCACAGGTCAGCATGATAGGCTTTTCAACTCCCAAATAGTTACTCAGATGCTGTAGCCAACACTAACACATTATATCCATCCCTATTGTGCTCCATTAGGCATTGCACAAATATTGTTCTCAGACAAACTCCAATAACACCTAAAAAGACAGAGTGGTATCAAATGCATAGCACTGGATACCTCTCTATTACTCCAAGGGTTCTATGGTTGATATAGCTATGTTAAACACAGTAAATGTTGATTGCTGTCAGTTCAACCCAGGATTTGTTGAACATGGGCAATATGGTGTACCTTTGTTCGCAGGGGGATGGATGGTATCCTTGAAGTGGCAATGTTATCATGGTCGAAGGAATGGCAGATGCTAGTTGAATTCATACCCTCAAAATTACACATCCATGGAATAGCAGCTGCATGGCTTTGATAAGGTAGCAGCTATGTGGCTGTGATGTTGTTGCAGGCAATATCAGGGCTTCATATGTCAGTCATCCTGAGTAGTGAAACAGATCATTATTTGTTGTGTGAGTGTGTTTGCGCACATTCCCCAAGCCTGATCGTGGAATACATGCATTGTGTTTGATTCCTGTGTTATACTCACAGGTAGTGATGATCGAGCACCCCGATGCTCGGGTGTTCGGGTGCTCTGGCCGAGCGCCCCCGGAGGCTCGAGTGCTCGGCCGAGCACCCGAGCCCCATTGAAGTCAATGGGAGGACTCGAGCATTACACCAGGCACCCCCTGCTCTGATGAGGGGAGGGTGTCTGGTTCATAGGAAAAGGTCAGAAAATTATGGAAACACCACAGAAATGGTTCAGGGACAGCATAGGGAGGATGTCTGGATGCATCTTGGACTCCAACGTCGCTGCTGGGAACTATGTTTCGCCCGTAGTACGTCATTTTTACAGACTGACCGTAAAACACACAAAAAGGAAGATAAAAACTAATCTGCGGCTAGGCACACTAAACAATATGTGACGCTAATCTGCGGCTAGGCACACTAAACAATATGTGACGTTAATCTGCAGCTAGGCACACTAAACAATATGTGACGCTAATCTGCGGCTAGGCACACTAAACAATATGTGACGCTAATCTGCGGCTAGGCACACTAAACAATATGTGACGTTAATCTGCGGCTAGGCACACTAAACAATATGTGACGCTAATCTGCGGCTAGGCACACTAAACAATATGTGACGCTAATCTGCGGCTAGGCACACTAAACAATATGTGACGCTAATCTGCGGCTAGGCACACGAAACAGAATGTGACGCTAATCTGCGGCTAGGCACACGAAACAGAATGTGACGCTAATCTGCGGCTAGGCACAGTGAACGGAATATGTGACGTTAATTTGTGAATTTGCACACTAAACAGAATGTGACAATAATCTATGGCTAGGCACACGTTTAAAATGGCCCTTTTTGTCGCTGTGTTGTAAAATCATTGGCCCTGTGCACCTAACAGAATATGTCAGCTTGTCACTGCACTGTGAAATATTTGTCCCTGTGCACCTAGTACAATGTCACCTTAGAACATGTCCCCCCCACAAAAAAATGAAATTCTGCCACCCCCAAAAAAAATTAAATGCTGCCCCCACACACAACAGTCCTAAAAAGGACTTTTGGGTCTTGAAAGAGTTTCAACAATTTTATTCTCCCTACACTGACTTCCTGTGCATCTAGTATTATATGTCACCTTACTAATATCCCCCCCACAAAAAAAAAGGAAATTGTGCCCCCCCAAACAAAATATAAATGCTGCCCCCACACACAACAGTCCTAAAAAGGACTTTTGGGTCTTGAAAGAGTTCCAACAATTTTATTCTCCCTACACTGACTTTCCCTGCCTGAGCGCATCTCTCCCTGGCTAAGAATGAGCCGAACTCGCGCGTCGGGTGCTATACAGCACCCGATCACGGGTTCTGGCCAGCCAACATGGCTGCTGGCATTACACTGATGTCAGAGCCTCCCCGCACGTTTATTGGCTGCGCAGCAGCCGCGAAACGTGCGGGGAGGAGACCCGAACATGGCGGGCGAGCACATGCGGTACTCGTACGAGTACCGCCATGTGCCGAGCAGAGCGATGCTCGAGCCGAACCGAGCTTCGGCCGAGCATGCTCGCTCATCACTACTCACAGGTGAAGTGGTCCCTGATGAGCCTGTCTCATATTACCACCCCTTTCACAGTTCCTCATCCTGTGGCTGGGGAACAGGGACTTCCATAATGTTTTGTTGTTCCATATCCTCTACTAGATGTGTGTCTATGGCTATGTTGTGGAGTATAGCACACAACAGGATGATGTTGCATGCCTTGCCTGGTGTATAATTCAGAGCTCCTTCTGAGTGATCCAGGCACCAGAATCTGGATTTGAGCAGGCCAAAGGTGCACTCAGTGGCATTCCTTGTTTGGTCATGTGCCTCATTGTAGCACTCCTGTGCAGGTGTTTGTGCATTTGGTAGTTGTGTGAGGAGCCATGGCTTACACCCATAGCCAGCAACATCTGTGGAAAGAGAGTAACATTTTGAGACAGGAGCTACATGTTATGTGGATGATGACCATGCAAAGCTGAGTTTACATTAGTCTTGTGAGTGCATCTTTGGATGTGGTGTGATGTTTGGATTGTTGACTCACCCAAAAGCCATCCTCCTGTATAGGTCAAAGTCTCTGTAGACAGAAGGATGTATGATTCATGACAGCTGCTGGGATAGGAGGCACAAACATGGGTTATCCTCTAGTTAGCATCACACACCATCTGTACATTGATAGAGTGGTAATTCTTCCTGTTGATGTAGACATGTCCCTCCTGCATTGGAGCTCTTACGCGCTCATGTGTGCAGTCAATGGCACACATGAACCTGTACGTGTCTCCCCTTGTGTAGAAGTATTGTTTTACATGTGTTTACTTCGTTTCAGTGGAGTGGAAGAGGATGTAGTTCCTGGCCTTCCTCTTATGGGCTGCCAGCACCTGAGACAATGCCTATGAACATGTGGGCTGGGTGCCAGATGCATAACCTTCTGTGGACTTGAAGGATCCACTTGCCATGTAATGTATGGCACACATCAGCTTCTGCAATCCAGATAAGGCATGCTGGTGCTGTATATGGGTTGACATAATCTTTGATCACCTCATATAGGTCGATGATGATGTGCAACATCGACCTATAGTTGTCTCTGACTTCAACATCCATCATTCCCAGAAGCCTGACCCATGTTCAGAATATCCTGGGTCTGTATGGCTGTCTGTCATCCCTGTGCTGCTCCACAGGTCCCTGTGGCAGCTGTGGGTGGTCTGGTTGTGGCAGCTGAGGTTCTGCTGCCTGGTGTAGTCCTCCAGGTGGAGATGGGCTCCTGTCTGGCTGTCCAGCCGGAGCATTAGAGGTTGCATCAAATGGAGGTTCTTCAGCAAGTGTGCTTGGGGATTGATGGTGATCCGTATCCCTCACATACCTTTGTCTCACATGTCTTTGCAGGGTGGTAGATACAATGTTAAACAAAAATTTGACACACCAGTCAATGTTTGCAATGTTGTTACTACTGCAAGGGATTCTGGGTACTGGCTTGCTATTGAGGCTTGGTGCACATGTGGAGCACAAACTACCCAGAATCCCTTGCAGTAGTAACAACATTGCAAATGTGAGATTTCTGTGGGAAAAGCAAGTCTTATGGCTTGACTGGTGTGTCAAATTAATTCCACCAAATTAAGGTGGAAGGGGTTTTTCTTTCACTGTTTTCCCCACCATAACCTTTTCAGTTCATGTCTTTGCAGGAATAGATATGAAACATACTGGTCGTAGTCTCTTTCTTTCTCTCTGTCTGAGTGGTCTCACTGTAAACACAACACTTCTGAGGACAGTGAGATGTCCCTTTTAAACAATGATGGGGTATTGTCCAGGCATGGTCATGAGGTATGGAGGGACCAATGGGAAGGTGTGTGCAGTCCATGTAAGTGTGGCTGTTTTTGTTTGTTGTAATTGCTGTATACCTGTCAGGTGAGTGTGTGGCACTCCATTGGCTGAGCTTAGATTGCTTTGGGATTGACAGGCGTGCCTGTTGTGTTATGTGTACATATGTGTTGTAGTGTGTTAACCCCTGTTGTTCTGGGGAATGGTGTGAGAGATTGTGTTGCTTTGTCAAGCCTTTGTCTCTGAGATGCTGAACGGTTTTGTTGTTTGTCTGGGATTTGTGTGTAGGGCATGGGCATTGTCCATGTGTTTGCTTGGCTTTGCAGGGGTTAATGTTGCCATTGCTGGGACCAGAATCTCAGCTGTTAAATGTTTCAATTTATCATCCTTTGGCAGTACTGCACAGAATTGAATGGGTCTTGAGTATAGCTGTTCCATTGTTTTCAATGGGTGAAATATTATTGTCTATTGTGATTTTAAAACTGTCGTTAGTGACTAATTGAATGGCTTACCATGCTTATAAAACTGCCATTGGCTGCTTTTTTGGCATCAGAGGTAAATGAATTGAGGCCATAGTCTCTCCTTCGGGTATAATAAGAATAAAGGCTGAATACACAAAATGTGACATGTTAAGCACCCATGCAAATTATTTATTACTAGTATGGAAGCCCGTATATACGGACTAAAGTGCACCCAGATGCCCCGGAACCCAGAGCAGAGATAGGACGTGAGCCGTCCGGAGCGATGCAGCGCATTCGGCGAGTCTCTGCTGCGCTTGACTGCAGTCATGCGCAGCAGAGACTCGCCGAATTAGCTGATCCTTAGCGGGGAGCTCCAGACGGCTCACAGCTAAGCTTCCTGTGTGCGAAACCACACATGCACAGTAGAGACTCTCTACTGCGCATGTGCGGTTATGGCTCACAGGGAGAGATGCATTCTACCACTTTATGTTATAAGGATTATTTTAACATTTAAATTCTACTGGCAATTGTCTACCTATGCAGTCCCAATCAACTGAATGAATCTGGATATTAACAATCAAGTTGTTCTTCTCCATTATTCACGTAAGTTATGTAACATGGCATGTCAGTTGAGCCGTATTATCTTTATGAACTAGCATGACCTCTTCTGGCATCTACTTGCTCTACTTTGAGGTCTGAAAAAGGTCAAACAATTTCAATAGCAGCCCATGTGTCAGATGATAAAATCAGAGCTGTGACACATGGTACTACTGAAATAAATTATGAGTCTCGTGTGCAAAAGGAAGACACTTAGGGGGATAATTTAAGGATGTCAGCATAACACAAAGTCAGAAGAATTTGTAGCTGTTTTGTTGTACAGTTACTATGCAACAAAAACTTAGACAACCACAGTCTTATAACTGATTAACAGATTCATAAAAAGAAGTGTAATACAATTTGCTATTAAGCGTACTATAAAATTAAAGATGAAGTATATAAGCGCCTATCAGTCCAAAGATAAAGAGGTACCTGGATATTATTATTGCACCAAATTGCAAAAAAAAACAGTATACTTAGTTTTGTACACTTAGATGAATAAACTGCATCTCTTTCATCCACTGAGGAAAACAGGAACCATAGGGTTAAGTAGCTATTACCAGGAGCTATAGTACTTGCAAAGTAGAGCTCTCTAGAGAAGTAGAATCCCTTCCAGCTCTGTTTAACCACTGCCCAAGAGCACCAGCCTTCTCTTTTTAGTGCTCTGCTTACACGAGGGCACCAGGGTGGATTCTTCTCTTTCTTTTTTTAACCCTGATGTGTTTCATTCCCCCCCCCTCCATGTGGCTGGCTCCTTGCAGTTCCTCTTGCAAACAGAGCAGACCTGGACACATACTTTTCACCTGGACCTGTATTCTATTATGATTGTAAAGTTAATGGCCCATAATGGAAGCCAATCTCCTGTCCACATTCATAGAAACCAGAAGAGCAAGATGATACACAGAAGGTCCAGGTTATGTGAGCATGCCTTGTCCCTGTCAGTTTGTCTGTCTGATGCCTTCCCTCTATCTGGATAATTGTTTTTGTGGGGTCTGTGTGCCATGTCAGAGTCAGGGGGAGTCATGGGGAAGCCCAAGACCACCAGACCTAACTCACTTTTTTCTGCAGTGATTTGACTTATCTGTCAAGTCATATCAGTCTACCTAAAGTTCAGTCAGGTCAGCTATGCCTTTCTTGGTCTGCACCGGGGCCCAATCCCTCTGATCAGGAACCTTTGTGAGTTAGACCCTTTACCCCACTTTAGCAGATTTTCAGACCCAAGTCTATCCAGTGTGTCCTGGATCAGTTAGTTCAGAGCCCCATGTTCAGACCAAAGAGAGGGACCATCCAATGGTGGGAAGTGATATTATGCCTTCTGGGGAGCATCCTTTACTTGAGGAGGTTGAGACATGAAATGAAATTACATTTGATTTTACACTCTCCCATGGGTATCCCCTGTAGAAGCTTCATTTGGGCAGTATCATAGACTCTCCAGATCTCTAAGACCCCCTTCCCAGGGGATGTTCACTCTGGACATCACTAATGGGGAAGGGATGATATTTACTTTGGATGGAAATGGCTGGATAGGAGGTCTTCTTATGTAGGCACCTTTGTCCTTCTTTACATTTTTTCTGTTGCTGTATTGCTGCTATTTTGAAGAGTGGAGTTTTTGAACATGGTGATGTCCTGTGTCACCATCACATTTATTTAATATATTTGTGAAGTAACTTTTTAATTAATTATTATCACTTGGCACTGTTATTTAGTAAGACCCATTTTTATATTCTATTAACAAAACACTGGGTTACCGGTTAATATACATTTTTCTATGGTGTCCAAAGGGGGAGAATTTGTCCCCTTGCTGAACTTGCAAAAGGCCAGTACATAACTGCTGCCAAGCTTTAGAATCTGCCCTGATTATGGTTTTTCTCCCATTGGAAAAGTCTCTGTTGAAACGCATGGCAGAAGTATGGCATCATGAAACAGCAACTGACCTTCTGGATACCAGAGCTGTGAGCTATGCGACACATTGCTCGTGCCTCTGGTACTCAAATGACTAAGTGTGTGAGTGCTTTCAGTGTGAATTATGGGGCACGTGCCGTACACGTTTGCAGAAGTTTTTATGAACATGCATAAAGAGACTCTTGTCTTGAGCTCCTTACCATTCAATAACATACGCTGTATGTTATATTGCATGTACGGTGAACAGTATTAGTGAAGGAGAATTTACCTAACTCCATATAATTCAAATTACATGAGCATTTGATGGCATATACACAGTTTTGAGTGCAACAATTGATAAAATAACATAATGAAAGATCTTTATGGTAAAACTGTCAGGGCCAGAGCTCTTACCTGCAAGGGAAGAATTTAGGGCTCGATCCAAATGTTGGCGTCGCCAGAAAAAACTGGAGACGCTGGTTTTAACGTCAATTGAGCAATGCAAATGTTCTACTAGAAACAAGAGACGCCAGTTCTGAAACAGACATCGCCCGTCGCCAGAACAGCAAGATCTCACCCATAGAGGATAATATACAAACGACGCCAAAAGCTATTCAAATGTTGGAGTTAGGGCTAACTCGCGTTAAATTGCAACATTTCTCTCCAGAAATCTAACGCCTATTTTTTTTGGAGTACAGCACACAAGTAAGAGTAGAAAACCCACGTCTCCAGTTCTGAACAGCATTCTCTGTGCTTTTCCCTACCCAGCCACTAGGGGAACACAGAGAAGGCTTTCAGCACCATGGACAGCTTTGAATGCCATAGGGATGTGCACTGCTCACCCCTGTGGCATTCAAAGGGTTAAAATAAATAAAACTAGTACACTAAGCACTACACAATGCCCCCTTCCACATCCCCCCCCTTAGTATGTCACATATATTGCATATATGGGACATACTAACCCCATCCACATCCACCTCATGGACTTCCATGTAGTGGACAAATCTGTCTTTTATTCCACAATTAACCCTTTGAGTACCAGAGAGGTAGGAAAGCATTGCTTAGCATGTTTCCTACCCCTCTGGTACCCAAAGGGTTAATAGGCAACGTATGGACTACATGTGGATGTGGATGGGGTTAGTATGTCCCATATATGCAATATATGTGACATACTAAGGGGGGGGGATGTGGAAGGGGGCATTGTGTAGTGCTTAGTGTACTAGTTTTATTTATTTTAACCCTTTGAATGCCACAGGGGTGAGCAGTGCACATCCCTATGGCATTCAAAGCTGTCCATGGTGCTGAAAGCCTTCTCTGTGTTCCCCTAGTGGCTGGGTAGGGAAAAGCACAGAGAATGCTGTTCAGAACTGGAGACGTGGGTTTTCTACTCTTACTTGTGTGCTGTACTCCAAAAAAAATAGGCGTTAGATTTCTGGAGAGAAATGTTGCAATTTAACGTGAGTTAGCCCTAACTCCAACATTTGAATAGCTTTTGGCGTCGTTTGTATATTATCCTCTATGGGTGAGATCTTGCTGTTCTGGCGACGGGCGATGTCTGTTTCAGAACTGGCGTCTCTTGTTTCTAGTAGAACATTTGCATTGCTCAATTGACGTTAAAACCAGCGTCTCCAGTTTTTTCTGGCGACGCCAACATTTGGATCGAGCCCTTAGTCTTTAATAGTCATTGCCTGGGGTTGTATCTGTTTGACCTCCTCAGGAATGGAGGTAGAACAAAAGGCCTTCTCAGGGAAAAGAGAAGCAAGGTAAGTCAGAGTGCTGTTTTCCCTCCCCAGGTATCACGGTGCCTGTGATTCTGCCTGAGCAACATTCCTACTTCCGGGTTTGCTTTGGCTGCTTCTTATTGGTTTTGGGTTGTTAACCCCTCCCAGGGCTTGCCTTTATATACGCCCTCCTGTCACTATGCCGGTGCCCTTTTGAGGTGTTCCTGACCTGACGTTTGTTGCTGTGTTCCTGTTCCATGTATGATCCGGTTTCGTCTGACCTTGCTCCTGTCTTCTCTGCCCGTATTGTTTGGACCCGTCTTGCCTGATTACGATCCGTTACCATTTTGGCTGACTCTGCTCTCTGTGTACCGATCCAGGCTTTGGCTGACTACTGCTCTCTGTGTACTGATCTAGGCTCTGGCTGACTACCGCTCTCTGTGTACCGATCCAGGCTTTGGCTGACTACCTATCACGGTGCCCGTGATTGCTGCAGTTCTCTGTCTATCACCTGCAGGGGGCTCCCATTGGGTGTCTGCAGTCAGCCCGCCTCTGGTTGCCTTTTTAAACTCAGTCTGGGCACCCTTTAGTTGCCCTTTCGTGGTGTCTCTGACAGCATTCACTTTGCCTGTCTGCTGACGCTATTGGGCCTGTTCCTGAGTTCCTGAGTTTACCTGTTCCTGTGTTCCTGCCTGCTTGTCAGTTTCAGTCCGGTTCCGGTTGCTGTCGTTCCGGTTGCCAGCCGACTTGCGGTGCTCGTCCCGGTTGAGCCTCGGCCTGCTCCTGCTGTTTCCTGTGTTCAGTTCCTGTGGCGATATTTCTGTCCTGTCGCTCCGGCGACATACTGTTTGTTGGTCCCAGCGTGCGGACGCTGGTTAACTCCATTAGCCTTGCGGCTCACTATACTGCCTGTTGGTTCCAGCGTGCGGACGCTGGTTTACTCCATTAGCCTTGTGGCTCACAATACTGTCTGTTGGTCCCAGCGTGCGGACGCTGGTTTACTCCATTAGCCTTGCGGCTCACAATACTGTCTGTTGGTCCCAGCGTGCGGATGCTGGTTTACTCCATTAGCCTTGTGGCTCACAATACTGTCTGTTGGTCCCAGCGTGCGGACGCTGGTTTACTCCATTAGCCTGGCGGCTCACAATACTGTCTGTTGGTCCCAGCGTGCGGACGCTGGTTTACTCCATTAGCCTTGCGGCTCACAATACTGTCTGTTGGTCCCAGCGTGCGGACGCTGGTTTACTCCATTAGCCTTGCGGCTCACAATACTGTCTGTTGGTCCCAGCGTGCGGATGCTGGTTTACTCCATTAGCCTTGCGGCTCACTATACTGTCTGTTGGTCCCAGCGTGCGGACGCTGGTTTACTCCATTAGCCTTGCAGCTCACAATACTGTCTGTTGGTCCCAGCATGCGAACACTGGTTTACTCCATTAGCCTTGCGGCTCACTATACTGTCTGTTGGTCCCAGCGTGCGGACGCTGGATTACTCCATTAGCCTTGCGGTTCAGAATACTGTTTGTTAGTCCCAGCGTGCGGACACTGGTTTACTCCATTAGCCTTGCGGCTCACAATACTGTCTGTTGGTCCCAGCGTGCGGACGCTGGTTTACTCCATTAGCCTTGCGGCTCACTATACTGTCTGTTGGTCCCAGAGTGCGGACGCTGGTTTACTCCATTAGCCTTGCGGCTCACAATACTGTCTGTTGGTCCCAGCGTGCGGACACTGGTTTACTCCATTAACCTTGCGGCTCACAATACTATCTGTTGGTCCCAGCCTGCGGACACTGGTTTACTCCATTAGCCTTGCGGCTCACTATACTGTCTGTTGGTCCCAGCGTGCGGACGCTGGTTTACTCCATTAGCCTTGCGGCTCACAATACTGTCTGTTGGTCCCGGCGTGCGGACGCTGGTTTGCTCCGTTGGCCTTGTGGCTCATTCTACTGCCTGTTGGTTCCAGCGTGAGGACGCTGGTTTACTCCATTTGCCTTGTGGCTCAAGGTACAGTTGTTGGTCCCAGCGTGCGGACGCTGGTTACTCCCTGACTTGCAGTCAGGTTTCTGGTGCTGTCCAGTCCTAGCAGCACTTGTTTCAGATGTGTACCGACACTAGCCTCTCCTTGGGTGAGACAGCTTGACCGTATACTCTTTTTACCATCCTACTGTCATTGTTATCTGACAGTCAACTGGTCTTAGTGGTGTCTCCCTTCTTGGGCTGCCCTGCCCGGTATTGGTAAGGCCGGTAGAACCTTTCACGTTGCCACCTTTAGGTTGCCTTACCCGGTACTGGCAGGGCCGGTAGAACCTATCCTTGAGTATCCATTCTGGGCTGCCCTGCCCGGTATTGGTAAGGCCGGTAGAACCTGTTACGTTGGCACTCCACGGTTGCCTTACCCGGTATTGGCAGGGCCGGTAGAGCCTATTCCTTGTGTATTCCTCAGGCTGCCCTGCCCGGTATTGGTAAGGCTGGTAGAACCAGTACGTTACCATCTTACGGTTGCCTTACCCGGTATTGGCAGGGCCGGTAGAGCCTATTTATCACTATTCCTTCAGTATCACTTGGGTTGCCTTGCCGGTATTATTTGCAAGGCTGGTAGAACCTATCTCAGTTGTCAATTGCTTATATATATGTGATGTTTGTATGTGTATGAAAACCCTATGGCATTGCCTTAACTTTTCAATAAAGTTATGTTTTTACCTAAACCTTACGTCTGAGAGTCTTAACAAACCGTAACACTACCGCTCTCCGTACACCGATTGTGGCTTTGGCTGACTTCCGCTCTCTGTGTACCGTTCCAGGCTTTGGCTACTCGCCTAGCGTCTGCTTGTCGCTAGTGCTTCTGTTGTCCCTGTCTTGTGCCTATTGCCTTTGCCTTAACGGTCGCTTGCCAGTCGGTGCTTATCACTTGCCTCCGGTTGCACTACCTTTCAGCTGTGCCTCATTGCAACCTCCGTTTGCATGCTATACAGCCTGTGCTCTCCGGTCACTAGCGGTGCTACCACTTGTCAGTCTGCTCTTACCCGCTGCCTCCGGTTGCGCTACCTCTCAGCCTGTGCCTCCTTGCAGCCTCCGTTTGCATACTATACAGCCTGTGCTCTCCGGTCACTAGCGGTGCTACCACCTTTCAGTCTGCTCTTAACCGCTGCCTCCGGTTGCGCTACCTCTCAGCCTGTGCCTCCTTGCAGTCTCCGTTTGCATACTATACAGCCTGTGCTCTACGGTCACTAGCGGTTCTACCACCTGTCAGTCCGCACTTACCCGCTACCTCCAGTTACGCTATTTAGAGCAGTCTGCCTATATCAACACCTGTTGCTCCCTGTGCAGACTGTGCATACTCTACGTGCCTCTGGGCACTTCCTCTGTATACTCGTTGGTACCATTACTTGGGCTGCCTTTCCCGGTTATAGGTAAGGCCTATTAGAGCCTATTCTCTTCCCTATCCATTGGGGTGTCTGCCCTGCAGTATCCGTCCCTCTTAGGGCCTCTCCTGACCTGTATGGCTGAGGTTTTGTTCCAGTCTCTGTTCCAGTCATTATTGCATATTTTGCTAACTGTTTATGCCCTGACCTGTGTCAGATTCAGTATTACTATCCTGTGTTTGAAGTCTGGACCCGAGAAGGGCATCTCTGTTCTTTATTAAGTTGTTTAATAAGGCTTCATTGTTTTATCTTAACCAAATTGTCTGAGTGTTCATTAAAACCGTGATACCAGGTTTCTCTGGTGGGAATTCTGTTGGAGATATGGCATGATCTTAACAGTTGATGAAGCTGGATACATATGGGAACCCTGTCTTGTGGGCATGAGGAGATCACCAACTACTAGAAAGATCTGGTCAGTGTGTGTGTGTAGTCGTATAAGGGGTATCTCACGAACACCTATCCCGAATCACGGCCACAGACACAAAACCTGCTCACCGGTCAGCTATGCCAATATCCAAGTAGGGAGAGAAAAAAAAAAAAAACACACAAATTCACACCAGCAATAGTTCTATAGTACTTTACTCAAAAACTTGATGTTATTAGTATAGATGCGGATGAATGGAATGTTAGATGAAATGATGAATTGATGAGATGACAATATGAAATGATCGATGATATCTTTCACAAAATATTTCCACACTTCATAGGTCTATAGTGCTTGGGTTTCCCCCTGATGCCTTCCAATGCTGTGTCCCCACAGAGAACCTTATCTCTTAGTCACCAAATATCTAGAAAAAAGGAGCGCAAGAGAAAGCATCTAAGAGCATCAATAGTTTAACAGTGATCCAATACAAGGAATACTCTACACACTCACCAGAAACCTCGTATATATGTACTTGTCAACTCCCGGTTATTCCGCCTCCCGCCGTACTAGAAAGACCATAGGATATAATAAGAAACTGAGATTGAAGGAGAAAAAGATTGGGAAATAATGGCAAGGTGCTGAGGAGCTTTATTTTGTATGGCCGTCAGCTCCACCTATTAGCCATACTGGTATTTCAACTGTTTTCATGATAATAAAAAAACCTGTTTTTTTCTGAATAGAGTCAGTTCAATTAGTGCTCTCGGTCTGTTCCTCTGAGGTCGGTATATGCTTAGAGAATAGTGAATAAAGACGAGTTACACCATCGTCCTGCCTGATCCTCTTTCTTCATCCCTGGCAATTAATGTTAAACTGGAATTACCATTAATGGCCAGGTAAGTTTGGTCAAAGTCAGAAATTGATTAGTATGCTTAGTTCAGTCTTCTTTAAAATATATTGCAATATATAAGACCAAACAAATGCAGAATTCTGCATATTTTTATATGTACATTAAAAAAGAGTGGCTTATAGAACATCCCAGTCCTGGTTAAAATTACCAAGACCCTAAATTGGTTTATTCCTGGGAATAAATGACTGGAAACAGATCTCTTTAGAAACAATACTAAGAAATCCCCCTTCAGGGGGAATGTTTTAAATTAAAACATTTTTTTTCCCAACATTGGTTTCATGCTATAATGCTGCACAAAATGTCAATCCAAACAAATATGTTGCAAGGACGTTATTCTAGACAGCATAACTGTTATGCAAAATGATATGTGCATATACCTCTAGTGCCCTGTGATTGGAGGAAACCAGATGTATTACCATTATTCGTTAAGGGGACAAGATGTAAACTGTAAAATTACTATTGTTTGAATTCTGTATTGGGCAAGATATTAGGATTATTAACTAGTAAGGTTCAGGACTGTGTGATGATCAAAAACATTATTAGTCAGCATGGTGTAATGAATAATAGATCATGTCAAAATAATTTACTTGCATTCCATGAAAAGGTAAGTGGTACAAGGACCAATGGCACTGCTAAGTTCCAAAAAATATGGGGCTAGAGCTCGCACGCCACGGAAGTGATGATAACCACATACACACATAAACTTACATTTATGTAGTATGTATATGTACATTGTATATACATTATAAATATGTTTAACTGAGGCCCTTTTGACAATCACAGTCCTTTAATATTGGGATAGCAAAAGAGTGGCACTCAAGCAGTTGGAGAGCTACAGCCACTGAAATTTTGCTATTAAAGACTCACTGTAAACAAATAAAACTATCAATTGTAGAGCACGGTGAAATCTTTTTAGACATATACATGTATATTAAATACATATATTAAAATATTTCTTAATGGACCAGGGAAAGAGGGGCAGTTGCACACTAATGAATCATGACCCTGCATGACTGACATCTACTGCAGGCAGATGGATCCACTACTGTTTCTTGGACCCTGCTGCATAATCCTGTCTCACACTTGAGGGAATACATGGCACAGTAAGGTAGGATTTGTCCCACATGCCAGAATTCATCTGTAGCATATTAGATCCACTTCTGTTTCCTACTTCATCATCCTTTCTCACCTTGAAGGGATATAATTTGCTCAAACAGGTTGAGCAATTTCCCAAGTAGAAGAAAAAAGCAGCGTGCACAGACCACAGTGCTTTCTTAGTTCATTGTATATACAAAATTCACAGACAAAATAATAAAATGTAAATCTTCACAAGATTTACTACTCTTGTACTCTTTTGGAGGTCACATTTTAAAATTAAGGAGGAAAGGCACTAACTTACATTTAAGTGGAAATGAGAGAGAGAGGCTCCCTCTTCCAGAGTTTTTTTTTCTCTTAAAATGCCCTGCCTCATCAAATGAGTTACAATTAAGCCACTGATCCCTGTGTTTCACATAGGATGACAGAGAAATATGAATTTGCTTTCATGTTTATGATATATCTGTCTATTGCAACATTCAACTAAACCATCCTTAAAAAGATGACATGTATAACCTCAAAGTCATTTATATGATTCATACTGAAACAGATGGATATCAAATAGTTGTATATGTGTCTGGCCTTCCAAATATAAAAAAGAGCCCAAGTTTCTGGCACTTAAAGGGTTAAGAATGTCATATAACTTTCTTGCAAATACAGAGCATTGTTGAGCTACTTTGGTTCAGCTCTACAGTTTTTTCTGATAAACTGATAGCTGTAGTTATGCTACTGTTACCAGTGCCCACCCTGGACCCAAACTCATCATTTGAGATATATACATACATACATGTCTTGGTGTGGACACTGCTTCCTGTGTCTTCCCTCTTCATTGCACTCTGTTCTCTCACAACTATATTGCATCATGTGAGAGAGTCAGCAGGCAGGTGACAGGCCCACCTACCCCTGGTCAATATATCTAATTGGCTGGCTAACAAAGCACACAATTTTCCTTCCAGGTCTGCTCAGTACTAAGATACATTTTAAACATAGAGGCTATGCACCCCCTGTAGGAGCTATTTTCAGCCTGCTGGCTGAAAAAAGTAAGCAGTGGGGTGGCTCCAGATACTCGGACCCAGAGTCTCTATTAGGGGCTGCACACTGAAACACTCAGGGCTTCAGCCCCCTTGGCCCTCCCCCCAGTGACACCCTTAACATGGTTAAATGTATTGTTGTTGTAGTATACTTGGATTTGGCAAAAGCCTTTGCTACTGTGTATCATAACAAATGATTGCATGATTTAAATGGCTTTGACTTGGAGGCGGCATATGTGCATGGCTAGAGAACTGGTTAAAAAATGAAATGCAAAAAGGTGAGAGTTGTAAACTGAACCTTTTCAAGATGGCCTAAAGTTGAAAGTGGAGTGCCTCAGGGTACTGTGCAGGGCACAAAGCTTTTTAATTTGTGTACTGATGATATTGAAGTGGCTATTAAAATTAGTATTTCACTCTTTGCTAATGACACTAAAATGTATAAGGAAACACAGAACATGATGTTTTTTTTATAAATATATTTTTTAATAAATAAATAGGCCAGTAAGAGGTAGATGAGGTTTAATATAAATATATGTAAGGTTATGCATCTGGGTTGCAGAAAAAAAGCACACTAGAGACACTCTAAAAGGGAAATTACTTGGAGAATCCTTGTAGAGAAAGGTTTAGGAGTATTGATAGACAATACACTTTACAACAGTGTGCAGTTTCACTCATCCTCTGCAAGAGCCAATAGGGTGGTGCTGGTAATAGCCAGCATCAAAATGGCGATTTTGCCATTTAAAAAAATCACCACAGCCAACATAAAGACATATTACCCTAACCTAACAAACCAAAGGATCCTAACCTTAACCTAACAGATGTTGCCTAACCTAATTACCCTAACAGATATGGGACGAACAGATGCTGCCTAACCTAACTACCCTAACAGATGCTTAGGAAACCTAAGGGCCCCAACACAACAGATACCACGTAACCAATGTTTTAAAAGTGTCTTTTCATGCACTCCATTTAGGCTCTGACTTCATTATAGTATACTGGGTACTAATATGTATAAAACTGGGTATAGATGCATGGGATAGGATTATTTCTACCACTTTATAAATGCGTAATATACATGAACAATGATACACTGTCTGACACCAATTCTTTGTCCACTGGTGTCCACAGAAACACCCATACAGTCCCAGACTTCTTGTCCTAGCTCTCTCTCTCTCTTACTTGGTAGATCAATTAACCCTTAAAGTGCCAGAGAAGTACTGAACTTATTGCAAAGCAATGTGTTTCTCCTCTATGGCATTCTGAAGTTAAAGTGAAAACAATATAAAAAAGACAAAGAAATAAAATAAAAGCAGAGGCAATCCTGGAGCAAACCATCTGTATCATAGGGAACAAAGATAAATTCCAATGAACTCTATGGGGCTTTTAAACTCTTGATGCTGGGCTGCAGGGCAACCTCACATTGCCTGGGAAACATTATTAACATGCCTGCTGCAGATGCTTTAAAAAAGTATTTGGCACCTTTGTATCTCAGAACAATTGTGACATTTGGTTTCAAAGCAAATAGGATGTTGATCCAGGGAGACGTCAAACTAACTTGTCGAGTCAGGAAGAATTTTTTTTACTCAATTTGGGCTTAATTAGAAATGGCTTCAATAATAATGTTTTGCCATTCATCTGGAGCATCACCTTTGTTCCTATATTGTAATTCATTTTAATTGTAAGATGTTTTTCAAGAAAGGCAATCACTGCACAAGCCATGAGCATTCATACTAAACCCTCTGAATATTGAAGTCTCTAACAATGCATTTAGAGGGTTACTATTCTGAGAATTGAATATGGTATTTAAAGAACACCCAGCTCCAGGAATCAAGGAACAGATTGTAACCAAGAAACAAGATGCATAACACTTTGGCAACATTTGATCCACTCACTGGCTAATATATTCAAGAGGTATGCACGCAACAAATTTACACCTCTTTTATTTACCCATCTCAACGACAAGTTGCATCATGTTATGTCAAAGTCTGAAACAGGGCCAGTACTGGTAAAAGTCAGTTATTATCAGTATTTTGCTGGCTCAAAAAGCTCAAAATCTAAAATGAATCGAAGATGCACCCTAGTGAAAACCTAGTGAGTGCAAGTAATAGAAACCTGACACTTATCATGGAGTCACGACTCCACTTCTTCAGGGGTGCAAAATAGGTTTGCACTAGGTTTGTGGTGCCCTTGTTAGGTCTGAGAGCTTCTGTCCCAGCTCCTGGTATTACTTGCTATTCTGGCCAATGGCATCTTCTGACTTTTTCCCTAAAAGGCTCATTAATGCCCACAAGTCCTACTCAGCGATGGTGTTGCTATTTTAAAGGGATAGTAATGTTTCATAATAAAAGATCCAATTAATCTTCATAGTATTTGGGTCATGGGGAGTGTTATTTCAGTACTGTCAGAGTTGTAGTTCAAGAGTAATTGAATTATAAAGTATCCCCCTCCTGCCCCTTTTATGATGTAACACTGTTCAGCTCAGAGCAGCAGGGTGGTGTCCAAGTGGATTGAAAGAGGGACAATCTTCAATTAACATAAGAGAAAAACCTGAAAAACTTGTCAATGGGGGCAGGGCTTTCATTGTTCTTACAGTAAGAAGATTGGGGGTGATGTATAAAAAGCCTTCTTAGTGGATACTTAAGAATTGTCACTAAAATTCACAACACCTGGTCATAATTATAAAGAAGTAAAGTCACGTTTATAAATATGTCTGCCTGCGAATATTCGCAGAATATTCTCACCTGCGAATATATTTTCGCATACATAGTGGTATTATATACTTCCAATAAAAACAGGTTTTACCTGGCGTTATGATTTGATCCCTAAAACTGACTTTATTTTTGAAGCAATTATTGAATTTCTTTATAAATACACTGGGACACAATTCTTATCTATGTTATACATATACTTATGTCACTTTGAGACACTTTTACAGACACTTTCTTTATAACTCCAGTTTTGTACATCTCCCCCATTGTCCCTTGCTGTGAACTGTCTGGTCTGTGAACCAGATTCCACATCTGAGGGGAGGAACCTTACACTAGGTAAAAGGGGCTGGAGGGGGAAACTTTATCATTCAGTTACTCTTGAACTACAACTCAGACAGTGTTGAAATAACACTCTCTATAGCTCAAATACAATGAAGGTTAATTGGAGCTGCTGTTTTTGTGAAACATTACTATCCCTTTAATATTTACTTGTAGTTCTATAGACACATTTTGCTGTACAGGACTGATATGTTTATTAGGACTTGTGAATCATATTCTATACCGGCATCAGCCTGAGGACCTTTTATATCATATATCACTACATCAGGATTCACAGGACATCTGGAGACTGGTTGAAGCAGTGGAAAGAATGGGCACAGAATGTTCGCTACTAGGGGTTGGGACCCTTGACAGGCTGCAAGCCAAAGATCGGCAGAATGTGAGTGCATGTTTTTTCTTGCATTTTCCTTTTAATAAATATACAACACTTTGATAGATTTTATTGTCTTGTTTTTTGTTTCTTTCTCTGTATGTGATATACTTTTTAATTTTATGATTCATTTGACTATATTAGGCTGCATAGCCTTCTATTGCTTCCTTTTTTGGGACATTTATTTTGGACAGAGAAATATATACATAGATTGTTTGTGCTGGTGTTTTCCTTTGATTTAGCTACCACCCATGCAATACTCAAAATGTTTCCTCTGCTAGCCACACAGGAATACACATTGGGGCATATTTTTAAATGTAAAAATGGAACAATTCTGATTAAAACACGTTGCACCACAGTGAAAAATTAATTGCTACCTATGCTCAAGAATGTTAATCTCCCTTAGTGTTGTGACCTACCTCTCCAGATCTCTAAGATGAGAATCCAAAGGGGCTAGTCACTCACATTTTCCAAAGAGGTATAAGGTGTACCAAAGTATTAATGGAGCAACAGCCAATGCATCCATTTTTTAATGCATGTTAAAGGGATAGTAATGTTTCACAATAAAAGCAGCTCCAATTAATCTTCATAGTATTTATCCCATGGAGAGTGTTATTTCATTACTGTCAGAGTTGTAGTTCAAGAGTAATTGAGCGATAAAGTATCCCCTCCTGCCCCTTTTACTGACACTGCTCACCTCAGAGCAGCAAGACTGTCCAGATGGATCTCAGAGAGTGACAATCTTCAATTAGCATAAGGGAAAGACCCGAAAAACCTGTCAAGGGGGGCAGGGTTTTCATTATGCTCACAGTAAGAAGATTGTCCCTTGCTGTGAGCTGTCTGGTCTTAAGACCAGATTCTGAATCTGAGTGGAGGTGGCTTACACTAGCTAAAAGGGGTGGGAGGGTGATAATTCAATTACTCTTGAACTAAAACTCTGACAGTATTGAAATAACACTATCCATAGCCCAAATACTATGAAGATTATTTGCAGCTGCTATTTTTGTGAAACATTACTATCCCTTTAAGAACAGGAAAACTATTATTACCTTTAACCCTTTGGGTGCCAGGGGTTGAATAAACTTGCTGCACTCAAAATGCTTATATAGCGAGGTACATTTATCAAGCAAATTAACAGAGATTTTTCTTTGATATTTTTGTTTTGTTTCTGATATACTATCACTTTGTCTAGAAAAATGTAAAGTAATAGTAATCAGTAGTGGCCCTTCTTCTTTTGATGAACTACAACTGCCATCTTCCTCAGGCAGTACTTGGCCAAGTAAAGATGATGGAACAACAGCTTAGGACCACCGTTGCCCAAGTTCTGTATAACTGAATAACAAAACTGATAATGTTCAATAATGGCTTGTTAATGTCCAAACAGATCAGTACATTTTATTAATACTAACAAGAATTTTGAATTCTGTGAATTAAGTTAAAAGTGATAGTTTAGTACTGATACATTAACATTCGCTCTTGTATACCTGCCTTATTTACAGTGGTTCCTGGCAATGAGATATGATGTTAGTAAAGCATTACAAATATCAATTAAATATAATATCTGATACAAACATGTAGCAGCTATATTTGTGGAATTTGGCCGAGTAAAATTTAATCTGGTCAAAATTTGGATTACTTTCAACTCCATTCAGGGAGTATGGTAAAATCATCTTTCATCATCGTAAACAATTCTGAATTATGTTAAAGTTATAATTATGGCTTTGTCAGACTGTAGAGACTAGATAACCTGTGATTATGCAAAATAAAATCTTATCTTGTTTATGCTAGGTTAGAAACTGTTATTTGTGGAAACAAAACTATGAGAAGGTTCCCAGAAGAAAAATGAATAAAATAAGCTTATGTGAGGGCATAGACCGTGAGAGAAACATTATTTCCTAAGTCTCAACAACAACTTGGAAGATCACATGCTTATTTCAATAAACAATGTTAATGATGAAGTGCTTATTATTTTATCTGACTATAGTTACGTATCAATCTTAGTTACATATCAATCTTTATTTTAACAAATTACTAAATAAAAACACACTATAAACTGTCAGTGTGATTATGATTATCATTGTGTGTCAGTGTGCAAGTTGGTATAGTGAGTGTAATTGCATGTGTGATTGCATGTGGGTGGATTGGGAAGCTTGCATATGGATTTGCAAAGAAGGGCAGCTGTTTAGGATGAACAGGTTAGGTAGATGTGCTTGGTAGCATGCTTTCAAATTGACTGAATTGTATCCAGTCAGAAAAATTATACAATGGTTAACTAATGAATGAACAGGAATTTTGTTGGCATCTTGGGAGACAAAGGAGTGTACATAAGCAAGGTTTTTTTAAATATAGATGCCAACATTTAGAGAATGACAGTGTTACAGTAGTGCTGTTGCTACACCATCCTATGGTAAGTTCAGGCCAATTGACCATAAACTTCCATAGGATATTGTAGCAACAGCACCACTGTAAATTTAAGGCCAACTGAGATACTACAACTAAAAAAATTAAAGTTTGAGCTGCTATAACTTTTGAATAAAAGACCTATCAGCAGTGGGAGTATCCTTGTTTTACTCAGGAGGATAAACTTTACAATATAAATATTACTATATATTAAGTGTTACTATCCCTTTTTCACAGAACCCAAAGAGGAGTCAGGAGATGGTACAGTACGCTTACAGTACCTCCCCCTCAACGACCTCTCGCCCGTGGGAGTGGTCGAGGTTTAGAGGGAAAACGGGAGTGAAATCTCTGAATGAGAGCGGAAGCATGCATGTCTGTAGACAAGACCCAGGAACGCTCCACGGGTCCATATCCCTTCCAGTGAACCAAATATTACAAGTGCCCTCGGACCCTACAGGAGTCCAAAATACTTTGAACTTCGTACTTCTCATGATCTGCAACTCTCACGGGAGCAGGACGGACAGGAGCTGAGGTATACCGGTTGCAGGCCAAGGGTTTCAGTAGGGAAACATGGAAGACGTTATGAATGCGCATATTAGCAGGTAGTTCCAGGGCATAGGCAACAATGTTGATCCTACGCACGACACATACAGGACCCAGGAACCGGGGAGCCAGTTTATGACAAGGTACTTGTAGCTTCAAATTACATGTAGACAGCCAGACTCTCTCCCCCACCTGAAACACCGGTGCCAGCAATCGCTTACGATTGGACTGCCATTTCTGCCACTGACTGGACCGTTGCAGGGTTCTCTGAACCCGTACCCATGTGGAGCAGAGTTTCCTTAAATGCTCTTCAACAGCTGGAATATTTTGTGCCTCAAAAGACTCAGGATGTACCAAAGGTTGGAACCCATAATTAACCATGAATGGAGAGTTCTGAGTAGACGAATTAATGACACAATTCTGCCCATGGTAACAGGCTCGTCCAGTTGTTGTGATGATCCGATACATAACAGCGCAGGAACTGTTCCAAGGCCTGGTTCGATCTCTTTGCCGCACCATTGGACTGAGGGTGGTAGGCAGGGGAGAAAGAAAGCTGGATACCCAACTGGGAACAGAAGGATCTCCAGAAATGGGACACAAACTGGCTCCCTCGATCCAAAATAATCACTTTGGGTATCCCAGGGAGCCTAAACACTTCCTTAGCGAAAATCTCAGCCAATCTCTGAGAAGTTGGTAATTCTTTGAGGGGGTACAAAATGAGCCAATTTAGAAAATCGGTCCACAATCATAAGAATGACTGGGAATCCATCGGATGATGGTAACTCCACCATAAAATCAATAGAAATGTGAAACCAAGGGCGTTCCCCATTCGGTACCACAAGCAAAAGACCCACAGGAAGATGTAGCTGAGTCTTAGTTTGAGCACAAGTCTGACAAGCTGACACAAATTCAGATACATCGTTACAAATACTAGGCCACCAGAACAATCGAGATAGGACCAGAACAATTGGTCTCTACCAATGTGCCCAGCTGCTTTAGAAGAGTGATATGTCTCCAATAGTTTGACCCATAAAGCTTCTGGCACAAAGCATCTCCCCTGTGGTTTGCCGGCCGGAGCCATCCCCTGTGCAGCCAATATCTCTGTCCCCAGTGGAGAAGTAATACTGGTGCGAATGATTGCCAAGATACGATCCGGAGCAATCACAGGCGTAGGTTCACAATTGTCCTTAGACAAGGTCCCAAACTGGTGGGACAGGGCATCCACCCTAATGTTCTTCGTACCAGGCAGATAAGACAATTTCATCACTTAGCCCCTGTGAAAAGGCAGCTACCAGTGCCTCATTATTCCAGCCCACCTCTGCTGCCAGAGTGCAAAACTCAATTGCATATTCGGCCACCGTAGGGTTACCCTGGTAGATAGACATTAGATGTTTGGCAGCAGAGGCAGAGCGGGCAGGCACATCAAACACCTGTTTGAATGCGGCCACAAATTCTGCAACATTGTGGATGATAGGCTTATTATTCTCCCATGGTGGATTGGCCCATGCCAAAGCCTTATCAGAAAGGAGTGAAACCATGAACCCTACTTTACTTAGCTCTGTTGGGAAGACATGCGGAACCATCTCCATGTATATGCCTACTTGACTGAGGAACCCGCAGCACAATACTGGATTACTGTCATATCTTTGCAGAAGCGGGGCGGATGCGGACATTGTCCTGGCAACATTGGCCTCTTGGGCATTCATAACAACCGGTGCCAGAACGGAATCAGCAGGGGCCACCGGTTGCCTACTGGGATGGTCCAAGTGAGCAGTAGGATTAAGCAGAGTCTGCATGGCCAAAGCTAATTGATCAATGCGTTGATCCTGGCTGTCCATCCTAGCCAAAATGCTCATACTAGGTGGGTTTCCTGTACCCTCAATACTAATTGTGGCCCTTTCGTACTGTCAAGGAACCCAAGGAGGAGTCAGGAAATGGTACAGTAATTAGAAACAACACCTTTATTGCACAATAATATAGTATGACAAATCAATATACACTCCAGCAGAGGTAGAGAGCTAAGCAGGGAGCAATAGCTACTACCAGAAATAGTAGACTGCACCTGCAAGACTAAGGATAGGATACATGGAATAGCACTGATGCTGGGGCTAGGACCCAGAGATAGATAGTCTACTGATGTAGTAATGCTGGGGCAAGGACCCAGAAATAGATAGAATACTGATGTAGTAATGCTGGGGCTAGGACTCAGAAATAGATAGTATGCTGATATCGTAATGCTGTGGCTAGGACCCAGAAATAGATAGTATACTGATGTAGAATCAAGTGATAAAGGCAACCAATGAAGAAATGGACTGATTAGGCCTACAGTCAGTATGAGAAGATATAGGCAAGCAAGGTGGAGAACCAGAGGAAGTCAGCCAGAGCCGATGGATAAAAACAAGCACATAGTCAGACAAGCCAGAGGTCAGTATCAGAGCGAGTAGTCAGCCAGAGCTGATGGTCAAAACCAAGCGGGTAGTCAGACAAGCCAGGGGTCAGTACAGAGCGAGTAGTCAGCCAGAGCTGAAGGTCCAATACCAAGCAGGTAGTCAGACAAGCCACAACACTGGACACTGGGAAATCTAGGAAGACAAGCCAAGGATCATACACGGAGCTCAAACAAACTACAACTGCACTGGAACACCACGAAAGGGCTACTGATGTGGTGACCAGGCACTTTATATGTGGATGCACCCACCCTCAGGATGTGGAGCACTAAATGGCCTGTCCCTTTAAGAATTGGAGTGTGACATCCTTGTAGGATTCCCCAGTGACTCACGCCCGACTCTCAGTAGCAAGGAACTAGATGCAGCAGGAGTTGCAAGGGCAGCAGCAAGGAAGCTGGTCACCCAGAGGAACACCAGGGCGCACCAGTTCCCAAGGAGACCAACTGTGGCAAACCCCGCGAGGCAGCAAGTAGAGGTGGCCGGCCTCCCCTGAGCATCGGAGTGGCCGGTTCCCCTCCTATAGGAGGTACGAGTTACACACAGAGGACTCTGATCTGAATTCGGAGTGCCCCTCTCCGCATCAGTCGCGGCACAGGTAGTCTGTACCGTGCATGACTGAAGCGAGCGCAGCCATCTCTACCACGAATGATGGCTTCTGACAAACATCCTTAGAGAATTATAATATAGGATGATGTTTGGAATAGATCCCTCTACTGTCATCCCCTTCCTCTGAAGCAGATTCAGTAGAGAAGAAAATAAAACTCACAGTGCTAGCATACCATAACATATATAAATAATATATAAATTCAAAATATTATCCCAAGTGAATAAGGTATGGAGAGCAGCAAGGAGTAAGGGGATTCTCAAAGCCTCCAAATTAGGAAAAAACCTAAAGCAAAATCTAAGACAAAAAAAACACAACTGGGCTCCAGTTACCCAAATATGAACCCTGTATAAAGCATATATTATACAACTGTGTTAATAAATTTTCAAAAAATAAGGGTTTTGTTCAATGCTTGAAATTGGTACTTTGGTGAGGTAAGCGAGCTTAAACATACTTTAGCCAAGTAATGCAACAAAGCCCTCCATTTTTTTAATTGTATTAACACAATGGAATAATATATGATTTCTATAGAGTCACATTTGTGTAACTTGTATAGAGGAGTACATGTTTGTTTTTATGTCTTACATGAAGTAGAGAGTGAGAGTGATGATGGTCAAAAAATATTTATTGTCATAAAAGTGTTGATAATTCAAATGGAAAGGATGGTTGGGCAAATAAATATGTCTAAAACTAAACAATCACCAACTCGATAATCATCATCTGTGCCAATTCTTCCACATTCAATATCCATCCTCATCATATTGACTATTATTGATTAAGCAGCAATGCAGGTCAACACCTATAACCCTAGCTATGAGTGCTTCTGCTGCTGTTTGAAGTGCAGCTTCTCTGACATGTAGTACTAGTACTATTGCTAGCCCCTGTAGTAGTCCCACTGGAACTCCTTAACTCCTTAAGGACCAGCGGTCCTAGGGTGTGTGATCCTTTAAGGGCCAGATAGGGAAGTTCGACGTGCCGCCCCACGTGACTGATCACGTGTGCAGGCACACCGAACGAGGGACTGAAAGAGATGGCTCCGGTCTTGGAGCGATCAACTTCAGTCCCCAGTAAAAGTATGTAACGTACCAGGACCGTCACTGGTCCTTAAGTTCCGGACCAGCGTGACGGTTCGGGTATGTCAATGGTCCTTAAGGGGTTAATCTATGAACTCGCCAGTATATAGATACTTCACACATAATCCAAAAGGTAAACATGTTGCTGTTTGTTGTTTCTGTAAAAAAACATGTGAGCAGGGGGAAAGTACATCCTCATAGTCATGTAACCTGAAGCACAACCATGGATCTGACTGGGAGACATACCAGTAGCAGGTCAAAGGTGTGACTTTTAGCACTAGTAGAAGCAGTCCTAAAAGAGCACTTGGCCAAGGGGGGCATAATATTAATGTTGATGCTCAGACAGTGGAATAATAGTTTCCTCTGTAACAATAAGAATATCATTTCTACTACTGCTGTTGTGTAAATGCAAAACACTGAGGAGGATTACTCTGATTTAGTTAAGTACAATGTGGTACTGTGTTAGCCCTGGAAAAAAAACATGGTAGATTACAAATGATACCTTTATCGGCTGAGTAGCTTTAAAGTCAAAGCTTCCAAGACCACTTAGGCCTCTTCATCAGACCTGAATATCTCAGATACATATACACAAAACAGAACTTAGATTGTTCATCAGATAATCACACACATTCATGACAGTGGGAAACACAATTTCGTGACAACTTTGTAATCCACTGAAGTTGAGAATCTTTTCATCAGTCTTGGTATAAATTTGTCTTTAGACTTCAGCAGAGGCATCTTTTTTTAGGCTGCAATAAAATCCACCTCCCAGTGTAACGTATGGCTAAGTGGTACAAGAATTATCTCTCTTTTGAAGTGTTCATTGCTCCAGTATTGTCTGTATGTCTTTGCAATTTTTTAACCTGCAAGTGAGATTGGCTTTTTTGTTCTAATACTGCCAGGTGTCCATCCATTATCTAAAAACAATATCCCTCCCTCAGATTGTGGCTCAATGTGCAGACTGGACAGTCAAATGTAGTTCAAGCCAGGCTGGTGGTGTGGCTCCTCATGGTGATAATAGCTGGGAGTCACATGAGGAGCTTGGTGACAAGCAGACAATATCAATTGCTGCTCCATGTAATTGAGGAGTAGGGACATCACTAAGTAATTAAGGAGTGGGAACATCACAATTATTAAGTCTCAGAGACTAATTCAAAACTGGTCCTGACCGAGCACAGTCAATACCCAGTAGCAAAATAGAGGGGTGCTATATTAAATTAATTATCATGTAAAACACATATGCAAATATTATAATGTATTTCCAGTGACAATCATGAGCTTACATGTAAACTAAGAAATATACAAATTAGCTACTATCAGCATGATCTTAACAATGAAAAGCACAAAACAGATATCAATAGAATTAGGTGTTGCTAATGAAATTAACATACAAATTGGTATAATATATCTATATACATCAGCAATTCCTATGTGTACATAAACCATGATAGATTAACAGTTTTATCATAGAACATACATAAGTGACACACACACACACATCATCAATATAGATAGATAAGTCCATAAAATAGAAACTATGCTCACTAATATTAGGAGTAAATTAACACCTTGAATTCCAGGGGGAAGGGGGAGCACATTGCATTGCTTAAACAGAGATCAATACAGGTACATACAAATAATAATAAAGACAATGATGATGGAATGACGGTTTCCTCATAAGGTACATGGAAACAAAAATAAACACATCTGCACTGTGTGACCTGCTAGAATAAAAGTAAATTAAACTAGATATGTTCAGTATTTAGTGGTATACCAGATTAAAAAAGAAAAAAGATACACCCATATAATCATTTTAAAATATATATTTGAAATACATTTATAGTATCTTTGGGATATAAAAATCTAACAAATAAGATACATCCTGTTATAACAAAAAAACTCTCTCAATATTTGCCCAGATTGACATATTTACTAAATTGTGACACATGTTTTAAAAAGGTCCTGTGAGTTCTCCATTCTATTGCAGGATGATGGCCTCCTCAGCAAGTTTCAAACAATTTTGGTCTTATTTTTTCTGTTGCCACTATGCACAAACAAATTTTGTAATTTCAAGTGTAATCCATTAAAAATGTATTTGATCCATCTACCATCAGGTCTTCTTGCAATGCGACCTGTCCATTCCATTTTAGGCACTTTCCACTTTCAATGATGTCATAAACCTTTGTGTTTTGCTCTCTTTTTGTTATGATTAAAAATTTACTTTCCTTACTTCTTGGTGAAACCTTAAGTTTTTGTGTAGCTTTGACATTTAGCGTCCATGTTTTACAGCCATACTTAAGAACTGGGAGGACATATTGGTCAAAAACTTTTCACTTGAGGCATAGCGGCAAATGTGTCTTAAGACAATACTACTAAGTTTTCCAAATGCTTGCCATTACAGTTGAATTTGTTTATCAATTTCTATTATGTTGTTTCCATCAGTTGCCATTTCCTGTCCAATGTAAACATACCTCCCATTTCTTCTAATTCTTGTCCATCTATTGTGATTTTCCTTGGTATGGTAAATTTGTTAAACTTGACATTTGTTGATATTCATCTTCAGACTAAGGTTTTTGCTTTCCTGTTGTAGTCCTTCAATGCTTTCTTGCACTTCTTCAGGACTGCTGGTAAAGAGTATGATATTGTCTACAAAACCTAAGTAATGTAGGTAGCCTCCATTGATCTTTTTTTTGTCTCAAGTTAGTTTTGCGGAAAATTTCTTCTACAAGTGCTATTTTGATACTGTCACGCAGTGACTTGGAATAAAGACACTGAGAAGTACAGATACAGTAAAATAATAACTTTATTGGGAATCAGCATAAAATAAAGTAAGATAGCACTTCTCAAATCCTCACAGGACCAGGTGTAAGGACATGCCGGAGCACTTCCCTAATGCTCACTAGCCAGATATGGAGGCAGCACTGGATCACCAGACTGTAAGGAGGCAAACACCACTCTGACTGAATATATGAATAAATGCTAGTAGCAAGGATGGTAGCAGCTACTAGTGCAGGAGCAGCTGGGAATGCCCTGTAAACAGAGGGAAAATCCCTTAGTATGCTAGGGTAGTTCAGTACAGAGACGGTAGTCCCTAGAACGCTAGGGTAACCAACAGGCAGTGGTGACTGAATCCCTAGAAAGCTCTAGGGTAAGCAACAGGCAATGGTGACTGCGAATCCCTAGAATGCTAGGGTAGCCAACAGGCAGTGGTGACTGAATCCCTAGAACGCTCTAGGGTAACCAACAGGCAATGGTGACAGTGAATCCCTAGAACGCTAGGGTAACCAACAGGCAGTGGTGACTGAATCCTTAGAACGCTGTAGTTTAACCAACAGACAATGGTGACAGCGAATTCCTAGAATGCTAGGGTAACCAACTGGCAGCGGTGTCTGAATCCCTAGAACACTCTAAGGTAACCAACAGGCAATGGTGACTGAATCCCTAGAACGCTCTAGGGTAACCAACAGGCAATGGTGACAGCGAATCCCTAGAACACTAGGGAAACCAACAGGAAGTGGTGACTGAATCCCTAGAATGCTCTAGGATAACCAATAGGCAGCGGTGACTGAATCCCTAGAAAGCTAGGGTACTGTCACAGCTTACCTTGTTTCCAGTGCCGCAGCTTCAGCGATGCTCGGCGTCAGTCCACACGTCATCTGCAGGAGCGAGGCTTCAGAGTGAAGAAGGCCTCTGTTTTATGACATGCTCCCTGTAGTCTCCTCCTAACTACATCTTTCCTGTGAGCCTCTCCTCCTACCTACTTCCTGAGGAGGGGTTTAAAGGGCAGTCTGAGTCCTGACTCAGTTGCCCTTGTGTTGTTGTACAAAGCAGTTCTGTTACTTTGGGCTCTGTGTATGACCTGGCTTGTCTTCCATCCAATCTGGTGCTGACCTGTGGCTCTGTCTGACTATTCTTTTGTCTTATCCTTATAGTGGACACCCAGTCTGGTGCAGACCTGTGGCTCTGGCTGACTATCTGAAATGTGTATGACCTGGCTTGTCTGACTACCCTCTCTGGTGCTGACCTGTGGCTCTGTCTGACTATTCTCTTGTTTGTCCCCTGTACCTAGCAGACACCCAATCTGGTGCGAACATGGGGCTCTGGCAGACTAGCTCCTATACTGACTGCAGGCATGAGTCAAGTATACGCTTCCTTATACTGACTGCAGAGACTATCAGTGGCTTAGTCCTAGTCTCTAGTAGAGTAGTTCTCCGTGGCAGTTTACTATTTCTGGTAGTAGCTCTTGCTGGCTGTGACTCTCTCCTTGCACCTTCTAGTAACCTCTGTATGCTACCTTATTGTTATTTTAATAAATTGCATTTTACTATATCGTACTGACTCCTGTAATTCTCTTGGGAACCGTGACAGTACGCATGGTCCATGAATTCAGACAGTGATAGTATCAATGCAGCTCTTCAAAGCATCCTGGACAAGATGGAGGCATTGGATCAACGTATTGACCAATTGTCTCTTGCCTTACAAAACTTGTTGCAGCGCACAACGCAACTTGAATACTCTAACCCACAAGTGGGGGCCACCCCCACTCCCTCCCTGGCACCAGAGGTCCAGTGTCACTGTTTGTTAAGACTCTCAGACTTAAGGTTTGGTAAAAACGTAACTTTATTGAAAAGTTAAGGCAATTCCCATAGGGTATCAGCATATATGACAATACAACAATAAATGACAAAGAGAATAGGTTCTACCGGCCTTGCCAACAATACCGGGCAAGGCAACCCAAGTGACAGGTGCAATCACCATAGGCTCTACCGGCCTTGCCAATACCAGGTAAGGCAACCGTGAGATGAACGTACCGGTTCTACCGGCCTTACCAATACCGGCAAGGCAGCCCAAAGGAGTTCTGAGTGTAGGCTTTACCGGCCCTGCCAATACCGAGTAAGGCAACCTAGGAAGGCAGCAATAACAGGTTTTACCGGCCTTACCAATACCGGGCAGAGCAGCCTGAGGGAACACAGATAGTAGGCTCTACCGGCCCGCCTATACCGGGTAAGGCAACCTAAAGATGGTAACGAAAATACCGGGCAGAGCAGCCTGAGGGAACACAGATAGTAGGCTCTACCGGCCCCGTCAATACCGGGCAGGGCAGCCCAAGAGAGGAGACCTGGCTGTCAGATGACTATGACAGTAGAGTGAAATAGGAACAATGGTCTCGCTAGCAGAAGTCTCTAGCCAAAGAATACAAGACAACTGCATAAGGAACTGGACTGCAACCTGCACTCAGTATCTGAATAATCAAGGAGCTAACCAGCGTCCACACTCTGGGACCAACAGTAGTTTGAGCCACCAGGCAAATGGAGCAAACCATCGTCCGCACGCTGGAACCGTCAGGAATATGAGTCACCGGGTTAAATGGAGTAAACCAGCGTCCGCACGCTGGGACCAACAGGAACAAGCTTCACCAGGTTTAATGGAGTAAACCAGCGTCCGCACGCTGGGACTAACAGTAACAAGCGCCACCAGGTTTAGTGGAGAAAACCAGCGTCCGCACGCTGGGACCAACAGTAACAAGCGCCACCAGGTTTAATGGAGCTAACCAGCGTCCACACGCTGGGACCAACAGTAACAAGCGCCACCAGGTTTAATGGAGCTAACCAGCGTCCACACGCTGGGACCAACAGTAACAAGTGCCACCAGGTTTAATGGAGCTAACCAGCGTCCGCACTCTGTGACCAACAGTAATATACGCCACCAGGTTAATGGAGCTAACCAGCGTCCGCACACTGGTACCAACAGTAATAAGTGCCACCAGGTTTAATGGAGAAAACCAGCGTCCGCACGCTGGGACCAACAGTAATACGCGCCACCAGGTTAATGGAGCTAACCAGCGTCCGCACGCTGGGACCAATAGTAATATATGCCACCAGGTTAATGGAGCTAACCAGCGTCCGCACACTGGTACCAACAGTAATAAGCGCCACCAGGTTTAATGGAGAAAACCAGCGTCCGCACGCTGGGACCAACAGTAATATACGCCACCAGGTTAATGGAGCTAACCAGCGTCCGCACACTGGGACCAACAGTAATATATGCCACCAGGTTAATGGAGTAAACCAGCACCGCACGCTGGGACCAACAGTAGTAGTTCGCCAGAGCGAAACAAGAACAATGTCGCCTAGCGACAATAGAAAAAGCGAGAGCCCTCAGATGAAGTGGAGGATTGACGGGAGCGAGCACCGCTGTCCTGACAGATGACCGGAACTGCTGGAGCCACGGAAAGTAACTGGAACCGGCTTGAGAGGCAAACAAGCAGGAGACTCAGGAACTCCGGAACGGTCAACAGTGGAAGTACTGGAACACAGGAACACCGGAACACCGGATGACTGGAACACTGGATCACTGGAACACCGGAACGATTGAACACCGGAACGCTGGAACACAGGTACTTCAGGCCCAAGAGCCTGACAAGCAGGTCAGGACAAGTAATGTCAGAAACACCACGAAAGGGCAACCTGGGAGTACTCAGACTGGGTTTAAAAAGGCTGTGTGAGGTGGGCTATAGCAGACAGCCAATGAGGAACTCCCAGCAAGTGATAGACACAGGATAGCATGAATCACGGGCACCATGATATCCAGACCTCTTCTGATGCAGGCATGATCAAGGGGTTAAATATCTAATGAAGTGCCCAGGAGGCAGGAAAGGCGTTGGAGAATATCCACTCTTTGCAGCATTGAGGTCTTAAGACAGAAAGAGAGAATAAGTGTGGCAGTGTTAAGAGAAGAGTGAACAAGAGGTGCATCTTACGAGATTGTCACCCGTATTAGAATTATCATCATTCGTTTATTTATTAGGGTAACCTTTGGAAAAATTCCCGGTGAGCACGAAGAAATCAACAGTGCTAGTCACCGGAGAGGCACCCTTTGGAACAGAGAGGCAGCGCTAGCTACATAGTAGCAGAAGATTGTTTATTTGAGCCAGAACACGCTCTGCCCGCGTCATATCCGGTTACACGATCAGGGAAGCCCCAGGAACATCACCCGGTAGAGCGAGGAGAGCTGCAAACAAACACATCCAGCAGCGGCCGCCACCGGAGGGGCATCCCATGTGAACTGTAAACAGGTCAGTGAGACACTGTAGCAGATCATCATAATAGATGGGGGAGTTGTGTCAGGAGAAAATCTAAAAATGAAGGGCGCAAGAGAGAGATCCCATCTAAAAGCAATGTTTAATAATATAAAACAAACTGCGCATGTATATAAAAAACACGTACAAGATTTAAAAAATCAAATCGCTTATCTGTCTCCCGGTGTTTGCGTCCACGTGACTGTGTCTACTCCTCCGTGTAGTATGCCAACCTTGACCTCGCTTGTTTTTTCACTGTATTCATCCAACTCTTAAAAGGTCCGTTCATCCAAGTCCTCTCCTGATTTCTCCCAAATTTAAAAGATTACCAGAGTCCTTAGACGAGGATCGCAACGTGTCCCTGGAATGTACCGAGGGGCATTGGCAACAAGCACCAATACAGGATATAGACTTAGGTATTCACTTGGCACAATGTCAGGGGGTAGATATCCCACAGGGGGACTTGCCCGGGAGATGATAATTAGAAGTAACACACAATAATTAAAAGATAATATTAACCCCACACGTATCGCGGGCTTTCCTGTCCGCTTTTTCAAGGGTGATTACCGGGCACTCTCTTCACGCTATCTTATATCGAGGCTCCCGTTAGTGACGTCAATTCGTCACTTAAAACAAAATAAGCTCATAGTATTTAACGCTCCCAGAGAATCATAGGTAAGATGAGCTTCTACGATACCCATCATGTCCACAACAAATCGAACTCACAGCTCTACAATATATCCATATGAACAACAACTCGATCCCATATCTCAACTATGTGTTCACATGAACTATGTATCTAAATCAACTGATTCATTGTGTCATCATGGGGATCTCTTGCTCATCTCAGCTACATTCAATTCTAAACGCTCCCCTCTATTCATATGCAGTTATTGTCATCTTGTAAATCACTATTACATATTCTTACACATAGAATGCTGTTTCCTTTTTAACAAATGACAAATTTTCACTTAAATATTTTTACAAGAAGTAGTGGGTCCACTTTATAGTCGACCTAAAGATAAACCCAAGGATCTATTTGTAATGGTTCATATAAAAAACTCCTTTCACTAAACCATCGACCCAGATCTCGCTAAGCATACATTTTGAGTAATTTTATATATAGATAACTTTATCCAACCTGATCTAATTATACAATAAATGCTGCGAGGTCAATGTCGATGTTTAGTCCTTTTGGAGACAAAGTCTCCAACTCATAAATCCAGTATGTCTCTAATTTTCTTAAATTAATTTCTCTATCTCCCCGTCTCCTATCTTGACATACTTGGTCTATCGCCATGATGGTGATGTTTTCCTTCCCTTCGCATGTTTTACAATGATTAGGAACACTATGGTTTTCTTTTCCATTAGTTATGTTACGAAGATGTTCTGAAAATCTTGTTTTCAATTTTCTTGTGGTTCTATCCACATATTGCAACCCACATCCACATGTCAAAAGATATACTACGTATATTGAGTTGCAATTAAAACTTTTTTTAAGTTTATATACTTGTTTTGTGGACCTAGATTGGAAGCTATCAGATCTCTTATTACTATTGGGCACTGATTTATGCAATGGGTGATGCGCACATGTAGTACACTCTCCTCTTCCACACATGTACATTCCTTTAGGTTTTTTAAGGAAATTTTCTTTACTTTCACAGGGTTTTAATTTCTTCCAGATGTCTGATGGAGCTATCATTTCTTTGATGTTCCTATTTTTTCTGAAGGAGACATTAGGCATTTGTCCCACATGTGGGCCCAATATAGGATCCTCCTGTAGAATATGCCAGTGTCTTCCCAGAATTCTTTTAATTTTATAAGAATCATCACTAAATTTCGTTGTAAAATAAGGCATCTTGCTTCTTTCCTCCTTTTTCTTTGTTTTTTCTTTGTAGGTTGTTAAGTCCTCTCTAGATATCTCTTTAACTTTACCATATGCTTCTTCAATCAATCTGTTATCATACCCTTTCTCCTTAAATTTCTCTTTAATAATCTGGGCTTCCATCTCAAAATCATTGTCTAAACTGCAATTCCTCTTAATTTTTTGTAGTTGTCCTAACGGTATATTATTTTTCCATCTATGGTGATAACCACTTTTATAATGTAAATAACCATTATCACATGGATATATTGTAGAGCTGTGAGTTCGATTTGTTGTGGACATGATGGGTATCATAGAAGCTCATCTTACCTATGATTCTCTGGGAGCGTTAAATACTATGAGCTTATTTTGTTTTAAGTGACGAATTGACGTCACTAACGGGAGCCTCGATATAAGATAGTGTGAAGAGAGTGCCCGGTAATCACCCTTGAAAAAGCGGACAGGAAAGCCCGCGATACGTGTGGGGTTAATATTATCTTTTAATTATTGTGTGTTACTTCTAATTATCATCTCCCGGGCAAGTCCCCCTGTGGGATATCTACCCCCTGACATTGTGCCAAGTGAATACCTAAGTCTATATCCTGTATTGGTGCTTGTTGCCAATGCCCCTCGGTACATTCCAGGGACACGTTGCGATCCTCATCTAAGGACTCTGGTAATCTTTTAAATTTGGGAGAAATCCGGAGAGGACTTGGATGAACGGACCTTTTAAGAGTTGGATGAATACAGTGAAAAAACAAGCGAGGTCAAGGTTGGCATACTACACGGAGGAGTAGACACAGTCACGTGGACGCAAACACCGGGAGACAGATAAGCGATTTGATTTTTTAAATCTTGTACGTGTTTTTTATATACATGCGCAGTTTGTTTTATATTATTAAACATTGCTTTTAGATGGGATCTCTCTCTTGTGCCCTTCATTTTTAGATTTTCTTTGGATGCATGTGTGAAAGAGGATGCTTAGAGAGAGCTGCAGAGAGAAGGATCACATATGAATAGTGTCATCTCCATCTTACTCATCATTCCATCTTGTCATCCTCATTTCACCTATCCATTTCATCCATCGTTGTATTTGGACTGAAGTGATTATATGGACGATTGAGATAAGTTATTGTGTATAGAAAAGAAAGACATGCTTTTTTCTCTATTTCTTAGTTTTAAGTACCCAATAGAGAATTTAATTATAATCAAGATATTCATTCTCCCTATTCTCTGGGTTATATACAGGCGCATTCCATTTTTTTAGTTCAGTTGTGTCAGGAGCTCTGCAATTAACTGTTATATAAGAAGCACTGATAACAAGGACTGTTCCAATAAGACCACACGGCGAGTGATTTGTAGACCTATTTTTGGGACTGTATAGGTGACTATGTGTATTAATTGTCCTTAGAGTTTTTAGAGATCGTATATTTCTATACTGTATTACTATTGTGTATTGTTTTAATAAATAGTTTTGTATTTGGACTTGAGTTGCTTCATAGGTACTATATAACAGAGGGCTGGATTATTATTCATCTTTAACATTTAGCGCTCATCTCAATATTAGATATTTAACTCTTTTGTATTAGATTTTTACACATCGATCTAGGGATTGTAGCAGCTTTTATAGATATCTCTTCTAATTAAGGTCTTATGTATTTGTAATTAAGGGATACTAACCTCTGGAGTGCCAGTTTCCCTTTCTAATTTTTGGAATATATGATCAAGGGGTTGTCTGGTTCTGCTCAGCTCCCACAACAGTATGGTGGGGACCCAGATTCTTGCAGTGGTTTCCTTAATCAACTCGGCATATACCTTGAGATGGCATGCCTTCCCTTCTGAGTGCAGTAAGGTTGGCTTTCTGATTTCCCTCCTCACTGGCAGGGCATTGGCCTGGGTTAACCTATTATGGGAGTCTGACATACCTATTGTGTATAACTTTACTGAGTTTGCAGACTCCTTCAGGAAAATTTTTTATAGGCCAGGCTGCGTGGTCTCGGCTTCAAAAAACCTTATGACCATTCGCCAGGGCGCACCTACTGTGGTGGACTACTCTATTGAATTTCGCACCCTAGCTGCGGAAGTAGGCTGGAATGATGAAGCCTTGATAGCTGCTTTTTCCCAAGGGCTGTGTGACACATTGAAGGATGAAATTGCGTTGCGCGAATTGCCTAAAGATTTGGACAAATTGATTTTGTTTTGTATCCTGATTGACACTAGAATCAGGAAGAGACTCTCATTTAGAGAGAGCCTGCGGAGGCCCTCGGGCAGATGTGCTTCTCGTTCTTCTGGCCCACCCTATCCTCCCTCGCCTCCCATGCCTCCTGGGCTTGTTCTGATGGTTGCGAAGCAATGCAAGTTGATGCCATTATCAGAGAGGGAGCCCGTTTTGTGAGTGCTGGTGGAGGGCTCCGGGTAGATTGTTCTCTCATCCTCCTGACTTACCTCCCACAACTCCTGTACTGGCCTTTGAGGGCACTGAACCCAGAAAGAGGAGAGGGCCTTCAGAAGGAGGGAGGGACTTTGTACTCTGGAGGATCTGGACACTTGTTGCTGTCCTGTCCAGTCCATCCAGACCGGGGACAAATCATTGGCAGCATTTCACTTTCCCCAGAGAATGTTTCGGTTAAGCCCATGTTGAAGGCCTGCATTTATTGGGCAGATAAGTCAATCTCAGTTCCAGCGTTTTTTAGACACGGGGACCGCTGGCTGCTTTATTGATGCAGAATTTGCAGCCAGTAATAATGTCCCCTTGCAGACGCTTTCTTCTCCTCTGGCCGTAGAAGCCATTGATGGGCGACCCTTGCAGCTCTCACACATTACTCATGAAACCACTTTGCTAACCCTGAGGGTGGGAGCCCTCCACACCGAAACCCTGACATTTCAGGTGATTCATTCTCCGCATTATGCCATCATTCTGGGGTTTCCTTGGGTACAGAAACATAACACCAGGATGGATTGGCACATGTGTGACATTGTGGCTTGGTCTTCACAATGTACAAGTCTTGTCTGTCATGTCCTATAAGACTCACGCACACTATTGCTCCACTCCTCCCCGAGGTGTATGACACATTTAAAGGCGTCTTTAGCGAAAGTAAGACTGGGTCTTTACCACCACATAGGCCTTACGACTGCTCTTTGGAATTGTTGCCTGGGACTACGCCTCCTAGGGGTCGTATCTACCCCTTATCTGTTGAGGAAAATAAGGCTATGGAGGAGTATGTTTCAGATGCGCTGGCAAGAGGCATCATTCGTAAATCCACATTCCCCACTGGTGCTGGATTTTTTTTTGTCAAGAAAAAGGATAGAGAGCTACATCCGTGCATTGACTTTTGCGGTTTAAACAAACTGTTGGTCAAGAATGCTTATCCCATATCTTTGATTACTGAACTCTTTGACCATGTCAAAGGGTCTAAAATATTCATGAAACTTGATCTGGGAGTCGCTTACAATTTGGTGCATATCAAAGAAGGGCACAAGTGGAAGACAGCCTTTACTACCCGGAGTGGGCACTATGAATACTTGGTTATTCCCTTCGGTCTATGCAATGCCCCAGCTGTCTTCCAGAAGTTCATTAATGATGTCTTAAGAGAACTCTTACAAAGTTGTGTAGTTGTTTATTTGGATGATATCCTCATGCACTCTCCAACGCTTCAGATCCATCTCTGTATCCAAAGTCTTGAGCCTATTACAGGAGCACAACTTGTTTTGCAAGTTGGAAAAGTGTGAATTTCATAAGCACCAGGTAACGTTTCTGGGGTATATCATTTCGGCCTCCGGGTTCGACATGGACCCTCAAAAGTTGTCTGCGGTACTGGAGTGGCCTCATCCTATGGGACTCAACGCAATCCAAAGATTTTTGGGGTTTGCTAATTACTACAGAAAATTTATAAAGAACTTCTCTTCTATTGTCAAACCACTTAACGACATGACTTGTAAAGGGTCCAAGACTTCTGAATGGTCCCAAACTGCTATCTTGGCTTTTGAAAAATTGAAGGCAGCTTTTGCTGCAGCTCCGATATTGGCGCATCCTAATCCCTCCCTGCCCTTTACTCTGGAGGTTGACGCTTCCAAGATTGGAGTGGGCTCCCTGTTATCACAACGTTCAGGTCCTGGGGAGACCTTGCGCCGTTGTGGATATTTCTCCAGAAAAGTGTCCAAAGCAGAGATGGTATATCAAATAGGGGACAGAGAGCTACTGGCAATTGTCCTGGCCCTGAAAGAATGGAGGTACCTCTTGGAGGGCACTAAGACTCCTATCTTAATCTTGACTGACCACAAGAACCTCATTTATCTTTCTGAGGCCAAGCACTTGTCTTCCAGGCAAGCCAGATGGGCGCTGTTCCTTTCCAGTTCTAATTTTGTGGTCTCATATCTTCCTGGCTCGAAAACTTTTAAGGCAGACGCATTGTCTCGCCAGTTTTGCTTGCCTTCCAGGGAAGAGGTTCCACCGTCCCCGATCATTCTGGCTGATCATATCTTTGCTACCGCACGAACCTGTATTACTTCTCCTCTGGGAGAGGAGATTTTGGCTGCCCAAACTTCAGCACCTGCTGACAAACCTGATGCCCGTTGCTTCGTTCCAGAGCAGTTGAGCATTAAGCTGTTAGAGACCTATCATGCCTTAAAAATTGCTGGTCACACTGGTCGCGACTAGTGTTGAGCGAGCATGCTCGGCCGATGCTCGGATCGGCTCGAGCATCGCTCTGCTCGGCACATGGCGGTACTCGTCCGAGTACCGCATGTGCTCGCCCGCCATGTTCGGGTCTCCTCCCCGCACGTTTTGCGGCTGCTGCGCAGCCAATAAACGTGCAGGGAGGCTCTGACATCAGTGTAATGCCAGCAGCCATGTTGGCTGCTGGCATTACACTGATTGGCTGGCCAGAACCCGTGGTCGGGTGCTGTATAGCACCTGACCAGCGAGTTCGGTTCAGTCTTAGCCAGGGAGAGATGAGGATAGGAAGGGAAAGTCAGTGTAGGGAGAAAAAAAGCAAAATTGTGAAAAAAAAAGAACCAAAAGTCCTTTTTAGGACTACTGTGTGTGGGGGCAGCAGGTTATTTTGTGTGGGGGGAAAAAAACAAAAAAAAAAAATTTCATATATTCTGTTTAGTGTGCAAAGTTGCAGATTAGAGCACATTCTGTTTAGTGTGCAAAGTTGCAGATTAGAGCACATTCTGTTTAGTGTGCAAAGTTGCAGATTAGATCACATTCTGTTAAGTCTTCAAACTAAAATATCAAAGTCACATATTCCATTCAGTGTGCGTCGCCGCAGTTTAGCAGCACATTCTGTGTACTGTGCAGAGTTGCAGAATAGGAAGAAATTCTGTTAAGTCTTCAAACTAAAATATCAAAGTCACATATTCCATTCAGTGTGCTTCACCGCAGTTTAGCAGCCTATTCTGTGTACTCTGCACAGTTGCAGAATAGGAAGAAATACTGTTAAGTTTTCAAACTAAAATATCAAAGTCACATATTCCATTCAGTGTGCGTCACCGCAGTTTAGCAGCCTATTCTGTGTACTCTGCACAGTTGCAGAATAGGAAGAAATACTGTTAAGTTTTCAAACTCAAATATCAAAGTCACATATTCCATTCAGTGTGCGTCACCGCAGTTTAGCAGCCTATTCTGTGTACTCTGCACAGTTGCAGAATAGGAAGAAATACTGTTAAGTTTTCAAACTCAAATATCAAAGTCACATATTCCATTCAGTGTGCGTCACCGCAGTTTAGCAGCCTATTCTGTGTACTCTGCACAGTTGCAGAATAGGAAGAAATACTGTTAAGTCTTCAAACTCAAATATTAAAGTCACATATTCCATTCAGTGTGCGTCACCGCAGTTTAGCAGCCTATTCTGTGTACTCTGCACAGTTGCAGAATAGGAAGAAATACTGTTAAGTCTTCAAACTCAAATATTAAAGTCACATATTCCATTCAGTGTGCGTCACCGCAGTTTAGCAGCCTATTCTGTGTACTCTGCACAGTTGCAGAATAGGAAGAAATACTGTTAAGTTTTCAAACTCAAATATCAAAGTCACATATTCCATTCAGTGTGCGTCACCGCAGTTTAGCAGCCTATTCTGTGTACTCTGCACAGTTGCAGAATAGGAAGAAATACTGTTAAGTTTTCAAACTCAAATATCAAAGTCACATATTCCATTCAGTGTGCGTCACCGCAGTTTAGCAGCCTATTCTGTGTACTCTGCACAGTTGCAGAATAGGAAGAAATACTGTTAAGTTTTCAAACTCAAATATCAAAGTCACATATTCCATTCAGTGTGCGTCACCGCAGTTTAGCAGCCTATTCTGTGTACTCTGCACAGTTGCAGAATAGGAAGAAATACTGTTAAGTTTTCAAACTCAAATATCAAAGTCACATATTCCATTCAGTGTGCGTCACCGCAGTTTAGCAGCCTATTCTGTGTACTCTGCACAGTTGCAGAATAGGAAGAAATACTGTTAAGTTTTCAAACTCAAATATCAAAGTCACATATTCCATTCAGTGTGCGTCACCGCAGTTTAGCAGCCTATTCTGTGTACTCTGCACAGTTGCAGAATAGGAAGAAATACTGTTAAGTTTTCAAACTCAAATATCAAAGTCACATATTCCATTCAGTGTGCGTCACCGCAGTTTAGCAGCCTATTCTGTGTACTCTGCACAGTTGCAGAATAGGAAGAAATACTGTTAAGTTTTCAAACTCAAATATCAAAGTCACATATTCCATTCAGTGTGCGTCACCGCAGTTTAGCAGCCTATTCTGTGTACTCTGCACAGTTGCAGAATAGGAAGAAATACTGTTAAGTTTTCAAACTAAAATATCAAAGTCACATATTCCATTCAGTGTACGTCACCGCAGTTTAGCAGCCTATTCTGTGTACTCTGCACAGTTGCAGAATAGGAAGAAATACTGTTAAGTTTTCAAACTAAAATATCAAAGTCACATATTCCATTCAGTGTGCGTCACCGCAGTTTAGCAGCCTATTCTGTGTACTCTGCACAGTTGCAGAATAGGAAGAAATACTGTTAAGTTTTCAAACTAAAATATCAAAGTCACATATTCCATTCAGTGTGCGTCACCGCAGTTTAGCATCCTATTCTGTGTACTCTGCACAGTTGCAGAATAGGAAGAAATACTGTTAAGTTTTCAAACTCAAATATCAAAGTCACATATTCCATTCAGTGTGCGTCACCGCAGTTTAGCAGCCTATTCTGTGTACTCTGCACAGTTGCAGAATAGGAAGAAATACTGTTAAGTTTTCAAACTCAAATATCAAAGTCACATATTCCATTCAGTGTGCGTCACCGCAGTTTAGCAGCCTATTCTGTGTACTCTGCACAGTTGCAGAATAGGAAGAAATACTGTTAAGTTTTCAAACTCAAATATCAAAGTCACATATTCCATTCAGTGTGCGTCACCGCAGTTTAGCAGCCTATTCTGTGTACTCTGCACAGTTGCAGAATAGGAAGAAATACTGTTAAGTTTTCAAACTCAAATATCAAAGTCACATATTCCATTCAGTGTGCGTCACCGCAGTTTAGCAGCCTATTCTGTGTACTCTGCACAGTTGCAGAATAGGAAGAAATACTGTTAAGTTTTCAAACTCAAATATCAAAGTCACATATTCCATTCAGTGTGCGTCACCGCAGTTTAGCAGCCTATTCTGTGTACTCTGCACAGTTGCAGAATAGGAAGAAATACTGTTAAGTTTTCAAACTCAAATATCAAAGTCACATATTCCGTGTAAGATGAAGAAGGCGGGTAAAAAGGGACGGGGAAGTGGACGTGATCCTGATAGTTCAGGGCGCGGGTCAGGACGCGGAGAAACTGTGCCTGGTGCCAGAGCACAAGAAAGAAAGACATCCACCATACCTAGCTTCATGTCTAATTTTACAGGGCGTCGCAGGACATCACTCTCGAGGTCCGACCACTGCGAACAGGTGGTCGGTTGGATGTCAGCTGATACTGCTTCCAGTCGGTTAAGCACCACCCTGTCTTCCACCAAGTCCACTCTCAGTAGCCAAGAGTCTGGTCAACATAATCCTCACTCTGATCATCCTTCCTCCCACCATACACGGTCTGGTCAAAGAAGTGATCCCACACTGGGATATAGTGAGGAGCTCGTCTCATCACCAATCCTTCATTTGACCCTCTCTCCAAGCACGCTTGCAGAGGAACATGACATCTTGTGCCCTGATTCACAACCTCTAGAGGGTACCCAATCAAAAGAAGATGACAGATGTGAACGGCATTTAAGGTCAAAGGAAGTAGTGGATGATGATGATGATGATGAGACACAGTTGCCATTAAATCAACCACTATTACTGTCTCAAGACCTTGTTGAGGAGAATGTTATACAGTTGTCAATGACTGAGTATGTGGTGGGATCAAGACATGAGGAGGATGATCAGAGTGAGGAAGTGGAGAAGGACTTGGTGGACGATGAGGTGACTGACCCCACCTGGGAAGGTGGAGAGCCGAGCGATGACAGCAGTCCTGAGGGTGAGCCATCTGCAGCACCGCAACAGGCTGGAAGAGGCAATGGTGTGGCTACAGAAAGAAGGCGGACCGCACCAAACCGGCCCGCAAATGTTCCACGGAGCACCCCCTTGCGTAAATCTCCCTTGCCAAGGGGTAGGTGTTCCGCGGTATGGCGTTTTTTTAAGGAAAGTGCGGACGACAAAAGAATTGTAGTTTGCAACCTGTGCCACACCAGAATGAGCCGAGGCATGAACACTAGAAACCTCACCACCACCAGCATGATCCGACACATGGCATCCAAGCACCGTAATAAGTGGGAGGAACGCCTGGATCGCCCATCTGTGTCTGCAGGCCACACCACTGCCTCCTCTTCCCCTGTTTTCGGTGCCGGCCAATCGCCTGTCGAAGGCGCAGGCCCGCATACCTCCCGCCCTGCACCTGTACCATCTGAAGCACCATCAGCGACCACATCCACTTCCCTGTCCCAGCACAGCGTCCAAATGTCGTTACCCCAGGCATTTGAGCGCAAGAGAAAGTACCCAGCCACCCACCCACAGGCCATAGCACTAACCTCACACCTTTCCAAATTACTGGCCATCGAAATGCTGCCATTTAGGCTTGTGGACACTGAGTCCTTCCGCAGCCTGATGGCAGCAGCTGTCTCTCGGTACGCGGTCCCCAGCCGCCACTACTTTTCCCGGTGTGCCATCCCCGCATTACACCACCATGTGTCCCGTAACATCACCCGTGCCCTGACCAACGCAGTTACTGGGAAGGTCCACTTAACGACTGACACATGGACAAGTGCTTGTGGCCAGGGACGCTACATTTCCCTGACGGCACACTGGGTGAATGTCGTGGAGGCTGGGAGCGACTCGGACCCTGGGATGGCACGGGTGCTACCCACGCCGAGGATTGCGGGCCCTACCTCCATCAGGGTTTCCGCCAGCACCTACGTTATTGGCTCCTCCTCCTCCGTTTCCACCTCCGAATTCTCTACACGCAGCGCCACTCCCCCATCAGCCAGTAGCTGGAAGCAGTGTAGCACTGCAGTGGGGAAGCGTCAACAGGCCGTGCTGAAGCTGATCTGCCTTGGGGACAAACAGCACACGGCCTCAGAGCTGTTGCAGGGGATTAGTCACCAGACCGAGCAGTGGCTCTCGCCACTCAACCTGCAACCAGGCATGGTTGTGTGTGATAATGGGCGTAACTTGGTGGCGGCTTTGGAGCTCGGCAAGCTCACACACGTACCATGCCTAGCGCATGTATTTAATTTAGTGGTTCAGCGATTTCTAAAAACCTACCCCAATGTGCATGATCTCTTGACCAAGGTGCGCCGCGTGTGTGCACATTTCCGTAAGTCATCTACAGCTTCGGCCGGCCTGTTGAAGCTGCAGCAGCGCTTACAATTGCCAGCTCACCGGCTGCTGTGTGACGTGAGCACGCGCTGGAACTCCACCTTCCACATGTTGGCCTGGCTTTGTGAGCAGCAGAGGGCAGTAGTGGAGTACCAGCTGTTACACGGTCGTCGCCTCTCCGTTCAACTTCCTGTAATCAGAAGTGAGGAGTGGGAATGGATGTCAGACCTCTGTGAGGTTTTACGCAATTTTGAGGAATCGACACAGATGGTGAGCGGCGATAACGCTATTATCAGTGTAACCATCCCACTTCTGTGTCTACTGAAACGCTCGCTGCTCACAATTAAAACCGACGCTTTGCATGTGGAAGAGGTGGAAATGCGGGAGGAAGAGCTTACACAAGGTGATAGCCAGAGCACCCTCACTTCGTCTTCTCAGCGACAATTGGAGGAGGCGGAGGAGGAGGAGGAAGACACGGTTGCCTCCGCTACAGAGGGTAGCCATGGAACTTTAGTTCCATCTCTTCAGCGTGGGTGGGCAGAAGAGGAGGAAGAGGATGAGGAGATTGAGAGTCATCCTCCTGGTGAGGACATCGAAATCTTGCCTGTTGGTACTCTGGCACACATGGCTGACTTTATGTTAGGCTGCCTTTCCCGTGACCCACGCGTTATACGCATTTTAGACAACACGGATTACTGGGTGTTCACCCTTCTGGACCCCCGCTACAAAGAGAATTTCTCATCTCTCATTCCTCCGGTGGAGAGGACAAGCAAAATGGTGCAATACCAGAAGGTTCTTGTTGAAAAATTGCTCCAAAATTTTCCATCTGACAACGCTGGCGGCAGAGTACGTGCTACCTTGGCCAACCGAGAAGGGGAGAAAAGGGGAGCACACAGCAGTTCCGACAAAGGCAGGGCAACACTCTCCAAGGCGTGGGACACCTTCATGACACCCCGCCAGCACCCTCACCCTGATGCGCAGCCTAGTGTCACAAGGAGGGAAAAGTTTTGGAAGATGGTGAAGGAGTACGTAGCAGACCGTGTCAGCGTCCTCAATGATCCCTCTGTGCCTTACAACTACTGGGTGTCCAAGCTGGACACGTGGTATGAACTGGCACTCTACGCCTTGGAGGTGCTGGCCTGCCCTGCCGCCAGCGTTCTGTCTGAGCGGGTATTTAGTGCTGCTGGTGGCATCATAACAGATAAGCGTATCCGCCTTTCCACCGACAATGCTGATAGGTTGACACTTATAAAAATGAACAAGGCCTGGATTTCCCCTGACTTCTCCACTCCACTGGAGGAAAGCCCCGGGGGAACATAAACTCACTTTATATATGTTATTTACAATGATGGGAATACTCTGTATTCCCATTCACCCCTTCCACCCAAAAAACGGGTATATGGTTGACTCTTAATCTTCTCATCCTCCTCCTCCTCTTCCATATGCCCTGTGCTATAATTTTTATATAGGGCCAGCTCACCAGCGGGCCCTGTGATATAATTTTTATATAGGGCCAGCTCACCAGCGGGCCCTGTTTGACAATTTTTATATAGGTCAGCTCACCAGCGGGCCTTCTCATATAATGTTTTATTGGGTCAGCTCTCTAGCGGGCCCTCTCATATAATGTTTTATAGCGTCAGCTCACTAGCGGGCCTTCGCATATAATGTTTAGGATGGTCAGCTCCGCAGCAGACCCTCACCCATAATGTTTTAGATGGTCGGCTCAGCGCACGTTTCCCTCTTAATCATGGCCCCAGTTCAGAAAAATCGAGGAAATTTTTGGGAGAATTTGCCTTTGCGCACGTTTCCCTCTTAATCATGGCCTCAGTTCAATAAAATCAAGGAAATTTTTGGGAGAATTTGCCTCTGCGCACGTTTCCCTCTTAATCATGGCCTCACTTCAGAAAATCGAGGAAATTTTTGGGAGAATTTGCAGATGATATACAAGTAAATATACAGCAAATATTGTTTGGTACAATTTTTCGCCTAAAGTCGTTTATATTTTCCTTTTTGTGTGTTTTACGGTCAGTCTGTAAAAATGGCGTACTACGGGCGAAAGATCGTTCCCAGCAGCGATGTTGGAGTCCAAGATGCATCCAGACATCCTCCCTATGCTGTCCCTGAACCATTTCTGTGGTGTTTCCATAATTTTCTGCCCTTTTCATATGGACCAGACACCCTCCCCTCATCAGAGCAGGGGGTGCCTGGTGTAATGCTCGAGTCCTCCCATTGACTTCAATGGGGCTCGGGTGCTCGGCCGAGCACTCGAGCCTCCGGGGGCGCTCGGTCAGAGCACCCGAACACCCGAGCATTGGGGTGCTCGCTCATCACTAGTCGCGACCAATTGATTTGGTCTTTGTCATGAGTATTCTGGTGGCCTAGTCTCCGTACCGATTGTGCTGCCTTTACGGCGGCTTGCACAGCTTGTGCTCAAAATAAGTCACCCCGACATCTACCGCCGGGCTTGCTCCAGCCAGTGGCCAACAGGGAATGTCCCTAGTCACATCTATCTATCGAGTTTATGGTCGACCTCCCTCATTCCATGGGCTGTACAGTCATATTGGTGATTGTGGACAAATTTTCAAAGTTGGCTCACTTCGTGCCACTTAAGGGTTTACCATCCACGCAGGAATTGGCGATGGTTTTTGCTAGGGAGGCTTTGCAACTCCATGGCATACCCAAAGTAATCGTGTCCGATAGAGGTAGCCAATTTGTGTCCCGCTTCTGGAGGAGTTTCTGTGCTCAGATGGGAATTCAATTGGCATTCTCTTCCGCATACAACCTGCAATCTAACGGTGTGGCAGAAAGGTCAAACCAAGCCTTAGAACAGTTCCTCCACTGCTATATCTCTGACCACCATGATAATTGGGCTACCCTGTTACCTTGGGTGGAGTTTGCCAGAAATTGTGCTGTTAACTCGTCTACTCAGATTTCCCTGTTCTTGGTCAGCTATGGGTTCCAACCCTGGGTTTTTCCTGAGACCTTCCAAGCACAAGCGATCACGTCTCTTGACAAGCATTTGAGGGCACTCCGTTTCTCTTGGGTTCAGGTACAGCTTACCCTACGTGGTTCTGTGCAGTGACAAAAAAGGCAGGCTGACCGTAGGAGACTGCCGGCACCTACCTTCCAGGTAGGAGACAGAGTATGGTTGTCTTCCCGTAATTTGCACCTCCAGGTTCCTTGTAACAAATTAGCTCCTCGATTCGTTGGTCCTTTCCGTGTGTTGCACAAAATTAACTCTGTGGCTTATGCATTGGAGCTTCCTGCCAATTTGAGCATTCATAATGTCTTCCATGTTTCCCTGTTAAAGCCCTTGGTCTGCAGCCGGTATACCTCTGCCCCTGTCCGTCCTGCTCCTGTGAGAGATGCAGGTCACGAGGAGTATGAAGTTCAAAATATTCTGGACTTCCGTTTGGTTCGAGGGTGCCTACAGTACTTTATTCGTTGGAAGGGATACGGTCCAGAGGAGCGCTCCTGGGATCTAGCTGGCGATGTTCACGCTCCTGTTTTAGTGCGCAGATTTCATACGCAATTTACTGACAAATCCAGGCCGGCTCCATGGAGGGGGGGCCTTTTAGGGGGGGTACTGTCACAGATTATCTTGTTTCCAGCTCTGTCATTTCAGCGATGCTCGGTGTCAATCCACATGTCATCTGCAGGCACGAGGCTTCCTGCAGTCTCCTCCTACCTACTTCCTTCCTCTGAGCCTGCTCCTCCTACCTACTTCCTGAGGAGGGGTTTTAAAAGGCAGTCTGAGGCCTGACTCAGTTGCCCTTGCATTGCTACCTTGGGCTCTGTGTATGACCTGGCTTGTCTTCCATCCAATCTGGTGCTGACCTGTGGATCTATCTGACTATTCTTCTGTCTTAACCTTATAGTGGACACCCAATCTGGTGCAGACCTGTGGCTCTGGCTGACTATCTTGCTACCTCAGATCAAGACTTCCAGTTCCTGGTTCCTGCAGAGACTACCAGTGGCTTAGGCCTAGTCTCTAGTAGAGTGGTCCACCATGGCAATTTGCTGTTTTTGGTAGTAGCACTTGCTGGCTGTGACCCTCTCCTTGCACCTTCTATTAACCTCTGTGTGCTACCTTATTGTTATTTTAATAAATTGCATTTTACTATACCGTACTGACTCCTGTATTTCTCTTGGGAACTGTGACAAATACCAAATGCCTAGAGCATAACAACAGACAGCAGGAAGGCAAGTGACATGGACTGACATAGACTGAGCACCGCTCGACCGAGGTAGCTCTAGGCACTGAGAGTGCAAACGGACACAGTAGGCCCCAGGTAAAGGAAGTCAGCTGAAGCAGGGGTAGTCAGCCAAAGCCAAGAGTCTGATTGGAGCGGGTAGTCAGCCAAAGCCAGGAGTCTGATCGGAGTGGATAGTCAGCCAAAGCCAGGAGTCAGACCAGGACGGATAGTCAGCCAGAGCCAGGAGTCGGACTGGAACGGATAGTCAGCCAAAGCCAGGAGTCATCCCGGAGCTGGTAGTCAGCCAATGCCAGGAGTCAGACCGGAATGGAAGTCAGCTAGTCAGGGATCAACGTAGCCGAAGTCAGAGCGTAGCCAGGAGTCATGCAAGTGGGTGGAGACTCCTTCTGTCAATTAGCGATGGCCAATAAGAATAGAGAATGTGCTTCAGCGTGACAACCAGGAAGTACAGCAATGTCGCTTGCAAGAACAGCGTCGCAGAAGCAATCACGGGCACCGTGCTAGATACATCTTTTTTTCTTCTTGATTTTCTATGTGCTTTTATGCACCTCTCCTGAAATATGACTGGGAAAAATCTATAGCTACACCATTCACATGGAGGTGCAGAACATTTCAGGTATTACTTAACTGTCAAGTGTCTATTTACAGTCCCTGGCTTGCGCTCCCTGTCCCTGGATCCTGTTGTTTTGACCCTGGTTTTAAAAGTGGATTTCAGTATTATGGTCAACAGTATGTGCTTTTCATTAAAATGTTACTTGATGATGGGCTTCTCTACTTGTTAATAATTTTTATTCATATGGGTTAATATTTAGGATTGGAAAGTGTATTTTCTGCTGTACAATTGCAGAATTCAGTTTGTTATATGAGAGGTTTTCTGCTTTTGTTATATGAAACAGTACAATGGTCCATTAGTGATGTTCTGTGATGTGATTGTTCAGGTGTAAAGAGTGCCTGAAAATTATTTTTAAATGTTGGTAAGTATGATGATAACAGTACAAAAGCAATAAGATCAAGCTGCAGTATATCCCACAACAAAATACTGTCATCATTAATATTGTACCTAGAGTAAAAAAGCTAAAATACGTTGGTGTGAAAAGAACATAACTATTTCTTTTGTTGTCAGTTGTGGGACTCAACACAGTAACATCAGCATAATTACATTAAACAAACAATGAGCACATTCTGTGTAACCGAACAAAGAAGCGTGTGATCCTGAGTAATGCTAAGGCAGAGCCACCACCAAACACTGATGCTTTTTATTTCCAAGTGCATATTTCCTTAAGTAGGAAAAGAGGATTTATTTAATTACACAATTCAGTTACAGAGAGTGGGACAAAACGTCTGGAACTACCATCACTATAATTATGTAGCTAAAGTGTGATTGTAAAAAGACAAATGTCTATGAATAAATGCACAGTTATTTGAGGTTATATTAAACCACATTGATATGTAAAATCAAGTGTCTAAATATTTAATCCAGATGGCTGCCAAATATTTCATAATATTTTCCTTCCATTTTCCTTGAAAAACATATTGAGACGATGTAAAAAAAAACTGGAGCAATTCACTGGCAAACCAACTGCACTATAGGGGGTAAAATAATCTCATTAACTTAAATAGGGATCATATCACTTTGAATGCTAGAGAGGTCTCCAATGTAGCGTGACTGTCAGGTCAGATATTTAGAGTGTATCACAGGATCAATGACTGAGTACTGAATTTTTTTTCACATCTCTGTTCAGCTCTCAGTGACAGACAATTCATGGACACCTGATGATAGGTTATTGTGCATGTGATAGTTGCTCTATGAGAGATACAGTATATCTGAAGATATCATTGGGCAATTTCATATTGTACCATTTCAGTTATCCACAGAACTGGATTTCCTATTAAGCAGAGTAGGCAAGTGCCAAGAACTCCAGATTTTGAGGGGCTCTTAAGCTGTGCTGGCCACAATCACTTTCTGAGTGCAATCTCATTGTCCCTGCACTAGTTTATATACTATTTAGTGGTTATTATTTAACCCCTTGAATGCTAGAAAAGTATCCAGTACATTGCAAGCAATGTGTTGGCGATCTCTCTAGCAAGCACGTTTTTTGGGGTATCCTATTGAAATGCCTCCCTCTATTTGACAACCATCAAAATGGTGACATCAGAATGTCACCTGCGCCATGTGGGCAACATCAGAATGTCTCCCGCATCAAAAGGGCAAAATTCTGAGGTTGCACTCTTATATGTTGCCAAGGAAATAGCATAATGCATACCCTCCATTTGTGCCTTATATTAATGACTAGTTTTAAAGCCCGTGAACATGGGCCAACACTGGTGGTGCTGCAGTCATGCTCAGTACAGACTGCCCGCACCCCGGCTGATACGGAGTGGGGAGCTCCGAATTCAGACCGGAGTCCTCTCTGCACATGGTGCGCAGATAGGACTCCGATCTGAATTCGGAGCGCCCAGCTCCATATCAGCTGCAGCGCGGGCAGTCTGTACTGCGCATTACTGCAGCACGCGCAGCCGTCACTACTGTGCATGACAGCTTCTGCCAAACATCCTTAGCGAATTAATATATAGGTTGTCCCATTTTCTCCTCACCCCCACAAATAAATTAAGTCCCATCTTCTCTCCCCCCAAATAAATAACGAAAATAGTGCAATGCATGCCCTCAATCTGTGCCTTAAGCCTTTTGAAAGGTCTGCAACCTATTGCAAAGCAATGCATTGTGGTCCCCTCTGGCACTCAAACGGTTAAGATGCGGGTGACATTCTGATGCAGTCTTGTGAAAGGAAGGTGGCATCAGCAACTCTGCAGACAGAGACCACAGCCAGAAGAAAAACCATCTTCCACGTCAAGAGATGTATGTATATATATATGTACATCTTTATTTATATGGCGCCACGCAGAGTACGCAGCACCTCACAACAGATGTAAGTTACATTAAATAAGAGGGGATAAAATAAGTGCCACATTCATAGAAACATTAGGAGAGAGGTCCCTGCCCCAAGGAGCTTACAGTCTAAATGGGTAATAGGAGACAGACAACAGGGTAAGAGGGTGTCAGGTGCTAAGGTTACAAGTGCTGTCTTTGGCGAAAGGTAATGCATGGTCCTAGTGCTCCAGAAGGTAAGATTTCAGGGTAGACTTAAAGACAGAGGGGGATTGTTCTAGACGTAGGGAAACGGGTATGGAGTTGCAGAGGTAGGGAGCAGAAAGTGAGAAAGGTTTGAGACGGGATAAGGCAGAGGGTGTGGATGGTGTAACAAGAAGGGCGTTGTGTGCTGAATGAAGAAGGAGGCCAGGAACATAAGAGGAGATGAGGGAAGAGATGTAAGGAGAGGTAGCAGTGTGGAGAGCATTAAAGGTGAGAAGAAGGACTTTGTAATTGATGTGTTGCTGAATAGGGAGCTATGACATCTGTCTAAGAATTATGTGAGCAGGTTCAGTTTTTTGGGAGAGTGTGATTATTCATGCAACAGAGTTTAAAACAGATTGCAAAGGTGAAAGATGAGTAGCAGGGAGGCCAGTTAGTAGAATATTTCAATAGTCTAAGCAGGACAGAATGAGGGCATGTACAAGAGTTTTAGTAGTTTGTTGGGAGAGGAACGGGTAGCAAGGGATTCAAAAGAAGGCCTCTGCAAAACACCCAAAACCAAATTAAGGCCCCGTGGAGATGTGGGAGCCTTATAGTCAGGGAAAGCATGGGTGACACCTTAAAATAACACCTTGACATCTGGCAGAATAGCAATATGCCTCTGGAAAAATACAGAGTGTGCAGAAGTCTGAACCTTCAAGGAACTCAGACTAAATCCTTTGTTGACACCATCCTGAAGAAAGGACAGAACCACAGAGAGATCAAGCTCTTGGCAAGAGAGAACCCTGTCCTCACACCAAGAATGAAAAATGGACCAAACCCTGTGGTAGGCCTTAGAAGAGACAGGCTTTCCAGCCTGGATCATAGTGCAGATGAATTTAGGAGTCAAACCCTTCTTCCGCAGGATGGTGGCTTCAACAGCCTTGCCATCAATGCCAGCTTGTCCGTGTCTTCTTTCCAAAGATATCCCTGAAGAAGGATGTCCGGTCTGGGTGGCAATGGAAATGGATCATTAATGACAAGACACACCAGCTCCTCAAACCACACCCTCATGGTCCAATAAGGAGGAACCAGAATTAACATTGGACTGTCCATCCTTATCTTCCTGAGAACCCTGGAAATTAGGGGAATCAGAGGAAAGGCTATAAGTAATGTGAAAGCACCACGGAATCGGCATTGTGTCCATGGCAAAGGTCAGAGGATCTCCCCAATGGGAGCAAAACTCTGGAACCTTCCTGTTGTTCATGTGGCCATCAGGTCAATCTGAGGTAGACCCTACTTTTGCACAATCAGGGCTAACACTTCCTGATGGATTTCCCACTCTCTGCAAGGATGTTTTCTATCCCTGGAATGTGAAATGAGAAAGTGGCCGGAACATGGGCTTCTGCCCGACCCAGGATGTACTTTACCTCGTACTAGGCGGTGGCGCTTCAAGTGCCTCCTTGACAGTTGATGTAAGCCATGGCTCTGGCATTGTATGACTGGACTCTATCCAGATGACCCTTCAAATGAGGGGTCCAGTACACCAGAGCGAACACTAAGCTAAGCTCCAGAACATTGATAGACTGAAGAGATTACATCTGCCCTGGATCCCCAGGTGACCCAGAACCGCACCCCAGGTGCTCAGGCTGGCATACGTTGTGACCATGGTCCATTCTGCAATCACAAACAGCTTTCCCTAGACTAGGTTTCACAGCTGCAACCACCAATTGAGAACCTGTCTGGTTCCGGCGAGAGGTACAGCTGCCGATCCATACAATCCAGTGAACTAGTCTCTGGAGTTCCCTGTTGTGCACCTGAGAGTAGGGATCCACTTCTAAGGTAGACACTAGGGAGCCCAGAACCCTCATATACTCCTGAACTTCAGGCGAGGGCCACTCTAGAGCTTGTGACACATTCTGCATGACCTGGCAAGAAAACCTTCCCCATTTGGGAATTTCAGCACCTGTTAAGGCTGCACCCATAGTGGACCAGAATCTGAGCACATACCTGGACCTGCTGAGCCAGGAGTTCCTCCGACAGAGCCTTGAGTAGTAAGTCACCCAGAAAAGGAGTCATCTGAATAGTCCTTGTGTGAATGAAGGCCGTCAAGGCCCCCATGACTCTGGCAAACACCCAAGGAACAGAGGTCAGCCCAAAGGGCAGAGGGGGAACTGGAAGTGCTCCGAGTCAAAGACAAAATGCAGATATCGTTGACTCTCTGGATGAACCGGGATGTGCAAGTAAGTATCCTGAGTTGAGAGATATGAGGTACTCCCTTGAGCACATAGCTGCGATGGCAGAATGAGAAGCCTCCATCTTGAAGTGAGTAGTCTCCACATACAAGCTGAGTTGCTTGAGGTCAGAATGGGATGGCAGCCACCATGTTTCTTTGAAACCACAAAGAGGTTGGAATAGAAGCCTGAATCTCCCTCTGGAGGAGGCACAGGAACTAAAACTCTCTTGTTCAGGAGTGACTGTAACACTTCCCTGAACATCTGCAGCTTTTCCTGGCCCATTGGGACCCTGGATAGGAAAAATCTGAAAGGAGGAAGGTACATGAACCCTACTCTGTACTCTTCCAAAACTACCTATAAAACCCACTGGTCCACACAGTTTTCTTGTCATAATAGGGCATTTGGAGGACATCTGAGGTAACAGGGTGCTCTTGCCCCAGTAGTATCAGTAGTATCACTGATGATATGCTTTAACTTAGGACCAAAAAGAGAGTTGGCCTGAAAGGGCAAGAAAACCAGTGACCAGTAAGCCTCAAAGTGCGTTGCACAGTAACAGATAAGGTTGAGGCCTTGGCTGAGAATCTGATCTCCTCAAACAGGGCATCAGAAACATACATGTTAGCCTCTGACATGTTGGCTAAAATAGCCAAAAGATCCTCCTTGGGGACACGCGTACGGACAGCGTTCATAAGTTCTTCACCCCAGACCGCAACAGCTCTGTTGACCTAGGCAGAGGCAAAAATGGGCCACAATGCAGCTCCAATGGCAGAAAGTTGGAGGATAGAGTCAATCTCCTTATCTGCCACATCCTTAGGGCTTGCCGCATCTGCCAATTGCAGAGCAGTGGACTTGGCTAGCCTGGAAATAGGGGGGTTCACAGAAGGAGAAGAAGCCCACTGCACCAAAGCTGCCTCTGAAAAGGGGCACAGCTTAGAGAACATCTTAGAGACATTCAACATCTTATCAGGGGTCTTCCACTCATCCAGAAAAATCTGATCAAGAGTGGCATTAGTGGGAAAGACAGTAGAGGACTTCCTACACCTCTGAAATACACCCTTAGCGGAAGAACCCTCATCAGAGGTGTCAGAAACCTGAAGGGTCTGTAAAATAGCCCTGATGAGTCCCCATAGGAGTAGGAAGAATCCACATCTTCACATTTCCTTTCCTCTTTGTCATCTTCAGAAGAGTCCTCCTCAGAGGAGCCTATTAGTGCGGGCAAACATGGGGCCTTAGGGGCCACAAATCTGAAGGTGGTAGGGGGCTTCCAAGACTGAAGAACCCCTTGGCTACAAAGAGAAAATTGTGCCATAGGGGACAACAAATTCTTTATCGAAACTGACTCTTGTTCAAGGCTGGAGGGACCCGGTAGAGTAGTAGGGGCCACAACACAAGAGGGGCAGAGAGATCCAGAATACTTTCTAAGGAGCCCAGTTTGGCATGAGGAACATGCTAAGGGGGGTCAGAGACACCCCTGAGTCCCTAGACTTAGGTCTAGCCCCATGTCCCTTTGGATCCGACACCCTCACAGGAGTAGTGTCAAACTAGTATAACATACCAGTAACAGTTCCCCAGAGTAATAATTCACCCTAGAAAAGCCCAGAAAAGTACTTATCTGGCAGGCGAAGAGTTAATCTGGAGAAAGAGAGCAAGCAGTTCCTGTGTAAGATAAGCAAGAGAGAAGTAAAACGGCGGCTGCAAAACAGGCAGTCAATCAGGAAAAAGTCAGTGAAATGGGCATTCTGGGCAATGTAATCTTCAATGTTGATGTTGCCTAGCAATGCCTACAACTCTGATCGTGGGCCCCCAAGACACTCATGACATGAACCAGATGAAAGGGCATGAGGAGACAGAAGAACACTGTGTGATAAATGGTTCCAGAGAAATGTCCCAGAGAAGTTCTCCCGTAGAAGTCAATGCAGCAAAGATGGCTGTGGCTAGGGAAGTGTGTCTTAAAGGTGCCATGTGCCCATGGGTCACAAAAAAAGTGACCCCCAAACACCTAAAGACTCTAGGGGGCATGAGGGGGGATTAAAAAAGACACAGACCCGAAGGGAAAAGCCCAGGAAAGGCTCTTAACCCAGAGAAAACAGCAGAGAAGGGAGTTAATTACTATGTAGCCACCCATACTCCACAACCCAGGGAAAGAACAGAAATAGAATACCCAACCTGAGTGCAGGAGCCCAAGGGCTCAAAGACAACCCCTGTATGGAGGGGCACAAGAGGGAACAAGGTGGACTAAGACACTCAAGGGGTAACTCATCAATCCTCATCTTCTGTCTTCAGGTTAAAATTGAAATATCCTGTACCACATCATTGATTCTGATGTGAAGGAAAAAGGGAAAAAGTAGAGAAACTGCACTTTTCATGAGAATCCCTGTAGAAGGCTGGAATTTATGCTTTTTGTTTAATTTTTGTGACAAATATTTTCATACATCTCTAGATGCAGATACACTAGGATGTATGTCAGAAGCCATCATGTGCAGTAGAGACTGCGCACGCTGCAGTCATGCGCAATAGAGACTGCCCGCGCTGCAGTCATGCTTAGTACCGTCTGTCTGAACATGCCGAAGCTGATACAGAGTGGGGCACTCCAAATTCGGATAGGAGTCCTCTCTGTGCACCTACCATGGACCGCTTGGTGAGCAGAGAGGCTCCGGGCACCAGCCGAAGCTGCTGGATGGCTATGTGGCCTGTGTACACAGGCTTTTAAACTAGTGTAAACATATTTAAGTTTTATGCCAATACTTTGCATCTTTCCAGAAGGGTCTTATTTTGGATCATGTCCTAAAAAAGAAAGAATCAATGTAATCTCTCCTGTTTCTGAACATTTCAGTTCTAGTAACTGTTGTAACTTTTCTACCATAACAGACACAAATACAACCTTTGCAGTTAAAGGCCAAGGAACATCTTTTTGTTTATAGAGGGGTAACAAACCAAACAAAGCTGCTCTCCCAGTTTTCTCTGCCGATTTCTTATTTTAAATTTATATTTAATGGGATAGTAATAATTATTACTAATCCCTATATTAAAGTCATATTAAAAATAAATGTATTGCCCCCAGTGTCATCTCTCAAATCTTTATGATTTGAGAGATAATAATCACTCCTAAAGTTGCCCTCTCCCTCCCCCTTCCCAGAAGTCAGCGTTGTAGCTGACTGAAGGGAAATCCGGTCTTATGATCATCAGGCGGCTCTGCAGCAGAGCCGTGATTGCGTTAATAAAAAAATATATATTTCACTAAAACGGTCTTCTACGTGTGCTTGCAAACCAAGCACACGTAGAAGACCATTTCAGTGAAAAATTTATTTTTTATTAATGTGATCTTGGCTGTGCTGCAGAGCCTCCTGAAAGTCGTATGACAGGCTTCCCTGCAGTCAGCTAGAATGCTGACTATGGGGAAGGGGGAGGGAGAGGGCAACTTTAGGAGTGATTATCTCTCAAACCATAAAGGTTTGAGAGATGACACAGGGGGCAATACATTTATTTTTAATATGTCTTTAATATAGGGATTAGTAATAATTAAGTATTACTATCCCTTTGAGGGTAAGTCAACAGTTTTTATTAAAAAGTAAACATTTCAAACAAGTGTACTGCCACAGCTGAGAGATGCAAATGCAATTAAATCTCATATCTGTATTTTTTGGAATAGAAGAGGTGCAATATTTTATGGCCTTCCAATTTATGGTGGGGTTGTTACTATTGTATTATCTATAAAGTGACAATGACACTCAGCTAGCCAGAGACAGAAACAGAGAAAATGTTAGTATCAAATGGAAAATCACAAAAGCACTGCAATCAACCTCTCCCAAAAAATGCATTTGTCAGAATTTGAACCTTTAACTGTTAAAGTGATCCAGCAGTTCTGTTTATAGTGCTAAATGTGATTCTGGTTAGCTAGAACTGTCACTGTAATGTTATACTGATAATCTCTGGGATATCCAGCAGTCTACCATCTTTCAGTCCTGTGAACTCTGCCAGATTCTTGCGGTTTACTTTCTTTCTTTATACTCCTCATTAAATTTTTTGTCTTAAATATAGATTAAATCTGTGGTGGGAAAGTACAGTATCACATATCCTATCCTAAAACGTGTGTAACGACGCAGTCATGCGCAGTACAGACTGCTGAGTGTGCTGCAGTCATGCGCAGTAGAGACTGACTGCGCCGTGGCTGATACAGAGCTGGATGCTCCGAAGGAGCGTCCAGCTCTGTATCAGCCGCGGCGCGGACAGTCTCTACTGTGCATGACTGCCCCACGACCGTCTGGCAGTGGCACTGTGGCCCGTGTAACGTGCTCTTCAACTAGTATAGTAATATTGCATTGAATGTTGACATAACAGATACACCCATAATTTACTCCCAGAACAAACCTGATCATAAATCAACAAGGGAATGGTAAGAAATCCTTTAAAAAATATCCTTTTAAAAATGTTTACTTGAAAACAATAAATGAAGCCCGGGTCATGGCTTAATTTATTGGTTTTTAAATAAGTATTTATAAATGCATTTCTGCCTTGAATACTAGTGTGCTGTTTCTTATAGGAGTACATACTGGTTTATATTTTATAATAGTATTAATTTAACCCAGTACCACTATATATATATGAGTGCCCCCTTTCTCTCATCGTTGAGATAACAGAGTAGTTTGAAGTGGAGCAACTGAACGCAGGTGTATCTGTTTGGAGGCAGCTATCATTTCCTGCACAGGCTGATTTTGTTCCAGGTCCATTGTTACATCATCACACAGGAAATGTGAGTAGTTCTAAAAAAGGCAAACATTATTTTAGCTTACAGTAAATTTAATTTTCTTGGTCATAGACAATGGTAATCTGATAAATCAGGAAACAAAAATCTAAGCTTAAGAAAACCACCACCGCCTACCTCCATATGTTGAGTAAATAGGTCTGGAAAACAGCCATAAAAAGGAAGGGAAATCATGGTGAATACTAAGCCAATATAATTTTCTCCATTCCTGGCCATCCACTGAAGCTATACGAGCAGTAAAACATCAAGTGGGGGAAATAAAACATAAACAACTCAATATCCAAGAACACACCACACATTATTCAGCAAAATTCCCACAGGAGCCTTTATTATGCAACAGATGCTGATTGCTAAAGATTCAGAATGAGCACTCAGTCTGTAATGAGTGATGAATTTCTAGAAGGAAGTCCATGAAGTTGCTTTGCAAAGATCATCTGCATGAACACTAGCCCCTGCTACCCAAGAAGCTGAAATTGCTTTAAATAAAATGAGCAAAGCCCTGGGGAACTGGAAACATCTGCCTCTGATAGGACCTCAGAATTTCAGAATGAAGGAGAGGATCCACCTCATGATGGCTTTAGACACTTCTTCTCTCTTCCTGTATCAAGAAGGGTCAGCACTGAAGGTTTCCTGATAGCAGCAGTCCTTTCTAAATATCGTTTTAGAAAATAGACCATTTCAAGGTTAGCCAACATGGAGGTTTTTTTGCTATATCAGACTGTTGTGGAAAAGCAGAAAGGGAAATATCTTGAAAGCACTAGCTCAGCATGATATATACAAGTAATAGATATGCAAAAAATCTAGTCTCATGTAAATAAGGCATGGAGTGCAGCATGGAATGAGAGGATTCTCCAAGTCCCCAAAACTAGGAAAATCTACATCAAAAACAAAAACAAACCTGCGCTGCTGCATGCAAATTAACCAAATGTAAATCCTGTGTAAATATATATGTCATACTAATGTGTTCGGTTATCTATTGGAAAGTAATGAGGATTTTGTTGCATAGTTTGGCCAAAGCCTCTTTAAACACTTACCTCCCCAAGTTACCCCATTTGAAGCAAGTCCTAACAAATATACAGTATAATAACATTTTTCTAACTTACAAAAACATTCTGAAATTGAATCATTTGCAGTGAGTGAGTGGGGACCCAAAAGGATTGGAAAACCCTGACAATCCCCCTTTATAGGTCCATCCCACCCACCACTGCGAACTACAATTAAAGATAATACCAGGGCCAGATAAGCCAATCAAGGATAAGATCATATACTGTATTGTGCATTTATGATAACCCATTTTTTACAATAATAAACAGTAGTGCATGACTGGAACTTAAAGTGCATTTGTTATATTTCGTTCTCTCCTTTTCAAGGGTTAATTCTTTCATTCAGTATACAGACAGCAACTGAAGGGTTAAAGTCTCTTTACCTCTTAAAGGACCACAGCCAGAGAAATTTAGAAGTAGAAGTTCTTTTATTTGCCAAAGATTTGACAAAATAACAGGTTACAAGATGTTTCAAGATGGTTCAGCATTTCAGGGGTTAATGATGTTATCTTGGTATGGCAGCAGCATGATGTTACAGCTGTTTTCTGCCCTTCTTTCTTATTCTTTCTTTTAAGGCTGACTATTATATAGTCTAAAAAGCACATGGTCATCAGCTATAATCCACTGCATATGTTCAAACATGGAAGTACTGTGAGTCTTCTAATGAATATTAATTAACCACGTGTAATGCATATATATGGATTTGATTGACTTGCACAGATGATAACTATGAAGTCACTAGTATGCTAGGATAGGCTAATGCTAGGAGGAGTGGCAGCTAAATTTAACTTAACTTTGAGAGCAAGGTGATCTAATTCTATACTTATCTGTTATCTGCTGATAATTTAAAGATATAGTGAAGCAATTCTGATCTAACATGCCCCCCTTTTTATGGTGTTCAAGCCATAAATGTAACTCTGTCACTATTTATCTGTGGTATATTTAATCGTATATCTGAGACATTGTTTATAGTCTCTTAACTGAGTTGATCTTCAATTCTCTTTCTACTCATTGTTTATCCAGAAACTTTAACAAAGAAATTACCAACAGTGAGTTCTACCAAACAATCTTACATAGTTTTCCAATTCTACACACCAAGAATTACTTATATATCTTAACCATTCTATATCAAAACAATAGTCTAGATTGGTGTGTGAAATTCCAAAACTTAAACAAACAAGTATAATTTTTACTTGTTCAAAATCAACTGTGGTAATGTCAATCTACAAATAACAATTATTAATTAATTTCCAGTACTATTAAAGAAATCTAGTCCATTTTAGTTAACAAACTTATCTTTGACATATGCCATGTTATAATAGTTTTCCATAGACAAGTGTGACTTAGATAATCAGCTAGTCTAAGTATATAAATGCACATGTCAGCTAATACACATTAGCTTAGGCCTTCAGCATATCTATATATGGTATCACATGTTTCTTTGAATCATGAGAGGGAGTAGCTTAAACATAACTGTTCCTATGATGTCACTCATACATTCCAAGAGCTCTTGAGTTACACATCATTTGTATCACATTCATTCAGAAATCACAGGAAGAGTATGTTTTTACTAAAACTATACTAATTCCACAGCTTCCCTCTTATCTTCATAATTTAGAAACAATTCTTCCATAGAATATCTATATATTAACTATTTTCCATAATATCCAAAATTAATATTACACCAATTGTGGAAATTATGCTATATTTACCAATTATATAGATACCATATATTGAGTTTGCATATAATTCCTTTTGGATTTTTCTCCTATAGTACTGAAAATATATCTCAATTTAGTACTTAATCAAAATCTATCCTTCCTCAACATAGATCAGAATCCTCGCAAAAGGTCGGTCTCTGTTGCACAAGAGGATTTACATCAAGTACTAATTTACATTAAAACAAATACCAACAATAACAATAATGTCACAACATTAATAACATTTGCTACAATATTTCTGTATACCAAGATACTGTGTCCATATATAAAGTCAATAATAAGTCTTTGAAGTCCAATATTCAATGTCCATTGTCTTTTAAGAGTCCCATGTTTATCACTTTAGTGATTAAACAAAAAACGAACTTGTTGTTGTTTTCTTTTCCACATAATGATATCACCTATAACAAGAACAAGTGCAGTATCAGATTTTTCATACACACATTTACAAATATTATGTATTATTAACAAATATTTATTTCAAGTTTTACATAATATCTTGTAAATCTCATGTTACCTTAAATCTGAAAACTAGATATTTTTATCATTATATGACAGAGTAACCTTAAAATTCATAGAACATAATATAGACTTGTAATCTGTCATATAATATATCAAAATTATAAATTGTCTTGGAAAAGATAACTCTCTTTCCATAACAGAGATATATTACATTAAGATTCAATACAACTAAGACTCTTTATTGCTAATTACATAGCATTGTAATACAATACCATACATTGTATGTATATAGACTAAAGTATATTGACATATTTAACTTTACACCATTTCATATATTATAATTACATATAACTTATTCCAAATACATTCTGGCATTCCTACAGATATCATGTATCCGTTATAAACAAATGTAGTATCAGCATCATTATTTGGACACATATAATTTACAGTGGTCCAAATGAACCCAGAAACATTTCTGTCTACGTTTATTTTGGGCATAACTCTGTGGCCTTTGTACTTTAAACACTGTTTTACCTTTAATGTCAACAATGTTGTATGGACCTTCCCAGCTAACTTCAAAATCATTTGATTTTCTGTAAGTCTTAATTAGTATTTTATCTCTTTTACGAAACTTTGAAAAATTTGGAGATACCATTATTTTCTTGTGACATGTGACATTTTCATCTGTCATTTGTTTACATTGCCTGTACTGTTTATTAGAAAACTTTTTACTCTTGGTACTGCATTGGTTAGATTTGATATTTAACTCTTTAGGTGTCACAGAACACTTCTTATCTTGGTCAAGAGTGTATGTCTCGGTGTCCATCTGTGTGTCTGTCTGTCTAACAGAAACCATAGATACACTAGAGTCACTTATTACAGTGAATTCCTTATCCAAGAAATCAGTTACAATTTTACCTTTAGTAAAACTTTCTTCCTGATCTATTGATACCTTAGAGCAACTATTTCTCCAAATAGCTTTATTCTTAATCTCAATGATTAATCCAGCTGTCTGTATTAAATCAATACCCAAGATATTATTTTCAACAGTCTCACTGTACCAGATGTCAATGTTCTCATGTAATTGTCCTGGAATTTCTAATGTCACATCACTTATCAATTTTACCTTTGTCTCTCCCTGTCCATCAAATCCTACAATGGAACAAACCTGTGAATTTGGTGATAGTTGTAACTTGTGATTTGTTATGGAAAGCTGGGCACCTGTATCAATGAGAAATTCTGTTTCGTGGCCCCCTAGGAGACATTTGATAAAAGGTCTGCCAGTCCCATCCAGGTATAATGGAGTTAAAAACTTAAAGGAACTGGATGCCTCACATGGTCTATTTTTGTGACATGCACATTCCTGTGTCAGTGTGTCAGTGTTAGGATCCCTGACTTGGGGAGGTTTAGTTAGAACTGAGGATTGGATATAGCCACTCTGATTTTCAGATTGTATATTCTGTGAACATGTATTACAATCTTGCATTAAATGTCCCATTTTATGACATAGGAAACATTCTTGAAGACATTCCTTTGGAAAGTAATTACAATCTCTGGGATTTTTAGTTGTAGGAATATGATTCCTGCTGGTGCCATTAACTCTATGAGTGCCATAGGACATAGCTGACACTGCAGCTTTAGGAATGTTTTTCTGTAACTGCCGTCTGATCTTATCAATAAAAGTAGCTGCATCAGTCAAATTATTTTTCTCTGAAGCTACAACAATAGCTGTTGGATCTAAATATTTAAATTTCCTAACAAAGGCCTTTACCATGGCTTCTGGCATTTGTTCTTCTGTAATCCTCATAATTAACCTGTATGCTTTTTCAAACTTCAACATGAATACATGTGGGTCGTCAGTCATAGTAGGGTTTAGACTCTGTAAGAATTCTACCATTAGCTCTGTCTCACCTGTTGAGAGTTTAATTAACTGTAGCAAGCGATCAATTTCATTTCCATGTATTGTTACACCATTATCTGTGTATGGCCTACTGATAGGTGGAGTTAACCTTCTAGAAAAATCTATAGGTAGCCAAAATTTAAAAATACAATTTTTCTGATGATTTGTTAAATCAAATTTATCTGTTATTGATTCAAAAACATCAGCATTATGAAAGGCATCAAGACTGAGATTATAGACAGGAATCTCCTTGACCAATTTTAGTAAATAAGCATAGATTTTCAGATTCAATGTACTTCTTAAGATCTCTGTTTCTGTTTCTTCCTCATTATCATCATGTATATTGGTATATGGGTTAGGAATGATTGATGTTTTCCTGGTACTTTTGCCTGCACACACATGTTTAACCTCTTGAGTGTCAACACCATGTATGTCCACCTGATTTTCTAATGCAATTATACGCTGACTTAAAATATTACAGTTGGAACATTTAGTTACATCGTTACTTAGGTTAGAACAAACATGTTCATCTTGTAAAATCATTTCATTGTATATTTTTACCATTTTCATCACATTCCTAAGTTTCTTTTTTTCTTTACCAATAGATATAAATTTCTTGTCAATTTGATTATTCTCTATCTGACATTGTTCCCATAAAGTTTGCCATAACTCCGAATTTGTTAAATTAGGCGGAATCTGGAAATTAACATTGATTCGCTGTGCAGATTTATTTATAAACAGATGCATTTTCTTTTTTACCCAGAGTGCAAATAGTACACATTCACTCTATGACCTCTATGACCTCTGGTGTTCAACAAATCTGTGCCTGCTGTCATTTAACTCTTTGAATGCCAAAATGTATTTCAGTTTGCAACACACATATTTTGACTTTTAACCGACATAAAACAAATATTATATGTATGAAGATGTCTTATTATCATACACTAAACTTTATTATTTGAGAAGATAATCATTCTTATACCATAGACTTCTAATTAGATTTATACAAGTCAGTAGCACAAGAATTATATCTATCTAGAATATTTTCTCAAACAATAACCATACCATCAATATCTAGACTTCAATATATTTTTATGTTCCTTTATAATCATAGATATAACCAATATCTCTGATTTAAACTTGGGAGCAAATATGCTTTTTTGAAAAATAGGTCATATATAAAAAATATATAAATATATACTTTTTCATATGCACATAGTCAATATGACCCCAAAACAAAATTCATAAAGAAATTTGCAATCAACAAAACCTCTCTATGGATTTATAACCCAATATTCTTTAGGAACAAAAAAATAAAAATTGAGATAACTTTTATTTTTTTTAAAAAATAGAATCAATTTTCACCTTCTTAATGTATATCTTCTAATGCTTAGCTTTTATATGTATATTTAAAACAGCTCCCCCTACAGGTGGAGTTGTGAAATTACACTCTTATTTCAAACTTTTTAATAAGTCTCAGTTACAGATGTAACATATCTTTTAACCATGTTATTTAAACTATAATAACAGTTATACAGTGTATCAGTGTTAATCTATACTCCATTTAAAACCTATCACACAATGTTCCTAAAATACTGCAAAGATCTGCTTTCACTCACTCATTTATATTTTTTAATCCTTCATTCTCTCTTAATGAAGCGAATAATTTCTCTAAAACCCTTGTTTAGGAAATGTATAAATATAAACAAAATATATTCAAAATTCCCTGCACTTTGACCTTAGAAATACTTCTCTATCTAAGGAATCTGTACATTGGCTATCTTCAACACATGTGACTAGCATTTTTTTAGGAAATGAATATAATTTTAACAACACTCTCAGAAAATAGTACCAAGGATGTAAACCTTGTACTGCAGTATATATATTTCTTCACCAACAAATATGTATTTGTGTGATAGCTCATTCTCTAGTACAAAAGCAAGGAGTATTCTAGATATCTTTTACACATAAACTGTTAACCATACAGAATCTATAAGTTGAGACTTATTAAGACAATTTCTGCTTATTCCTAATATTTTGATATCTTAAACCCAATTAAACATTTACTTAATCAATGATCTCTTTAGAAGGAAGGCATTATACTAAAACAGTACATTCTATCTTTTACAAATATCAGTTATCAACAAAATTACAGTGACTTGGAAATTAGAATAAAACATATTTACCAAATAAATATCTTTGTTTCTTTCCTGGTGTCTGGAGAAGTCTTGTCTGGATGGAGGGCTGTGTTCTTTCCTCTATTCAAAGGAAAATGGGAAGAGGACCTGGAGCTGTCCTGCTTCATCCTGTAGGTCAGAGGCAAAATGGCGTTTCTTGTATTCAGACCTCATGGCTCATGGCTGTGTTCTGGGTTGCAGCTGTCTTTGTCAATCACTTCTTCCATTGGATTGAAAAACTTCTCAGCAGCTGTTTTTGTCACTCACATATACTGTGGTTCTTCTCTCCTCAACACTGCAAGTTAACCCTTTGTCTGTATTGTGGACTCAGACTTTTTCCAATCCACAGGGAACATTCACATATCCCCCCTTGAACAAGGCTGAGGACACCTTAGATTCTTTACAGGCAGATACCTTACGGTAGTCTGTTGTCGTGGGCTGGCTCGCCAATGTTATATTTCGTTCTCTCCTTTTCAAGGGTTAATTCTTTCATTCAGTATACAGACAGCAACTGAAGGGTTAAAGTCTCTTTACCTCTTAAAGGACCACAGCCAGAGAAATTTAGAAGTAGAAGTTCTTTTATTTGCCAAAGATTTGACAAAATAACAGGTTACAAGATGTTTCAAGATGGTTCAGCATTTCAGGGGTTAATGATGTTATCTCCTGAAATGCTGAACCATCTTGAAACATCTTGTAACCTGTTATTTTGTCAAATCTTTGGCAAATAAAAGAACTTCTACTTCTAAATTTCTCTGGCTGTGGTCCTTTAAGAGGTAAAGAGACTTTAACCCTTCAGTTGCTGTCTGTATACTGAATGAAAGAATTAACCCTTGAAAAGGAGAGAACGAAATATAACAGCATTTTATCGTAGATCATAGTTTTAACTGTGAAATTGAATTAAATAAAACATGGTGAAAAAGGACCTGGAGGGAGAATCGAAGAGTGATTGCAAAGCTACAAGATAGCATCACCAGAACAAACAGGCGGAGCAGCTGGAAGACTCATCCATTATAGTGGATTCCTCTACCATCTCCATTTGCTGATATTCTGCCACATATAGTGGATAAATGGGAGAGTAGGATACCTTAAAGTCCCATCTTTGCATCCAGCCTTATTCACCATAAGCAGTGGGAGAAAGCCAAGAAGGATCACTGCTGCATCTAAGAGACCAGGACGATGAGGTAGACGTGATATTTTTACTATCACTAATGCTTGAAAATTGTGGAGTCAATTCACAATGCAGCCATCGTCCTAGGCCTTGGTCATGTGCCCCGTGCCTCCACCATGTTAATGACTGAAGCACTGTTGTGAGAACTGGATAACTTGCTCAAAGTCCATCATGAATGTGTACCATTACTGAAGAAGAGCTTAAAGATCCAACATTTTCCACAAAGGAAAAATCATCCTACTAGCTGGAAGATAGGAAACAAAAAGACACGGAAAAAGGTTGAGGAGGCATTTTAAAGCCTAGTTTTGTGTCTCCCATCCTATCAAGTGGGGATAGATCGTCATCTTCCTCTCCACTACCCTCATGAACCCCCTCCTTCATCATGTCTTCTCCCTTTCCTCCTCCTCCACATAAAGACAAAATAGCATTTTTTTTATATTGCCACCCCTTAAATTGTGATAAAATCTTTGAAAACTATGACATTTCCAACTGTATTAATTACTTACTGCTCTTATGATAATAATGGCATATCATTGGTATGAGTTCACATACTGTAAAACAAAAAAAAAAAAAAACAATAAGCCTATTGCCAGTCATCTACAAGGTCTACAAGGTAATATCAATGGACATTGTAACAAGTTACAGAGCGGCATAATCAATCCAACCTTCAGTTATGCATAGCCTTCATTGACTATGAAAAGACCTTTCACTCAGTGAAAAAAGAAAGCAATAATCAATGTCCTGATCAACGAATAAACAGAGCTTACATCAATATCCTCCAATCAATATATAAAAATGCAACTGCATCAGTATAGGTCAACAATGATAAAGTTCAGATCAACATGAGAAAATGTGTTCGAGAAGGAGACACAATTTCCCCAAAACAATTTTCTGCTTGTTTAGAAGAAATTTTCCACAAACTAAATTGGGACAAAAAAGGACTTAACATCAGTGTAGATTATCTACATCACATACATTTTACAGACAATATCATACTCTTGCCAGTAGTCCTAAGTACTGCAAGAGTGAATTGAAGAGCTTCAACAGGAAAGCAAAAATTTTGGTCTGAAACTGAATATAAACAAAACACATCATATTTAAAAAATGTATCATACTAAGAAAAATCACAGTAGATGAACAAGAACTAGAAGAGGTGGACAAGTATGTTTTCCTTGGACAGGAAATGTCAACAGATGGAAACAAATAAATAAAACTGGCATGGCAAACATTTGAAAAAAACGTAGTAGTATTGTATTTAAAGCGATAGTAATGTTTAAATTTTATTTTATTTATTATTGTAGGCATTAAAAATTAAGTACATCTGTGTAAGTCTTATCTCTCAAACTTTTATGGTTTGAGAGATACAACTCACTAAAGTTCCCCCCTCCAGGCTGCTTTACAAAAGTCTGCCATCTAGCTGACAGCAGGAGATTCCTGTCCCAGCATCAGCCTACGGCTCTTCAGCAGAGCCAAAATTGCACTATTTAGAAATAAATGCGTCATTGGAACGGTCTACAAAGTGTGCATGCAAACCAGGCACACTTTGTAGACCATTCAATTACATAATTATTTCGAAATAGCGCGATTACAGATCTGCTGAAGAGCAGCCGGCTGGTCAAATGACCGGAGTCTGCTGCTGTCCCATACAAGCTGAAGCAGCCTGGAGGGGGGACTTTAGCAAGTTATATCTCTCAAACCATAAAGGTTTGAGTGATAAGACTTACACATATATACTTATTTTTTTAATTCCTGCAATATTAAATAAAGTTAAATTTAAACATTACTATCCCTTTAAAGGGATAGCAATACTTAAAGTGTAAAAAAAATATATGTTGTAGGGTTTATGTCCCTGAGTAAAACAAGGGTACTCTCATTGCTGAGAGATATTTTATTAAAGAATTATGACAGCTCAAACTTGAATTTTTTTAGGTGCAATATCACAGTGGCCAGAAATTGTACAGTGGCGCTGTTGCTACACCACCTTTGGAGATTTATGGTCCCAGCACCAGAGCTGTCCAAAGGAAATGAAATATGAAAATATACATATGAATCAAAACAAGAAAAAAATAAAAAATTCATAGCTGTGACACACTTACAGGGAATAGAGGGAAGATAAAGTCAATCTGGTTTCCGAATTACATTGTCCAATGACAAGCCGCTACCCGTCAGAGGTGATAATTAAGTCAATCAATACAGCGGTGTATTCCTTTAGTCTGACAACATGGTATGGTGATTAGACTTCTGTTATAATCATCAAGTGTGTTGAAATGACACACTTGAGGCTTAGGCCTGACTCAACGTGTGCTGCTGTATAGCAGACACTGCGGAGTCCAATAATAGGTCCAAACTGGAATATATAGTAGGTATTGAAAATCTGAACCATGTATGCATAAGTTCCTTAACCCCTGGCTCTACATGTGCTGCTTTATGCAGACATCAAGGAGTCCTATTACAGGGTCAAAAGGATTTAGTGGACATAGAATGGACTGCGGCTGAAAAGCAAAATTCCCAATGGACATATCAGGTTCTGCTGTAGTTTGACATAATCTCAATGGTGTCACATAGAAGTTATACAAGTAACAAAGACAAATCAACTTAAAAAGAATTAATCATCATATATTCAGACTGGCCCCCATCAGTGTCCCATGTTCCCCCCAAAACGGGGGGCCAGCAGCCGCATCAACCAGTGGTGCCGCAGCTGGCCCCAACATCCAAACAGGGAACTCAGTCAGCAAGTGCCCCCTCGCCACGAGCAAATCTACAGACAATGTAATTCGGAAACTGGATCGACTTTATCTTCCATCTATTCCCTGTAAGTGTGTCACAGCTCTGAATTTTTTATTTTTTTATTTTTTCTTGTTTTGATTCATATGTATATTTTCATTTGGGGTGGGGTCTCTTTGGCGTTCCCGTCGGCCTTGCTTGCTCCTAATGCCCGCACTTACCAGAGTATTTCATTTTCATTACACAGATGTTACTTTGTATCATATGTACGTATTAAATATTGTAATAGTATCATCTATATCAGCTTGACTGCAGTGTGTTGTTGGTTTGCTGACACTAGAGATGGCTGTGACAGCCCTAATTAATGTGGAGTGTATGGAGAAGGTCCGGGCATCACAGGGGTTAATGACGCTTGCGGTCCATTACGTTGCACTCCACGATGCTCAGGTACGCTGTCATACTTGCCTCGTGGTGTTTAGGCGCAAACAAACTACTGTATTTAAGGTTGCCTTTCTGTATAGTTTAGTGTCTTGAGGAAGGCCCCAAGGCGGTCGAAACATTGATCTTTTACATACTAAAATAAAAGTTATTTTTCATTAGACCCTAGTGTGCACATGCTGCTTGATGTTTCCGTTCATCTGCAATTCTCTGTCTGCTTTTTCTGGCTGCAACGGGCAAGTAGTTTTCATTGTATTTTGTGATATGGAGTGCCCACCTTTTTCACTTTGTGTGTGTATATATATATATATATATATATATATATATATATATATATATATATATATACAATAAATATACACCTGATTCACTATATATATATGCAAAAGATGCACTCACTGGGTGCTCATCGCAAAGAGGAAAAGTCATTTTCATATGTTTATAATGGAAAGCACTTTGCAGGAAACTTCTTGCAGTGAACAAAAATAATTTACTGGGATCAACATTTCAGCCAGCACTTGTGGCGTTTATCAAGATTACACTGAAAAGTGAAATACAGATCTTATATATCTAAAACCCTACCCCCAAGTTAAAATTGGCACCAAGACCAATGCTGGACACTAAAGAGACATAACCAGTCATTACCCGTATACAGACATGAATATGCATGGGACCAAAATACCTAAAAAAAATAGTGGTAAATTTACATAAGACACAAAGCATGTTAAAAACATAGTGTACATATAATCATAATAATCATGATCACTGCCACAAGTAAAAGAGACAGAGACCACACCAAGATGTGTATAAGAACACACAAAAGTCATAAAATATAAACTGTATAAATACATAGAATGAGTGTGCTCTAATATTTAAACGATTAATAAATATGTGTGTGAAAATAAATCTAGTGGGGAAAGAAAATTAACTCCGTAGCAGTAAATAATTATGCCTCTTATGGCCCGTAAACAGCCAGGTATCAATCAAGCTAAGCACAGACGCCCACGCATCGCAAAGCTGTGTAGATCATTGGGATGCCTAAAGTACATAGTATGCTGCCAGTTACGATTACCATAAAGTATAGGGTTAATATACATCAAAGTAAAGATCTGAGTGCAATAAGCATATCATGTGTGTGGACGGGGCTCAGATGCATTTCATCACTTATCAAAGGAATGCTAAGTATACTTCATTAATGTATACAGGAGATAGAAGCGCTGGGTGTAAATCATACCCTATGCAATATAATATGTAGCAAAATTACATCAAAGAGAGTTTAACTCGTCAAAGGACACAGTTTAAATTGCTACAATTAAATTACCTATACATAGCCTCCTGCGATATAAGAAGGGATCATTAATTAGAACATCAATCATAAAGAATAACATTTGTGCACTGTAGCTTGAATTAGTGAATCATAACATATATATATGGATGAACATCGGTAATCCTATGGTATACCTCGTGAAATAAAATAAGCATCTCTAGAATGTACAGACAGAGCAAATAAACAAATAGACTTAATTGTTTGTAAAATCAGATATTACTTTCCCGAAAGTACATAGTTAGATATGTATCCATTGTCTCCAAATCTAATGTTCAATAATAATGCAGTCACTCAATGTGGTTATCAGGCTCCTGACTGACAAGTAAAGTTCAAACAGTAACATGTTGTAATCAACATTGGTATCTCAAAGAATTCCCGTGACCAGGCATCATATCACATGACAAGGAAACGTCTATTAATCATACCATCCAGCTCTCAAAATCCCATTTGGCTTATTTTAACATGGATAAAGGCTGAGTATGCCCTGAATAATGATGTGCCAGCATAGATGATAATAAGGTATTAAAATATGTACATACCACAAGTTATCTAGTACAGATGCTGTTTCCACATACCTCACTGTCACTTCATATTCATGTTAAGATTCCTTAATCTCACTTTTACCTGAATTGTAGGGTCCTCCGATTAGGCCTATGTCTGTGAAGGTCCTTCTTATTTCCTCTTCTTAGACATAACTCACTTCATATGGAGGTCCCAGTACTAGGTTAGCATTGTATTAACAAGCTGTTGCATTGTAATCCAATATGAGTGGATCTTTTGATTCCTGGGAATTAGAGATAGTGAGAGCATCCTATCCCACCATGGACTTAATCCTGGTTATTCAGGCGAGACTACCAACCTCCACTGGTGCAGAAAAAGCCCTTGTAGATCCAATCGGTGTTTCCAACTGGTTGAGGTAGTGGTCATCTGTGAAGAATGATGAGGTATGAAAAATAGAGTTGTAATCCTTGATGTAACAACAAGTAGATCTGATATTATTGCCATATTTGTAATACACAAAAGGTATGTTGAGTAGTAAGCGGTGGTGTATGTGTATGTAAGACACAAGAACAAATGGAGCAGAGGATAATCTCTTAGTGTAGTATTCAAAAATGCTCAGTCCATTAGAAACATCACTCAAACGTTTGGAAATGTACTCACATTCTTCTGAGGCTTCAACCAGCCTCCAGGATAAATCACTTGCACTGGCTCACACCCCAGTCTGGTATCTTACGTCACAGCTCCAATTTCTCTTGGTACTCAATCAATGTGGAAGCGTCAACTAGTACTTTGTATCACAAACCCAGCACTTCCCGTTGACACAACCTAGTTGTTATAGATGTACAATATTCTTCACCATAAGCCAGAATAAGGGAAGAAAAGTGATGCCAGTCGCTTCAATAAGCTAATTAATAAAAATGAATACCAAATTTATTAATAAAAAAATGTTAAAAAATGAAACACCAACAACAACAATCTAGTATACTGTTGGTTAACTGGTACACAAAATAAATGGAGACCATTTACCAGGAGATCTACCAATCCTAAATTCCCCACAAGGCCTATAAAAATGGTAGACTTTACCTCAGCAGCAACATCAACCTCTGACAGTGAGGGCAACACCACTGATACCAGTACTAGTAACACTTTTTTAGGGGTGACCACAAGATCTCAGGTCCAAATCCCAAGAGATGACCCCACACTAGAAGGGGTGGGAGGAGGCAGCAGAGGAAAAGTATAAAGGACAAGAGCAGGAACACATAATTTTTAATCTTTGTCAACATCAATTAATGACTCCAGAAATGTCAGTGTATCCAAAGGATTGTCCTATGTACCTACAGTACAGCATAATACCACACAGTTTGATACAGAACTGCATACATTTCAGCAGAATTTAAAACTGAAAGACTATTTTAAACAAACCAGAGATAATGAAGATCAATACTCAGTATTCAGACCGATTAACACCAATCCATCCATTAGGACTTTTACTAGACTCATGGTAACTGTTAATGAGCAAGGATCCACACTAAGCAATAACAGATGCAACATCACTAAATCAGAATGGAAAGCTCTTCAAGATCTATCTAAAAACACAGAGATAGTTATAAGACCTGCCGACAAGGGAGGGGCAATTGTGTCATTGGACTATAAGTACTATCGTAGAGAAATTCTTTCACAATTGGCTGATTTCACCACATATGCCCCACTGGATGGAGACCCTACAGCTAGTGACAAACGCAAAATCGATCTGATGCTACGGGAAGCTAAATGTAATAAATGGATCGACAATCCTACAGACTTTCCCAAGCGTCCAGTAATATACACCCTACCTAAGACACATAAGAATGCCACTACACCAACAGGCATTCAGGGATCCAGGGATTATCTCCTGCAGCCACTGGCACGCTTTGTAGATTACTATCTACAATCTTTGCTACCGTTTATTCCTAACTACATTATAGACACAACAGTTTTCTGGCGATCCTAGATGTGAGTAGTCTTTATACTGTGATTCCACTAGAGGCTGGGATTGAAGCTGTCACTGCATTATTACATGAACATTCCAATAAAACTGATAAAGGGATTGGAGGATCGGGTTATAAAGAAAGACTAACCAAACTGGGTTTGTTTACATTAGAGAAGAGACGTCTAAGGGGTGATATGATTACCATTTACAAATACATTCAAGGTGAATACAAGGAACTATCCAATTAATTATTTACGCAAAGAGCTGAGCTAAGAATAAGAGGTCATCCATTAAGACTAGAGGAAAGGCGCTTTCGGCTAAAACAAAGGCAGGGATTCTTTACAGTATGGGTGGCAAAGCTATGCAATTCGTTGCCTCATGATGTTATATTTGCAGATAACGCAACTGTTTTCAAAAAAGCAATGGATGCCTAGCTAGCACAGATCAATATTGAAAATTATGACAGATGGCTTCAAAGCAGATAGGATGTTGATCCAGGGAACTATCTGACTACCAATGGAGTCAGGAAGAAATTTTTTTGACCCACTTGGGCTAAATTGGAAATGGCTTCAGAGGGCTTATTTTTGCTTTCCTCTGGCTCAACAGGGGTGTTTTGGCATGGGCTGGACTTGATGGATGCACTATGTTAATATGTTACTATGTCTCACATACAATTTCTTTAAGTTTGAGAATATTTGCTACAAACATATCTCAGGGACAGTTATGAAGAGCAATGTGGCTCCCACATACGCCAATTGCTACATGCACAAATATGAGCAGCAACATATATTATCCACATTTCAAGACACAATATCTTGATACTTCCAGTTCATCAATGATATTTTAATTATTTGGACTGGCTCTCTGTGATGATTTTGTATTCTACATTAATAATTTACCATTACCTATAAGATTCCCATATCATATTGAGTCATTATCCATAGAATTCCTGGATGTCACACTGTAGATAGAAGACCATAAAATTAATTCCACCAATTTCAAAAAGCCTACGGATAGAAACACTTTGCTACACAATGACAGTTTCCACCCGGCACACACCACAAAAAGTATGCCATTTTCCTAGATGATCAGAATCATTAGGAATAACAGTGACCCCAAAAAGCACTAACTCAACTATTTGATCTCAAAATCAGACTACTACAGAGAGGCTACAGGGAACAAGACTTGGATGCACAATTACAGAGAGTATTGGGCAATACCCAAAACTTGTTATACAAACAGAAAGATTGGAAATCATTAGAGAGACTTGTTTTCCCTATGACATATACAACTGCCACTAAGAGTATCACCAAGACAGTTAAAACATATTGGGATATACTCGCAACTGATCCAGCACTACCAGAAATCTTCAAAACGCAACGATTAATTAGCTATAAAAAAAAGGAGCTAATTTAAGGGATATACTGTCACGGTTTGTTTTGACTCTCAGACACAGAGTTAAGATAAAAACACAACTTTTTTGAAAAGTTTAAGGAGAACCCTCGCGGGTTAGGCATACACATATAACAACATTAAATTTGTACAAGGCAGTAGTGAGTAGTGGTACAGAGAATGTGAGACAGGCTCTACCGGCCTTGCCAATATACCGGGCAAGGCAGCCTTGAGACTGGTACAACGAGAGAGGAGGCTCTACCAGCCTTGCCAATATACCGGGCAAGGCAGCCTCGCTAAACCATGAGACTGCAAGTACTGGTGCACAGTCAGAGATGGCCTCAGCAACTGGCATATAGGTGGAGTAAACCAGTCGCCTACGCTGGGCACACAGAGGCCTTGCCAGGGCTATATAGGTGTCAGAGAGCACCCGGTAATAATGGAGCGAACCAGTACCCGCGTACTGGGTTACACAAGTCTCTACCGGGGCTGTAAAGGATGCAGCGAGCCACCGAATATACGTGGAGTGAACCAGTACCCGCGTACTGGGTTACACAATAGTCTACCGGTGCTGTATGGAACGCAGCAAGCAACCGGTTATACATGGAGCGTACCAGTACCCGCGTACTGGGTTACACAAGACTCTACCGGTGCTGTATGGGATGCAGCAAGCCACCGGTTGTACGTGGAGTGAACCAGTACCCGCGTACTGGGTTATACAAGACTCTACCAGTGCTGTATGGGATGCGGGAAGCCAGCGGTTATACGTGGAGCGAACCAGTACCCGCATACTGGGTTACACAATAGTCTACCGGTGCTGTATGGAACGCAGCAAGCAACCGGTTATACATGCAGCGAACCAGTACCCGCGTACTGGGTTACACAATAGTCTACCGGTGCTGTATGGAACGCAGCAAGCCACCGGATATACATGGGGTGAACCAGTACCCGCGTACTGAGTTACACAATAGTCTACCAGTGCTGTATGGAACGCAGCAAGCCACCAGTTATACGTGGAGCGAACCAGTGCCAGCATACTGGGTTACACAATAGTCTACCGCTGCTGTATGGAACACAGCGAGCAACCGGTTATACATGCAGCGGACCAGTACCCGCGTACTGGGTTCATGAATATATGAGAGATGAGAATGTCGTCAAAGGTGACTAGAAGGAGAAGGCACTCTGCAGGTGATCCAGGAGCAGGAATACAGCCGGTACAGGGCAAGAAACAGGAACAGCGACGGCAGCCAGCCGGACCAGGAACGGCAGCAGGAACAACAGCCCAAACCGGATCAGGAACGGAAGCAGGAACCGAGGAAGCTGTCAGGCAGGAACTCAGGCGATCACTGGAGATTAGTAGAGTAGTAATGGCCCAGGAAGCTCAGGAACACAGTGCAGGTGCAGGCGACATAGAGACACCACGAAAGGGCAACCAAAGGGTGCCCAAGCCAAGTCTAAATAGGCAATACTGGGCAGGCTGAAGACAGGCAGCCAATGGAGAGCCCATTCAGGTAACTGACAGGAAAAGGCAGCAATCACGGGCACCGTGATATATACTGGTTAAATCGGATCCTACACAATGTTACACAAAGAAGAAAAGCACTTGGTTAATGGGGCCCAAACTAGGCTGTTACAATTGTCCAGATTGTGTGACATGTAGAAGTCTGATAACAGGTCCTAATTTCACCAATCCCATTGATGGATCAATTATCAAGATCAATTACAGACTCCCATGTACTATTACCTAAGTCATTTACATTATTAAATGTCCCTGTGAGAAACTGTATGTAGGTTTACAACCACTATGCTGAAGGAAATAATAGACAACCATAGGGCCACGATAGTGAGGGCATGTGCTGACCAAAAAAGTGACAAGCCAGTGGCCAGACACTGGTTGGAGTTACAACATCTGCCATCATCTTTAAGATGCATGGCAATTGGGTGCTGGAGGGGAGTATGACGTGATTACGCACGTGCACGCTCCGGAAGGCGGGGTAGGAGTTGGCGGGGATGAGTTGATCTGGGAGACGCTGAGGATTGAGTGGTGGAGGGCCGAGCTGAGTTGCAGGTGAAGCGGGGTACCACGTTAAGTTACCGGTTGGCTGGAGGTGGAAGAAAGAAGAGATAAGTGAGAAACCCGGGAAAGTGAATTGGATGCGGGATGTAACTGCTCCGGTTAAGTGGCGGAGGAGGTGGATGATGAGGAGCAAACGGAGATACGTGGGAAGAGTACCTGTACAGCGATGATGATCTCACAATGGAACACGAGGTAGAACTGATAAAGATGTAAACGTGTGGTGTGAGAGGTTTGTGCTGTTTGTTGCAGGTATTTCCCTATGTATGGATTATGGGAAAAAGAAGATTTGGATAATGGAGCATGTTCTTGCCCAGCCAGCCGGAGATTTGGACAACAATGTATGTGGGTTTACTAAAGTTTAATAGAGGGTAATTAAGTGAATTATTTGCATACCCTGAAGCGTTAAAACCCTGTTCACTATCAGCAGAGCTCAGACGGATATATGACAATAAATTAGCAGTAAAGCTCAGATGACGGAGTAGAAGAAGAGGTAGGAGTGCATATATCTTTGGTAAATGAGGACAAATATCAGGATTTATATGGTGTCCAAGAAAGCACAGGACAAAGCCTCTTCTAAAAAGGAGAAGAGAGAGGGGAAACAAGAGAAAGGGGCAGCTACCTTTTTTCCCCTGCGAGTAATAAGCCTCTTAAAGAAAAAGGGCTGAATGAATCTCTATTAAATATGTCACAAGGAGGAGCCTCACCGGAGGTGAATAGATCTCAGGGAGAAGTTTTGGTGTCTCAAAGTTTTTTGAAGCATTGTTTGGAGAACCAATCAGAAGCAATAACTGACAGAATGACCCGTTCATCGGAGGAGTTGAAAAGGGACATTCAGGGTTTAGTGAATAGGCTACAGGGTACAGAGATTAGGATAGGAGTAGTGGAGGAGGAAAATCATGCTCTTAAATCAGAGTTGGTGGCATTGAAGGGTAAGGTGTCAAATTTAGAAATCAAATTAAGTGATTTGGAGGATCAAGCAAGACGCAATAACCTACGCATCCGAAATGTTCCAGAGAGTGTGACGCAGGAAAAGATAAAGGATTTTTTGACAGGATTCTGGAGAATATTGGGGATCGATGTAGACAACTATAATGTGAATTTGGAGAGGATACATAGAGTATACAGATCATAAAATATCCCAGATACTGATCCAAGGGACATAATAGTGAACTTTCAGTCATATCAATTTAAGAATAAGGTGGTCAAGATGAGTAGAATAGATCATTCTCATGAGGAAACTTATAAAGATGTGTTGGTACTTCAGGACCTATCCTTTTTCACAAGAACTCAACGGAAACAATATAATCAAGTGATTGGGATTCTAAGGAAGAGGGGTGTAAGATATTTCTGGTCGTTTCCCACTGCACTGAGAGTGCAGTGGGAGGGAAGAGTGGAGGTTCTGGGATCGGTGGAAACAGCATTGAGATGGTTAAAAGATAAGGGATTAGATGGAGAGGGATGATTTTTTTTTAAGCCATTGTTGGTCACTAGTGCATTGCCTCTGATTAAGAGGGGGTTGGTGCTCGGGTGACGGACAATGGGAGGGGGGGGAGGAGGAGGGAGAGGTGGAGGGAAGGGGGGGAGTAAGGGGGTGGGTGATATTTCGAGACCAAGGGTGATCACTGGAGTGAGGGATGTTTTCTTTTGGGTGTCACTGGGGTTGAGGGAGTTTAGCTAGGTGGTCTGAGGTTTGGGATTTGGGATAGTAGGATTTTTTATTTTCACAGATTATGTTGAGGGGGAATAGGGAAGGATCACAATATGAGTAGTGGACATATAATATCATTTAGGTGGGTTGGGTGATTAGGAGATAGAGGAGGTTAATTATTGTAGGGGTTGATGTGCACTATGAGTAGTTGGGTGTGTTGTGAGGAGGATCATGATTTGAGTAGAGATAGTTTCACTTAGGAGAGTTGGGTGTGTAGGAGACTGAGGTAGATTAATTATGGTAGGTGGGGATCTGCACTAGGAGGATGTGGGGGGTTTATGATTTAAGGATATTAATAGAGGTAGTTAGGGAGGAGATGAGTAGATGAGCACTAGTGAGGTGGGGATGGGATTAAGGTTAGAGGGAGGGGGTACCTTTCTTTTCCTGCCCTCCTTTTCTCTTCCTCCCTCGCTCCCTTGCTTGGCCCCCATAGGGTAGACCTAGATGGGTATTGTTGTGGTTTGGGTGCATTGATCCCCTTTGGTGCCCGGGGGGGTGGCATTAGGTGATTCACCCTCGAACACTGGGGGGGAACCGGGTGCCCCAATTTTTGTCACATACAGTTATATTATGAGTAATGGGAGAGTTGATAGTGAGAGGTATTTTGTTTATATAGATGTTCAACTTGTGATTTTAGAGATATCCCTAATATTGTGAGTCATAGGTGAGGTATTCTTTGATATTAGAGGAATGGAGAAATAATTTTTTTTTTTGTATTGTTTGATATAACAGTTATTGTTATTTAGGCAAGAGGTTGATTTTTATTTCACCAATTCTCCCTATATGTTCCAAGAATCTCTGTGAATGTTTAATGTTGTGGGGAATTGAATGGTAGTGGCCTCTAATATTCAGTGGATATCGGGTGCATAAAGAATTATTGAATTGGGACGACTCTGCCCGCTTTGAGTTCTTATAGGAACTAAGAAGAATTTGCAAATGTCTCCAATTGAGGGGATATGGGTATCAAGGTGCCCTTGATTGGTGCATTCATGTGTCTATTACCTGTAGGGGGCTCCCATTGGCTCTCTGCCTTCAGCCCGCCTCACATTTCCTTTTTTAACTCAGTCTGGGCACCCTCTGGTTGCCCTTACGTGTTGTCTCTGACAGCAGCCTCTTTCTACTTGCTGCTGTTGTTATTTGGGCCTGTTACTGTGTTCTGAGTTGCTGAGTCGTCCTGTTCCTGAGTTCCTGCCTGCTGTGTCAGTTCCAGTCCGGTTCCAGTTGTCATCGTGAGAGGTTGCTGTTCCTGCTGCCAGTCTTCTCCTGCCGTTCCTGATCCAGTTGTCCATCCCTGCTGGTTCCTGTTTGTTTCCTGCTTCCAGTTCCTGTTAGCCGTGGAGACATTGTCATCAGTCGCCTCTGCGACAGTCGCTATCCTGCTGGTTCCCAGAGTGCGGACGCTGGTTTGCTCCATTAGCCTTGCGGCTACACTCAGCCTGTTGGTTCCAGCGTGCGGACGCTGGTTTGCTCCTTTAGCCTTGTGGCTACGCTCACAGCCTGTTGGTTCCAGCGTGCGAACGCTGGTTTGCTCCATTGGCCTTGCGGCCTATATACAATACTGTTGGTTCCCAGCGTGCGGACGCTGGTTCGCTCCTTGGCCTTGCGGCCTATACTCTACCTGTTGGTTCCCAGCGTGCGGACTCTGGTTCACTCCATTAGCCTTGCGGCTACATTTACAGCTTGTTGGTCCCAGTGTGCGGACACTGGTTCGCTCCATTAGCCTTGCGGCTACATTTACAGCTTGTTGGTCCCAGCGTGCGGGCGCTGGTTCGCTCCAATAGCCTTGCGGCTACATTTGACTGCCTGTTGGTCCCAGCGTGCGGATGCTGGTTCGCTCCTTGGCCTTGTGGCGTATACCTGATATTGTTGGTTTCCAGCGTGCGGACACTGGTTCGGTCCATTAGCCTTGCGGCTTTACTTATCAGCCTGTTGGTACCAGTGTGCGGACACTGGTTTGTTCCTTGACCTGATGGCTTGCCTATTCTAGCTTGCTCCCTCCAGCGTGCGGTCGCTGGTTTGCTCCACTACCTAGCGCTCATTATCGTCTGTTGGTTACCAACGCGCGGGTGTTGATTTGCTCCATGACCTGTGGGTTTGCTCAATATTATGCTTGATGTTTCCCTACGTAAGGGCACTGGTCTACTCCTTGTCTCTTGCACTCGAGGCTTTTCAGTGCGCTGTCCAGTCCTAGACAGCTACCATTCAGATGTACACGGATACTGAGTGTCAGACTCTAGTGAAACCACTGACCTGGTAGCCTTTATATTCGTCACTACTGTCTATTGTCCATCTGACAGTCCCTGAGGTCATTGTGGTTGTCACCATCCTTTTGGGCTGCCTTGCCCGGTATATTGGTAAGGCCGGTAGAACCTTTTATTTTTCCATCTCAAGGTTGCCTTACCTGGTATTGGCAAGGCTGGTAGAGCCCACTACCTTGGTATTCCGTCTGGCTGCCTTGCCCGGTATATTGGTAAGGCCGGTAGAACCTCCTATTATTCCATCACAAGGTTGCCTTACCCGGTATCGGCAAGGCCGGCAGAGACAATTACATCTATTCTATCAGGCTGCCTTTCCCGGTATATTGGCAAGGCCGGTAGAGCCCATTCTTCGGTTTCCGTTAGGCTGCCTTGCCCAGTATTTGGCAGGGCCGGTAGAGCCACCTATTGGTATTCATCCAGGTTGCCTTGCCCTGTATATTGGCAAGGCCGGTAGAACCTGTATTGCTACAGTTATGGACATTTGCCTATTCTATGTATTGTCTGTATGTGTATAAATACCCTATGGGGCTGGGGCTGGGGGATTTTGCATTTACAGAATATGTTTTTATGTTTGGGGGGAGCGAGGGGAGAGGTGTGTGAGTGGCAGCCAATGAGGGGGACGGTCAGGTGCAAGAGGTTTAGGTGGATTCAGACAAGGAGGGAGTGGAAAAAGGGATGATTAAGGTTGCATCGATGAATATACAAGGGCTCAACTTGCCAAGGAAAAGATGGGCTCTCAATGATTTTTTAAGGAAAGAACACATCCAAATAGCTTTGATTCAGGAGACTCATTGGAGACAAATGGATAAGGATAGATGGTGGAGGCAGTATTACCCTATGGTGACAAAATCACCATTAATATTGGAAACAAAAGAGGGGTGGCGGTCTTCTTTGAAAAATCATTGAGAGTATCAATTAAATATCAAGAACTTGATGAAGAGGGTCGATATGTTTTAATTGTAGGTACTATTAATGATGAATGTTATACACCAGTTAATGTATATCTGCCAAATACATATCCAGTGAGACTGTTGAGTAAAATTTTAAGTAAAGTGGAGAAAATAAGGCAGGGTACTTTATTATTAGCTGGTGATTTTAATTGTGTGATGGAAATGGATTTAGATAAGAAGAATTATAAAAAGAGGAAGGTGGATAATAGAGTATAAAATCAGGCTAAGATGTTGAACAAGTTAATTCAAAAATTTGATCTGTATGATGTTTGGAGACTGAATCATCCACTCTCTAGAGAGTATACCCATTTTTCTCATGCCCATCAAACATAATCAAAATTGATATGATCCTTGGAAATTTGGGATTAATTGAGAAGGTTAGAAGAACTGAAATTAAACCATTTGTTTTGTCAGATCATAAAATGGTTATAATGGAAGTTAATGAAGGAAGGGTAGTGAAAAGAAGAGATGAGTGGCGTATTGAGGATTATCTTTTACGGAATAGTGAATGTGTGGAATATCTGTCAAAAATGTCATCTCTTTTTTTTAAGGAAAATGATAATGAAGAAGTTGATTAGATGACTGTATGGTGCGCTTATAAGGCGGTCATGAGAGGCCATTGTATTAAATTGTCATGTATTAATAAGAGGAAAAGGGGATTACCATTGACTGAATTGTATATACAACTATTCCAAATGATGAGGGATAATAAAAAAGAGGGGAGTAGGGAGGTTCGGAATGAGATAGAGGAAATAAGGGAGACCATTAGAGATAAAATGATGGAGAGAGTCCAGAAAAACATGGAAAAACTAAAAATGAAATATTATTGTAAACAGAATAGAGCTGATGATATTATGTCTAGCCAGCTAAAAAGAATAGGATGAGAAATAGAGTAGATAAGTTAGTTTTGGGGAATAAAGTATATAGATCACCGGCTGAGATAGGTAAAGCATTTAATAATTTTTATGAGAGGATATACAATTTGACCCCGGTTGGCTCGGAGGTAGAAATATCTGAATATTTGAATGGTATAAAGGTTCTGATGTTAACTTCTAGGGAGAGAGAATTATTAAATAGGAATATAACAGTGGAAGAAGTAGGGAAAATAATAGATGGGTTAGCGAACAATAAAACTCCTGGACCTGATGGGTTTGATAATAAATTCTTTAAATTTATGAAACCAACAACAGTAAAACCTCTTGTAAAGTGTTTTAATCGAGCAGTGGAAAGTGTCAGGTTCCCCGTGGAAATGCTTAGAGCTAATATAATACCAATTTTTAAGCAAGGTAAAGATCCAACAGATGTAAGTGGTTATAGACCAATTTCTTTATTGAATGTAGATGTGAAGATTTTTGCTGCAGTTCTGGGGGAAAGAATGAAGAGGATTCTCCTGAATCTAATTCATGAGGATCAGGTGGGTTTTGTACCAGGGCGAGAGTCTAGTAACAACATACGACGATTGATAGATGTTATGGATATAGCACGGAAAAGGAAAATGCCCCTTCTGATCCTGTCGTTGGACGCTGAGAAAGCATTTGACAGGGTCAGATGGGGCTTCATGAATCAATCTCTTAAGATGTTATAGGTGCACTGTATGTTTCACCAACTGCAAGAAGGGTTGGACCAAATATAAGTGATGATTGGTTTCAGTTGAGTAATGGAACCAGACAGGGATGCCCCCTGTCTCCCATTTTGTTTATCTTGATGGTAGAGATTTTGGCATTAGAGATAAGACAGAATGAGGATATAAGGGGATTCCCATTGGTACAAGAAGGTTTAAAAATATTGATGTATGCAGATGATATTTTAATTACTTTGATAAATCCAAAAAACTCGCTGAGGGTATTAATGGAGGAGATTACCCAATATAGTCAGATGTCTAATTATAAATTAAATTTGAAGAAAACAACAGCTCAGTTTATTAGTATGACTACAGGGGAAATAGAAGAGATACAAAGAATTTACCAGTTTGATAGTAGTGAGGAGTTTCAATATTTGGGAATAAAAATGACAAATGATATAACTAAGATTATGGAGATAAATGTAAAGTCATTATTACAGCAAATGTATAGAGATTTGAAATCCTGGTGGCAGGTAGAATTTTCATGGTGGGGCAGAGTGAATATAATAAAATCATATGTTTTGCCTAAATGGAACTATTTGTTCAGAATGGTTCCCCTGAGAGTTTCAGTTAGCTGGTTAGACATGATACAGTCGGCATTTTAAAGCTTTGTTTGGAAGGGAAAAAAACCTAGGGTGAATAGAGCTGTTATGGGGAATAAAATTAAGAGTGGAGGTTTAGGGTTTCCATTAATAAAAAATTATTAGGAGGCAAATATTATGGTACATGTAGTTCAAAGGGTGGATGTAAAGATGCATGGCAATTGATCACATTCCACCTTTACCCTGGGGAGGGGAACGAACCAAAATATTATACAAAAAGAATTCAAATGGATTTACAGACTCCAAACACAGTCACCCAAAGGGCTTGACGAAATGCTCTCATATGCCTTCTTCTTCTAAACTTATTCTGATACCAGCTCTTACACATACATCACCGGTTACTACTCAACATACCTTTTGTGGATTACAAATATGGCAATAATATCAGATCTACTTGTTGTTACATCAAGGCTTACAACTCTACTTTTCATACTTCATCATTCTTCACAGAGACCACTACCTCAACTAGCTGGAAACACCACTTGGATCTACAATGGCTTTTTATGCACCAATGTAGGTTGACAATCTCACCTGAATAACCAAGATTAAGTGCACAGTGGAATATGATACTCTCACTATGTCTAATTCCCAGGAATCAGGAAATCCACTCATATTGGATTACAATGCAACAGCCTGTTAATACAATTCTACTTTTGGGACCTCCATATGAAGTGAGTCATGTCTAAGAAGAGGAAATAAGAAGGACCTCCAAAGACATAGGCCTAATTTGAGAACCCTACAATTCAGGTAAAAGCGGGATTAAGGAATTCCAACATTAAGAGGAAGCGACAGTGAAGTATGTGGAAACAGCATCTGTACTAGATAACTTGTGCCATCTTAATCCATAGGTATGTACAGCTTTTAATACCTTATTATCATCTATGCTGGCACATCATTATTAAAGACATACTCAGCATTTACCCATGTTATAATTAGCCAGATGGAATTTTGAGAGCTGGATGGTTTGATTAATAGGCTTTTCCTTGTCAAGAGAAGACATTCTATATTATGTGATATGTTGCCTGGTCACTGGAATTCTTTGAGATACCAATGTCGATTACAATATGTTACTGTTTGAACCTTACTTATCAGTCAGGAACCTGGTAACCAAATTGAGTGACTGCATTATTATTGAACATTAGATTTGGAGATACTGGATACATATCTAACTATGTACTTTCGGGAAAGTACTATCTGCTTTTATGAACAATTAAGTCTATTCGTTTATTTGCTCTGTCTGTACATTCTAGAGATGATTATTTTATTTCACTAGGTATACCATAGGATTACCGATGTTCATTCACATATATATGCTATGATTCACTAATGCAAGCTACAATGTACAAATGTTATTCTTTGTGATTGATGTTCTAATTAGTTATCACTTTTTATATTGCAGGAGACTGTATATGAGGAACTTAACTGTGGCATTTTAAACTTTGTCCTTCGACGAGTTAAACTCTCTTTAATGTAATTTTGCTACATATTATATTGCATAGGGTATAATTTACACCCAGCACTTCTGTCTCCTATATGCATTAATGAAGTATACTTAGTGTGCTTTTGATAAGTGATGCAATGCTTCGTAGCCCCTTCCACACATATTATATGCTTATTGCACTCAGATCTTTACTTTGAGGTATATTAACCCTATTAACCCTATACCCAATCCTAAATGGCAGCATACTAGTTACTTTAGACATAACAATGATCTACACAACTTAGCTTGATTGATACCTGGCTGTTTACGGGGAATAAGCGACAACATTATTTGCCGCTACGGAATTGATTTTCTTTCTCCATTGGATATATTTTCACATACATTTATTCATCATTTAAATACTAGAGCAAACTCATTCTATGTATTTATACAGTCTATATTTTATTATTTTTTTGGGTTCTTATACACATCTTGCTGTGGCCTCTATCGCTTTTACTCATGGCAATGATGATGAGTATTATGATTATGTGTACACTATGTTTTTTAACATGCTTTATGTCTTATGTAAATTTACCACTATTTTTTTTAGGTATTTTGGTCTCATGCATATTCATATCTGTACACAGGTGATGATTGGTTTGTCTCTTTAGCTTCCATTGTTGGTCTTGGCGCCAATTTTAACTTGGGAGTAGGGTTTTCAGGTATATAAGATCTGTATTGCACTTCTCAATGTAATCTTGATAAAGACCACAAATGCTAGCCTAAATGTAGATCCCAATAAATTCTTTTTGTTCACTGCAAGGTTTCCTGCGAAGTGCTTTCCATTACAAATATATATATACATGTATAGTTTTCATTAAAACTCAGAGCAGAATATTTCCATGTTTACATAGATACATCTAGTTTTTCAGATAATTAATCTATTCCCTACTTTGGGTCATAATTAAGCTGCAATAGGCTTAATCGACGTATATAATGAAACACTATTTTGTTGATGACTACAAAAGAAAGCTTTTACACAAGTTAGGCTTTGGTGGGTTGAATGTGAATTAAAATGTTAATTTCAATGCTTGTGGTTTCTACACAACACTCTATTAAAATGTTTTCTCAACAGAAAGAATCCTGTGGCTTAAATGACTATAGTGTAATGCACCAAGCTGTGCTTGGCAGTTCAGGTGAGCATTTAGCTCTTTTCTCAAGCTAAAAGCTGATTGAGCTCAAAATTAAAAAATCTGAGTGTGAAATGACTCATAATTGTACAGGAGAAAAATGAAAAAATTAAAAAGAAGGTAAGTGAAAGAGTTTTTGGGATCTGAATTTTAGTTAAACTTAATAAATATTGTAGTCTGACAATTATTAAAATGCTTTAACCCCTTGTGCCCCTTGTCTTCAAGGGGTTAAATATTTCTAAATAATGAAAGTTACGTTACAGACAGTAGTTCTTATTGGAAGTTTCAATAATTCAATTTGTTTTATCTATGAATAACATAACAATGTTGACTGTTTTATCAGTGGCCTACTTACATTGTACATTCATTGAACAATAATTGATCTGGCTTATATTATTATTTCTCTTTCTTAAAACTGATAAACAACATTTTCCTTTTTGACAATACAAGTCAACTATTAACCCCTTAAGGACTGGGAAATTCTGAAGTGGATTGCACTTAAGGACTGGAGCAATTTTGACTTTTTGACTACGTCTTTGTTCAACTATATTTTCTTTTTAATTCCTTTAGTACACCCACACAAATTATAAACTGTTTTTTAAGAACAAGTAGGGTTTTCTATTGATACACAAGTATATGAATAAAGAACACACAATGATTGTAAAGAAAAAGCGCTATCTGCAGGCCTGCAGATAATGCGTGGAATGATGCAGAGCATTGCTTGAAAACAAGATGATAACTATTTAAAAGCGGTGGTGAACAACAGTCTGTTTGATGCCCCTGAGGAAGCAGACAGTGATTTGCGAAAACGTTTGGGCCAATCTATACGGATCATAGACAACGGATTTATTTTAAAAGCCTCCTGTGGTTTTCTCCATATCATCTCCTCTCTATGTTTCCCGCGAAATCCTAATACATCGAAGTACTGGACTGGTTCCAAAAAGAACCGTGGAGTCCGTTTTCAGGATCATTGTGGAACAGATGAGATCATCAAGAGACCGGGAGATCACAGAACTTTGGCGATCGAGAGTTACATTCATTGATGTGCAATAAGCCCAAGTAGGGCAAATGTGAGTGTAATATCTTTTGTTTTTAATATTGCTTATTACAATAAATTACTACAAGTATATGAATACCTCATCTTTTAATTTGATTAAAATAGAAAAAAAGAGGGAAAAAAATTACAAAAAACAACATTTTGCATAAATTTTCCTGTCAGGATTTGTACTCCTAAATATGTACCCCTAAATATATTAGTTTTCTTCTCCTGAATATGAGAGTACCCCATATGTCTAGTATTTCTATACCTTTCTCACATTTACATGGTAAATATTACAAGATGAACACCATTATTTACAATCTGTAGTTTTTCAACATTTGGCATGGGAGGATCATAACTTAGTTGATGGTGTCAGAATCCAAAAATGTCCACCAAAACTATATGTTGCTGAAAAGTAGATAACATAGGGTAGATAATAAGTGGAATTTTGGCATTATTTATGCAGCTATATTTCCAGAAATGTGTTCCAAAATGGTGGCAATATTTTCTTTTTTTTTTGCAGTTTTCACACTTACATTTCAATGTTTCTGTTGATATCAAGCACAGGATAGTTGCAAATGTTTAAAAAATGCATTGATTAGTATTCAGCTCCTTCTTCTGAGTATGGCAATACCCCATATGCATAGGTTTCTCAGGGTTTGAGGGAGTTACGGGGCCCAAATTGGAACATGCTCGTTTCCAGTTTCACACTGAATTTTCACTGCTTGTGTCACTGGTGACATGTCTCATTTGAGGCTGTGTACCAGTGCTCCACTTTAAAATCCCCCCCCCCAAAAGTGCATATTTTTGAAATGTAGGCAACCCAAACTTTCATTTTAGGTGTGTTTTCACATTTTTCACACAACTATTTTGCCACCAATCCCTCGTAAAACTTGAATTAAGTAAAAAATTCTGCTTTTTCACACTTAGATTTCAATGTTGATGTGAATTTCAAGCACAGAATAGGTGAAGATTTAAAAAAATGCATTGATTAGTGTTCAGCTCCTTCTTCTGAGTATGGCAATACCCCGCATGCATAGGTTTCTCATGTTTTGGGGGTGCTACGAGGCCAACGTTTGAACAAACATTGCATTTCCACAGCTTGCTTAACTGGTGCCATGTTTCATTTGGGATTATGTTCCAGTGCTCCACTTTAAGATTTCCCACCCAAAAGTGTATATTTTTGAAACGTAGACAACCCAGGCTTTAATTTTAGTGTGTTTTCACATTTTTCATGCAGCCATTTTACCACCAGTCCATCTTAAATCTTGACGCAAGTAAAAAAATTCTGCGTTTTTCACTCTTAGATTTCAATGTTGATGTGAATTTCAAGCACAGGATAGGTGATGTTTTTACAGACTGCATTTATTAGTGTTTGGCTCCTTCTTCTGAGTATGGCAATACACCAAATGCATAGGTTTCTCATGTTTCGGGGGAGCTATGGGGCCAACTTTTGAACAAACATTGCATTTTCATAGCTTGCTTGCTTAACTGATGCCATGTCTCATTTGGGGCTATGTTTCAGTGCTCCACTTTTAGATTTCCCACCAAAAGTGTATATTTTTGAATGTAAATAACCAAGGCTTTCATTTTAGTTTTTTTTTATTTTTCACATAGTCATTTTACCACTAATCCCTTGTAAAACTTGAGGTAAGTAAACAATTCAGTGTTTTTCACACTTAGATTTTAATGTTAATGTGAATTTCAAGCACAGGATAGATGAAGATTTTAAAAAATGCATTGATTAGTGTTCAGTTTCTTTTTTGGGGTATGGTAATATCCCATATGCATAGGTTTCTCTTGGTTTCGGGGAGATACAGGGCCAAAATTTGAACAAACATTGAAGTTTCACAGCTTGGTCAATGGTGTCTCATTTGGGGCTATGTTCCAGTGCTCCACTTTAAGATTTATCCAGCAAAAGTGTATGTTTTTGAAATGCAAAAAACCCAAGCTTTCATTTTAGGGTTGTTTTCAAATTTTTCACGTAGCCATTTTACCATCAAGCCATCATAAAACTTGACATAAGTAAAACATTCAGCTTTTTTCACAGACTTAGATTTCAATGTTGATGTGAATTTCAAGCACAGGATAGGTGTAGATTTTAAAAAATGCATTGATTCGTGTTTAGCTCCTTTTTTGGGGTACGGCAACATCCCTATGCATAGGTTTGTCAGGGTCTGAGGGAGCTACTGGGCCCAGTTGAGAACATGTGTTTTTTCCATTTACAGACATGCCATTTTTACAACTGGTGTCTCATTTGGGGTTGTTTGGCAATGTTGCAATTAATTTTACCCCCAAAAGTATATGTTGCAGAAGAGTAGACAACCCTTGCTTTCATTCTCTTTGGGGGAGCTACTGGGCCCAGTTTCTATTTTCAGACATGGAAAAAACTTGGGGTCCATTGCTTCCCATTATAATTTGATAGTGTTAGATCTAAGGAGGGATGTGTTTTAAAAAATAAAAAACAGGATATTTCAGGAGGAAAAAGTGCCCAAATAATAAAATAACCTTTACAGCACCACTGCATTGTGCCTATATGATATTTCTTGAAGCAGTCACCCATGCAGAGGCCAGGTTTGGAAGGGCAAACAGGACAGTAAGTGGTGGTGTCTGTCTGTATTCCCTTGCTGTAGCAAAACCTGCAGCACTTCTGTGGTTTTCTCATTTGGGAGGTTGGGGGGATTTTATAAATAAAGTGTACTGTCCCGGGTCTTGGGGGAATGATTTCTGGTGCTCCTTGAAACAACAATAGGGAAATAAGGTGGAGCTGAAACTGCAAAAACTACACTGTGGAATGGGGTTTGCCAATTTGAATATTAAAAAAGAATTGTATACCGCAGTCTGAATCATGTAAATGGCAACCTTTAGTACCATACCTTACACTTTCTCATAACGAGGCACAGCTGCATGAGATGATCACACAGATCAACTCCCCCATGTGCTTGTTATAATCTCTGATGCAGACTGGCTTTCTCAGTGCCTCCCTTCTGCCACAAACTGAGAATGCCAAAGTTTTGCCCTCATGCATGGTTATAATCAGGTAGACTTCTTTTTTATCCTTAAACGTAACTACCAGCAGCTCCTGTTGGCACAAAGCTGAGGACATCCCTTTTTTTAGTGCCACATGCCACGGTTTCAAAACAAAAAAGTTACTTAAATAAAGGGGGCTGGTGTAGTAGTTATCAACAAATAACTGATAATCTTTATTTAATAAGGGGTAAGTAAGATCCCAAACTATTTTCCCATTTGTTCCCAGAGATGTAGGGCAACCAGGAAGATCAAGTTGGCTGTCCTTGCCCTCATAAATTCTAAAAGCCTTCGTATAACCTGTGGCACTTTCGCACAATTTATAAAATTTAACACCGAACTTGGATTGCTTAGAGGGGATATACTGCTTCTAAGCTAACTTGCCCTTATACTTCATTAGGGATTTATCTATGCTTATGTGTTTTTGGGGAGTAAATACTTTGCAAAACTTTTTCTGTAAATTATTTATTAGGGGGCAAATTTTGTACAGCCTGTCATACTGGTGGTGTTCTTTTGGGAGGCACAAGGCATTATCACTAAAATGCATAAAGCTCAAAATCATTTCAAATCTAGTACAGGTCATTATTTTGGAGAATACAGGGGTATCACATATGGGGTTTTTACTCCAGTATGATCTGATACTTGCTTTTTTATTATCCCCATTGTCATTGATAGGTCGCAGAATTTCTTGAATTCTAAGATGCCTGTGGGTTGCCATATTTCTTGCTTAGAAACGAATGCTGATGGGTTGACGGCAATATATTGGGTTGTATACAAATTGGTTTGTGACACAATTTCCCCCCAAATTTCATCCCCAAAAAATAAATTTAAAAAACTGAACATGGGTAAATCCTGCCACATCCACTTGAATCCATGGGTTGCCTGTGAATTCAGGAATTTGTGGGTATAAATTAGTTGGTGATACCCATTCATTAGGATCAAAAGGAGTGGTAGTACTTTTGGCAGGTCTTGGGGCATGTCTTAGGGCAGCTCTTGGGGCATCTCTTAGGGCAGGTCTTTGGGCAGTTGCATGGACAGTTGCTGGGGCAGCTCATCTTTTCTTGACAGAAGGCCCAGCGTCATCACTAGAGCTCTAACTCTCCAAAAACTGCCTGATGTCAAAGTGTGAAACACTGTCTGTGGCTTCTGAGTCAGATAGCAAAAAGGCATTTGCGTCTTCTAAACTATACCTCCACTACATTATGTACAACTACCCTAAACTAATTAAATTTCTAATTTCTACAAAAATAACTACCCACTACTTAACTATTACTATGTAAATGCTATATGTAACTCTATACTTCCTATACCTAACTCTAATCCTAAACCTTACTCTAACCCACATATTCCCTGACCTAACCCAACCCAACTACCTATTTAAACTATCTTATTAACTATAAAATTCTATAAAAAAATAAACAAAATAAACTTTTTTTTTTATATGCTACTCCTAAACCTAAATCTAACCCAAAAACTTACCCTAACCCACATATACCCTGAACCTACCTAACCCAATTCAACTACCTATCTAAAGTATCATTAATTATTCTAAAAATCTGTGAAAATCAATTTTTATATAGAATACACTTTTTGTGTTCTATTCTACTCTACTCCTAAACCTAAATCTAACCTCAAACCTTTCCCTAACTCACGTATAGCCTAAACCTAGCTAACCAACCAAACTCCCTAGCTAAACTACCTATATAACACTAAAATACCCTAAAAAATATTTTATTTTTTCTCCTCAGATGTGTGTGAGAAGGAGTGAGACAGAGAATTGTGACAGGGACACTGTTTGTAAACACTGTCCCTGTTAGTCTGCTTTTAGCGAATTACATGTTGCAACAATGTCGCCACTGACTGAAACTAAGTGCTCCGTTACCAGAGCACTTAGCAACAGCCAGCTCTCCACTCTTCCATCGCTCTGTGAGGTGGCGATAGAGGAGTTAACCCATGACATGTCAGGACCAACATGGGTCCTCGTGGCAAATTCACCCATGACGGTCCTGGCACGTCATGGGTCCTTAAGGGGTTAAAAGGATGAATTACATTTTTAAAGTATTTATTTATTTAAGGGGAATTATCTTATTTTACAATGTCTCCTATGGGAGAAGACTTAGTGAAAATCCTGGGGTTGCACCATGAAGCTCCCAAAAAGTTTCTATCAGCAGTTGTGGGGGGGGGGGTATCAGAAAACTGGTCTTCAGTGCTGGAACAAAATCTTCAGGTATGTGACTCTCAGCCACAAACTTACATGTGCAGCCTTCATAGGCCCTCTGTGTCTAGGTTTGAAGCCCAGTACAGCAGTTCTATGGGTACCATATTGCATCAATGAGACCAAAGTTCCAGACTTCGGTCTTTCAGTCCATCATTTCATAGGATCAAAGTGAGAGCACCAGCAAACTCTCTTCAGATGACCATACTACCCCATACTACTCCACAGTGGTTCATTGCAGTTCACGATGCAACCTCAGTTTCATTGACAGGTCTTCTTCCAGTGGAACAGATCTGCAGATAGGGCACTATATGAGGAATATTTGCCTTTAACATAATTATTCATTAAAGGTATAGTAATACTTTAAAATTACTAATCCCAATATTGTAGGAGTGAAAAAAAGAAATTATTTGCTCCCAGTGATATATCTCAAACCTTTATGGTTTGAGAGATATTCACTCTCAAAGTTTCCCCCTCCCTCCCCTTTCCGTGAAGTCAGCATTGTAACTGACTGCAGGGGAAGTCTGCAGCTGAGCACACGTAGAAGACCTTTTAAGTGAATTATTTCTTTTTTATTATAGCGATTGCAGCTCAGCTGCAGAGCCGCCTGATGATAGTAGGACATACAGTACTTCCCCTGCAGTCAGTTACAACACTGACTTCAGGGAAAGGGGAGGGAGTGGGGAACTTTGCAAGTGAATATCTCTCAAACCATAAAGGTTTGAGAGATATCACTGGGGGCAAATAATTTATTTTTTTTACTCCTACAATATTGGGATTAGTAATTTTAAAGTATTACTATCCCTTTAAGTACTTCTTAAGTGACAAAAGTTTTAAAATACAAGTTCAGCAAGTCTTTAAATGAATGGCCATATATGACCATGTATGTAATTGGTCTCTTATCTGCATGGATCTGAAAATATTTGGTTTAGAACTGTATTTTTTTTAATAAATATGTGAAAGTGCATCTATTTATGTTAGTATTTTTGTTATTTAAAACAATAGATTATGAGATAATTAACTTTATTTGTCAGCTAATACAAATCTGGAAGGTGTGCCTGAAAGACCCTAACATATGCCAGTGGTCTACATTACCAATTGATGCTGCATATTAACCAGGTATATAACTGAAATATATGTATAAAAATCTATTGTTTAAAATAAAAAATGACAAATATAAATATAGGTGATTTTGATTGTTCTTTCAAAATCAATTATTTTTTTACAAAGTGATTGTTCTGCTTTAAATTAGCTTGTTTTCTAATTCAGGAGGGTGGATGATATTCTGACCTGTGATTGTGAATGAATGGCGCTTGACCCCATATACTGAGGCTGGGCACACCAAATGCTCCATATTGACACACTATTTAAAGCGGAACTTTCATCCGATATAAAGTCGCTCTGCAATAATTAAGCAGGTAGCGACTAGCTGTATAATATATTTATTACCTCTCAGATATAGCAAATTATAAAGAAATCCTTTATTTTAGGAGACCAGAAGCCAGGCATCAGTGCAGACATCTTGGGCTCGATTCTATTACCAGCGCTAAAAATAAATCAGGCATTGTTTTTCTTTTAAGTCAGTTTTTACTATCCTATTACCCGACTTGTGAAAACAAAATCAGCGGTAATTATACTTACCGACAGTCTAAAAAAAGCCCATAGGTAACAACTAAAAACAATGTGCAATTAGTATCCTATTACCCACGCTCAGTATTGCTGCCTGTTTTGTGGTTACATTTAAGTCAGAAATTCTGCGCCTTAGAGGTTGAGGTGTAGAAGCCATGGTTTCAAAACCATCGTTGTTTGAACAAAAGCAATGTATAATACAGTATACAGCATAGAAATCTGACATAAAGTGCCCCCTCTCGACATATTAACCCCCCCCCCTTTAAAAGTCGACTTGCGGTGCTTTCCTTCACCACATTAATCCGACAAATATTGTTCATAGTCGACAATTAACCCTTTCCCTTCCAAATCCGACTTACAGTGCTTTCTTTCACCACATTAATTAGATGAATATTGTACATCCGACATTTTAACCCCCCCCCTCCCCCTTGAAAGGTCGACTATAGTACTCCCATGACTTTCTTTCACCATTTTTATCCGACATTTTTCTTCTCCTATTATATTCGACATGCCCTTGTATTTTGTATTGCAAGATTAACCCTATGAGTACCAGAGAGGTATTATAATGTGTTTGCTACCCCTCTGGTACTCATAGGGTTAATAGGCAACCTGTATATGTATAAAAAAGGTGTTTGTTTTTACTATATATGTAATTTGTGTGAAAATGTAATTAAATATTTAATTTATGTGTAACTGATTTTCTTTTTTTAAATTATATATGTCATTTGTATTAAAAAAGTACTTCAGACCTCAAGGGGGGGGGTTTAAAATGTCAGATGTACAATATTTGTCAAATTAACATGGTGAAAGAAAGCACTGTAAGTCAGATTTGGAAGGGGAAGGGTTAATTGTCGACTATGAACAATATTTGTCGGATTAATGTGGTGAAAGAAAGCACTGCAAGTCAACTTTTAAAAGGGGGAGTTAATATGTCTAAAGGGGGCACTCTGTCAATTTCCTTGGACTTTGACATTTTGTGCATTTTTTTATAGGCGGTAGGCGGAAAAAAGCAGACAGCACTGAAAAGTGCTGTCTATGCCAGTTTTGTTTTACTGTGGTTCTGCAATAGAATACCGATGTAGCACATGCTTGCAAAATTCACTCTACTTGTGTTTCTTGTAACGCCGGTTTTAGCACGGGTAATAGAATCGAGCCCCTTGTCTGTATGCCTGCACTGTCAGTCCCGGTCTCCATTGTGAAGTATTGCAGAGTACCACAAGGTAACAGGAAGGGACTGACGGAGCAGGCGCGCAGACTGCACTAAACTGTCCGTCAGTCTCCTAAAATAAAGGATTTCTTTATAATCAGCTACATTTGAGAGGTAATATATATTATAAAGCTAGTTGCTACCTGCTTAATTATTGCATGGCGACTTTATATCGGATGAAAGTTCCGCTTTAAAAGAATCTTTTAATCCCCTGAATGGTAGATAGGTCTCCATCTACAACATATTGCTTAGCATACCTTGTCCCCATTGTACAGTTGGTTTTCTCTAGAAATGAAAATCTTCTTAGTACTTTGTAATATCACACAGTTATACCATAGATTTATCTCATTCCTGCTTTCATACACTTGAGCTTTTCAAAATGGCATATTCCAGCCAATCAGTTTGAAGCACTGCCACTGGAAGCTGAATGGCTGAGATGTGCGTAAACACATCCCAGCCAATGGCTGTGAGGGAATTGGAACAGAGACTGCCCATATATAAAGGAAGTCTCTGTTCAGATTCCCTCAGTGTGGAACTGGCATCGGCCCATGAGGGAAGGACAGGTGGTCTGTGCCACACATCACTGTCTCCACCACCACCGTCTCTGAGGCCGCACACAGCAGCAGAGACAGAAAAAAGCTAAGCATATTTATTTTAAAATTTCAGAATCTTTATTTTTACCAAGTTGGAAACATTTTAATAACTGGAGGCATGCTGATATTCAAACTGCACAGTAATATATGGTTTAATCCTTTGAGCCCCATAGAGGAACGCAATGCAGAACTGAAAGGGTTAAACCATGTATGAGTGTGAGGGTTATTTGAGCAAAATCTTTATTAATACTTTTATTTTTTCTTTACAGCTAGAAGAAAGAAGAGAAGAAAGAAGATACAAGACAGAAGAAACAAGATTCACAGTAGATGACCAAGATGCTGAGGACTCCGCTGGACATCAGGGTTAATGGTAAGTGTTACTTTTAATAGGGTGTTGCTTTGTAACTTAGTCAGGTTAACCCTATGAGTGCCGTCAGAGTAATTATACCCCACAGGCACTCATAGGGTTAATTCTGCTAACACTGAACACTATTTATGTACTTTGGATGTATTGATATGGGGCTTAGGGCCCCTTATCAATACAGCCACTGGGGACGTAGGGTTTTTTTCACTTTTTTTTCCTTTTAGTTGCTGCGTTGACTATTTGAAGCTCCAATAAGGAAAAAAAACTGGGTCTTAAATTTCCTGTGATAAATGTAGTCCCTTATTGGATCTTCAGGCCTAAGGCAGACAATTGAATTGGAAAATGTTGTGTTCATTATTTTATTTTATGTTTTACTTTATCACCCAATGTTTTTTTGCCGGCATTTTTTCACAGCACAGGTAATTGAATAGCGTACCTTGCTTGAAAAATGCTGTCGGCAGAAAAAACAGCCATCAGACACATTTTAATCGGGGCCATGATTAAACAATTATAATAAACAGGTGCTAATGATCATCAATATAATATAAAGGTTGAAACACAATCGTTAACAGAAACAACTTTATAGGAGGAATAAAATTGGGTGAAGTACAACCAAACTCAGTTCTTTATACTGCATCAGTAATGTCTTTCCCAGTTAGAAATTTCAAGGCAGACAGGGGTTTCCAGATGTGCTGTCCAAGCTCTTTTGAAGAAGCACAAAGAAACAGGCAACATTGAGGATCGAGATGCAGTGGTCGGCCAAGGAAACTTATTGCAGCAGATGATCATGCTTACTTCCCCTCACAATCAGAAGATGTCCAGCAGTGCCATCAGCTCAGAATTGGCAAAAAGCAGTGGGATCCTGGTACACCCATTTACTGTCTGGAGAAGTCTGGTCAGAAGTTTTAATAGAAGACTTGAAGCCAAAAAGCCATACCTCCGACGTGGAAACAAGGCAACTCAACTATGCATTAAAATAAAGAAACCGGGGTGCAGAAAAATGGCAGCAGGTGCTCTGGACTGATAAGTCAAAATTTGAAATATTTGTCTGTAGCAGAAGGCAGTTTGTTCACCAAGGGGCTGGAAAGCGGTATAAGAATGAGTGTCTGCAGGCAACACTGAAGCATGGTGGAGGTTCCTTGCAAGTTTTGGGCCGCATTTCTGCAAACTGAGTTGGGGATTTGGTCACAATTAATGGACTCATCAGTGCTGAGAAGTACATGCAGACACTTATCCATCAGCAAGTACCATCAGGGAGGCATTTGATTGGCCCCAAATTTATTCTGCAGCATGACAACAACCCCAAACATACAGCCAAGGTAATTAAGAACTATCTTCAGCTTAAAGAAGAATAAGGAGCCCTGGAAGTGATGGTATTGTCCTCACAGAGCCCTGATTTCAGCATCATTGAGTCTGCCTGGAATTACATGAAGAGAGAGAGAAAACTTAGGCTGCCTAAATCCACAGAAGAACTGTGATTAGTTCTCCAAAAGGTTTGGAACAGCCTACCTGCTGAGTTCCTTAACAAACTGTGTGCAAGTGTACCGAGAAGAATTTATGTTGTTTTGAAGGCAAAGGGTGGTCACCAAATATTGATATTGATTTAGATTTTTTCTGTCCATTCACTATCATTTTGTTATTGGTCTATTTTTGAAAGCATTCTTACTTTACAGCATTTTTTTCACAGTACAGTATATACATATATGAGGTATTCAGCTTTCATTCTATAACAGGCCTGGCGCAAATACCTAAGTTGTCTTAAAAGCTTGCCCTCTAAATCTACTCAGGTAACAACTGAAGACAACTCTTTCACACTACCAGTCTCCTGTTATTTCTCACTAATCTCTAATCACAGACACAGATATTTAATGTTATATCTAATTGCAATTCATCCCTGTTTATAAGTAACATTTTATAAAATCAAATGCCTATTGTACTAAAGTAGAAAATTGTACACATTAAATGCAGCCAAAATATTTGGTGATACTAATAGTGGATAAACATACAGTATGACAGATCTAATTTGAGTCATTTTCCTTTCATACCACAAAACACACTTGTGGTAGACAGTCTTGCATAAATTAGACAGGAACATCTGACTAATAGTGTATTTGGAGCATTGCAATGTCAGCTGTGTGTTAGTGCCATGACTAAGGTTTCCAATAATATAAAGCCCAGGAACCAGACAAAGATACAGGAACTGTTTATGGAATATAATATCTAATACAGAACATATGATGGAGGTACATCCAAAAGTATTAGTTATACTGGACTAGTTATTGTGAAAAACATTTGATCTGTGTTAAAGTATAATTCCTTTAAATTATAGTTTGTCTAAAATATAAAATCAATTTTAGGAAGAACATGTTGTAACATTCACAGATACACATTATAGCTACTTTGCCATTACATACATCCCAACATTAAAAATAGCCAAAGTGGGACACTTGTCTTAAGTGATGTTGGTGGGGGAGTGACTGATGGGTGTGGCATTACTGATAATTTGTAGGTTATTTCATGACCTATTGCCACCTCTTTGTGTAACTGAATTAATGATTTAGAGTAAGACCAAAGTATTTTATTTACATTGATTAATGTATAAACACGTATACTAAAGTTTAAAGGGATAGTAATGTTTCATAATAAAAGCAGCTCTAATTAATCACCATAATATTTGGACTTTGGAGAGTGTTATTTCAATTCTGTCAGAGTTGTAGTTCCAGAATAATTCAATGACAAAGTGTCCCCCTCCCGCCTCTTTTACTGATGTCACACTTTTCAGCCAGAGCAGAAGGGAGGTGCCCAGGTAGACTGCAGAGAGGGACAATCTTCAATTAAGATAAGGCAAAAACCTGAAAAACTTGTCAAGGGGGGCAGGATTTTAATTGCTTTCATAGGAATAAGAGTGTCCCCTTCTGTTTTCTGTCTGGTCTTACAACTAGATTCCACATCTGAGATGAGATTGTTTACACTAGGTAAAGGGGCAGGAGGGGAAAACTTTGCTTGTGAATATCTCATAAACCATAAAGGTTTGAGAGAAAAGACTTATATCACTCTTCATGTTTTTTTAATGCCTACAAAATAAAATAAAGTTAAAACGAAGTATTACTATCCCTTTAAACAAACATTTATGTCATTTTCTTGGTACTAGCAATAAGGGAATCCAAATCAGTGTGTGGTTCATGTGTGGGTTGTGAGATTCCCTGGGGAAAGAATTCACCAAGGATTTCTTCACTAATGGGCACGGATGTAACAATGGGACTCTCTAAAGAAGGAGGAACACAGCTATGTGACTACTGGATGCCAGGGGACCCCGAGACACTGTTTGCCCTATTGGGTTTTTGTGGTTGCAATATTGTAACCTTTTATCGTGCATTTGTATTAAACATATTATGCTTAGTATCCTCTTTATGTTTTATATTCCCATGTATGGTGATAGGGTATAAGCTGTTCCTTGGACCACAGTCATACTTGTAGTATTTCAAAGCAATTATGTGAGTTTTATTACTGTGGAATGCTGTGATACACTCATGCACACACCACACAGTGTGATCTCACTAAAAAGAGGGACACCAGTGTGGGAAAGAGGCTTTTGGGTCTCAAATCAAAGAGGAACTATTACTCTTTTTGTGAACTTACTTTTGTGAACTTCTTTTTGGTCCATATGGAACACTTGAACAATGCGGTTGAGCATCCTCCTCTAGGAGGGCTGGACACTTTGGGGCGGAGATTCACTCCACCTCCTCCAACTTAACCATGGGGACATACACCAATAGATTCTAGTGAAGGAAAGGAGAAAAAACTCACTCTCCCCCTAGGATACCAGAATTCTACAGGACTAGATTTGATTGTTGTAACCTCCATTGTCAACTGATACCGAGCTATCAGGGCAAACCAACCAAACAAGAGCCAACAGGGCTTAAACAACTGAACAAAAACATGGCAGTAGAGGAAAAATATAATAGTGTTTACACAGGCATAATGGCCTGAAGGACCTTCCGGCCAAACCTGGTCTCAGCAGAGACAAAACATTGATGCAGGAGCAGCACGTAGCAGCCTTGCACAGCGGTTCAGCAGAGTCCTGATTTTTGTAAGTACAAGATCTGAGCTGTGACCTTGAAAGGAACAGATCTCTTCCTGATCACATATGCTTGGTGTATGGAAGCCTTGATCCAAGAAGCAATGGTGAATTTGGACGTTGTCTGACCCGACTTAGGGCCCTCAGGAATGACAAAGAGGGAATCACCCTTGCAGAAAGGCTGATTGTGATGCACATAATACTTACTTTGTTTTGAGAGATGATAGCGCTCAAAGTTCCCCCTCCCCCCTCCTTCCCTGACTGAACTCTGAACACTGACTGCAGGGGAGAGAGTCTTATGTGCATCAGGCGGCTCTGCAGCTGAGCCAAGATTGCCTTTATAAAAAATAATTCTTTCACTGAAACAGTCTTCTATGTGTGCTTGGTTTTCAAGCACATGTAGAAGACCGTTTTAGTGAAAGGTTTATTTTTTATAAACGCGATCTCTGCAATGCTGCAGAGCCGCCTGATTCAAGTAATACCAAATATCCCTGCAGTCAAGGTTCAACATTCAGACAGGAAAGGGGGAGAGAGGGATCAACTTTGAGCTCTATCATCTCTCAAACCATAAGGATTTGAGAGATGACACTGAGGGCAATAAGTTTCTTTTTAACAATACTACAATATGGGGATTAGTAATTTGCAAGTATTACTATCCCTTTAAGGCATTGCACCATATCCAACAGGTGAAGATCCCTTTTCTGTTTGATGGTAGGGTCAGGACAAAAGGAAGGCAAGATTTCCTGATTGATTTGAAAATCCAAAACAACCTTGGATAAAATCTCCTGAGAGGTACAGATTACCAACTTGTCCTGATGAAAAACTAGGAAAGGAGTTTTGCAAGACAACTCTACACTATTTTGATCATCAAAAAATATAAAGAGACCATGAAAGAGGTTGAAAGGGAGGTCTCTGAGGGATGCTCAAACCAGGTTAAGGTCCCATGAAGGCATGGGGGTCACTGAATGAAGGGAAGGCGTAAGCCACCTCTTGAACAAAGGTTTTAACACCCAGAAGAATCAAAGTCAGACTAAGGACCTTGTTTACACCATCTTGCAGAAATACCAGGACTGTAAGAAGGTCTAAAGTTTGGGCAGACACATACTTGTCAGAGCATCACTCGTAGAAGGTGGACCATATTCTATGGTATTCTTTAGAAGAGACAGGGTTCCTGGCCTGAACAATCGTAGAGATAATCTCATAGGAGAATCCTTTCAGTTTTATGATGATGGTTAAAAAACCATGCATCAAGCTAGTCTTTCCTCATCTGGGTATCCGATGGGACCCTGGAGAGGGAGATCCGTTCTTGGAGGAAGCTGGAATGATTCCAGGATGGACAGGTTGAAAAGGCCCACAAACCAGTCCTGACGAGCCAGGATAAATTAAAGGCTGGGCCTATATTTGTGGAAGGGGCTGCAAGCCCTTAAATATCAAGCTGCAGCCTCTACCACTGGGCTCTTTACCTCTAGGGCTCTCTCAGCCGAACTTCCAGTTTAGCTGCGCACTTCCGGCAGCAACCGATACATTGCTTTTGCATTTTCTTCGTCCCACATTGCTATTATAACTCCAGACTTTGATCCCATCAAATCCTAATACAGATTCTGGCTGCATCCCTTGTTTCAATCCCTACCTCCATGAGGACAATCTCTTAGCCTCCGAGAGATATGTAAGATTTTTGTGATCAGTCAGGATTAGTACTGGGGTACGGGTACCCTCTAAGAGATGCCGCCATTCCTTGAAGGCCAAGATGATAGCCAACAACTCCCTGTCCCCAATCTCGTAGTGGCTTTGTGCAGTAGTTAATTTCTTAGTAAAAAAACCACAGGGCCTTAGCACACTCCCAGGGTCTAGGCGTTGAGATAGTACTGCCCCTACCCCAGATTCTGAGGCATCAACCTCCAAAGTAAACGTCAGGGAGGGGTTAGGGTGGGACAGTACCGGAGCAGAAGCAAATGCAGACTTCAGAGACATAAAGACCGAGAAAGCGTTGGATAGCCTTAAGCCCTTTGGGACGTGGCCACTGGAGGACTGCTGCCAACTTGTCCCTGTCCATAGCGATGCCATCCTTAGAGATAATAAAGCCCACAAAAGGTACCATGGGCTTGTGGAACTCGCATTTTTCGGTTTTGCAATAGAGTTTATTCTCACGGATTCTGCGCAACACTGCTGTGACATCCTTAATGTGTTGTGACAAGCTGGCAGAATGGATAAGAATGTCGTCAAGGTAAACAACCACACAAGACTGTAACATGTCACGTAAGATGTTGTTTATAAACTCTTGGAATACTGCGGGTGCATTACATAGTCCAAATGGCATTACCAGGTATTCATAGGGACCGGACCTGGTATTAAATGCCGTTTTCCACTCATCACCGGCTCTTATCCTGATCAAATTATAGGCGGCACGTAGGTCAAGCTTAGTAAAGATGGATGAGACCTTTAAACGATCAAATAGCTCGGTGATGAGTGGTATGGGGTACGCATTTTTAGGCATAAGTTTATTCAAGCCCCTATAATCAATACAAGGGCGCAACTCCCATTTTTTTTTTTTTTTTACAAAGAAGAATCCTGCCCCCGCGGGCGAGGACGACTTCCTAATAATGCCCCTTTGCAGGGCATCCATAATGTAATCCACCATCGCCCGATTCTCCTCGCAAGACAACGGGTAAGCACGAACCAGAGGAGGAACGGCACCCGGAGACAGATCAATAACACAATCGCATGCCCTAAGAGGTGGCAAGGCACTTGCCTCCCCCTTACTAAATACGTCTCTGAATTGCTTGTATTCAGCTGGCACTGAGACGGAGGCATACATTACCCTCGTAGGGTGGGAGATGCAGTTCTTATCGCAAAACTCAGACCAAGCCGTAATCTCACAAGTTTGCCAGTTAAACCTGGGATTGTGCATATGCAGCCACGGAAACCCCAAAATAAGAGCATGGTGCAGGGAACGGATGATCTGAAACTGTTGAACCTCGGAATGTAACGCCCCAATATGCAACGTCAAGGGGATTGTCTCCATGGTAATCTGGGCAGGTGCCAATGGTCTCCCATCAATGGCTTCAATGGTTAACGGAGACTCTTTCGTCACCATAGGAACATCGTGGGAGACCGCAAAAGACTCATCCATAAAATATCCGCCGGAATCAACAAGTGCCAGGGTTTCTACTACTAAGTCTGCCCAGGAAACTACCACCTGTATGGTGGGCTTTTGACTGGTTGGGTCCAGGGACTGCTGAACACCACCTAGGGCCTGTCCCCCAAGGTACCCTAGGGGCGTTCATTTCCCGTCCGGGTCAGGCAGGAATGCAACAGATGGCCCGCCTGGCCACAATACAAAAAGAGCCCTTGTCTGCGGCAGTGCGCCCTCTCCTCCTTAGATAGTCTAGTGAAACCCAGTTGCATAGGTTCATCACTTTCGCAAGCAGGAGTTGGAGTTAAGGGAGGTGAGGGAGGTATGGGTGGGAAATTTGACGTTACAGACCCCTATTCTCTCACTCTTTGCTTGCGGTCTTTGGTTGCCATCCGCTCCCTGATACGTGAATCCATTAGTATAGTGAAATCGATAAGATCATCAAGGTAAGTTGGCAATTCTCGTGCAGCCGTCTCATCCTTTAATAGATCACAGAGACCCTGTGCAAATGGTGCTACCAATGCCTCATTGTTCCAGCCACACCTCTGCTGCAAGGCTACGGAATTCTATCTCATAATCTGCAACTGTGCGAGACCCTTGTTGGATTTCCATCAATTTTTTAGCAGCAGAGGTGGCTTTTCCAGGAACCTCAAAAACTCTGCGAAACACCCTGACAAACTCAGAGAAGTTCTGAGTACATGGTTTAGCGGACTCCCATAGCGGATTTGCCCATGCCAGGGCTCGCCCTGTGAGCAGGGAGATCATAAACCCCATTTTACTGTGATCAGTGGGAAAAGCATGAGGGGTTAATTCAAGGAAGATTTCCAACTGGTTAATAAACCCCCTACACAGGTTAGGTTCGCCATCGTACCTGAGAGGTAATGGAGCGGTAGCCGTCAGCCCTTTATTAGCGTTAGTCAGAGTACTAGACTGTGCTTCCGGTGTCAAAACGGGGGGGACCACCGGAGCCGGTACTGGTTTGCTCATGTGAGCCGTGCTCTCAAGAATCGTTTGAACAGCCAAAGCCAACTGGACTAATCGTTGTTCTTGGAGGTCCATCCTCCAATGGATACTCTGTGCATCACATTTACCGTTACCGTCTGAGGTCATGGCCCTTTCGTACTGTTACGGTTCAGTACACTCAGACACGTAGGGTAAGGTAAAAACACAGCTTTATTGAAGCACACAATGAACAATGTAACCCTCACGGGTTCAGTATAGTATAAACTGACATAAGACAGGTTACAAGAGGTACCCTGTCACAGTTTGTTAAGACTCTCAGATGTAAGGTTAGGTAAAAACACAACTTTATTGAAAAAAAGTTTAAAATAATCCCATAGGGTTTTATAAACATACAAACAATACATATAATAGGCAGACGATAATGACAATAGCAATACAGGTTTTACCGGCCTTGCCAATATACCGGGCAAGGCAACCTGGGTGAGTCTAGAACAGGTGGCTCTACCGGCCCTGCCAATATACCGGGCAGGGCAGCCTAATGGAATACCAGAGTAGTAGGCTCTACCAGCCTTGCCAATACCGGGTAAGGCAACCTTAAGATGGAATAGTAAATGGTTCTACCGGCCTTACCAATATACCGGGCAAGGCAGCCTGATGGAGTACCAATGTATTAGGCTCTACCGGCCCTGCCAATACCGGGTAAGGCAACCTAAGATGGAATAGTGAACGGTTCTACCGGCCTTACCAATATACCGGGCAAGGCAGCCCAAAGGGAAGGAGAACACCACAATGACCTTATAGATTGTCAGATGGCAATGACAGTATAGGGGAAACAACAGCGGCTACCAGGTCAAGTGGTTACACTGTAGTCTGGAACTCTAGTACCCGTGTACTGTAGGAATCATAGCTGTCTAGGACTGGACAGCGCACTCTGGACCATCAGGTACATGAGTGTAGAGACCTGGAGTAAACCAGCGCCCTTATGTTGGGAAACATCAAGCAAGATCTTGAGTGAACCCACAGGTCATGGAGCGAACCAACACCTGCGCGTTGGTAACCAATAAACAGAGAAATGTTGCCACAAGGCAGTGGAGCAAACCAGTGTCCTCAAGCTGGGGACAACAGACTAGAAAGTACAGCTACTGGGCTAAAGGAGCTAACCAGCATCCGCATGCTGGGACCAACAGTACCGTAAGCCCAAGGAGTAAACCAGCGCCCGCGCACTGGAACCAACAGGCTGTGAAGTGTAGCCGCAAGGCTTAGTGGAGCTAACCAGCGTCCGCACGCTGGGAACAATAGTATGATGTATAGACCTTCAGGCCAAGGAGTAAACCAGCGCCCGCACTCTGGAACCAACAGGCAGTGAAGTGAGCCGCAAGGCTCAGTGGAGCAAACCAGCGTCCGCACGCTGGAACCAACAGGCAGCAAGGAGTAGCCGCAAGGCCAGTGGAGAGAACCAGTGTCCGCACGCTGGGAACCAGCAATGTAGTATATACGGTCGTAAGGCCAAGGAGCAACCAGTGTCCGCACGCTGGGACCAACAGGTGTAAGAGTAGCCGCAAGGCTTAATGGAGCAAACCAGTGTCCGCACGCTGGGACCAACAGGTGTGAGAGTAGCCGCAAGGCTTAATAGAGCAAACCAGCGTCCGCACGCTGGGACCAACATGTGTTAAGTGTAGCCACAATGCCAGTGGAGCAAACCAGCGTCCGCAAGCTGGGACCAACAGGTGTTAAATGGGGCCTCAAGGCTAGTGGAGCGAACCAGCGTCTGCACGCTGGGAACCAACAGGAGGAATGTCGTTGAAGTGAGCGAGGAACAATGTCGCCACAGATGCAGGAACTGGAAGCAGGTAACAACCGGAACCAACAGAGAAGATCAACCGGATCAAGTACGGCAATGGAGACTGGCAGCAGGAACATCAGCTACTGATGAATACGACCAGAACCGGACTGGAACTGACATAGCAGGCAGGAACTCAGGAACAGGTCGACTCACGAACTCAGGAACACAGCAACAGGCCCAATCAGCGACTGAAGCAAGGTGAAACTGGATGCTGTCAGAGACACCATGAAAGGGCAACCAAAGGGTGCCCAGACTGAGTTTAAAAAGGCAATGTGAGGCGGGCTGAAGGCAGACAGCCAATGGGAGCCCCCTATAGGTGATAGACACTGGATTGCAGCAATCACGGGCACTGTGATATACCCACACGGGTCCAGTAAAGTGAGCAACACAATACTGACACGGGTCAGGTCAGTGGTATTGATACAGTGTATGAATGTCCAATGTAACCAATGCAAGGCTGCTAGTAACGTATAATGACTCAATGTCGCCTGTATGATGTGGAAGGCGACAAGGACAAGACTGCAATCACAGGCCCTGGACGCCTGTACGAGGAAGCAATGGTGGACCACCAACGCCCACCAACAGCAACAGACTGGTCAGAGCTCGTGCTTAAACGGAGGCCCTACTGGAGCAACCCAGCACCGTGTACACGTACTACCTGAAAGGGTTAATGGGCAAAGGATTAAATGGATGGCACCCAGAAGCGCACAACTGATCAAACTGGTGACTAATAGCCCAAGTAGCGTAGCCAAACAAAACCCAAAATGGTAGTGGTATAACGAGGCCTTTCCCCTGGAGGGGTTAATAGTGCTGTGGTCTGGACAACGGTAACCACCAGAGGCGCCCAACTGAACCAACACAGACCAAGCGAGTGCAACACGGGTGGAAGCAGCGAGACTCTGATCACTGGTCCTGTATACGAACAACCGGAACCACGGAAACTAGGACCAACCAGTAGTAGCGGTGCCCTCGAGGCTGGCAAACAGGAGCATTTCGGAGGAGCCAACTGGCACAGCAGAAACAGGAACCACCACCAAGAAGAGTCGGAAAACAGAGCAGGAACGTCAGCCAGGCTGGGTCGGTACACGGAGCAGGATCCTCAGATGCGCTGGGTCGGTACACAGAGCTGGGTCGTCAATCTCGCCGGGTCGGTACACGGAGCAGGAACGGCAGCCAGGCCGGGTCAGAACAGGTAACAGGAATGTCAGCCAATCCGAGTGGGTACACGGTATCAGGAACGAGACAATAGCGTGGTCAAGCAGTCCGGGGTCATACACTGGATCAGAATAACAACAACTAGCGCCAAGCATCAGGAACACCACGAAAGGGCAATAGCCAAGTGACAGCCCAGGGTATAAAAAGGCTGTCACTAGGAGGAGCAATACAGCGCAGCCAATAGGAGAGCAGCAACATAGAGATGGACATAATGTCGCTCAGATCACGGGCGCCGTGATAGTAACATTTTTATTCTGTGTATTTAGGTAAGATTTTCTATGCAACGCAGGTTTAAGGTGAACATGTATTTTGTTGGTCATCGCTCGTTAGCGTTTCTGGGTAAGGAAGATTTGAATCTCACGTTACCCGGTCTTGGCTAACTCAAGAAGGCAGTTTTTTCTTCATGTTGGTTTTAACGCCAACATTTGGATCAAGCCCTTACTACGCTGGTACCACTGAGATGGCCAGAATGTGGATTTCTGCCCAGTGGATAAACCCCCACCACCACCTTCTTCCATGCCTATTTATTTCACGTTACTCCCTGGCAGTTGATGTAAGCCACTGCCATCAAGCTATCTGTCTGTACCCATACTGGGGTGCCTGTCAGTACTTAAGACCAGTGAAAACGTGACAGATGGATGGCATGGATCTCCAGGATGTTGATTGACAGGAGGCTTTCTTCTCTGGTCCCCCATCCCTGGGTTCCCAGGTGACCCAGGGTAGCACCCCAGCCTCTTAGGTTGGCATCTGTTGTAACCAGTTTCCACTCTGGATTCATGAAGGGATGTCTTTGAGTCACTGGTAGCCACCAGTGTAGGTCTTCCCTCACTTGAGGAGAGAGGAACATGGAGCGAGACAGATGGGAAAGCTGCCAGGATCAGTTTCTAAGGATGCTCAGTTATTGTTGCTCCCTCGTGATCATAAGGGACTGCTTCCAGGGCAGTCAACAGGCATCCCAAAATTCTCATGTAATCCCTTATCATTGAAGGAGACTTGATCAGCAAGTAATCCAAATATCTAGTCAGAAAAACGCATTGAGATTGTATATATGCGACCAAAGCTGCCATGATCATTGTGAATACTCCTGGAGCAGAGGCAAGGCAGAAGGCCGGTGCAGTGAACTGGTTGTGACTGCATACGAAAACAAAACGTAGGAAATGTTGGTGGTCTGGATGAATTGGGACAAGCAGGTAGGGGTTCTGAAGAACTAGGGAGGTCAGGAACTCATCTGGATGCATTGCTGAGATGACAGAGTTCAAAGATTACAACTTGAAGCGCATAAAAACAACATATTGGTTGAGATCTTTCAGACCCAGAATAGGTCAGCATCCACCATCCATCTTAGGAACCACGAAAATGTTGGAATAAAAACCTAATAAGCAGTCTTGGGCCGGGACCTATAATAGAACCTGCTTGTCCACTGTCCAGCAGAGATGAGACAGCATCTGTAAAGAGACACACATGCTCTGGGTCCTGAGGAGATATGATAAAAATAAGTGATGAGGCAGAAGAGACTTGAAATCTATGTTGTACCCTTCAGAAACCACCCACAAAACTCACTGATCATCACAGAAGACACCCACGAGGATTTGAAGCAGATTTCTTGTTCCGCCAAGCCTGTCTGGGCTTTGCAGCAGGGTCTTCAACACTCTGCTTCACGGATTGGAGGAGGGAACATAAGGAACATTTAGAAAATATGTGAGGTAAGAGGGACTTTTTGTCACCAATGGCATCAGTAATTATTTATTTTAGGTCTGGCCCCAACAGGTTTTTACCCTCAAATGGCAAGGAAACTAGTGATTTTTTGGAAGGTTGGTCTGCAGACCAAATCTTCAAACACAATCTTATCAAGGGTGTTGTTAGGAGGGAACACTGGAGAGTCTTTCATACATCTCTTTAAAATATCTGGAGAAGCAGACTCCACCCCATCAGAGGCCTAAGAGTCCTGAAAGGTCTCCAGCACCGCTCCAATAAGCCCCTCTGCAGAGGGGACGGGATCAGCTTTAAAGGAATCCAACAAGGACAAGGAAGAGTTCATATATCTTCTTCCTCTGAATCCAGTTCCTCATCAGATGATGCCATATTAATCTGGATCAACCTGCCTGATGGAGGATCACTTGAATAGAAGAAAGAATGGATGCCATTAAGGACGTCAGATTTTAAACCCAAGCTGGCTATGGAAGCCCATTGCATGAGGAATAGTGAGTTGGGGGAAAGAGAAGCCCCAGAAATATTGGGTTTGGCTTTCCTCAGATGTCCCTTAGCATTAGACATTTCCAGAGAAAGTAGATAAAACTAGTAAGAAATTAGCCCCCAGAAAGACATCGAAAATATTTATCTGGTATGCAAAGGTTGAACTGCAGAGAGAGTGCAGAAGAGTCAGCCTCAGCGTAGTATGAGCAATGGAGAAGTAAGATGGTAGCCAAAAAAGGTACCCAATCAATCCGAAGAAAGCCCATGAAAAGGAGTATTCTAGGCAATGTAGTTTTCCTCCATTTCTGTAACCAAACAATAAGTGGCTCTTCAGTTACAGAATGGGGCAATTCACATGGACAGTCAGATATGATGAACAAAATTCTCATGAAGTTAAATTCCACAAGGAAATATTTCATAGAAACTCCTGTGAACTGGGCAAACTCCAGGGAAGCCAGTGATTGGAGTCCATCTAATCAGAGATTATAAAGCTCCATACCTAAAGAAAAAACAATAAAACAACCTAAAAAACTAACAGAATTGCCACTGCACTCAATTCCTTCTCAGATCATAGGAATCTGGATGGGTGGGGAGATTGAGGTGGAGGAGGAGGAGGCAGTCTCCATCATAAAGACCCTGTCTTTTTTCTGCCCTCCTTGAGGAGGGAGCTCAAACCCATGGTTCTTGTGTTCCATATCAGACATAAGAGAAAATATTATGTAATGTTTTAAGAAACCTTGAAATCCACACTTCTAATAGTGTCTTACACAGCAGAATAGAGTCTCCTGAGCAGCTATGTTATTTATCTTAAAGCGCAACCATACCCTAGGAATAAGTGGCTCTTAATTTGTTTAACACAATGACTACTTAAGGCCCAACGTCCATTCATTCATCTATCTATATTTCTAGCTATTTCTTATTGCATCGTGTTTGCAGTGCCTTTTATGCAGTGGTCTCTATTGAAGTCTGCCTCCAGATTAGTAGAGTATAGTCTTCTGACCAACTATTTGGAAATCAGCACAAGCTAAGTCATGGTTTATTGTACATATTAATTGTGTACATGCATGTGTCTGCATTTGTTTGTGTGTTTGCATGCGTGTGTGTGTTTAAGTGCCACTGTGTATGTGTTTGTATTTGTGTATGTGTGTGTGTCACTGTGTGTTTGTATTTATATATGTGTGTGGTTCTAGACATGTGTGCATGTGTGTGTATGTTTGTGTGCATGTGTGTCACTATGTGTGTATGTTTGTGGCAGTGTGTGTGTCAATGTGCATATGTGTGTGTACATGTGAGATTTTTATAAAATGATTTATATACATGCAACTTGTAATTTAGCATTAGTGTTCCTTTAATATAACTTATTATTTTTGGCTATGAAAAACACATTATGAGTCCATTTCTCTATTTCACTATTAATAATCAATGCCACACACATTGCTTTGCAGAAAATTGGTTAATCAGCAATATAGAATCGAGTAACACCCATATGTATATATATCTCATGATCATCATCATCATCTTCAATCATTGTGAATACATTGCAGGATGAATGCTTTCTCAAAATATTTCTAACAACTCCAGTCTTGTGCTTTTTGTTTCCACTCTGTACCAACAAGTTTGGTAATTTCATCTACCCATCTTGCCTTTGGTCTTCTTCTTAGATGTTTAATATGAAGTGGAATCCATTCCAAAATTTGTTTGGTCCATCTACCATCAGGGCTTCTTGCTATGTGATCTACCCATTTCCATGTTAGGACCTTTACTCTTTCAATGATGTCATACACTTTTGTTTGCTGACAAATCCAGGCACATGTTTTTTGGTCTTTTTGTTAGGTTCAGAACTCAATGCTCCAGATTTCTCTGAGTATGGCTTTGGCATTCAGTGTCCATGTTTCACAGCCATACATATGAACTGGGAGGATACATTGGTCAAAAATCTGTAGCTTGAGGCAGAGTGGTATTTTTTAAATGCAAAGTTTATTAAAGTTTTTTAGTAACAAGAAAGGAGATAAACAAATACATACAAGGTAATAAATCCATACAGATCAGTGTCAAGCAAAGTCTGATATAGTGACTCAGCCGGGCCAAGGCCCATAGAGCAAGTAAACACAGATCCCAAGACTCGCCACCTAAAACAGGAACCACGCATCATGACACAGGAGGAAAAGGTAAAAAATACCACTAACATATTAGTGTCCAAAACACCAGAACCAAGAAAGAAAGAAAGAAAGAAAGAAAGAAAGAAAGAAAGAAAGAAAGAAAGAAAGAAGAATAAGTTGAAAGGAAAGAAAGGCAGAAAGGGAGCAGAGAGAAAGATAGAGAAAAAAAGGGGGGGATACGGAGGGAACGAGCAGGGCCCATAAACATTGCCAAGAGCCGGAGGCAAAACAAAATCTTTGCAGCATCTAGTACCAGCAGAAGGCAGGAGCCAAAACACTGTCGACCCAAGTCGACCAAATACCCAAGTAAGAGGCGGAAGAACTACATGAATAGGCCATCAGTTTCTCCATCTACAAGAGCTGCCAAATATGTCCTTCTAACAGGGCCAACCCCAGAGGGATCAATTTCCAGTGGTAGGCAACATGAGGCCAGACCTCCACACAAATCCAATAATTCAAGTTATAAGATTTAACGGACAAGCTCCATGCGCTATAAGGAAGATTCAGAAGGCCGTCCAGGAGTCTGGAGACAGAGGAGTCCCTAATGCCACACTCAATGTCTGAAAGGCATAATACCATATGGGAGTTAACAAAGGGCAGTCTCACCACATGTGTTTGTACGTGCCCCGTTCACCACAACCCCTAAAACAAAGGGGAGAAAGTGAACCCGAATGTAATCGATCAGCGGGAACAAGAGGGAAGGTGACCGCCATGAGATGAGAGTAAATCTTAGAAATAACCCCTCTGCGGAACACACCAGAAGAGCACAGAAGTTCATAAAGGGTTCTGTTAGGAGGGGGGAGTGGTTAAGAAAAGATAGGATGAAGTGATGAACCTGACAGAAGCAAAAATACTCCCCAGTAGGGGCATCATATTTGTCACGGAATGAATCCCAGGTCAGCAGTGTAGAGGTCATCAGTAAGTCCTACACCTTGGTAATCTCCTTCTGAATCCACCAACGAAAAAGGTCAAAAGAGAGACCTTTTTTGTTGCTGAAGAGAGCATTCAGGCAAATAGTAGAGGAAGTCAAGGCATCTTTAACTCCATGTGTGCTCCATAAACAGAGCAAATGGGCTCGAAGAGCAAACTGAGCTGTTTTGTAGTATGACCACAAATGCGGCACCGATAAACCCCCCACAGAGCGCAACTGATATAGGAGGGACAACTGGAGGTGGGGACGCTTGGCAGCCCAAATAAAGAGCAAAATGTCCCTTTGTAGGGAAACAAGGTCGGGAAAACAGAGTGGAAGGGGTAGGGATCTAAAGAGATAAAGAAGTTTGGGCAAAAGAGTCATTTTTAACTGTGGTAATCCTGCCTAACCAAGAAATATGAAAATAATCCCATCGCTGAAGGTCAGCTCGAAGTAGCTTAAGCATAGGAGAATAATTAGCTATATAAAGTCCCGGTATCAATTTCATGATCAGAATTCCCAAAGAGGTAATCAACACCTGCCGTCAGACAAAATTAAAGTTTAAGGCAGTAGGTTTTTCATCGGAGTTTAATTAATGCGAACACCCGAGATAGAAGAAAACATACTCAACACTGAGAAGAGGTTTGGAAGAGAGGTCAGAGGAGAAGTGAGAGACACAGAACGTTGTCTGTCAACAAACCAAGCTTGTAAATACTGTCGCCAACAGTAACCCCTTTGATAGCAGGGTTCAGGTGCATGGCACAGGCTAAAGGCTCTATGCAAAGGGCAAAAAACAAGGTAGAGAGAGGGCAACCTTGCCTAGTACCATTACGAACAGGAAAGAGTTGGGAAATGGTGCCGGAGACTGAAACAACAGCATTCAGAGAGGAGTATAAATCTTTAATCCCTGCAAGGATTGGACCATCAAATCCAAAGGATTCCCACATGTAGGTCCAATCCACCCTGTTGAAAGCTTTCTCAGCATGCAGAAAAAGCAACATCACAGGCAAAGATTGAGACGTACCCAAACTGATCAAATTCAGTAGGCGGCGAATGTTGTTCGGGGCTTCCCGACCTGGAATAAAATCCACCTGATCTGGGTGAACCAGAGAACCAACCACAGTGACCAGTCAACAAGCCAAAACTTAAAACATACAGCTTCATGTCAACATTGATAAGCAAAATTGGTCTGTAACTGACACAAAAAGTGGGATCTTTACCCTCTTCGGAATCACCACTATCCTAGCAGATGACATCTCAGTGGAAGAGCCCCAGAAAGAAAGTAATTAAACAACGACATCAAGTGAAGGAGAAGGGTTTGTTGAAAGGATTTATAGTACACTGCAGTGAAGCCACCTGGGCCCGGGTATCACAGTGCCTGTGATCCTCCTGTCACTCTCAGTTGTGGTACACTCTGATTCACTGAGTTGGTTTGGCCCGCCCCTTGGTGACCTTTTTATGCCTGGCCATGACACCTGTCAGATGTCCTTTTGTGGTGTTTCTGAGCCAGTAGTGCTGTTGCTGTGTTCCTGTGTTCCGGATTCCTGTGTACTGATTTGGCCTGTCCTGACTACGCTCCAGTGTTCCTGCTCGTGACTGACCCGACTTGTCTGAGAACCACCTCCGGTATCTTACCCGGCCTGGCTGACGTTCCTGCTCATGATTGACCCGGCTTGTCTGAGGACCCCTCCGTGTTTCAACCCGACCTGGCTGACTTCCTGGTCCGTGATCTGCAACCGGCCTGTTCCAGTGACCTGCTTGTTCCTGTTGTCGCCACCGCAACATTCTTCTGCTGCTGTTTGCTAAGCTGCAGAGTGACCAACTTCACCCTTGATTCAGTGCAGAGTATCCGTGCTAGTTTGCAGAGCTGTGCTTCCTTCAGTGAGCCTCCATACGCTTGCAGAGTTACTCCACTATACTGAGTCTTCAATCTGTAAAAGTGCATTTTAACCCTTGCAGTGCTGCCTCATCTTTGCAGAGCCCTCTCTCCCCGGTATAGAGCCTTAACCAGTTGTGCTACGTCTGCTGAGTTGGCCTCTTGTGTGGGACGGCGACTCATACGATCTGCTGCAGAGTAGTCATGTTAAGCTGGATACGGTAGGGCGCCATTGGCTCTTGGTCTTACTTTGGTTACCGGCGGACACCCGGTGTGGCCTCAGGCTCTAGCTGTGCAGCAAAGGGTAGGCTCAAAGCTCTGGCAGGTTCTCGTATACGCCCGTGGGGGCTATTGGCTCAACTACCTCTGTCGGTTGTTCTCCGTTTATACGCCCATGGGGGCTATTTGCCAGCTCTTGCATATCAAGCTATATTGTGGTTACACCCGTGGGGGCTACAGACTCACGCACTTGCAGATTCAGTTGTCTCCTTGGTTACGCCCGCGGGGGCTATATTGGGTCACTGTTCTGTTGATTCTACACTGGTCACAGATTGCCTAGCAGCATTATTACCTTAAGAGATCTAAGTGTTGCCTACATCTACACTTTGCCTCCTATCACCACCTTGGGCGTGCCAAACTCCACAGCAGTAACGGACTGCTTAATGCAATTAACCCATTTGTGTCTGAATTGCTATTGCCTGTTCTGAGACAGTATATGTGTACCCTGATTCTGTATATTGGGCCTGTGGGGGCATATCTGTCCATATATTGCTATTATTTGTGTTACCTGTAGAGGGCGATCGTTTGCCTTATTTCTTATTTAAAGGGATAGTAATACTTCGTTTTAACTTTATTTTATTTTGTAGGCATTAACAAAACATGAAGAATGATATAAGTCTTATCTCTCAAACCTTTATGGTTTATGAGATATTCACAAGCAAAGTTCCCCTCCCCGCCCCTTTTTCCTAGTGTAAGCCATCTCTTCTCAAATGTGAGTCTGGTTGTATGACAGGACAGATAACAGAAGGGGACAATTTTCTTTGTATGAAAACAATGAAAGCCCTTCCCCCTTGACAAGTTTTTCAGCTTTTTCCATTATCTTAATTGAAGATTGTCCCTCTCTGCAGTCTACCTGGGCATCTCCCTTCTGATCTGGTTGAACAGGGAAGGGATACTTTGTTTGTGAATATCTCTTAAACCATAAAGGTTTCAGAGATAAGACTTATATCATTCTTCATGTTTTTTTAATGCCTACAAAATAAAATAAAGTTAAAATGAAGTATTACTATCCCTTTAATAAACTGTGTTTGATTTTACCTACTGGTCTGAGTGTCTTAAAAAAACATTATACCGGGGCTTTGGAGGAACGCAAAAACTTAAGAACAAGTTCAATTTCCTCGCCGGTGATGTCAGCATTCAAGCCAAGCAACACAGATTAACAGAGCTTCGGCAAATAGCAATCCCATAAAAAGGCAGATAAGGAGGCACGAACTGCCTGCGAATGCCTCACCTTCCATCTGTCATACAATGATTCATAATAAGGACTTCCTGCAAGAGTATCAAATTATGTTCCCCCTTAATCACATCACTTACAGGAGCTTGGCCACAGTGGAATCAAGTTTATGAGCCTTTTCCGCAGTGTGCAGGAGATAGGATAGTCTCCGACGTTCGGCCTCCCTCTTGTGCTTGAAGTGAGAAGACAATCAAATCAATTTGCCGAGAATAACCTCCTTGTGAGCAGACCACAACATAGACAGCAACATGCCCAGAGTCTGATTAATGGTGAAATAATCCTCCAAGCCATGCATAATATCTGCTCTAACACTGGGATCCAGAAGAAGGGTATCATTGAAACACCACTCTGATGGAATCTAATGGATCCAAAAAGGTATATTCGACAATTGTGTGATCGGACCAGGTAAGATCATGAATATTAGAGCTATGGAGGTCTCCAAGTAAGGAGATGTAATCAATCCTCGAATGGAGGTTGTGCGGGTGAGAAAAAAAGGAATAATCACGCATGGTGGGATGATGAAGAAGTCAACAATCAAATAGGGTATGCATTTTTATCAAATCTTCCAAATGTCTTGATTTCGGAGGAGTCTGTGCACCTGGGGGAGGAGTAGATCGATCCAAATAAGGATCTAAAACAGCATTAAAATCCCCAGCCATCAAGAAAGGGGAAGTCGGGAATTGGTCAAGCAAACGTGAAAGACAGGAAAAAAATCCACCATCTGGGTCGTTAGGAGCATAAACATTTAATGAGGTCAAGGGAGAGCCCTGAATAGGACTGTGTAGTAGGAGAAAGCGGCCTTGCGGGTTCTTAATTGACCGAATAAGGTGAAACCCCAAAGTATTATGTAACAAGATGGAATCTCCATTCCTTTTTTGGGGGCCAGCAGAATGGAAATGTAGGTGATATCTCCTATCTCAGTATTTTGGTTCCACCCCAGATTTGAAATGGGTCTCCTGAAGGAAGACAATGCCAGCATGCAAAGATATATAGTTCTTCGTGGCCTTACATCTCTTAGGCGGGGCATTCAGGCCCTTAACATTATGGGAAAGGATCGTCCATTTGGAAGGTCTAGCGGACATAGAGTTATCTACCTCAGTGTGTGCTAGAGGGGAGGACATAGCAAAAAAAAGGGGGAGGTGGAAGGATAGAGAAAAAGGAAAAGTCAGTAAAGTAAAGGATAAAGAAAGAGGAGAATCAGAATCCCAAATGCAAAGAAACAAAAGTGGAATAAGAAAAAGATGGGAATCAAAAGGAGATCAGGAAACAGTGGGGGCACCATCCGGTGCCAAAACGACCATCCAAAAGAGGTAAAGGGGGAGAAACTGCATTCAAGGGACCAATAATCTACCCCTGCCGCAGGCTAAGGAGCCCCCAATCCAACTGTGAAATCATGCGTAGGATAAAGGGGGAAAAAAGAGGTCAACGCTATAGCAAAGTGGCACTGTCTCCCGGATATGCTCAGATCCGAACCAGACAGCCAAACAAGGCTGAAGGGGTCGATGGCCCCCAGTTCAAACTTAAGCAGATGGGGTAACAGAAAATTCCAACTTCAGGGGGGTAAGAACAAAGCAATGAGGTCAGGGCGACCACATAAATATGATTAGGGAAAGTGGTTGTAGAAACTGCAAAGCAATGTCCCCCTTACAGCAGAGGAACGGAGTTAGCGGGTGTAGGGTGAAGCACTTTTGCAGCGTGGTCTGGGCCAAATCAGCATAAAAGTGCACAGTAATGTCCTCCAAAGGAAGCCCTTGCAGCCTTCATTACCACCTACTTGTTGGTGAAAAAGATAAACAACACTATAACATCCCTAGGGGGGGTCTTTGGTTTTTGGCTTGGGCCTCATTGCCCTGTGGGCCTTATCAATAGCCAGCATTGAATCTGGCAATAGCAGCTTAAAGTAGTGGTTCAGAAAGCCTGGCAAGTCATCCAATCCCTCCAGGATATTTTTCTGAAGAGCAGATTAGACCTGTGAGATCTGTTGTTGAGGTCCTCCAAGGCATCTTCCAGTCATCTATGGTGAGATTTCAAGCAGTCTATCTCCTCTGGAGAGCTGCATGGGAACACTCCACATCCTCCATCTCAGTTTCCTGGGCCTCTGTTCGTCCAGAGATGCGCTGAATGTCCCCGTGTATGTGTTGCACACTGGATTGTAGTTCATCCAACAGGTCCTTTTTCACTGAAAGGAGAAGGTAATGCAGGGAATCCATGTCCTGTTTGGTGCACATTGGAGGTGCGTTCGACTGATCCCTGGGCGGGCTCTACGCACCAGGACCACGTCTTTCCGTGCCTTAAAGAAATCCTGCACGTTAGAGAGTTTCTGTGTCCTCTTAGACATCTTAGGGGTAAACCCACTAATAAACCAAAAAAATAAAACACAAAATGGTCGGGCAGGGATGCTAATGGAATCAATATTGGGCAAGAAGGAGATCTAGCAGTACACGTCCATTCCTCTCAAGCAGCATACCAGGCCTCCCCCCAATTTTATTTTTTGCCTATGGTAATGTATGTATAATGTTGTTTTATTGTATGGCATATGTTATATGTGTATTTTCTTGGTATTCATAGCTAGTATTTTTTTCATGTAATATAGTGATATCCAATCACATACAAACAAATTAATGACTGGTTTACATGACTTTGTTGATAAGAAAACTAATTAAGGTGTTATAACTTGTTAATCCATATATGTATTTTTAAATGAATGTAGCTATTAATATCTTGTCATATATATCTTACTACATTCTGGAGTGTACTTGATAGGAACACTTCTCTGATGTTCCTCAAATGTGAGTATCCTATATAATAATTCGCTAGGATGTTTGTCAGAAGCCGTCATGCGCAGTAGAGACTGCCCGCGTTCGGGCAGTCTCTGCTGCGCATGATTGAATCGCGTGAGTGAGGCGATGCAAGATTGCATTGTGTGGAGCAGTGAGGTAGCGGTCTCTTAACCCTTTGAGTGCCAGAGGGGTACGGTAATGCGTTGCGTACCCCCTGGCACTCATAGGGTTAACATTACCCGGACCTTGACCCGTGTACACAGGCTTTTACACTAGTATTGTATATAAATCATGGAAGTGTCCAACGGCGAGGTCCACCGAAACGTACGTCTGGGGTTGTGCTGTTTCTCTCTGCCTGTGGGTAGGACCAGACTGATATGAATATGGAAATTTCCTCTCTGCAGTGGCACATGGGAGTGAAAAATGTGACTTAAGCAGCACCTGAGAGGTCACACATGCCTTGAGCAAAGCACTCTATTTTGCTCTTTCTTGGTGTGCGTTCATCACATTCTTTTGTGTTTTGCACACATAAAAACACACATTAAATGATTTCACTGATTTCTGTACAGTCCAGCAAAATTAAGTTTAGCCATTTTAGTGCCAGAGGAATGCATTGCTTACCTCTGACACTCAAAGGTTTAAATAGAGCAAACCGTTAAGGGCAGCCAGTGGTGTTAGACATTTATGCCAGTGTGGCTGCACTGACAGATTTGTACGTGACTCTCATTACCCCATATTTCATGAAGCACCCTTCAAGATCTGAAATATCATAATCACTCTGGCATGCTCACTGTTTAACAGGGATAAGCACAAGCATGTTAAAGGTTGTCACAGTTTCAGGAATGAGTGACAGTCATTATACCTACCAACATTATAAAAAAAAAAAACGATTACAGAGCATCACTATTGGTTCATAGTACTTTGTTTCACAACACTAACCTTTTTCAAGCTTTCAGTATTTCACTGGAAGGTTGCTCTAAGGTAGTTCTTATTGGAGAGAGTGAGGGGGTATATTTTAATACATTCATAGATATGTCCTTAGAGGGTCATATGGCACTATGGACAAAGTTACTCTTTCCATAAAGGAGATTTGGATTCCATCAAGCCACCTAGTAGATATCAAAGTTTGCCACCCGATGCTGAATGAACATGACTTAGATTATTTTTTTTGTGATTAATTACTGAACTTGGGTGTTCTACATTTTCTAGAGCAGGTATTTGTTGTTGGGAACTACAACTCCCTTAATACACAGCTAGCTTACCCCTGGTCTAGACAAATGAAGGATCCACTTATTAACACTCTTATATTAGCCTTCAACACTGAAATATTCTCCTAGAGACAGCTTAGGACATCCTGGGTGTTAGTGTTAAGTTGCAATATCTACCATCTATCCTGCAACACAGAACAAGTAACTGTTGTAAAAAAAAGATACAACTCTTTACTAGCTACGTACTATATGAAAGACCTCTTAAGCAGTACAATTACTTAAAAAAAAATAAAATAAAATCAATATACCCTCAAATGCGGAAGAATTGTATTTTTACACATTAGGTATATGTAACATAATACAATGTTTGTACTGTCTCTTTACCACCATATTATGCTTTTTGCATTTACTTATGCTGTTTTTCAATAAGGTGGAAAGTGGGGGAGACATGGTAAAAGGAAAAGGGTGGTTGAGTTTGTTATGTCATTAGTTTACTTGGATTACTAATTTTAGGCATTGTGTATTCAATGTGAGCAGTATGTTAATGCCTGCATGATAAAATTTGGCTTCAGTTTAAGATTGTGGGTTAGCTGTCTACCACTAAATTATGGTATGGTACTTTGCCAATGGAAGTTGGGAAAATCATCCACACCTACTTCCTTTGGTCATTTAAATACATTTGTTACATTTTTCTTCTGCTGCTTGCCCTGAATCCACCAATACTAATCAAATACATTGTGCTATATTATATATTTGTGTGTGCATGTACACTAGTAGTATATTTTTGTAATAGTGTTTAAGATAAATTACAAAGCGAAGTATCTAAAAGTGGTTTGGGATTAACATTGTATCTAAATTAGTACTGATAAAAATAAAATAGATAGCAGATCTAATTTATATACAGTTTTTTGTTCATACCCCCAACATTTATTTAATATATATAGTAAAGCTCTGAGAGCTTGTATGGTAGAGACTAGCTTTAGTTCTTAACAGTGCTTTAGAGAATTCTCTAGCATTTGAGGTGTTAAATGGCCAATTGTTTTTCCTCACAATTGCTCCACTTTTGTCTTATACCTATGCCTCATAACATTCTAAATCAGTTAGAGCCTTGATATACTTTATTTCATTTTGTGCCTGAAATCTAAGTCCAATTTTGTGGTGTGACATCCTAAACAAAAGGTTGCATTGCTTTAACAATGCTAAATCATGGATAATCAAACTTGGCTTTTCAATCTACAATGAGGTCTGTAGGCAGAACAGTGGGACTGTGTTGTAATGAGTGTTTTGATGCAACAGCAGCAGTTTCATGTAATCTCACTGCCATTTCTGGTAAACAGGAACAATAGAAGCCTGAACAGAAGAACAGGCACAAACAAACATACACAACATGCACTGATTAAAACACACAGACAATATAACATATAAGTCAACAAGGCCCAAACTAATGCTGACTCGTGTTTGGATCATATGAAGATTTGTTCATTGTTAGTGGGTATGCAGAACTTTACAAAATAAACAGCTTTACAGCTTTAACATAAAATAAACAGAAATTGAACAGGCATTCAGAGAAAAATAAAAGAAGAACCGTCTAGAAACAGTAGCAGCAAAATAAAGGGCACGTGTTGTCATTAAATGGACTGCAGTTTTGCATGTGGCAGATCTGCATTTCTCTCAAATGTTTTAGGGTCTTATGCAAAAAGTAGAATAATTCTGGGGCAAACCAAATACATCATAGGGGGCAGGGCCCACCAACCACTAGGCTTCCAGCCCCTGATCCACCAGTCTCTGAGCTTCTAACACCTGGCACACAAGCCTATGGGTTTCCAGCATCTGACACACCAGTCTCTCTGGGCTTTCATCACCTGGCCCACCAGCTTGTGAACTTCCAGCACCTGGCCCATCAGCATGTGGGCCTCCAGCACCTGGCCCACCAGCCTCTGGGCTTCCAGCATCAGGCCTTCCAGCTCTAGTCCACCTGCTCTTAGCACCAAGCCTCTGGCGAACAGCACCAGTCCTTCCACCACCTGTTCTCCTGCACCAGGACTTCCAGCTTTGGGCCAGATTTAAAGGTGATAACCAAAAAAACCACTGTCGGGTGTTTTGTATGTGCAGTAAGCCATTTCAAGGTCCGTCTTATGAACAGCTAATGGCAGTTCTCTAATCCTTACGGCTGATAATCTTACGTGCATTCAGACCTATGGAACCACGCTCTCCAAAGCCATTTAAAGGAGTGAAGTATTGCTAACGGCAGAAAAAATTATACATTTAATGTCGTAGAAAATAAAACAGAGAAACAGCATATAGCACAAGCATGCAAATGACAAAATTAACCCTTGCAATGCCAAAATAACACACAAACAATGCCCATGCACCTCAAATAACTGTCACACACAACACAAACAACCTAGCAACACCACAGGGACAAGGCCTTCAAAAAGCACACCAACACAGCACATTAAAACATTGCATGGAACAATGGGGGTTAACACACAATGTGGACACCTGTCAATACAAAACAAGATCACCTGTGTAACATCACCAGACAATAGAGAAACAACCTGCACCCCACAATGTCACACTCACAACTGACAGCGACACACCAATCAGAACAAAGCAGATTTTAAAGGGATAGTAATGTTTCATAATAAAAGCAGCTCTAATTAATCATCCTACTATTTGGGCCTTGGAAAGTGTTATTTCAATTCTGTCAGAGTTGTAGTTCAAAAGTAATTGAATGATAAAGTATCCACCACCCATTCCTTTTACTGATGTAACACTGCTCAGCTCAGAGCAGCAGGGTGTGTCCAGGTAGATTGCAGAGAGGGACAATCTTCAATAAAGATAAGGGAAAAAGCTGAAATACCTGTCAAGAGGGGCAAGGTTTTCTAGGTAAAAGGGGCAGGAGGGGGATACTTTATCATTCAATTACTCTTGAACTACAACTCTGACGGTATTGAAATAACACTCTCTATGGCTCAAATACTATGAAGATTAATTGGAGCTGCTGTTTTTGTGAAACATTACTATCCCTTTAAAACACAAACACTTGCCTGGACAACAAACACCCTCCTATTGGTCATCACTCACCTCATGACCACACCTGGACAATGCCCCAACACGGTCTTAATGTGGCAGCCCACCATACTCACATATGGCTTGTTTTCCACTAAGGGAGAGAGAGAAAGAGAGACAGAGCGAGAGAGCGAGAGAGCGAGAGAGAGAGAGAACAGTATGTTTGCATACCTATTAATACAAAGACTGCGGAGAAGATATGCGAGGGCTAGGGAACACCAGCAACTCCCAAGCACACTTGTTCAAACAGCCTTCATCTGTTACTACAGGTTGATGCCGTACAGCATCATTGCCCCATATGAGGTCATCAAGGATGAGGTTGATCCAATATACATCCACAACCATGCCCTAACTAGCTTGCAGAAACTGATGTGTGTTATACATTTTGTGGCAAGTGGAGCCTTTCAGTCAACAAAAGGTTATGCATCAGGCATGTCACAGTCCACATTTTCAAGGGTACTGGCTCAGGTGTTGCCAGCCCTCAAAACCAAGGCCAGCAGATACATCCACTTTCCCACCACTGACATGGCGTAGACATGTGTAAAGCAAGACTTTTATGAAAGGGGAGGCATGCCCAGGGTCATGGATGCAATATATTGCACCCATGTCCTTATCAAAGCTCCTACACATGAGGGACATTTATTCATCAACAGGAAGGACTTCCATTCCATGAACGTGCAGATGGTGTGTGACTCCAACATGAGGATCACCAATGTCTGTGCTAAATATCCCAGCAGCTGTCACGATGCATACATTCTCCGAAACTTCTCTGTACACATAGAACATATACAGGGGGATGGCTTCTGGGTGAGTTAACATTACTAAATCACACCACATTCACAGGTGTACACACAACACTGCGCAGCATACTCTTGACCCACAGGTAGTACGTCCACCTCATACAACGTCATCCACACAAACATTTGCTCCCTGTCTCACCATCTCACTTACTTTCCAGAGGTGATTCTGGCTATGGCTGTAGATCTTGGCTCCTTATCCCGGTCTTAAATCCCCAAACCGATGCCCAGGAGCGATACAGTCAGGCTTATGCTAGAACAAGGAATGCCATTGAGTGGATTTTTGGGCTCCTAAAATCCTGATTCAGATGTCTGGATCACTCAGGGGGAGCACTACAGAATGCCCCTGGCAAAACTTGCAATATAATTTTGGCATGTGCAATACTACGCAACAACGCGGTGGAAACAAGACTTGTGAATGATATCCATGCCCTGCCCATACCTGATGTGCCTGTGGACATTAGCAATGATGAGGAGACCATAAGAGGGGCGCATCTGGGAACACTTCAGCTATGTGTATAACACAGGCATTCACACAATCCATGTATGTTCATGATAAATCCTGTGAATTTGTGCAAACGCACTCATCACACCACACATGATGTTTTGTTTCCCCCCACAGGATCAATGACACAGCCCTGACACTGGCTGCAGTATGGACCCCAAACATCCACCATTCCATGGACGTGTCATATTGTGGCTGGGGATTCCAATACCATGTGCCATCCTGTCATCCATGTTGACATTGCTACCTCACGGATATCATGCATACCGCCATGTGAACCAAGGTACAATACATTACCCATGTTCACCATATTCCAGGGCTCGATAGACAGCAACTAAAGTGATTTTCCATGATCATACCCATAGCAACCATTCTACCCCTGTAGCGAAAGAGCATTACCCAATGCAATGCATCGGATAACATTCTGTCACATCCGGAGTTAAAGGTTCATTGGAGTGAACATGGGACCTGTAGTTTGGTATAGCTGAGTGATGGATCTACAGTGGTAGTGTGTTACACAACATAGAGGTCATGACATGTGGCTCAGATCTCAAGGGACATCATGCTGGCCTGTGTGTGTGCAGAACTCTGACATTGGGAGGCCAAATTTATTTGTTTCACGGCGATCTAATGACATATTTGGGGATGTGTGGATTTATATCAGGGTCACATATCCCTAGGGCTGGTTGATATCCCCTTAGTTTCCCCATAATTGTTTATAGACGAGTGGAAAACACATTACGATGCAATGCTTTGTGTACACCCCTGTAATGGAAAAGATGAATAAGATATTGATGTTGTAGCTGTTGCATGACAATCAGTTCAAGGGTGCTGTTACAAATCCTGTCATCTTGACCCACAGGCATCCAAGCATGATCCATCCTGGAACAGAGGATTTTCCATGTGACTGGACGAAAGCTTTGACCACACTTACATGAAGCTCACCCCTTGATGCTTCCAAGTGCTTGTGTTGGTGATGCAATGTATAACCTGATGTTCACAGCAACCTCTACTGGAACATTCACATATATACAGAAGACATAACATCCAGGTTTCAAACCTGACCAGTAAGAATGCTCATCTTCAGAGTTACAATACCTTGTGGACAACACATGAGCAGTTCAGTAGTGTTTCTATAGTATCCTTTGGTATGTTTATGTACCTTTTGGGTGCTCATACAAGTGTTCAATGCATATAAGCAAGATACACAAAAAACAAATGTATGTTTTAATGTAGTGTGAGACACATTAAAGTAGATCCATCACTATTCAATATGTGTCTGTTAAATAGAAAGCTGGGTTAGACATCTCTCAATGTAGAACCATATTCATGGCTAGAGTATACCTCATACACAGGAAGGCATGACCTACATAACGGGAGTCCACTAGTTGTTTGACCATGTGTGGACTTTGGGATTTATTAATGCAAGGAGATGATATCAATACTACACTGTGGTGTGTTGTGAGTGATAAGGAGGTGATACAGGGGACATTACTTCTCCATTGATGTCTTGTCCACAGTTCCCATGTTTCTCAATGTAACCAATGTTCTGATTGCTCAGGTTTGACAAATCTCAGTACATAAGCTATGTTGACAAACTCACTACCTGGAGAAGTGATATCACTGGAGAAATCTGTTTCAACCTTAGTTAAACATTAACACAACTTACTGGATAACCCAATGATCAACCTAAGATTTCAATTTGTAGCACCCACTTTGAAATCTTAGGGTGATCACTGGTTTATCTGGTAAGTTAGTTTCACAATCAGAGTGTGAATCACAGCCTGTTTGGCTGCATGTTCTATCTATCCTACTTGTTACTTCTTAGCTGTTGTTATGCTAAGGGGTATGTGTCAGTTGTTCAAATCCAACCCCCATCATGGCCATACAACACTGCCATGTGGTTTGGCTCCAGTGGCGGATTGCAAGTTGGATTTGGACAATGTTGTGAGTGGTGTGTGTGCTAACCCATGTTCAAACATTCTACAACCATTTTACCTGGGTAGAAGTTGTGTTCACTGCATTGCTTTGTAATGCACTGGAGACATCTTTGCCACTTAATCTATCTTCAGTAACAACAAACCTTCTCAGGGGAAAAATTCACAATTCGGACTCTTTATCTTTTTTTTTTGGGGGGGGGGCTTGCACTTGCTTGCAGAAGTGGATGGCCTGGTTGACTGCCTGGTCACCCTCTGAGTTAGTGCAGGGGTCACACTGGAGGGAGAGGTGGGTGCAGTGGACCCCTCCATTGACTGCTGCTCCCTATCCATAAGCTGGTTCTTCCTGCTATTATGGTCTCCACCAGCAGCTAGCCCATCATGTTCATCATTCCAGTTCTGTACTGGCGCAGCTCCCTGTACTTCAAGGGCATGGACGGTTGCTGCATTCCTCAGGGGAGCCTTCTGAGGTACCTGTTGGTCCTGTGGGATTTCCTGAGCTGCCTCCTCTGTAGCACCAGGCACTCTGACTCCATCACCCTGCTGTGTGCACTGCTGGAGGAGGATGTGCCTGGTGATGCTGCCTCACCTAAGTCCTCCTGTTCTGGTGGAGAGGCTGTTGCTGGTGGAGAGGCTGCTGCTGTGGTGTGACTGATGCTGGTGGAGAGTTGCTGGTGGAGAGGCTGCTGCTGGTTCTGGTGAGGTGGCTGCTGCTGGTGAGGTAGCTGCTGCCAGTGGAGAGGCTGCTGTGGATGATAGCTGTGTCCCCACCACATCCAGGCACTGTGAGCTGCCCATTGATCTTGTCAATTACTATACGACTAGCACCTCACAGTAGGGAAACTAGGCTAGAAAGAGATACCCCCAAACTAGCAAGAAGAAAGGTCAGCCTCCTCGAACAAGAAATTAGGGAGCAAGAAGCTAGAGTGCGACACTAGGGGGCAAAGCTCGGGTTCGGTGGTTGCCTACCAGGAATCGTGCTACGGCTCAGCCGTATAAAGGTGCTGGCCACAAAGCCAGATTGATCCCCTTCAGTTGAGCCAAAGAGGGCCCGCGATAACTCCGTGTAGCCAAACTACTACTACTCTAATCCCCAGGGAGGATATATCTCCAAAGAAAAGGGTACTCACTCAGCCCAAAAGGAACTCATTGGTCAGCAGAAACAGGAAGTGGACAAGCTAGGACGTATATTGTAGGACTCGCTGTACTCGCTGGATTCAGGAGATGAACACAGTAGAGCGACCAGGTCATACACAGGAAAGAAGACACCAAAATCTGGAGGCAGAGAGGCATCAGGAAATGGACCGGATATTACACTGGAGCTAGTACTGGAATCAGGAGGCAGAGAGAGAGTAGTCAGGAATCAAGCGCTGCCGGAAACGACGTAACAATGTGGGGGCATGCAAGTCCTGCGTTGGGACCCACGAACGCTCCTCTGGACCTTAACCCTTCCAATTCACCAGGAATTGGAGCTGGCCCCGAGATCTGCGGGAGTCCAGAATCTCGTAGATGACGTATTCCTCGTAATCCAGAAGTGCAACTGGAGAGGGCACCAACACCTGCGGATGAGGAAAACGAGAAGGAACCCACGGTTTCAACTGGGACACATGAAATACCAGATGAACACTCAGGGTACGCGGGAGATCCAACCGATAGACCACAGGGGAGATGCGGCTCGTAACACGGAACAGTCCCAGAAAACGAGGGTCCAACTTCAGCGAAGGCTGGCGAAGACGAATGTTCTGGGCGGAGAGCCACACCTTGTCCCCCAGAGAAAAAAGAGGGGCCAAAGAACGCTTCCGGATCTGGCTAGAAAGGAGGGCAGACCGAAGAGACTGCCAATGTGCGGCTAAAGACACCACCCTGGCCTCGGCAGAGGGAACCAAAGCAGTACCCGGACCCAGCAAAAGGGTACGCGGATTATAACCCAGAGCCGCAAAGAAAGGTGAACAACCTAAGGAGGACTGCAAAAGGGAATTATAAAAGAACTTGGCCAGAGGAAGAAGGGAAACCCAGACGTCCTGCCGGTTGTTGCATAGAGAGCAGAGATATACCTCCAGGGTTTGGTTCATCCATTCCGTCTGGCCTTTAGTCTGAGGATGGTAGCCTGAGGAATATTGAAGCTTGATGCCCAACCGGGCACAGGCCGACCTCCAGAAATGAGAAACAAACTGCAAACCCCTGTCCGAAACAATATGCAGAGGAATGCCATGTAAACGAATTACATGAGCGATGAAGAGATCAGCTAGGTCTGACGAGGAAGGGATCTTAGGAAGGGGGACAAAGTGTCCCTGCTTGCTAAACCGGTCTACAACCACCCAGATAACAGACATACCATTGGACACCGGAAGGTCAACAACAAAGTCCATGGCTAACTGGGTCCACGGTAAGGTAGGCATTGGCAGCGGTTGCAAAAGTCCTAGAGGTCGGGTTCTAGGAAATTTCATCCTGGCACAGGTCGGACAGGAGGTAACATAAGCTTCCACATCAACACACTGCCGGGCCATCGGAAATGCCAGGTAAGGAGGTTATGAGTACGATGGATGCCTGGGTGGCCAGCCACAGGGGAATGATGAGCCCAACATAAAACCTCAGAACGGAAACGAGGCGGCACAAAGAGACCTGGAGAAGCAGAAGGCGGAATAGCAAAAGGAGAGGTACACTGGGAGGCTTTTATCGCCCTGAGGGTCTGCGTAGATAAAGAAGCAAGAAAACAGGAGGCCGGGAGAATCATCTCCAGGACAGTAGGTGAGAGGGAATCAGACTCGGTGAGCCTAGATAAGGCATCAGCCTTGGTGTTCTGAGTGCCCGGAATGTAGGAAATCTTCAGGAGGAATCGAGCAAAAAAACAAGGACCAAGGGGCCTGTCATGCGTTCAGGCGCTTAACTGAAGCAAGATAAGCTAGATTCTGGTGGTCTGTTAGGACTGAGACCTCATGGGAGAACCCTCAAGCAGGTGACGCCACTCCTCCAGGGCTAATTTTATAGCAAGCAATTCCCTATTACCGGTATCGTAGTTCTGTTCTGCCGCCGAAAAACAATGAGAGAAGAAGGAGCACCGATGGTACCTGCCAGTCCTGGGACATTGTTGGGACAACACCTCACCGGCAGCTGTCTCCGAAGTGTCAACCTCCAGGGTAAATGCATGATATGGATCCGGATAGGATAATATAGGGGCGGTGGTGAAAGCAGCTTTGAGGGATTCAAAAGCGGAAATAGCCCCCTCATGCCAAAGAGCCGGGTCTGCTCCTTTGCGGGTCAAGGAGACAATGGGTTGAATGATCCTGGAGAAACTATCATGGTGTCTGTGCTCCCCTGGTTGTTTGCTGTCAGTTTATGCTGTGCTGTACTCCCATTGGCTACTCTGTATTTGTCCCGCCCAGTATGGCCTTTATATACTGGGCTCTGGCACCCCTCCAGTGCCCTTTCGTGGTGTTCCTGTACTTGCTTGTTTCTGCTCATTGATTCCCGGTGTACCGACTTGGCCTGCCTGACTACTCTGCATCTTGTCTCCTGCTCCTGTGTATCGACCCGGATTGCCTGACTATTCTTCTGCGCCTGCTCCTGTGTACCGACCCGGCTTGGCTGACGTTCCTGCTCCTGTGTACCGACCCGGCTTGGTTGGCGTTCCTGCTCTGTGTCGCCTTGGCGACATTCTGATCCGTCAGGCATCGTGTCTCTGTGTCCGCTCCTGCAGAGTACAAGTGGCCTAGTCTCCGTTACTGCTTCTGCAGAGTGCAAGGGTTTGCCTCCGTTACTGCTATGGCAGTGTGCCATTGGCCTAGTCTCTGTTATTGCTTCTGCAGAGTGCAAGTGTCTGCCTCCGTTACTGCTACAGCAGTGTGCCATTGGCCTAGTCTCCGTTATTGCTTCTGCAGAGTGCAAGTGTCTGCCTCCGTTACTGCTACGGCAGTGTGTCATTGGCCTAGTCTCCGTTATTGCCTTTGCAGAGTTCAAGTGTCTGTCTCCTTTACTGCTACGGCAGTGTGCCATTGGCCTAGTCTCCATTACTGCTTCTGCAGAGTGCAAGTGTCTGTCTCCATTACTGCTACGGCAGTGTGAGATTGGCCTAGTCTCCGTTACTGCTTCTGCAGAGTGCAAGTGTCTGTCTCCATTACTGCTACGGCAGTGTGAGATTGGCCTAGTCTCCGTTATTGCTTCTGCAGAGTGCAAGTGTCTGCCTCCGTAACTGCTACGACAGTGTGCCATTGGCCTAGTCTCCGTTATTGCTTCTGCAGAGTGCAAGTGTCTGCCTCCGTTACTGCTACGGCAGTGTGCCATTGGCCTAGTCTCCGTTATTGCCTTTGCAGAGTTCAAGTGTCTGTCTCCTTTACTGCTACGGCAGTGTGCCATTGGCCTAGTCTCCGTTACTGCAGCTGCAGAGTGCAAGTGGCCTGTCTCCGTTACTGCTACGGCAGTGTGCCATTAGTCTTGTCTCCGTTACTGCTCCGGCAGAGGGCGAATGGTCTGGTCTCCATCACTGCTAAGACAGTATCCAGTTTTGCTCGATTTCTATTACTACCCTGGCAGTTCACGTCTGTTCTGCTAACCTGTTAATGGGCGTTACGAATCCTTAAGCTGTCTATATTCAGAGAGCCCCATCACAGACCTCTCTGCACATGGGACTGTTTACATTCATTAAAGACTATTAACCCATGCAGTACCTTACTCCTGGGATTCCAAAATATTCTGCCTGACCTGTGTCAGTATAAACTGCTGTGGACTTTATGGTTATACTGGACCTCTGTAGGCATATGTATATGTAACCTGTTGTGTGTCTGTATTATTTTGTTTATATACTACAGGATCAGTCGCTCCGAAGGAGCGTCCAGCTCTGTATCAGCCGCGCCGCAGGCAGTCTCTACTGCACATGACTGCAACACGCGCAGCAGTGTCTACTGCGCATGACGTGGCTTTACACACGTTTTAGCAAATAATCTTTGATAATATGGCTTTTTTGGCACAAAACACATCAGATTAGATTGATGTTTATGGCCTTGATTCAATTAGGTCTGACAGCTAAAAAAACAGCCATCAGCATTTTTTTAAGGGTGGAAAGCTATTCAGTTACCTGTGCTATGAAAAAAATGCAGGGAAAAAAAAACTGTTGGGTGATAAAGTTAGCTGACTAAACTAAGTCCTCAGTGGATGTATTGATATGGGGCTTAAGCCCCATAACCATACATCCAAAGTACTCCAAAACTGTGTGCTATGTTAGTAGAATTAACCCTATGAGAAATGCGTTGAGTACCTCTCTGGCATTAAACTATGCAGAGATGACAGGGTTAAGTAGACAGAGAATGCATTAATAGCCCCATAAATCCAAATGTGCACTGAAAAAAAAATGTTTATGTCGGCCGGCTGTTTTATCGCACAAAATTGAACCGAGGCCCATCTGTATTGTTGAATTATTATACACTTTTTATTGTTTGTAATTCAGTATACATCTGTTTTATTTTTACTGGATATTACTAAACCCCATGAACAAATTCCTATACTTTATGACAGCCACTGGATATTGGTTTTATTCAACACTTCAGATGGAGACAGCTATTTCTCCAAAAGCCCGTTTGTCAGGTCTTGAACTATCTGGATACCTGACCACGTACATTGTGAGTATATTTCATCTCCTTTTATTGATTGATCCAAAATACTACACCATTTGGTGCATTCCATGTTTGTTTTTTCTGTTTCTGTATATTTAGACACCTTGGGGAGAGTGGGAGGAGGGGCAGCTTGCTACTATAAGAAGTATCATTGAGGAGAGCTTGCTGTTTTGGGGCAGCAGATATATTCCCAGAGGCTCTATAAGCTGTTACCTACAAAAGCAGGTTTTCATCATCTCTGTTGAGTGAATGGGGTGATATTGTGGTGGCAGTGTGTTTCCTTTTCTTCCTTCCTTCCTTGCATACTAAAAGGTACACTATAAGACAATTTTAGTGAAATGTTAAATCATACCATGGGGTAAAGTCTTCTCCAGGAGGGCAGGGCACTTCAAAAAACTTCTCTGAGGTAGATACTCCCACTTCTCTTCCACTTTACCCCCTATAAAGCTCTATTTTAACATATAGGAAAGTCAAGATAACAACAAAATAGACTTTAAACAAGAAAAAGAAATCCCCTGTACAGAGAATCAAAGAGGACCCCCTGCCTCAACCAGAAAAATATTTAACAATAAGTACAATAAAATCCTCTTCTTTGTTGTCCAATGTGGAATAAAGAAACCATGGGGATATACTAAAGCTATCCACCAGAACTTCTGGGAGGGAAAAATAGAAAAAAAGCATCAATTTCAGACAATTATCCACAGTTCTAAAATGGTACAGCATGAACCTCTGGTTCCATCAGACACAAACCTACCACACCAATTAACAGAAGAATTGTAAGATCATCTAGCCAAAACTTAGTGCTTGACAAAGGTGTGCAGGAATGACCGCACCTCTTTCTTAAATAACTGCTCAGCAGTGGCCTGATTCTTGTAAGCACAAGATGCCCCCACTGACCGAGGTACAGGTTTCTTCCTGATAACATATGCCTAGTGGGTGGTCACCTTAATCCTTGGAAACAACCTTTGGCAGGAAACCCATATGTATTTGCAAATCCACCCTGTACAGGTGAAAACCCAGAAAAGGAGGCTTAAGAAAAAAAAATCCTGAAGTTCGTCTACCCAATGAACAGACAAAATAACTAAAAAAAGTTTCAAGAAACACAGAGAATCCAAAGTTAGAGGTTCAGAAGAAGGCTTCTGAAGCACTCCCAACACAATATTCAAATCCCATGGCCATGGACTTCACCCTTTGGTCAGCACACCACTTGTAGAAGAGGGACCAATCATAACATAGGCCTTAGAAGAAACTACTTAAGCATAGTAGAAATGACAGTCTGACAAAAACATCTTCTTCAGGATGCTAGCCTCAACAGCCAAGTTGCAAAAGCTAACTTCTCCACAAGAGGGGGGCACAACAGACCCTGCATCAGAAGGTCCAGAAGCAAAAGAAGATGAAAAGGATCCACCATGGATAAATTGAGAAGGTCTGAAAACTATGTCTAACAGGGCCAGAATGGAACAATCAGGATGATATGAACCCAATCCTGATTTTCCACATGAGCTCCCAATTTCCAGTAAAGTCTGTGACTACATATTCTATCCCTGGAATGTGATCTGTGGACAAGGCTGGCACAACAGTCTCAGCCCTCAAAAGAATCCTGCCCATGCTGTCATGGTTCTGGTCCCTCCTTGTGTCACAGTTTCCCAAGAACAATTTAGGAGTCAGTATGGTATAGTAAAACAATTTAATGAACAACTCAGGATAAGATATCATACAGTAATACAAATGAAAGGGGCAGAGGGTCAAAGGAAAAGCGAGAGATACTATCAGAAATAGTAAGCTGCCAAAGCTAGACCTCACTGCTGGAGACTAGGCCCAAGCCACTGGAAGTCTCCACTGGAAGTTGAAGTTTGAACAGGAACAGCAGCAGGAACAGAAACTCGAATACTCCGACCCAAGTCAGTGAGGTGGATACCAGACACACGCCTATACCGTAATAGCAACTGATGCTGGACTCACTCCTGCTGTCCAACTAGCAGAAAGGGATACCTGACTCTCGCCTGCAGTCAAACTAATCGAATATACCAGAGCCCCAGGTCAGAACCAGATTGGGTGTCTACTATCCATGAGGTAAAGTGAGATAATAGTTAGACAGAGCCACAGGTCAGCACCCGATGGGATGGTCAGACAAGCCGGGTCATACACTGTTCAGATAGTCAGTCAGATCCACAGGTCTGCACCAGATTGGGTATCTACTATATTCAGGGTAAGGTAAGAGAATAGTCAGACAGAGCCAAAGGTCAGCACCAGATTGGATGGTCAGACAAGCCAGGTCATACACAGTTCAGATAGTCAGCCAGAGCCACAGGTCTGCACCAGATTGGGTGTCTATTATATACAGGTTAAGGCAGGAGAATAGTCAGACAGAGCCACAAGTCAGCACCAGAATGGATGGTCAGACAAGCCAGTTCATACACAGAGCCCAAGTAGAACAGAATTGTATTGTACAGCATCTCAAGGGCAACTGAGGATAGGTTCAGTTCCCTTAAAAACCCCAGCCCAGGAAGCAGATGGGAGGAGCTCCCAGCCTTCAAGCTTAAAATCAAGCACTGCGTCATTCTGCCGCTTCGTTCTAGTTAATGACGCATCCTACAGCAATGCGTCAACCTGGCAACTCATGCCCGCGTCACTCTGAGCATCACCAACAACCAGCCAGAGGACACGGACGGCCATTCTCGCCCCCATGCACACTTAACCCTGGCACAGTAAGTGATGCCTGGAAGGAAGCCTCCTATATATTTTTACGCTTACTGCGTCGCAGACGGGACAGACGCTGGAACTAGGTAGGCTATTACACCTTGGCAGTTGATGTAAGCCACAGCTTTTGTGTTGTCAGACTGAATATGCACAGATGACCCCTGCAGGCTGTGATGCAGGCTGCGATTCTGTGCAAGGCAAATTTCCCACTGCTCTAGTACGTTGATGGGCAGAAGGCTGGGACATTAGGGTGCCTAGTGTAGCACCCCAGCCCAGCAGGCTGGCATCAGTGGGGACCATGACCCAACAAACAATTACCTTCATGTACTCCCATACCACCATCAATGGCCAGGAAATTGACTGTGATATCTTAAGTGTCACCTGAAGAAACACCCTAACACCCTCCCTTGGAGGATATCGAATCTCCTGCTGAGAAAATGAAGATCTTGAAATTGAGTATTCCCATGCTGCTCCAGAATGGAGATTCACTCCTGAATCTGAGTGCTCATGATGACATCTGTAGGATCCGAGATTAAAAGGTCTTCTAGGTAAAGAGTCAAGGAGATTGTAACTGTTTGTTTGACACACAGACACAGTGGTTTAGGATAAAACACAGTTTTATTGAAAAAACAGTAATACAATAACCCTCACAGGTCCTGTAGTATTTTATCAGAATAATACAGACACAAGACAGGTTACATATACATTTGCCTACACAGGTCCAGTATAACCATAGAGTCCATAACAAAATATACTGACACAGGTCAGGCAGAATACGAAGGATTCCCAGGATATCTGCACTGCATGGGTTAATGGCCTTCAGCGAGTGTAAACAGTCCCATGTGAAGAGAGGTCTGTGAAGGAGCTCACTTAGGATAGAGAGCTTAAGGATGCATAACGCCCAGTAATAGTTTAGCAGACAAACGTGAACTGCCAGAGCAGTATCAGAGACTGAGCAACAGAAAACACTGCCGTAGCAGTAACGGAGACCAGACAACTTGTATTCTGCCGTAGCAGTAAACGGAGATAGCCCACTAGCACTCTGCCATAGCAGTAACGTAGACTAGGCTACTTGCACACTGCCGTAGCAGTACACGGAGACTAGACCACTTGCATTTTGCAGGAGCAGTAACGGAGACTAGGCCACTTGCACACTGCCGGAGAAGTAAAGGAGAATACACAACTGAGCACTGCCGTGACAGGAACGGACTGAGCAACTCGCCCTGAGGTCGCAACCAACAGGGAGCATCACGAATGCCTAACCAATAGGAATGTTGCCAAGGCGACACAGAGGCAGCCAGAGCAGGAACATCAGCCAAGCCGGGTCAATTCACGGAGCAGGAACATCAGCCAAGCCAGGTCAGTACACGGAGCAGGAACGTCAGCCAAGCCAGGTCAGTACACGGAGCAGGAACGTCAGCCAAGCCGGGTCGGTACACGGAGCAGGAACGTCAGCCAAGCCAGGTCGGTGCACAGGAGCAGGAGAAGAAGAATGGTCAGGTGGTCCGGGTCGGTTCACAGGCAGGAGACGAGATGCAGAGTAGTCAGGCAGGCCGGGTCGATACACTGGGAATACTGAGAGCAGGAACAAGCACTGGTACAGGAACACCACGAAAGGGCACCGGAGAGGTGCCAGAACCCAGCATATAAAGGCTATACTGGGCGAGACAAGCATAGTATAGCCAATAGGAGTGAAGCCGAGTGTAGACTGACAGAATGTCTCAAGAGGAGCACGGGCACCGTGATAGTACCCCCCTCTCAAAGACCCCCTCTCCTGGAAGAGGGACCTGGCTTCTGAGGATATTTACAGTGAAAACTGCGCAGCAATCTAGGAGCATGAAGGTCATTATGATCAACCCAGGAACGTTCTTCAGGGCCATAGCCCTTCCAATGGACCAAATATTGCAATTTTCCTCTAAATCTGCATGAATCAATGATGCTTTAGACCTTGTACTCCTCCTGACCCTGAACCTCCACAGGACCGGGGACCACAGGAGTGGTAGTTTAGCGGTTGCATTCCAGAGGTTACAGCAAGGATACATGGAACACATTGTGAATGTACATAGACGCTGGTAGATCCAAGGCATACGAAACAGGGTTAATTTTATGGATCACCCTGAAGGGACCAGTGAACCGGGGAGCCAACTTATTAGACAGAACTTGCAAATTGGGGTTTCTGGAGGAGAGTCATACCCTGTCCCCAACCTGAAAGGAGACCGCTGGCAGCCGTCTACGGTTAGTGTGGAGCTGATGACGCTGGAACGACTGACTGAGGGCTCTCTGAACCTGTGCCCAAGTGTAGCGGAGTTGCTCGATGTGCTCGTCCAGAGCTGGAATCTGTTGCGACTGGAATGAGTCCGGGAGCAAACATAGCTGGAACCCGTAGTTGATGAGAAACTGGGAGTTCCCGGACGATGAATTAACCACACAGTTCCTGGCGAACTCTGCCCAAGGCAACAGGTCTGCCCAATTATCATGATGATCGGTAACAAAACAGCGCAGGAACTGTTCCAATCCTTGACTGGCACGCTCAGCAGCTCCATTGGTCTGGGGATGGTAGGCAGAAAAAAAGGACAGTTGAATGCCCATCTGGTTACAGAATGCTCTCCAAAATCTGGATACCAATTGGCTCCCACGGTCGGACACCAGAACTCTTGGTACCCCATGCAACCGGAACACCTCTTTAGCAAAGACAACTGCCAGCTCCTGGGCTGAGGAAAGGCCAGGAAGGGGAACAAAGTGAGCCATCTTAGAAAATCTATCAACCACCATAAGTATGAAAGAATAACCCCTAGACACAGGCAACTCTCCCAAGAAATCAGTGGATGCATGGGACCAAGGTCATTCACCATTCGGTACTGGTTGGAGTAAGCCCACTGGGAGGTGTCTAGGAGTCTTGGCACGAGCACAGGTGGTACAGGCTGCCGTGAATGCGGAGCAGTCGGCCAGGAGAGAAGGCCACCAAAACACTTGTGAGAGAGACCATACTAATTGATCCCTCCCAATATGCCCAGCAGCCTTAGATGAATGGTATATCTCGAGCAAACGGGTACGAAATGGCTCATCCACAAAGCAGTTGAATTTTCAGAGGCATCAATCTCCAACGTGAATGGAAGGGAAGGGTTGGGGTGGGACAGTACAGGAGCAGATGCGAAAGCGGACTTTAATGTCTCAAAAGCATGATGAGCTGCATCAGATCATTGGGATGGATTAGCACCCTTGTGCGTAAGGTCTGACAGAGGTTTAACAATAGTAGAAAAGTTCTGGATAAACGTCCTGTAATAATTGGCAAACCCAAGAAAGCACTGAATCGCTTTTAACCCTTTGGGTCATGGCCATTGCAATACTGCTGCGAGTTTCTCCTGGTCCATAGCAATACTATCCTTAGAGATCACAAAACCCAAAAAAGGCACTTTGGACCTGTGAAACTCGCACTTCTCCATTTTACAGAAGTTTATTCTTGCGTAATCGAAGCAAGACCACAGAGGGTGTGTTACAAAGGCCAAATGGCATGACTAGGTATTCATAATGCCCTGATCTGGTATTAAATGCCGTTTTCCACTCATCCCCAGCTTTTATTCTGATCAAGTTATAGGCAGCCCGTAGATCTAATTTAGTAAAAATGGAAGAACCTTTTAACCTGTCGAATAGTTCGGTAATGAGTGGTATGGGGTAGGCATTCTTGGACATTAGTTTATTCAGTCCCCGGTAATTGATACAAGGCCTCAACTCGCCATTCTTCTTTTTAACAAAAAAGAAACCAGCACCAGCAGGCGAGGTAGATTTTCTAATAATCCCTCTTTTAAGGGCATCGTCAATGTATTCCTCCATGGCCCAATTCTCCTCGCACAACAGCGGGTACGTGCGGCCCCTAAGAGGCACAGCCCCAGGGGGCAAATCAATAGCGCAATCGTATACTCTATGTTGGGGCAAAGTGCTAGCCTCTCCCTTACTAAAAACGTCACTGAATTGGTGGTATTCGGCTGGCACGGAGGGAGAGGTACACAAAATCTTAACTGGATGAGTCCAAAATGCTCCATACAGTACTCGGACCAAGGCGTGATCTCACAAGTTTGCCAGTCAAACTGGGGATTATGCAAATGTAACCATGGGAACCCCAGAATGACCGCATGATGAGGAGAATGGATTATCTGAAATCGCTGTTCCTCCGTGTCCCAATAGTCATAGATAGCGGAATAGTTTCCATAGTTATCTGAGCTGGTTCTAACGGTCTGCCATCAATGGCCTCAATGGCTAAGGGAGATTCCCTCCTGACCAATGGAATGTGATGTAACGCAGCAAATTAACTGTCCATGAAGTATCCGGCCGCGCCGTAATCAACCAGGGCCAGAACCTCCACTGAATGTTCTGCCCATGAAAATGCCACCTGGATCGTGGGTTTCTGCATATTCGGTCTAGGGACTGCTGAAAACCACCTAGGGCCTGTCCTCCAAGGTACCCTAGGTGCGTTCGTTTCCCGGACGTACAATACAGGTACATAATAGGTGCCCAGCTTTGCCACAGTACAGACATAACCCCTGCCTCCTACAGTGTGCCCGTTCTTCCTTAGATACTTTGGTGAACCCAAGTTGCATTGGTTCACAGGACTCCTGTCTACATTAAGGAGGCATGGGAGGCGAGGGAGGCATGGGTGGGACCAAAAAACTGTTTTGCCCACTGTTCCTGGGCCGTAGCCTGCGGTCTTTAGCCATACGTCTCTCACAAATACGAGAATCAATTAGAATGGTGAAATCAATGTATTCGTCTAAATCACTAGGCACTTCTCTAGCTGCCGTCTCATCCTTAATATGGTCAGCAAGTCCTTGAGCAAAAGCTGCCACCAGCGCCTAGTTGTTCCAACCTACCTCTGCTGCCAATGTATGGAATTCTATGGCATAACTGCCCACAGTACAATTGCCCTGTTGTATCTCCATCAATCGTTTGGCAGCAGAGGCAGCTCTACCAGGAACTTCAAATACTCTCCAAAAAGTCCGTACAAACTCCTTGAAGTTCCTGGTGCAAGGTTTAGCATTCTCCCACAGGGAATTGGCCCACGCCAGGGCTCTGCCCATCAATAGTGATATCATGAACCCCACCTTACTGTGGTCATTAGGAAAGGCGTGAGGGGTTAGTTCCAGAAAAATTTCCAACTGATTAATAAACCCTCGGCACAAGGTGGGTTCGCCATCATATCTGAGTGGTAGCGGAGCAGAGGTGGTTAACCCTTTACCTGAGGCCACAGCTATCAAGGATTGACTTTCCGGTGTCCAAACTGGGGGGATCACCGGATTCTGAACTGGTTTATCAAGATGCACTGTGCGCTCAAGAATAGTTTGTATGGCCAGTGCCAACTGGTCCAAACGCTGCTCATGTACATCCATCCTACAATGGATGTTCTGTGCATTTCCCTCACCTTTACTGTCTGAGGTCATGGCCCTTTCATACTGTAACAGTTTGTTTGACACACAGACACAGTGGTTTAGGATAAAACACAGTTTTATTGAAAAAACAGTAATACAATAACCCTCACAGGTTCTGTAGTATTTTCTCAGAATAATACAGACACAAGACAGGTTACATATACATATGCCTACACAGGTCCAGTATAACCATAGAGTCCATAACAAAATATACTGACACAGGTCAGGCAGAATACGAAGGATTCCCAGGGTATCTGTACTGCATGGGTTAATGGCCTTCAGCAAGTGTAAACAAGAGGTCTGTGAAGGAGCTCACTTAGGACAGAGAGCTTAAGGATGCGTAACGCCCAGTAATAGGTTAGCAGACAAATGTGAACTGCCAGAGCAGTATCAGAGACTGAGCAACAGAGAACACTGCCGTAGCAGTAACGGAGACCGGGCAACTTGTATTCTGCCATAGCAGTAAATGGAGATAGACTACTAGCACTCTGCTGGAGCAGTAACGGAGACTAGTTCCTCTGGAAGTAGTTCCTCTGGAATGCAAAGTTTAGAAATAGCTGATGAATCAGGATGTGCAGATTAGCATCATTCAAGTCTAGGGAGGCTAGAAACTCCTCTGGATACATAGTTGAGTTGACACAGAGCAAAGACTCTGTTTTGAACCATGGGGCCAGCACAAAATGGTTAAGGCATTGTAAGTCCAGAATGGGATATAATTTGCCATCTTTTTTTTGGGAACCAAGAACAGATTGGAATAAAATCTGGTGAATCATTCCTGAGAAGGAACACTGCATGCCAATCATGAGGAAACTGTGTCTAGGAAAAGACGACCTTGATCGAGATCCTGAGGAACACTGAACAGGAAACAAATAAAAAAGGGGACAAAAACAGAGGGGCACCCTGTGTATATCAATTTAGTAATCCTGGACCACCACCAAACACCCAGTGGATATACACTCACAATAGTAGTAGCTGGTAATTGGCATATGTCAAAACCAGCCTTCGCACTTCTGGGGTTGTTTTCTATCCCCAGTTACAGGTACACTGCATGAATAAATCTACAGCTCTTTCCTCTATACATGCTTCCCAATCGCGGTATAAAATATCTCAAGGATAACCAAAAAAAGAAAAGAAAAAGAAGAGGCGCCAGATAGTGTAATATTGTAACACAATGAAAAGGAATAAAACTAAATAAAAGACACTCACAAATAGTGTAGTTAGGCTACTGATACCAGTTAGTCTAACAATCATGCACATGGAGAATATACCCGTCTCCGTTCGGGTCGCTCTTACGTGTCCTGTGTCACCAGATGAACAAATATTGGAGGCTTAGGCAGAGAATTCTTAATCCGTAGAAACAGATTTATTAAAATGTTAAAATACAGCGGCTACAGTGCTAACAAGTTTCGCGGTTTACCACCACTTTCTCAAAGCTACACAGCCCACATTAAAACGCTACAGACAAAAGACTACCTCCACCACAAAGTAACCTCCCACATAAACTCTGATAGCCTCCAATTGGTTGGTCTCTCCACATGCACTACTAATCCACAAGAAAAATACTCCCATGTTGATATACATATAAAATGGTACCCAGACATTAAGAATCCTCCTCCTAAGCTTCCAATATTCGTTCATCTGACACAGGACACGTAAGAGTGACACTCCATTTGTGAGTGTCTTTTATTTTGTTTTATTCCTTTTCATTGTGTTACAATATTACACTATATGGCGCCTCTTCTTTTTCTTTTCTGTTTTTGGTTATCCTTGAGACTGAACAGGAAAGAGAAACTTGAAGTCTATACGATACCCTTGAGAAATTACCCACAAATCCCACTGTTCTGTCACTCAACTGGCCAATATGTCATGGAATTTGCAGAGGCAACCTCATATAGGCAGAGAAAGCTAAGGCCTAGCCAGAAATATCTAGTGGCATCAAATGCCATTTCTGACAGATAAGCATTAGCTTCAAGGACCTTGGAAAGCAAAGCCAACAGGTCATCCTTAACAGTGTCCCCTTGGATGGCATTCAGATATGTTGCCACAAGAACTAATACATTATCTATGTTATGATCTAGGGTCAAACTCCTACCTCGACTCATTGATACAGGTCTGATAATAGATTGATTAAACAATTTGTTACCACATTATAGTTTCCACCTAAATAAGGTACTTAAAGGGTTAGTAATACTTCGTTTTAACTTTAATAAAATAAAGTTAAAATGAAGTATTACTATCCCTTTAAAGCAATGCCATTTAAGCAATTGATGAGGGTTAAAGGGATAGTAATACTTAAAATTTAAAAAATATATGTTGTAGGGTTTATCCCACTGAGTAAAACAAGAGTACTCCCTATGGACTGCTCTGGTCCCGGGACCATAATTCTCCATAGGATGGTGTAGCAACAGCGCCACTGTACAATTTCAGGTCACTGTGATATTGCACCCAAAAAATTCTAATTTGAAAATTAATAACTTTTGAATGAAACACCTTTCAGCAGTGGGAGTACTCTTGTTTTACTCAGGAGGATAAACCCTACAACATATTATTTTTTTTTTACATTTTAAGTATTACTATCCCTTTAAAGATTTTACCCCAGGGGTATGTTTTTGGATATCTATGGGGATTTTCCTTGTTTTAAATAGAAACCATGAGTGCCCTATAGAAAAAATATAAATTTGAGGAACAAACTTGTTAATTCCAATTTCGGTACATTGAAAAGTGGTAATAACTTTGATACTGCAAGTCAGGGCCTATTCCCTTGCTTAGTTTACCTCAACTATAACAGCAAGATCAAGAAGCTTACAATTTTGAATCCTACAGCAGCATATGCCTTGAAAGTTCCTGAATAAGTAACTCTGGCACAGTCATCCTTGAAAAATAACTGCATCTGCAACACATGACATCAGATCTCTAAAGCCTCTGTTTTCAATCTAAGAAAAGGGCAGCCTGTCAACTGCCAACATTTTGGCACATTTACTATTCCACAGGCATACCTGTGCAGGTTTTGACTTCTTTCTAAGAACTTAGTTAGTGTATGATGGTACAGTACATAGTCTAAGCAAGAGCAGAAAATCTCGGCACACTCTCTGACACATCAACAGCATCTCTATTGTGTACCCCAGAGTCCATGGAACTTTCAGGAGTACTTCTGCTTCTGATAGTTGTGGCACCTCTAACCTTTTGATGTTGTGTCTCACAGTCAGAACTGTGATTGTGCTTCAGCTGGGATCTCAGTAAGGAGGTGGCTAGGTGTTAGCCTGCTTTTCCCCTGCTCACATTCTTCTTACACAGACATCAGATAGCAACATACTTAGCTTTTGGATCAAGAGTGAAGTATAATCATGGGGTTCCAGAAGGGCTGCTACTGCTACTGGGGATAGATGTTTCTGCAATACTACTACTAGGTGTCACAGGTGCTGCATTTCCAACAACAGTAGAGGCATTCATCATAGCTGGATGTTGATAACTTGTGTTATTGTCTGTATTAGTGTCCGTAGCTGAGTGTGACTTGGACTTGGAAGTGCCAGTGACAATGCAGATGATAACTAACAGGATCCAATAGTTTTCATCAAACAGTTTATAGGCAGACACATTGCTCCTTTCCAGTGGTATAAGATGGAGCCTTTGCTTTTCTGCTAATTTCCTGGCCATGTCCTGATCTCTCTCAAGCTCCACTTCATCTGTGTCTGAAGAAGGGTAGAATGGCAGATAGATACAGTCTAGATCTACATCATCAATAATTAGGTCATCCTCAGCATCACCAGCCGCTTCTTTCCTACTACATTTATATTCCTTTTGGTATTTAGAGGTCTCAAACAATTTCCTCCTCAGGAGGAGAGGGATCACTATCATTTATTGCACACACTGCAGCAACCATGACTGCAGTCAGTTTTTGGACTACAACTTTACTTACATGTCCCGGCATTGCTCCTAATTATTTTATTTTATTTATTTTTTTTTTTTGCAAAAAATGTACCACTCTGTGAAAAGTGCCATTTTTTTCTCCTGTTTCTCTTTTTGAAGCAACCTTCCCCCCCGGTGTGAGTGAATGCAGATATATGCTGTAGTTGTTTGAGGAGGCATGGGGCTAGGCATGTACGTGTGTGTTAAAGTATTATTGCTGGCATCTATTGAGGTTAAACCTCTGAGTGGCACAGGGTTACCCATCAAATTGGTTTTCAATGTGTTACATATTCCGCTGGCACTCAAAGGGTTAAGAGATGTGGCCAGTGCAAGGGTTAGGACGTGTTTTTGTTTAAAGCGAGAACCTGACTGAATGCTGTATGCATTAGTTAGTTGCAGAGGCAATGGAACGTAGGTGCGTGCTGGAGTTGGACTTGGTTGAGGAGGCAGAGTAAAGCTTGAGGCAACTAATGTGTGTTGCACTTGATTCCCCTGAGGCAAATAGATGCGTGTTGGACTTGGTGGAAGCTGAGGAAAGTAACATGGCACAATCTTGGCTGAGCAAGTACAGTGTGTATTGTAGTTGGTTGTAGTTATTTATTTGAAGAGGCAGAGGGCTTCACCCCCTGCCTCCTCCTGAGCCAATAAGAATGAATTTTGTTGCCCTCAGCCCCATCCCATTGGACAAATAACTCTACCTTTATGATGTCATGGGGCACGGCTGTCAATAAATCAGACATACTTAAATTTTATATATATTGATACTGCAGAGAGATGTTTTATTCAAAAGTTATTGCAGCTGAAACACACAAACTTTTGGGTGCAGTACCTTCATGGCCTGGACAATTTTAGGGGCTCTGTTGCCACTGCATCCTATAGAGTTTTATAGTCAACTAATAATTGTTCTCCACAGACTGGTGTAACAGCAGCACCGCCATAAAATTTCAGTCCATGGAAATACTGCATCCAAAAAATGCAATTTGAGCTGCAATAATTTTCATTAAAACGTCTCTCTGCAATAGGAGTACCCATATTTTACTCAGCAGAATAAAAACAGGATGTGATTGTTTTTTGGTGGACCCCACACTTCTGTAGACATATCAATAAATTTATTCCTGGCAGGTGTTAGTGCTCCTTTAATATTTGGACAATTATTTGGTAACCTGAAAAATAATTGTGACAAACTGTACAAATTGATCTAGAGTTTTTAATATCAAAAGTCAGAAGGAAAACAAGCATATTAAATACCTTTTTTTAGTACAGAGTGGCACTGAAATATACCCTGTTTGCATTACATTTGTAAATTCAGCACCAAGAATGACATGTAGCTTTATGACAGATTTATGCATTAATGCTTTAAGTGCAATACATTGCGTACACCTCTGGTACTCAAACGGTTAAGGTAATTTTTATGATTGTCTTTAGTTGAATACATTTTGATACATTTTAACCCTTTGAGTGCCAAAGGGGTATCCAACGCATTGTGTTGCAATATATTGGGTACCTCTCTGGCACCCAAAGGTTACAAATTTCACTGAGTTTTTATAAAGCTTATATAGCTGTACTGTACACACTGGGCCTTAAGCACAAAAGAAGAGTTGTGCATAAAAATCTGTTTCAAATTTGTCTTTTAACCCCGTGAATGCTGAAGAGATCTGAGACCCGTCCAGTTTCATGGGGTTAAAAGGACTATTTAACTCAATGGGCATGTGGCCACTGTTTTTCTGTCCCCAGTGGTGCATTTGGTTTAGGCCAGAATCTCCCCACCTCTGTTGTGCATAATGATCATGGTTTTAGGCACCATTTCTTTATAGTTATTCTATTGTTCAAATAACCTTCTTGCATCTTGAATGGAGATATATTTGTATTGCATTTGAAATTCAAATGAGATTCCATTGCTGGAATAATGTGAAATGCATTTGCAAAGACGTTTATGAATCATTGCCAGAGAGAAGTCATTTGTATGTGTGCCTGTTAAATATTAAAGAACTTGTAATATCACGCTGCCAATTGATCCCCACAAAAGGGGGAATTAAATAAAGAAAGAGATGGAGAAAAAAATATATTAACTTTATATGTCATGGCTAACTAACAACTACGAGATAAAAAGCGACATTCTAGGTCTAAACTTACCAAGGAATTCTGACACAGATCATATATTCAGTTTCTATGATACTCTATATAAACTACATGCATGAAAAAGTATTTTACACTTTGACACATCTAGACACATCACAAGCAGAATGCAGGCATTCTTTACTAAACATTTTAAAATTTTCCACTGCCAACTAAATAAAGCCTCAAGGCAAGAGAGAGTAACCTAGGTGTTCTCTTGGTAAAATTATTTAAGGAAGGTTTCAGGAAAATTTTGTAGCATAACATTTGCAGTGCATAACACAAATTAGGAATAATGAAGTAAAGTAAAACATTACTTCACGGCAAGAAAGCAGATACACAGTGGCCTTGGATATGATAAAGGTAAATTCTGTTATTGGAAAACTCATGCTCTTACTTTAATAAAGTGACATAAAATAATTGATGAGGTTGAAAAAACTACAAACTCAAGTTTAACTATTGCGTTATCACCATACCTGGGAACTTTTCATGCAGGGCTACCCGGAGGGTAAAAGGGGCAGGGCTTAGTCACGGGGGGGGCGGGACAAAAAAAAACCTGCAAAAAGAAGGTAAGAGGGCGAGGAGTGGGAGGAACCGGGCAGGATGGAGCACAAGTGGGCAGAGTTTCTACTTAAACTCTGCCCACCCAGTGATTCACACATTGCCCTGGAGACCCGGTAGTTCAGTTTGAAATCCGGAGTCTCCGGGGCAAAACTGGAGAGTTCCCAGGTATGCTTATCACCCATGTTTTACTGATCCAGAAGAAGGCAAAAAAATAAAATAAAATAAAATTTGAATCCATTTCCAATTCTCCCCAAGTAAGTAGAATAAAATCCTCCCTGATTCCAAAAGGCAGTCAGACATCTCCCAGGACCAATATTTTATGTATATAAGTTTTTTTTATAAAGAAAATTGTTTAACCAGGAAGGATACATTGAGATTGTCTCTCATTTTCACATATACCCGGAGCACTTATTTTATCTGTTTCAGAAGGGTTAAAGGCTGAGTTGACCTTGACGGGACTAGAACCTTCAATCCTGAGGCGGGATTAGTCTAATATGTACATGGAAATTTCTCCTCTGTAATGGCACTAGAGAGCTAAAACGTGATGCTTCTGTGCGGTAACTAGCCATAGGACAGGCCATTGTGCTGTTGTTCGCCCTCAGAAGCCTCTCACATTTTGTATGCAAATCCTGAGGTTTGAACAGATTTTCCATTAACCAGCTGAGCTATCTCACCAGATTGAAGCCAGCTCTCATAATTCTCTATATTGTTCTGAGCTAAAGAAAAATGTGTCCAGTACTTACCAACACAGCCCCTCAAGGCAAGGAATTCCACATTCTTACTGTCCTTCATATAAAAAATCCCTGTGTTTTTTTTAAGATAAAAGTGCTTTTCCCTTGCTTTTGTTTAGCTAAGTAAAGAGTTCTCCAAAGAGTGCCTTGTGTTTGCCTTGAATATATTTGTAAATAATAATAATATTCCCTTTTTTCTAATGAAAACAAACCCAGTTTAACTAGTGTCACTTTAGAATTAAAATCTTCCAGCCAGTTTATCAGTTGTTGTTGCACATCATTGTATTTTCCAGTTAAATAATACATATTTTAAGAACATGTGCCTAAAACTGTATTCCATTTTCTAGATGAAGCCTTATCCTAACCTGTACATCTATACCACATTTTTAAACCTGATAGTACACTTTTGTCTCTTGCATTGACAGTGACACTGCACAGTGTTGTGAAGTCTACTGTCTATCAGTATTCCTAAATCATTCGCTAACAGTGATTTCCCAAGTAGTTTTTCATGTAGCTTACATGTAACATGCTTTCTTCTGCAACCCAAATGACTAATCTTACATTTACCTATATTAAGCATCTTCTGCCACTTTTCCAACCATTTAGAGTCACTTAGCAAAGATTTAAATACTATTTTCAATACCTAATTCATGATCACTATTAAACAAAATGAAAAGCAATTGGTGTAGGAGTGAACCTTTAAGCATTTCACTTACAACTTTAGATCAATTTGAAAATATTTCACTTACAACAACTCTATAAATTCTATAATGTAACCAATTACCAATGAACGCACATATATCTTCTCCTAAGCTAAAGCCTTTTAAAGGGGAATGACCACCTCTATTAAAGTTCTTCTCATCTTGCATTTGAGTTAATCATTAATCCTTTATTTATTTATTTATTTTTTATTTAATGAAGTATAACCCGGGTTTTAACCTTTTAAAAATAAGCCAGTGACATCAGTTCAGGACAGGTTGTGGCATCTCTTTTCCCAGCAGCCTGTCAATCTTCATTTCTTTCCCTCCCTAGTTTTTCCCCGTTATCACTTCCTTCTCTGGTGGAGGAATCCAGCGTGTGAGTCAGAGTGCTCTTTGGCCAATGATGTCTCCTTTTAAGTTTTTGCAATAATCTTTTGAGGGACACTGTATCAAATGTTTTAGCAAAATACAAGTATGTTACATCCACAGATATACTCTTATGCAAATTATCACTTCCTCTTACATAGAATGCATGTTAGTCTGGCATGATCTATCCATAAAAACAAGCTGACTCTTACAATTATATTGTTGGCCATTGCATAATCCTGAATACTATGCGTTAGTAACGCTAGAATTTTCAGGTTTTGATCTTGCTCCTTTTCAAATGAGGAATTACATCTGCTTTCTGCCAATCACAGGTCAATACAGCAGATGAGAGTGAGTCAATAAATATAAATTTTAATGACCTTGCTATTACTGAACTAAGCTTCCTAGATACACCGAAAATGCTGTGCTTCTCTCTGTTTGCACAAAGCATGTCATTGTTGCTTCCTATAGTGAGAAGAGAAATAATTTAACGTGTTAAACATCACTTTGACCTAACTAATTATTTTAACTGTCTAACATTTAAGCCTCCAATATCAACTTTTATCTAGTTGCAATTTATATACTTGTAAAAGCATTTAAGCTCCATTATTTGCAATTATTTTCCAATTTTCAGTTTCAGTTTGCCTAATTGCTTGATTGCAGATTTTATTGCATTCTTTATATTTTTAGCATGCAAGAGTAAATTGATAAACCTCTACAGTCCTAGAATATTTCATAATATCCTACATCCTGCAGTTGTGAAAAAATGAAAGGGTAAACCAAGAGTGGCTTTCCAGTTGTGTTATTTTGCCAAAGTTAGATCAGTGAGACACCAAACAGTGAGTTCCTGAATTATGAGAAATGTTTGCACTGCCTACTGGCTTAGAATTATGGGAGCTGCAGTCCTACAACAGATGGAAATATGAAGGTTGCTTATTCCTGGACTATGCAAGGGCAAATACAATGGGTTATGAGTAAAAAATAACCAAAATAATAATTTTAAACTGCTCTCCGAAAATCCAGAGTTTGCTGCTGCACTGCACATCTTGATATTGACCTGTTGTCTATTTTGTCTAAAAATAACTATTTGATAGTTATGAGTCCTTATAAGCATCCGGTCAGATAATAAGGAAATGCAATTAGAAAAATACACATGCTTTTGTGCAGCTGGATGGCCCAAAGCCAAACTTTAACATTAATAATATTACAGTTTTTTGTTAGGTCCCATTTTAGTGTGGAAGACAATCTTCAACTATAATGAAGACCACAGGAAAATGTCATTATCATATATTAATAATGCATGGATATGTAACTCAGGACACATAGGCAAAACAACACATATGTACTCAGTCCTGCCAACGGCTACCCCACAGGTCTTATATGACCCCATATCTAATCCCATTTCCTGTTGCTTTGGCACAAAAAACTAATCCTTAACCTAAAATATACAAAACATCTCTTAACCCCTTCAGTACTAGAGATGTCGCTAGTAAATTGTTCTTCAATGGCCTGGAAATTCCTCTAGCAACCAAGAGGCAAAGTAAGCTGGCCAGTAACACAGAACATGAACTTGGAAATTAAAGGAGAACTAAAACCTCTTAACAATAACCCTCCACTTACCAATTGTTTCCTTGCTCCTTGGTTCAAGAGATAATATCTTTACTCAATGCTCAATGTCATGTTCACATAGGGAGACATGACAGTTGCTAGCAGGACCCCAAGACCTTAAACTCTGCCAACTGCTCATTACTGTAAGGACAAGATAAGTGTGCAACGTATTGCTTTATAATGTGTTGCTGACCCCAAAGGGTCCTCAAAGGGTTAAGTAAGTTCATGAACTCTTTCTGCTTCAGTTTGAAAGAACTGTCAGTAACTGCCAGGTTGACCTTTGTAGATATGACATCTAGACAAAATAAACAAATAGCGCTCACCAGTGGACAGCAAAAAGGCCCAAATTGTGAAATATATATTTGACAGAACAGTGCTTTTAAAACATATATAATGTTGTATACTTGAGACAATGATGCAGGTTATTTTAACAAAAATTATACTTTCGGAATTGACCACCTTCTGATATTGAAATGCAGTCTTTGAGACAATATTCCAAAACAGTCTTGGGACTGGATTCTGTTACAGGTGCAAATTTTTATCTCTGCTTTTATCGCCAGTTTTCCCCATAGACTTCAATAGGAAAATATTTGATAAAATGGGTGGTAATAATTAGCACATGCAATAGAATCCAGCCCCTGAAGTCACAATCAACCAAGATTCCTAATAAAAGTACTCCCAAAATCAAAAATTGCTGAGAAAAGAGGATCCAGTGATGATGGTTAATGGATCACAGTTGTTGGATACAGAATCTTTGAGATCTCCATGCAGCCATTTGTAAGTACCAGGATTCCCTCGATTGTTAGCAACATGAAAAAGAAGAAAATAACAAACAGTGCACCCAGGAGACCTAAGTGAAGTATATTGAATGTAATAATTTCTCCACAAAAGTGTATATTGAAATTTGAACAAATTTTTATTTGGTCATAAAAAAAGTTGAATAAAAGGTTTTTGTGGGAGAAAAGGGTGATGGACTAAATAAAATAATAAGCAATATGTGTAATACAAATCATATACATATAAAATCAGAAAAATAATCCAGGACGGAAACTGAACCAAAGAAAGTAAAATATAATAGAAAAGTTTAAAATTAATAATTTTTTGAATCAAATACTGGTCAAAGTATATGAAGAATGGCCACAGATAGCAACAAGAAAGATAGTATTACCAAGGGAAGGGACATATGCAGTATTAGGTAGCACAAATCTGCACAATTTCACAAATAGTATCATCCAATTAGTTGGTGGAATGAAACAGTGACGTTGTGTATTATATTGCAGGAATTCGATTGAAATAGTGTCTCATCAAAGACTCCCCATATATAAAACTCTATGAATAACTGGTCGAGCTAGCTAAGACACGTGAATATATGTCTATTGCGCTCTCCAGATGCAGCCTTAAGTGTAGGCACTTACAACAATGAACCCCTGGTCCCATTCTCTGGATTTTCCACATCTTTCTTTTTCAGTCCCTTGTTGCCCAGATGTATGCTCAATCAGTGGTCTGATGTCATCCAAAATGGTAAGATCAATGCATTTCAGGGCCTATTAGTGCCCCTTCATTAGGATAAAAGTTGTGAATGCCAGAAATGGTGGGTAGTCTTTTTGAACCCTACATGGTCAATCAGTTAGTTCTTATGGGGTCATTGGTGAAATTCTTTTGACTGCATGTATCCATATTATAAAATAAAAATTGTAATAAAAGATTAACATTGTACAAAATGCATTACTACTTGATTGAGATGCCATATATTAAAATGTTATTTGTTTCTTATTTGGTTATATGTGAAACTGGTGGTGGGGGTAGACTAATGATTTCCTGGGTAAATAAGCTTGGTCTGTTTAAAAAATGATGCGTTTATCTGGCCGTTGGCATATAGACATTATATCACTGGGAGGAAAGATGTGCCCCTTTGTTATTTTTTAAAAACACTGATATACCAATAATTAAAGTGATGGGTTCTCTAAGGGACTCGTAGGGTTAAATGGAGGAATCGTTGTAGTGAAACCTGGCAACAGTGGATGGACTGAAGATTTCGCTGCCACATAGGGGTATTGAAAAACAATGCAGCAATAGTTGGAACAATGAATGCTGACAAATAGTACCCAATGAATGGATATAACTCTAATCCCAAATTATTAAGGCACTCATCACGGTAGATCCTAGCTGTGATGAAATTACTAGAAGCTTCTCTTCCACTTAGGACAACTGAGACACTAATGTAACGGTAAGTGGGGACAAAAGGTATCCACAAACAGATACATTTTGGCCTATTCAGAAAACTTGGAGCGGTCATCACTTTGTCTCCTAGCTAAGATAAGGCATCGTTGCCACCTATGGTGATTGAAACATTGATGTAGCTATGATATGAACAATAAGTGGCATCAAATAGTATCCAATGAACAGGTACAGTCTGGTCTATCCTAGGCTGCTTGTCAGACAGCAATGTATATCGTGTGAAACATAATAATAGGTGATGGTGTGATCCGATTAAACAGTTTCCAAGAAGATATTTCACTAAATAAGAGGGGGGTGGAAAGGAATAGGCTACCTTAGGTAGATTGACCTATAAGGGAATCTGGAGGGGTCCTTAATGAAAAAAGTATAAAGGATATGGAACTAGAAAGAGGTATGTAAAGCTACATGTAATTACATGTTTGAATGAAGATGGTCTTCAATATATAGCATCTCTTACATAAAACACAAATTATATCTTCATATCATAACAAATCATATAACCTTAATGTGGCTTCTATTATAAGGATGTCTGAATGGTAAAAGTTATTATTACACCATAATCCCTTCTGGTAAGAGCACAAAAGGATGAATATAAAAATACAATTGGATATGACACTGGTATACATCCCTTTTGTGACATCTACTTTCTAAGACAGGATTTGGGCTATTTTTTTCATTAGCAAAATGAAAAATATTCTCATTAGAATTTTTTAAATATCTTATCCAATTGTATTTTTATATTCATCCTTTTGTGCTCTTACCACAATGGAATCTGGTGTACTAATCACTGTTGCCACTACATTCAATATACTACACTTAGCGCTCCTGGATATGACATCTAGGACTGAATGAAGATGTTATCTTTTGAACAAAGGAACAAGGGTGACATTAATTTGGCCCACTAGGATTTTCTGATCATTATAAGTGGGGCTGTTCTCCTTTAACTGACCAAATTAGCATATAACTGAACTTTACAATTAAGTTTAAACTGGCAGATAGAACAGTCACCATAAAACAGAAGTGAGTGAATGGTGAATGGGCATTAGGATTGTGCAGTAGCCTACTCCACCTTAGGGGAAATCTGGCCCTGATAGCAATTACAAATTACAATACTACCAGCTTCTCTGAGCAGATATTTCATCTTGCTTTAAAGGGATAGTAATACTTCTTTTTAACTTTATTTTATTTTGTAGGCATTAAAAAAACATGAAGAATGATATAAGTCTTATCTCTCAAACCTTTATGGTTTAAGAGATATTCACAAGCAAAGTTTCCCCCTCCCGCCCCTTTTTCCTAGTGTAAGCCATCTCTTCTCAGATGTGAGTCTGGTTGTATGACAGTACAGATAACAGCAAGGGACAATCTTCTTTGTATGAAAAGAATGAAAGCCCTTCCCCCCTTGACAAGTTTTTCAGCTTTTTCCCTTATCTTAATTGAAGATTGTCCCTCTCTGCAATCTACCTGGGCACCTCCCTTCTGATCTGCCTGAACGGGGGGGGGGATACTTTGCTTGTGAATATCTCTTAAACCATAAAGGTTTGAGAGATAAGACTTATATCATTCTTCATGTTTTTTTAATGCCTACAAAATAAAATAAAGATAAAATGAAGTATTACTATCCCTTTAATCAACATTGTAAATGTGAAGTGCACAGGGAAGGAGGACGTGAAGAAGCCAGCTGATCAGCAAAGCTCAACTAAACAGTACTGAACCTGAGACAACTAAAATTTGAACATCTGCCTCATTCCAGTTATGAAAACAGCATTTCAGCATAGTTTGCTTAATGTTTACTTTCATGTAACTTACTTTACTTGAGATGTCAAATGATGCTTAAAGTATACATTTAAAGGGATAGTAATACTTTGTTTTAACTTTATTTTATTTTGTAGGCATTAAAAAAACATGAATAATGATATAAGTCTTATCTCTCAAACCTTTATGGTTTAAGAGATATTCACAAACAAAGTATCCCCCCCCCGTTCAACCAGATCAGAAGGGAGGTACCCAGGTAGACTGCAGAGAGGGACAATCTTCAGTTAAGATAAGGGAAAAAGCTGAAAAACTTGTCAAGGGGGGAAGGGCTTTCATTGTTTTCATACAAAGAAAATTGTCCCCTTCTGTTATCTGTCTGGTCATACAACCTGATCCACATCTGAGAAGAGATGGCTTACACTAGGTAAAAGGGGCGGGGAGGGGAACTTTGCTTGTGCATGTCTCATAAACCATAAAGGATTGAGAGATAAGACTTATATCATTCTTCATGTTTTTTTAATGCCTACAAAATAAAATAAAGTTAAAACGAAGTATTACTATCCCTTTAATACAGTATTTTTTTTTTTAATAAAAATCTTTTTTTTTCTGACATCTTCCAAAATAAGATTACATTCAGGACTATCTGTTGTGTATGCAATCTTTTGCTCTCACTTGAACTGTGATGTTTAACCCTTTAAGGACCAGCGGTCCCGGGTGTGTGATTCTTTAAGGACCAGATAGGAAAGTTTGACATACCGTTCCACGTGACTGATCATGCGTGCTGGCACGCCGAACAGGGGACTGAAAGAGATCGCTCTGGTCTTGGAGCGATCAATTTCAGTCCCTGCAGGAGCTCTGTGAGTAAAAAGTATGTGACGTGCCAGTACCGTCACTGGTCCTTAAGTGACGGACAGCTATGGCGGTCCTGGCAAGTCACTGGACGCGAAGGGGTTAAGCTTGAGGAGTGGTGATGGTAAGAATGGATTTCAGGCCATCTACTCTTGTCAGGACACATATGATAACCAAACATCAACTATTATAGTTGGCTTACATCAGTTTACATCACGGCTGTCCTAAATTTAGCCCTCAAGGCCCACCAACAGGCCAGGATTGAAGGATATCAGTGATTGAGCACAGGTGGGCTAGTCAAAATGAATGAGCTACTGAACAACTCACATTTTCTTAATGAGGGAAATCCTTACATCTTGGTCTGTTGTTGGCCTTGAGGACTGGACTTGGACAGGCCTGTGTACAGGAACCTGTCAAGCTCATCAATCACTGATTGCCAAGGTGGTATCTCATACATCTATGTCATCGTCTTGCAACCCTCTTGTCATTGCTTACATTACTAATCACACCATGACATTTCTCCACACAGCATACAGGCCTGCAGCACAGCAGGAGGACAGTGAGGAGGAGGTATATGACGTCCCCCCCCAGTGACTTCCCCCTTGAGGAGCAAGAGGAGGGGACCAGCAGGAGGTCACAACCAGCTCCACCTGCAACAACAACCTTGGACTTCACCAGGCCACCCACTCCCTACACCAACTGGATGCCTCCAGGAAGGTGGATATCTCCGTCCTCCTCAGGACATTATTTTATGGCTTCACCACCATGGTGAAGGCACTGGATGTCTGAGGCAGTGCCCATCCCATGATATGGGTCATATGGGCACACAACCACAGGCACCCTCCTGGATGAAGCCCCAGCATGGGCCGAGGTATGACCCCACACCCAGGTGGGTGGGAAGCAGTATGACCCATGGCCACTGGATTACAAAAATATGGGCCTGATAGGAAAGCTCCAGTGCCCTCAACAACAAATCTCCAAACAGAGGGTCAGCCATCCGTGGCCAGTTCAGAATCACTAGATGTGGTGGGGACACAGGCATCCTCTGGTTCAACCCATTTGGACACAGCCAACAGATTAACCAGCTTCACCACCACCACTAGCAGCCTCACCACTACCCCCAGCCTCACCACCACCACTAGCAGAATAAGAAGAGGAGATTGGAGGAACTATATCCCAGCATGAGGTGGAGTAGATGTTGTGGAATCCCTCCTAAAGCCCCCCAAAAGAAATGAAAAGTCCCAGTTGTGATCTTTCCCCCACAATAAAAAAAAGCACTTCTTCCTCACATTTATGTGTGTGAATGTTTCCGTTTCCTAACAGGTTACATGGTAGAGATGTCTCCAATGCATTGCAAAGCAATGTAGTGAACACAACTTCTGTGCATATTACTTGATTGTAAGGTGTTGTGTCATAGGTAAGTACACACAGCACATACACTGAGTTGTCTGATTCCAACTCATAAACCACCTAGTAATGCTAAACAGCATGAAAGTGCTGCATGGCAAAGATGTGAGTTGAACTTGAACAATTGACACCTACTCCTTAGCATACTAGGTCCCAGACTGTATTTAGTTCCATCCATTGGTGTGGTTTTAGAGGTGTTATTCAACCAGGTATGTGGGTTAGCTAACTAACTTGCAAGATAGATCATGCCAAAAAAGCTGCTGGGATTCACACTCTGATAAGGAAACAATCATCACACACCTAGAAATGTTAGGTTGATTCTTTGGATCAATGTTGTGTTTGGAAAGAAGCATGAAGAAGCCATTATTCTGGTCACCTGATTACAATGAGCAGGGAGAACATTGGTGGTTAGCCAGTAAGGTGTGGTAATTAGTTGATAGGTTGGAGATGACTTCTTCAATGATATAACTTTTAAATTTCCTGTGTTATTCTATGGAGGCCATGCACTAAGATCTGTCAGACTAAAGTAATCTCAGTGCATAGGCTCCAGTGTATAACATAGGAAGTAGGGATGTGATATAAAATAAGTTATCTCCACTGTATCACCTCTTCATCACATCTTCAACACACCTTAGTGAATCACTGGCATCATCTCCTTGCATCAATACATCACTAAGTCCATTCAAGGTCAATCAGTAGACTAATGTGATTAGTGCCATGCCTTCCTAAATTTGACATATACATAACCCATAACTATGGTTCCATTTGGTGATATAGCTAATACAACACCAATATTTACAGACACCTATTGGAGAGAGATGGTGTCACTGTAACCAGTACAAACAGAAGGTCAGAAACAAGTAAATTTGAAATAAAACCACCTTTATTAGAATACAAATATCATAGGCAATACCCCTGTAATACCCCCGAATAGTATGACAATAGCCCACAGTCTTCTACCCAGACTGACACTAGGCAGAGGCCTGCTCTACTCGAAGAGGAGAGGAATATAGAACCTAGCTTATGGTTCTATCGGTAGGTAGGACCAAGCACACAGAGATATGTGCAGCCTACCGTAAGGTACCTAAATGCAGATAGTGGCAATCGGAGAATGGGCAGCAAGCCACAGTACTGTATTACGAATAGCCAGAATGGAGCAAATCACAGGGAGCGAATAGGTAGCCTGTACAAGGAGTGAGAGTTGACTAGAGCCACAGGCAAGAACCAAGTGGATAGTCAGACAACTGGGGACAATGAGGAGTGAGTAATCAGCCAGAGCCACTGGTCAGCATCGGTGGATAGTCAGACAAGCCGGGGTCATACACAGAGCGAGTAGTCAGCTAGAGCCACAGGTCAATACCGATGTGGATAGTCAGACAGGCCGGGTTCTTTCACAGAGCAGAATCAGCCAGAGCCACGGGTAGTACCGATGTGGATAGTCAGACAAGCCGGGGTCATACACGGAGTGAAATCAGAGGCCAAGCAAGAGTCACAGCGAAACGGAGCAGACAAATGAGACTAACTGGAACACCACGTAAAGACAACTGGTACTAGGCCCAGAGGCGTTCAAATAGGTACACAGAAGGAGGGAACCAATCAGGAGAGAGGCTTCATGCGTATAAACCAGAGCACGTCACAGACGCGCCTCTGCACCCATGACCATAGACAGCAATGAGGAGAAGCACAGGGAACAAGCAGCAAGCCTGCCAAGTGCACTGTGATAGATGGGCCTCCTTTTATATGTCCAACAATACATTGAAACATAAAGATGTTTGTATGGTAACAAAATGCATTGTAGACTTGTAGAAGCATCCAAAAGGTAAGCTTTACACTAAAACTGGCTGCTGAAGAAACACATGTGAACTGCTAATGAGATCTTCAAAAGGTACATTAACTCTGAGGATGAGCATTATTACTGTACAGATTGTCCAACAGGATCTTTTTCAGCACATATACTTGAGTATTCTGTTAATATGTGAATGGTTCAGTAGAGGTGGCTATGAACTTCAAGTATCACATTGCATCAACAACACAAGCACTAGAGAACATCAAGGGGGGAGTTTCATGGAGCTGGAGTCAAGGCTTCAGGAGAGTCAAGTAAACATTCTTCTTGTCCATGATGGGTCATGCTATGGATGCCTGTGGGGAAAGATGACAGGGTATGGAACTGCACCATCTAACTGTAAACCATCATTATCCCATTAACCTTTTATTAACCTTTTCATTCCAGGAAAGTAGACAACCCATTGGTGTTGTGTTAGTGTGTATGCACACATTCCCAGAGGCTGATCATGGACACACATGGATTGTGTTTGTTTCTGTGTTATATTCACGGCTAAAGTGGCCCCTGATGAGCCTGTCTTGTATCTGCGCTACTCTCAGGGTCTCCTCATCCTGAAATAAATTCAGCGGCTCCATTATGACATACCTAGCATCTTAATCAAATAGGGATACATAAAAAAAAAATAGGCTAAAGAAAAAGGAAGCTCTATCATCTGAGATCGATAACATGAACAGCAAGTGTGCAACATATGTAAAGGTCTTTCCTTTGACCTAAAAGTACAGCATTCAAATAACAGCAAACATTGCACTACTAGATCTCTGTTCTCAATAGCAGGAACACAATGGCAACGTATATCTTCTTAAAATCAACGTTGCATGTAACCTGCTTATACCCACTCCATAAGACTTGCTACATGTTGCTGAGATCTTACTTATTGCAGGTAACATGTTTTAATTTCACAATAAAGTTATTGATTTTAAGAAGATATACGTTGCCATTGTGTTCCTGCTATTGAGAACAGAGATCTAGTAGTGCAATGTTTGTTGTTATTTGAATGCTCTCCTCATCCTGTGCAATTGCAACAGGTACATCATCTATACGTACTGGCTGCATATTGTCCACTAGATGTGTATCAATGGCTATGTTGTATAGTATTGCACACTGCAGGATTATGTAGCATGCCTTTCACGCTCAATGGCTTTCCTCATTCTCACATGAGCCTCGCTGTACCACTCCTGGGCAGGTGTTTGGGGGATTTGCTAGGGGTGTCAGGAGACACAGTTTACACTCATATCCTGCATCACCTGTGAAATAAGAGTAATATAGTGTGACGCAGACCAAATGTTGTATGAGGGGGCTGTACTACTTGTGTGTCATGAACATGCTGAGAAGCGTTGTGTGTACACCTGTGAATGTGGCATTTTATATTGTTAACTCACCCAAAACCAACTCCCTGTATAGGTTCTGTTCTCAAAGTCTCTGTGGAAGGAGTGCTTGAGTATGTATGTGTCATAACAGCTGCCAGGATAGACATTGGTTATGCTTGTGCTGGAATCACACTCCATCTGCATGTTGATGGAGTGGAAATTCTTCCTGTTAATGTAGAGATGTCCCTCATTCACTGGAGCTTTGTTGCGTACATGTGTGTAATCTGTGATAACCATGACCCTAGGCATGCCTCCCCTTGTGTAAAACTCCTGTTTTACACATGTCCACTCCATGTTGGTAGTGGGGAAGTGGATGTACCTGCTGGCCTTGCTCTTGAAGACTGGCAACACCTGAGCCAGTACCCTTGGACATGTGGGCTGGGACATGCCAGATACATATCCTCCTGTGGACTGGATCGATCCACTCGCCAACTGTCATTTGGAGTCAGGAAGTAATATTTTTTACCCACTTGGGCTTAAATGTAAATGGTTTATCAAGGGATAAATGGCATATATGTAAGATTGTCTTTTTTTCAGCCTCATCAACTGTTACTCTGTATTTTACAGCTGGAGAACCATTTGAATTCTTGAATATTTTGTGCACCATAATGACTCACCCTTAAAACTAAAGTCCTCATCCATGTGTCAATTGAAGGTTGGCTTGTTTGTTTGCTTATCCTTGTTTTTTTTTCAGATTCTAATCAGTGTTCACATTTCTATCTCAATTGGTAATTTTCAGCTACATTTTCATTTCTCCTTTAATAAGAACAATATGAAGGACATTTGTAACCTCTCATGACAGGAATTATGTGTTTCTTGTCAATACTAATGCTTCAAAATCACAGTGACAGAAAAGGAGACACTTGATATGAATTATGCTTGGAATCTGGCAAGCATATCAATTAACTCTCAAACTCCAAGGAATATCCTATATAATAATTCCCTAGGATGTTTGTCAGAAGCCGTCATGCACAGTAGAGACTGCCCGAATGCACAGAATGCTGGGAGTTCTGTGCTGGGAGCACCCTGTACTTTCGGGCAGTCTCTACAGTTCATGACTGCGTCGGCGGCAGGATGCAGAGCAGGACCGGCCTCTTAACATCACCCGGATCTTGGCCTGTGTACACGGGCTTTTACACTAGTACTCATAGTAAGTGGGCTATTAGAACTTTTGTTTCAAGAAACAGCGTATGGTCTTGTGGGGTTCTGCATCTGATACTGTGTTACAAAGAAGTATTATAATTATACAGGAACAATGTAGAGTAAAAACGCCAAGCACTGTCCATCTGCGTCTGGAGAAAAGAAGGAAATAGTTGGAAGCCTCTCTAGCACTCAAAGGGTAAAAAGTCTCATTTAAATATGTGGGAATTTGGGGATTATTTGTTTTCCTATGGTTCATTAGGTTTGCACTTATTCTTAGTACATTAGCATCACTGAGTTCCATGCTGGAATGTGCAGCCTTTACCAGCACCAGATTCACCCTCAAACAATCCAATAAGCCAGTCAGACCCATGTATCATAAGGGTGAATATACAATGACAATTCTGCTCAGATATTTAGTGCCTATGACTCTCTAATGGCAATTTACTTAGTTACCAAACAATACCAACTAAAGTCGCGCTAGTATGTAAGGTCAGGACAAAAAATCGGTCTAGCAGCCTAAGATTAGAAGCCTGTGCTTAATGTTATCCTAATGTGTATATAACCGAATAAATCGGCGCTTCAGACAGATATTGTGTGAATGTATGCTGGACTATATCAATATACTCACTAATCACAATATTGATCACAATACTCGATATATTTATTAAAAAATTCACAGAATTCTCAATATATCTTCCAAAAGAGATCAAATACACTAGAATTATAAACAATGGTGGGAATAATAGTTTGCAATCTTCCAGTCTACCACTCCAGACAGGAAGTAGCAAATTCTCCCAATCAATATTCTATATATATATGTGATAAAATCAAGTCAACCCTATATGCAACTGTACCTTATAAAAAACAAAAAAACTTATGAGTGGTATACCGCATAATACTCCCAGCTCCTCAGACAAACCGGTACGATATCTCAAACAAGGGGACCGCCCAGATGATCAGAAAAAATCCATTCAATCCAAACCGGTACAATATCTCAAACAAAGAGACAGACCAGATAATCAGAGAAAATCAATTCGATACATCTACAGCTATCTTCCCATGTAAGTGAAACACCAGAAATATCTGTAGCTTGGGAGTGGAAGCAATATAACCCACCCAAAAAAAAAACTCTAAAAAACTCTACCTAGACGATCGATCGTATAAAAGAAAATCTATCTAAGACATTCAAGGAGACAGGAGCATATATCCTTAGAGTTCTTCCAATGTTATAGATCCAATTATAACTTTGTTTCCAACACTGTATTCACAACGTTTCCACAGTATTGTTGATCTTGCTATAACTTTAAATTCCAGTACTTAATACGTAACTATATTGGCTCCACTCTAGAATATTCATAATGTATCCACCAAATGGTTACAATTAAAAGATGTCTCATTACTCCATTATTATTTGGACTCTGTACTGAATGTACACATTCGTTCTTGTTTTCAATAGATCTCAATAGGTCTCAGTGAGTCTCCATATAGCATATGTCTTCACTGGTACAAGGAGTGAATATATCTTCACTGGTCTAAAGAATAAATCTAGAGTATATTATACCAAAATCTCTCAAGTGATAGAGATATATTTGTAACTGAATCCCTTAGTTGGTATTCGATTCAGAAACCTTCAATATAAGCAAAAAATATATAAAACGATCTCACCGCTTATATCCGCTTATATCCAATACTCCGTTACCAGACTCCACTGTTATATCCAATACTCCGTTACCAGACTTAACTCTTATGCCCGCTTCAAATCTGACCTCTTTATCCCCGTTAGGATAACACAGTCTCGGCGTCCTTCCTTTATTTCAACTTCGCGCCACTGCTGTTTATCCAACGTTAAACTTTCACCTTCCGGATAAAGCGCTCTTCGGCGTCTCTCTCTCTCTCTCTCCACCTCACGCCTTAAAGATTACTCCAATAATGCCAATATCGTATTTAAGTTATGGATAGTTCATCCTCCAACGCGTTTCAAAATCTACCGATTTCTTCGTCAGGGAGAAACAATAACTTCTACCTTGAATAAAATCTACTTATATACCTAACTTAACTCCTCCCTACTCTCTTCTACCATCACCCCACAGGTGCAGTAGCATTCAGTATAACTCTTAAAGGTAAAAAACCCATAAAATATACAAACTAAAAATTAAAGGCACAGTTGCATAAACCTAATAAAACTTAAAGGCACAGTTGCATAAACCCATCTATACGATGCCATAAAAAAGGAAAAGAAAATACATTCTTCTATAGAAAACCAAAGATCTCCAATTCTGCATTAAGTCCCCATGGTTGCAATGTTTGCATATCATAAATCCATTTTGATTCTTTTCTAGACATTTCTTTTATGTAGTCTCCTCCTCTCCAATTTCTTCTTACTATCTCTATGCCATAGAAGGTCATCTCCTCTAATTTAAAGAGAGGACACTCCATGGCATGAGCCGATAGACTATGTTTCTTAAAACATTTTTTAATATTATATATATGTTCCCTAATCCTCTCCTTCAAATACCTCTTTGTTCTTCCGATATACTGTTTTCCACATTTACATTGTATACCATAAATCACCCCCTTTGTATTACATGTTATAAATGCCTTAATCTCAAATTGTTATTTTGTTTTGTTTGAACTAAACATTTTTTTATTCTTATTGTTACAACAGGTTTTACATCCCACACACATACCACATTTAAAAAATCCTTTCTGTGTTTTCAACCAATTACCTGTTTCTTTTCTATTTTCTCTTTTAATACTAGGAGCTATTTTAATACCCAAATTTGGGGCTCTAGAAAAGATAACATCTGGTTTCTCAGGTAAAATATTACATAATATTTTATCGTTTTTTAATATTTGCCAATGTTTATTTATTATTTTCTTAAATTGTTTATAACCTGTACTGAACGGAATTATAATTGGAATTCTCTGTAATTTCTTATCCTCCTTAACTTTTTCTACTAACAGATCCTGTCTCTCTACATTCTTTATATCTTCTAAAATTTTTTCTAAATTCTCTTTCGCATAATTTTTTTCTATAAATCTGTCTTGTAGATTCTTAGCCTGTTCCTGAAATACTAATTCTTCTGTACAATTTCTTTCAGTTAAGGAGGATAAGAAATTACAGAGAATTCCAATTATAATTCCGTTCAGTACAGGTTATAAACAATTTAAGAAAATAATAAATAAACATTGGCAAATATTAAAAAACGATAAAATATTATGTAATATTTTACCTGAGAAACCAGATGTTATCTTTTCTAGAGCCCCAAATTTGGGTATTAAAATAGCTCCTAGTATTAAAAGAGAAAATAGAAAAGAAACAGGTAATTGGTTGAAAACACAGAAAGGATTTTTTAAATGTGGTATGTGTGTGGGATGTAAAACCTGTTGTAACAATAAGAATAAAAAAATGTTTAGTTCAAACAAAACAAAAGAACAATTTGAGATTAAGGCATTTATAACATGTAATACAAAGGGGGTGATTTATGGTATACAATGTAAATGTGGAAAACAGTATATCGGAAGAACAAAGAGGTATTTGAAGGAGAGGATTAGGGAACATATATATAATATTAAAAAATGTTTTAAGAAACATAGTCTATCGGCTCATGCCATGGAGTGTCCTCTCTTTAAATTAGAGGAGATGACCTTCTATGGCATAGAGATAGTAAGAAGAAATTGGAGAGGAGGAGACTACATAAAAGAAATGTCTAGAAAAGAATCAAAATGGATTTATGATATGCAAACATTGCAACCATGGGGACTTAATGCAGAATTGGAGATCTTTGGTTTTCTATAGAAGAATGTATTTTCTTTTCCTTTTTTATGGCATCGTATAGATGGGTTTATGCAACTGTGCCTTTAAGTTTTATTAGGTTTATGCAACTGTGCCTTTAATTTTTAGTTTGTATATTTTATGGGTTTTTTACCTTTAAGAGTTATACTGAATGCTACTGCACCTGTGGGGTGATGGTAGAAGAGAGTAGGGAGGAGTTAAGTTAGGTATATAAGTAGATTTTATTCAAGGTAGAAGTTATTGTTTCTCCCTGATGAAGAAATCGGTAGATTTTGAAACGCGTTGGAGGAAGACACGATAAGGGACAAGGAGAGATTTTTGGATGAACTATCCATAACTTAAATACGATATTGGCATTATTGGAGTAATCTTTAAGGCGTGAGGTGGAGAGAGAGAGAGAGACGCCGAAGAGCGCTTTATCCGGAAGGTGAAAGTTTAACGTTGGATAAACAGCAGTGGCGCGAAGTTGAAATAAAGGAAGGACGCCGAGACTGTGTTATCCTAACGGGGATAAAGAGGTCAGATTTGAAGCGGGCATAAGAGTTAAGTCTGGTAACGGAGTATTGGATATAACAGTGGAGTCTGGTAACGGAGTATTGGATATAAGCGGATATAAGCGGTGAGATCGTTTTATATATTTTTTGCTTATATTGAAGGTTTCTGAATCGAATACCAACTAAGGGATTCAGTTACAAATATATCTCTATCACTTGAGAGATTTTGGTATAATATACTCTAGATTTATTCTTTAGACCAGTGAAGATATATTCACTCCTTGTACCAGTGAAGACATATGCTATATGGAGACTCACTGAGACCTATTGAGATCTATTGAAAACAAGAACGAATGTGTACATTCAGTACAGAGTCCAAATAATAATGGAGTAATGAGACATCTTTTAATTGTAACCATTTGGTGGATACATTATGAATATTCTAGAGTGGAGCCAATATAGTTACGTATTAAGTACTGGAATTTAAAGTTATAGCAAGATCAACAATACTGTGGAAACGTTGTGAATACAGTGTTGGAAACAAAGTTATAATTGGATCTATAACATTGGAAGAACTCTAAGGATATATGCTCCTGTCTCCTTGAATGTCTTAGATAGATTTTCTTTTATACGATCGATCGTCTAGGTAGAGTTTTTTAGAGTTTTTTTTTTTTGGGTGGGTTATATTGCTTCCACTCCCAAGCTACAGATATTTCTGGTGTTTCACTTACATGGGAAGATAGCTGTAGATGTATCGAATTGATTTTCTCTGATTATCTGGTCTGTCTCTTTGTTTGAGATATTGTACCGGTTTGGATTGAATGGATTTTTTCTGATCATCTGGGCGGTCCCCTTGTTTGAGATATCGTACCGGTTTGTCTGAGGAGCTGGGAGTATTATGCGGTATACCACTCATAAGTTTTTTTGTTTTTTATAAGGTACAGTTGCATATAGGGTTGACTTGATTTTATCACATATATATATAGAATATTGATTGGGAGAATTTGCTACTTCCTGTCTGGAGTGGTAGACTGGAAGATTGCAAACTATTATTCCCACCATTGTTTATAATTCTAGTGTATTTGATCTCTTTTGGAAGATATATTGAGAATTCTGTGAATTTTTTAATAAATATATCGAGTATTGTGATCAATATTGTGATTAGTGAGTATATTGATATAGTCCAGCATACATTCACACAATATCTGTCTGAAGCGCCGATTTATTCGGTAATTTACTTAGTTACATACTCCAAAAACTCTCATCTTCAATGGGGCAGCTTAAGAGTTGTTACATAGTGACATATGGCATGATGCAAGAAACGTTCGCATTGGATAAAGGCATTTTTGTGCGCAGATAGATTTTGAGCATGTTCTAATCCAGGAAGCTAAATACCGAACGCTTCTTGAATTGCGCATAAAAAATTCAATTTTACGACAACAGTACACAGACGTATAAATTAATTCGCAATACCACTTCCTGCATTAGGCGCATTCGCTATTCCACTCACACGGATTCGTTATTCTTAGCCACGGCCACAAAAAAATTAAATATACGCAGCCGTTCGCTAATCTTGAATTTTCATGTGCAATTCAACAAAATCGTGCGCAAACCTCTTCCTTAGTGGTTTTCACACAGGAAATAGCGATTGCGCACGTTTCCTGCATCACGCCAATAGTAACATAGTTGATAAGGCTGAAAGAAAGACATGTGCCCATCAAGTCCAGCCCATGCCTAATCACCCCTTTATGAGGAAGGTAAAACATAGGATTTTATTCTTACCTGTTAAATCCTTTTCTCTTTGCCCATATGGCACACAGGTATCATGGGGGGGATGATCTTCCTTTGGAAGGTCTTGTGGGTGGAGCCTCTCTTTTCCTTCTGCAAGCCAACCCCTCCCCACCTCACCAAATAGGGATATCAAGAGAAGGAAAGGAAAGGAAAGCTCCTGTGAGAAAAGACCCTAGACAGGTAAGACCAAGAGAGGTCCCTTTCTCTGAGTGGGAGACCTGTGTTCCATATGGACAAAGAGAAAAGGATTTATAGGTAAGACTAGAATCCTATATTCTCTATTGTCCAATATGGAATACAGGTACCATGGGGTTATACCAACAGTAGGCTCCAAGAGGGGGGAAGAAGGAGGAAGGACCTCCCGCCTGTCTCCATGATACTAGAGTTCCCTAGGACTATCCGGAATTGGAACAGCCCAAACTAAGTGTCAAAGGACACTGAAAAATAGTACAGCTATCACAGTCTCCCTTAGAGGCTAAGTTTTTCTGTGCTTTCTTCCTCTGTATGGCCGCTGGCCGGCATGGCCTCCGGCCACTTCCGCATTGCTGACATAAGATAACAGGCACTAGCATGGACATCTGTTTATGGGCCTATTCTGGGTGGCCTAATTGGGTCTCGCCTCCTTCTGCTCCTTTTATAAACCTCCTTGGGCCTGGGAGTCCTTATGTGGTGTTCCTGCTCGTTACTCTTGCTCTCCGTTGTGACCCGTGTTTGCCTGAGAATCTTGCTCTGTGTATGACCCCGGCTTGTCTGACTACCCACATTGGTTCTGTCCTGTTGCTCTGGCTGACTACTTGCCCTGTGTATGACCCCGGCTTGTCTGACTACCCGCATCAGTTCTGACCTGTGGCTCTGGCTGACTACTCGCTCTGTGTATGACCCCGGCTTGCCTGACCAGTGGCCCTGGCTACTACCTGCTCAGTGTAGCCTCCTGTTGCCTTTCCTGAGGGCCTGGTTACTTTCGCGCCTTGTAATCCTCGGTTTGCCTAACCAGTGGCCCTGGCTCCTACTCGCTCAGCATAGTCTCCGGCTGCCTGACCAGTGGCCTGGTTACTCTCGCTCCGTATAGTCCCCGGCTTGTCTGACCTGTGACTTTGGCTGCCTACTTGCTCCCTACACTACCTGCTTGCCTGACCTGTAGCTCGGTGTTCCCTGGCCCTGGTCTGCTCTCGCTCTCTGTTGCCTCCGTTCGCAGACCAAGTGGTGACTTACACATATTCTACCATTCTTCTGTTGTCCCATTTGAGCCGCCTCGCTAGTCTTGAGATCTTGAGCAGTGCAGTGCACAGCACAGTGTGCAGCTCCGGAGGGTCCTTGGGTCCTATTTGCATATGTCTGGGGTTCTGTGTGGGCTCTACTATTATTGCTGTTATAATAAATAAAGGTGGTTATATTTTATCTTTGTAGAGGAAAATAGAGGAAACAAGGACGGGGGAAACCAACTGGAAGAAAACCCCCAGGCGGTACTCCCCATCCCCCCCAAAGAGCAACCTAATAATTGAGGCACACTCCAGGAGTATTCAAAAATAGAAAATAGTTTTATTAAATAGTACAAAATAAGTCAAGTGAGTATTTTAAAAACAATTAAAAACATACAGCACAGGAGAATAAAGTCATAGAGACATTTCCCTACAAAGTAAAGCCCATAAACTCAGAGCAAGTATATGTCATACAATATGCAGCAATAATCACATATGCAGACTAAAATTATAGTGAAATACCAATAAATATGATAATGCAAAATGTAAAACACATATACTTATCTCTGGAAATATGAGTGAAAGCATAAGGGAAACATCAAACAATGTAACGCCTGGCTGTCCAACACCCTATGCATTTCGCCACAGAAAACGGCTTCGTCAGGGGTGATTAAGGCTTACCAGTTAGAAGTTTAAATATTCTCATGCATCCAATCAGAATCCCTATATGGAATCAGATGACATTTCGTAGCTACCTCATTGATGAAACAATAGAAGCTAGAAAAAATACCCTATATAGGCAAATAGGCTACCTAAATCAGCGTTAATGCTTCGAATAGAAGCGCATCGTTTTACAGAGAATGGAAATAGCAAGTGAACACATAATGAATAATATAAGTATTAAAAAAACACATCAGTGGTTAGACAACCAATAGATCCAAATAGAGACATGTCTGTGATACCCAATCATTAAATAGTGTACTCCCAATTCAGAAAAAGTGCTTAATAGAAAATTTGCTGGCTTCCATTGAAAGGGACATTAAGTCCCTCAATGGAATTAAGGTGCACCTTATGCAAGCTATTAGAGTATTAAAAACTCAAGTTAAAAGTAATAATTATGATTAGTCTAACTATCACGGTGCCTGTGATTGCTGCATTTTCTTGTCTATCACCAGTAGGGGGCTTCCATTGGCTGTCTGCTTTTAGCCCGCCTCATATTGCCTATTTAAACCTGGGTTGGGCACCCCTTGGTTGCCCTTTCGTGGTGTCTCTGACCACATTCGCTTTCACCATGTCCAGTAGTCATTTGGGCCTTTTTGCTGTGTTCCTGAGTTCCTGATTGCATCTGGTTCCAGTGCCTCCTTTCTGCAGAGTTGTTCCAGTCCTGGTTCTGGCCTAGTCTCCTGAGGTTGCTGTTTCCTGCTGACCGTCTTCACTGCTGTTTCCTGACCCAGCTGTTCGTCCTGCTGGTTCCTGTCATCTCCTGGCCTGTCTCCTGTGTTCCTGGCGACATTCTGCTCGGTCGCGTAGGGACATTCCTTGTCAGTCCCAGCGTGCGGACGCTGGTTTGCTCCTAAGCCTTGTGGCTATACGATTCCCTTGTTGGTCCCAGTGTGTGGACGCTGGTTTACTCCAAAGCCTTACGGGTATATGATTCACTTGTTGGTCCCAGCATGCGGACGCTGGTTTACTCCAAAGCCTTGCGGCTATACGATTCACTGGTTGGTTCCAGCGTGCGGACGCTGGTTTGCTCCAAAAGCCTTGCGGCTATACGATACATATTGTTAGTCCCAGCGTGCGGACGTTGGGTTACTCCAAAGTCTTGCGGCTATACGATTCCCTTGTGGGTCCCAGCGTGCGGACGCTGGTTTCCTCTAAAGCCTTGCGGCTATACGATTCCCTTGTTGGTCCCAGCGTGCGGACGCTGGTTTGCTCCAAAGCCTTGCGGCTATACGATACATGTTGTTGGTCCCAGTGTGCGGACACTGGTTTGCTCCAAAGCCTTGCGGCTATACGATTCACTTGTAGGTCCCAGCGTGCGGATGCTGGTTTGCTCCAAAGCCTTGCGGCTATACGATTCACTTGTTGGTCCCAGCGTGCGGACGCTGGTTTGCTCCAAAGCCTTGCGGCTATACGATTATATTGTTAGTCCCAGCGTGTGGACGTTGGGTTATTTCTAGCCTTGCGGCTACACGATCCCCTTGTTTGTCCCAGCGTGCGGACGCTGGTTTGCTCCAAAGTCTTAAGGCTACTCTCTGTCGGCAGATCCTTAAGTGTTGCTGATATTGAGCGCTATCCAGTCCTAACAGCGGTGTTCTGGCCTTTCCTGTTGTGACAGGGTACCGTTTGCCTAGGTCTCTCCATGATCTGGCTACTCACTGAGTTACTACTGTCATTGTCACCTGACAGCATTTGGGACCTTGTCCGACTCCACGTATCCTTGGGCTGCCTTGCCCGGTATGGTAAGGCCGGTAGAACCTTGTACCTCAGTCCATCTGGAGGTTGCCTTCCCCGGTATTGGCAAGGCCGGTAGAGCCTACACCGTTGTGTTTACTTGGGCTGCCTTGCCCGGTATTGGTAAGGCCGGTAGAACCTTGCACCTCAGTCCATCTGGAGGTTGCCTTACCCGGTATTGGCAAGGCCGGTAGAGCCTACACCGTTGTGTTCACTTGGGCTGCCTTGCCCGGTATTTCGGTAAGGCCGGTAGAACCTTGTACATTATTCCATCTGAAGGTTGCCTTACCCGGTATGGGCAAGGCCGGTAGAGCCTCTTACTCCTGATTACCCAGGCTGTCTTGACGGTATTTGGCAAGACCGGTAGAGTCTGAATTACTTGTATTTACCATTCATTCTATGTATATATGTATGTGTTTACAATCCAAAGGGATAATCTTAATTATTTCAATAAAGTTGTGTTTTTACCTAAACCTTGTGTCTGAGAGTCGTAACAAACCGTGACACTAACATTCCTAAGAGACTCCGAATAGATGCATCAAAAAAACAGGTAAGCAAATAACCGATGACATAGCACAACATAAGTGTAGAAAGACATATATACATGTTAGAAAAATGTAATACATAGTATCAAATGAATCAGACCCACTTAGTAGAAAAATCGATATAGAACTCAGCGAATGACAATCTAAACTTCTTCCCAATGATCAGTTGACATTTAATGATCATTCACAGCATCCAAGATGAATATATGAACATTCCTATTTTTATTCCAAAGTCACGAGCAAGATGATATGTTAAATAAACAAACTCTTGTTTGAAGTAAACTAGATTGTATTCCAGATAATCATTTTTTCCCTCAAATATTCAGTAGTCTCCTTAAAGGAAATTACCACTTGGGGTCCACATAAGATAAATTGTGTTGACCACAGTCCAGATTTCTTCCTGATGACCAAATAACTTCTTATAGTCATCTTTTCATTCCATATACAAAGGAGATATGATCCAAATACACAAGTACTCCAACTCAGACACAGTTATAATGGGTTCCAAAGGATTATTCGTTCCTCCCACCGGCAAACACTCAGTATGGTCCAAATACAGAATTGTCATCAGGGAAATAATCTCTAAAAGAGAGGGCAAAAAAAAAAGAGATATGTATAAGTCTCATGAATTCAAATAACAAGTAAAAGACATATCTTCATTTAAACCACTCGGTTGGCATGTTTGCAGCGTGTAGATCCACCAGGTCTCACGAAGCAAAAGCTTTCAAGTCAGGTTCCCTCCTCTAATTCCTAATGCTATCCTCTCTAAGCCCATCACCTGTAAACCATCTATACTACCTTGATGTATAGATAAAAAGTGATCAGCAACAGAGGTAAGTGTTTCTCCTCTACTTTTGTCCCGACTAGCATTTTTGATCAATGATATATGTTTCTGAATTCTATTTTTCAACAACTGCGTAGTTTGACCTACATAAATTTACAAACACAACGAATAGCATAAATGCTATTTTTTGTTCTGTAATTAACAAAATGTCTAAGTTGTAATTTTTTATGAGCCACTGGACTATCAATCATCTTATCAGAACAAATAAATTGACAAATAGAGCAACCCCCACATGGAAATGTGCCCATAAATTTGTGACCAGAAACATGATGTTTTATTGGTCTAAAATGACTAAAGACCAGATGATCAGAAAGACTCTCACTTCTTCTAGCTGTCATTAACGGAGTAGATGATAAGTGTTGACGTAGAGTATTATCCGTCAAAAGTATAGGCCAATGTCTCTTAAGTATCATCCGGATTGAATCCCATTGTGTATTAAATTGTGTAATAATCCGAATCGGTTTATCTGATGTCTTAGGCAACCTTCTTGTCGTATTAATTAGAGCCTCACATGATGTAGATTGAGCCGTTTTAAATCCACGCTTCAGACAAGATTGAGGATGACCTTTTTCCTTAAACCTGTATTGCAGCGCCTTAGCTCTAATTAAGAACTGACTTTCCAGGGAACAATTCCGTCTTACCCATCGGAAGGAACGAATAATCCTTTAGAACCCATTATAACTGTTTCTGAGTTGGAGTACTTGTGTATTTGGATCATATCTCCTTTGTATTTGGAATGAAAAGATGACTATACGAAGCTGTTTGGTCATCAGGAAGAAATTGACTATGGTCAATACAATTTATCTTATGTGGACCCCCAGTGGTAATTTCCTTTAAGGAGACTACTGAATATTTGAGGGAAAAATTGATTATCTTGAATACAATCTAGTTTACTTCAAACAAAAGTTTGTTTATTTAAGATATCATCTTGCTCGTGACTTTGGAATAAAAATAGGAATGTTCACATATTCATCTTGGATGCTGTAAATGATTATAAAATGTCAACTGATCATTGGGAAGAAGTTTAGATTGTGGTCAATATTGTAATTAGCCGAGTTCTATATGGACGTTTCTGCTAAGTGGGTCTGATTCATTTGATACTATGTATTACATTTTTCTAACATGTATATATGTCTTTCTACACTTATGTTGTGCTATGTCATCGGTCATTTACTTACCTGTTTTTTTGATGCATCTATTCGGAGTCTCTTAGGAATGTTAGACTAATCATAATTATTGGAAATTAACTTGAGTTTTTAATACTCTAATAGCTTGCATAATTCAATTCAAATAATTCAATTGAGGGACTTAATGTCCCTTTCAATGGAAACCAGCAAATTTTCTATTAAAGCACTTTTTCGGAATTGGAAGTACATTCTATATTTAATGATTGGGTATCACAGACATGTCTCTATTTCGATCTATTGGTTTTAATACTTATATCATTCATTATGTGTTCACTTGCTATTTCCATTCTCTGTAAAATGATGCGCTTCTATTCGAAGCATTAACGCTGATTTAGGTAGCCTAACTATTTGGTTATATAGGGTATTTTTTCTAGCTTCTATTGTTTCATCAATGAGGTAGCTACGAAATGTCATTTGATTCCATATAGGGATTCTGATTGGATGCATGAGAATATTTAAACTTCTAACCGGTAAGCATTAATCACCCTTGACGAAGCCATTTTCTGTGGCGATACGCGTAGGGTGTTGGACAGCCAGGAGTTACATTGTTTGATGTTTCCCTTATGCTTTCACTCATATTTCCAGAGATAAGTATATGTGTTTTACATTTTTCATTAACATATTTATTGGTATTTCACTATAATTTTAGTCTGCATATGTGATTATTGCTGCATATTGTATGACATATACTTGCTCTGAGTTCATGGGCTTTACTTTGTAGGGAAACGTCTCTATGAGTTTATTCTCCTGTGCTGTATGTTTTTAATTGCTTTTAAAATACTCACTTGACTTATTTTGTACTATTTAATAAAGCTATTTTCTATTTTTGAATACTCCTGGAGTGTGCCTCAATTATTAGGTTGCTTTTTGGGGGGGACGGGGAGTACCACCTGGCGGTTTTCTTCAAGTTGGTCTCCCCCGTCCTTGTTTCCCCTATTTTCCTCTGTATATTATTGAGTATTCCTAAGAGTGGACCCCAGCTTTACTTAGTTTGTATTTTGGAGTTACATTTAGAGCTGGTGCGATCCTTTTCGTTTTTTGTGATATTTTATCTTTGTGTCTGTCCTTTTTTGCCTGATTACCATGGCAGTAAGTAAGGGCCATGTCTAATGAAGGTACAGGCAGTCCATCTAATCAGAGCATCCTGTCCAGGATGGATTCTCAAGACCAGAGAATTGACCAATTGTCTTTTGCTATGCAGACACTGTTAAATTGCATGGCTCACTTAGACCTCTTTGCTCCGCAACCGGTGGCGTCCCCAGCACCTGCACCAGTTGTGACTACTACCTCTGAAGCTGGCATAAGTAGAGGGTTGTCTGGCTCCGCTCCTCTACCCCAAAGATACAATGTGTAGGGGGTTCCTCATCAGCTGGGAATTTTTTTGGAGATGGTAACACACGCATTTCCTACTGAGCGAAGTAAGGTGGGATTCCTGATCTCCCTCCTATCTGGCAAGGCATTGTCCTGGGCCAATCCACTATGGGAGATGGAAAAACCCATGGCCCACAATTTTACGGAATTTGTGTCCTCCTTTCTGAGGGTTTTTTATGTTCTTGGGCGCGCAAACTTCCAAAGCCAAACGACTTATGACAATATGGCAGGATGCAAGTAGAGTAGCAGACTACACTGTTGAGCTCCGTACTCTGGCAGCGGAGGTAGGATGGGACAATGAAGCCTTAGTTGCCGCATTCTCCCAGGGCTTGTGTGATGTAATTAAAGATGAGACGGTAGCCCGAGACCTGCCTGGTGATCCGGAGGAGCTGATCTCAGTCACCATCTTGATTTATATACGAATCCGTGAAAGGCCTTCATTTAAGGAACAAGGCCACAAGACCTTGCCTCGGTTGGCAACTAGTTTCTTACTCTTCCTCCCTCACCTCCCATGTCTTATAATTCCGACCCTGCCAGGGTGGAGCCTATGCAGCTAGGCTTCACGCTCCTTTCAGAGGAGGAGAGGGTTCGGGGCAGGAGGGGGGCCTTGTTTAACTGTGGAGAACCAGGTCATGTGTTGCGTGCTTGCCCTGTACGGCCGGGAAAATGCTTGCACCTGTGGAGGACAGACCCTGGGGGTCATTTCACAGTCCCCAGAGAGAATTCTAGACAAACCTATTCTCGAAGTTGTACTATCTTGGGCCGAGTCTTCAGTGGTGGCTCCGGCACTACTGGACTCAGAGGCTGAGGGGTTTTTCATTGATGTGGACTTCGCGGTCAAACACGCTATTCCTTTACTGCTTTGCTCCGCTCCATTGGCTATTGAGGCTATTGACGGCGGACCCCTACAGCTGACACACATTACTTATGAGACTTAACGCTTGTCTCTAAGGGTAGGGGCACTCCATGTGCAGACACAGCAGTTCCAGGTGATACATTTCCCCCATCATGTCATGGTTTTCCCTGGTTGCAGACTCACAACCAGACCTGTGATATCCTGTCATGGTCACTTCTATGTAATAAATCTTGCCTCCAGCAGCCTACGAGAATATTGTATACCTCTACCTCGTTACCTACTGAGTAGGGATGGCTGAAAGTTGTTGCCGTGTTCCCGTGAGAAAGTTTGAGAAAACCACATTGTTATCCTCTTTTTCGCGGGAAAATCCGCTTTAAAACTATCGGTTAAAATTTTTGCATCTTTCACCCATTGCCCCAAATGTTTCTCCATTTTTTCAATGGCTATAAAGTTTTTGCCCATTGATTTACATTGTATTCGCACTTCCACTATAAAAATGTGACGTTTTCTATGAAGGCAGATGCAATAGAAGCAGCTACAGAGCGAGATAGATTTGCTATGCTGTTCTCTTGTGATATTTTTCAAGAAGTGAGGCAGGAGAGGCTCATAGTGACTCCTATCACTATGAGCAACAAAAACAGGAACTGGAAGGACCCTTATTATGTGTCCACTGAGTCTGAGGAGGAGGTGGAGGAAGAGACTAGCAATACTGAACCAATGCTGTCCAGTCCCTCTAAATCACCCCAAGAGATCTTGGGGAATTTAATGAGAAGGGAGGGAGAAAAGGGAATGGGAATGAAGGGAGAAAAGGGTACTACTAGTGATAGCAGTACAGGTCAGTTGCATGTGCCAGCCGCAAGATGTGCTGCCCCTGCTGCCAGTGCCACCATTGTTGTTCCTCCTACAGCCACTAGTGTTGTACCTGCTGCCAGATGTGCTGCCCTGTTGCCAGTGCCACTATTGCTGTACCTGCAGCCACTAGTGCTGTACCTGCTGCCAGATGTGCTGTCCCTGCTGCCAGTGCCACCATTTCTGTTCCTCCTGCAGCCACTAGTGTTGTACCTGCTGCAGACATGCTGCCCCTGCTGCCAGTGCCACCATTGCTGTACCTGCAGCCACTAGAGTTGTACCTGCTGCCAGTGCTGAAGCTGCTGCCACCAATACTTTGCCTGCTGCTAGTGTTTCTTGTAGTACTCAGGAGGGGAAGGAGAAAATGATGCCATGTGTGACAGCAAGGGACTCTAAATCAAACTTGCCATTCCCAAGCAGTCCTGCCAGTGCTAGTACTACTGCTACTAAGGTCCAGCAGCTTGTTAATGTCAGGAGTGAAGGAGGGGATAATCAACAATATCCTCATATTACTAGTGACTGTGAGGACGACTCTGCGGCTGAACTTGATGTGGTTGGTGTTAGTAGCAGTAATGGTGAAGCAGCTGGAGTGGTAGGGGAAACATTTGACAGAATCCAGACTAGCGGTCAAGGGAGCCCACACCATTCCTCTGGCTCTGGGAGTCCCCTTCCCTTCACTACAGTGTCCAAGTTGAACATGATCCTTAAGAGACCAGAGCTGGTGTTGGGGGAGAGCAGGCTCAGAATTAATATCATCACCACCAGCAGGCGCACAAATCAGCTACCTGTGCCTGCTGCTAATGCTGCTAGTGCTAGTCTGCCTCCATCTTCAGGTCAAAAAGAAATGGCAAGTGTGACATTAGGGGACCATCTGTCACAATGCTTGTCACCTCCTCCAAGCAGCAGTGAGATGTCTTGAATAGAGCAGCAGCAAAAACAACATGTAGGGACTAGTGGTGGTGGTGGTGATGATGCTGGAGAAGCTGGGGTCGAAGAGACAATGATGGCCTTTTTAGCAGAAACTGAGAAGGAATGGGAGACAGGAATGAGGATGGGCATCCCCACCACCACTACCAGTGAGATTTTGGAATTAGAGGAATTTGCAACTGCTCTAATTCCATCTGATGCTGAGTTGCAAGGGCAGCAGGATGCTGAGGAGCAGGCTAGTGTGCCACAGACCGCCGTGGACACAGTAGGAATGGGGTCAACAAGTGACGGAGGACTAGGACAGGTTCCACTTGCCAGCAGTAGCAATACTCCTGATCCTAGTTGCAGTGTTGAATCTGAGGCAGTAGCAGCAACAGCAGCAACATTATCCGCTGCCACAGACAATGAAGGGGAATGTGGAGGACAAGAAGAAAGAAACCATTCTTCTCCAGCTGTTCCCTTCCCCCTGAAGTCATCATGGGTGTGGGACTATTTTTCTGTTGGGGCAGGCACAGTTCAGTCATCAGCAATGGCACTGTGCACAATTTGTGACAAGTCAGTGAGAAGAGGAAAGGAGGGAACACACCTTGACACAAGCACCCTGATATCACACATTAAACACAGACACCATGACATTTACAACAAACACCCACCACAGAAATCAAGCACCACTTTTGCTGTCCCTGACTCTCCAGAAAGGCAACAAGAGGTGAGGCGGAGATCAACGAGGAGGAGGAATAGAACTGGGGCAGAGAATGGAAGTTCCATGATGAGTGAAACAACTAGCTAGTCATCACCTTCTAGGGTAACTACATCTTCTGCCAATCCACCTCGTTCATTACCTCCCCGCCAAATGATAGGCCCTCTGTTGATGTTAGGATGTGGCAGTTAGTCTCTACCCATTGCACACTGTGTGGTGCACTGACCACACATGAAACAAACGTAAAAGACGCACTCTTGGAAGAAATTAGCTTCAGTAAATTTCGATACAAGCATAGACAGCAGACTATAGAGAACAAAAACCCAATGTCTCACACGTTTTGTACTAAACGTACTTAATCATAGACATGTACGTTTAGAACGAAACGCGTGAGACATTGGGTTTTTGTTCTCCATACCTCCCAAGTGTCCCTCTTTAGGAGGGACAGTCCCTTTTAGACCCAAATCCCACTGTCCCTCTTTCCTACCCTAATGTCCCTCTTTTTAGGAGATCAGTTTGTGTGGTGTGTATATAAGTGTATCGCATTGCTCCACAGCAATAAAACTCACATTATTGTTTCTTTAAACGTCAGTATATGTGTTTTTATACATTAGTGTGCTTAAATAAAATACTTTGGTCTTGTTATAAGTCATTTATTAGGTAACACAAGGAGGTGTCAATATTTCATGAAACAGCCTAAAAATTCTCGTTAATGCCCCACCCACCAGCCACACCCCCTAAAACACAATTGTCCCTCTTTGGCAATTTGAAATGTTGGGAGGTATGGTTCTCTATAGTCTGCTGTCTATGCTTGTATCAAAATAAAGAGGTGTTTTTACTGAAGCTAATTTCTTCCAAGAGTGCGTCTTTTCCATTTGTTTCAGTGTTGGAGAGTGACCATCTCTCTGGATGGCACCGGAGGAATACAAGTACAGCCTGGTGAGTGATACAAATGCTATCTCAGAGGATTATTGGTGCCGCCGTTTGTTACATATATGCACTGACCACACATGCCAGTGTGGTGGAGGAGAATCATAATCAGTGCATCAAGCGGCATCTGAGGAGATTCCATCCTGAAGAATATGCTAAGATGGTGGCAGGGAAGGTTCATCATTACTATTAAACTGTCAGCAAGTTGTTATGTGTCCTTAGCGGGTTTGGCAAAGGGGTACAGTGACAGCGGCAGTACTTGGTTTCGGGTGTCATGGTGTTTGGATACAGTTGTGCCCCCAGATGTTATTTACCACACACACACACTGTGCACATTGCAGTTGCTGATGAGACCTGCTGTTCCTGCTCTCAAAGGAAAAAATATATTCTAATAACAACACACCCATATGATGACTTTGGAGGAGGGGCAGGTGGAGAAGATTTAATGGCCAACTTTTCTCCACATATACTGGGGGCTACTTATTCTGCTGCTACTGCCTCAGGCGCATCATTGGAGCCAGTCGTGGCAAATGGAACCTTCATCATCCATCTTCCATGTTACTGCTATTGTTGATCCCATTCCCTTTCAGCTGCCTAATCATCCTGTTGCTTAAACAACTCAGCAGCAGCAGTACGAACAGCAGTTGCAACTCAGGACTCAGGAGGACATTTGACAGTGGCCACTGGCCAACGTGACCTGCTGGCTTAGGCTAGTAGGGCATTTTTATTTTTTTCTCAGGGCTTGTGCTTTAAAAAAACAAAACAAAACAAAACATAGTCCTGCAAAAAATAAACAATTTTTGGGGGGGTTGTTTCTAACAAGCCTAAGTCCTACAAATCAATGTTTCTTCAGGGATTGGGCCTCTAATAAGTCTAAGTCCTACAAAGGCCTCTAACAACAAATAAAACAAATAATCCTCTACTGCAAGTATCAGTCCACCCCAGTGGCAGCTTATGTCAGTGGGTTCCTGTCTCTATCACTTTACATACAAATGTCTTTTTTTTTATTAACTGTCCCCCCAATAGCAAAGAAACACCCCAAAACAAATTCCCTGTTCAAATGATTAATTCATTCACCAAGACAGGCACCCTCCTCAGACCCCTTTATACCCCTACGACTATACTTGCTACCATTGCTACATTCTGTAGTCAGATTAGGATCAGCCTCTCTTCAGTCAGTGGATCGTGTGCTGTCTCCATACCTGGCTAGTGAGGGCTAGGGAAGTGCTTGTGCACTGTCTCAACACCTGATCCTGTGAGGGTTGGGGAAGTGCTTTCCGAATCATTTATGTTCTTATTTTAATACATATATTGATTTTACTGTATCGGTACTTGTCAGTGTTGTTATTCCATAGTCACTCCGTGACAGCTCCAAATGAAAGCTTCACTGGATTCTACTTGAATGTTTTTATTGTTAAAAAAAAAATGGTGGATGCCTTCCTATTCTGAACTTAAAGTGGCTCAACCAATTTTTGATAACCCTGCAGTTCAAAATGGAGTCCTTGTGATCTGTCATCACAGCTATGTATCATGGGGAGTTTCTTGCTCTCTTGATTTCCAGAATGCTTACCCACACATTCTGATCCATCCAGATAAGCGGCACTTCAAGTGTTTTGTGTTGTAGAGCAGTCACTTTCAGTTCACTGTCTTCCATTTGGTCTGATGTCCATTCCAATGGCAGACTTCTGGTTCTTGTGGCTTTTTCTTCAGGATGTTGGTTAAAAAAGGCTTAGCCTTAATTCAATCAAGGTTCAGATTTCTGCTTTGTCTGTTCTTTTCCAGTAGCGCATTGCTTTGCTCCAGGACATGAGTGGCTCATGTCTACCCTAGCTTATGGGATCTGAGTCCTCCATGGGATTTGAACCTGGTTTTTGAGTGTTCCAAAAATCTCCTTTTGAAATTAACAGTTCAGTTCCTTTGCATCTACTGATGCTCAAGACAGTGCTTCTACTGGCTATTGTGCAAGTTCAGGGTGTCACAGAACTTCAGGTCTTAACCTGTAGGCCTGTGTTTCTGTTTCTTTACCAGGACTGGGTGGTTGTGTGAACTCCTGTGGGTTTTCTGCCCAAGGTTGTTTCAGATTTTCACATCAACCAGGAAATGACGTCTTGCTCCTTCTAATAGACAGCAGCAGGAATGTTGGATGTGGTAAGATTCTTGAAGTACTATGTTTATGCAGCCTTTTCAGTGATCTAATTTGCTCTTTGTCATTCCTGGGGGCCCTCATGTGGGCCAGGCTTTGTCTAAGGTTACTGTAGCTTCCTAGACTAAGGTCTTGGGCTTACAAAAGTCAAGCAACTGCTGAGCAGTTGTGTAATGTGGCAACGTGCACATCTTTACCAAGCAGTACCATGTAAATGTACTGTCTTTGGCTGAAGCCAGCTTGGATCAGGAGGTCCTTTATATGCCTATTTTGTCAGAATTCAGAACCATGTTGGTTTCCTGTTCATTAGATCTGCAAGTTTGGTGTCCATTGGCATGTGGTTCAGTTTTGTACTGTGGATACTGGTCTGTAATTGACAGGTTTTCTTTCTTTTTCCTTCCCTTGAATCTTGGTAGATAGCTTTGATGTATATCCCGTGGCTCCCGTGTTCCACATTGGGGGAAAGAGAAAAGAGGGTTTTATTGTGCTTAATGTTAAATCCTTCTGTTTTAGTCTATGTGATACACAGGATGCCCTCCTAGAGTAAAAATCGTTGAGTTCATCCACGGGCAGAGGGGTCCTATGAGGTTTTCTTTTCAGAGGATTATCTTTTTTTCACTATTGTTTTATTTCTCTTTGCTTTGCTATATTTTAAAAATGGATTCTAGCATGTGGGGTAAAGTGGAGGAACGAGGGAGTTTCTGCCTCATAGACATTTTTTTAGAAGTGCCCTGCATTCATGGAAGAGGAGAATTTACCTCCTGGTTCCTGTGTTCTACATGGGCTTGGAGAAAATAATTTAATGGTAAATTCACTAAAATCCTCTTTCCTATTAAATGATTTATGCTATCATTATGTTTTTGCTTAACAGCAATGCAACTGATGTTTATACCTGATGTAAATAATCATGTCACAGAGCTTTAACAACATTCCAATCAAATGAGAAAACTTGAGCACTTTATAGAGGAAATGTGTGCAGTAACTCAGGCTACATCTGAAGGCAAATGGATATTTTGTACCCATAAATGAATATGAACGCTAAAATGCACCCTTGGCAAATCTTCAAGCATTTGCTCCAATCACCCAAATAACTAACTAAAACTCATCCCATCTTAACCCTTTAAGGACCACAGGGATACCCAATGCATTAAGCAATGCATTGCACCCCCTGTCCTTAAAGGTTTAACCCCTTGTGTGACAGACAGGAGTCCAACACATTGTACTTTTCTGGCACTCAGAGTGTTAAAGAGTATTCTGAAATCACTAATGGCCTAGTGTGGATACAAATCCATTAACAATTATCTTTATTTTATTTGCAGCATGAGAATAAGGAAAAGGGAAGTGGCCTGGGGTCTACACGTCCTATAGAAATGGTGCTGCTTTCACCCACCTAATTTTTGTCTACATTGCCTGGTTATTTTACTACCCTTCAGTGCTTTATTTTCATTGTTTATATTCAGCTATATAAAGCACCAAATGATTGAGTCATCTATTAGGCTACATGTTTTTTTTCTGTTTACAGTCAAAACTAATGACTGATTTATTGCAAAATATTACAGAGCGTTATCAACAAAGTATAATGAGAATGTATTTAGCCATTGAGTCCCAAAGCAATGGATTCTAAACCACTCTGACATTAAAAGGGTTATGATGGAGGGAAGCAAGCAGAATAGTCAATATGCTGTTCTCTGACAGTCTACACAAGAGAATGTTTATATATATATATATATATATATATATATATATATATATATATATTGGTGTTTCTAAATGATCACCTAGCTTCAATATGTGCAAGCTATATGAATAAAGGTAAGGTTGGAGCTGCATTGATTTCCAAGGGATAAGACAGCAAGAACCTGAAATATAAAAATATTGCACGTCATTGACTTATCTTTGTATTCTCTCATTGATAAATGACTGCGTACAAATCCATTGTTAAATATGCAAGACAATACATGAGCTTTATTTCTATGCATGTTTAACCTTCACATTTTGATTAATGGACTCCAAAGTATCCAAGAGGACTTGTATGTGACTCCTTAAGCTTGGTTTATTAATAAGTGCTGAATATTTTTGGAGCAATCAAACTGCAACATAGGGGATAAATTCAGACTCTCAGTGGTTTAAACGAGGGCTTTAACCCTCTGGGTGCCACAAGAAAGGCAATGCATTGCATACCTCTCTGGTACTCAAAGGGTTAAATCCCTTAAATGCTAGAGAGTGCTCCAATGCATTTCTTTGCAATGTACTGGAGACCTCTCCAGGATTCCAGGGCCTAAGAACTTAATTTTTAATTGCCCCTATGGCAGATGCCTATAGGTAACCTGGACAGAGAGGATTTGCTATTGAAATGTCACCAAAACGCCAACATCATAATGTTGCCTGCATACATACGTACATGTAGTCCACTGGATATTTTCTCTTGTGGGTCTCCTGGGGACTTAGGAGGACTTACTAGGCTGTTTAGAACTGTGTGTATGTGCTCAGTATGTGAAAAGGAGGCTTGGATTTCAAAGAACTGAATGAACACGCTTACAACATTAAAAAGAGGCTTGTAATTCAAGGAACTCAATGAGCATGCTCAGAACATGAAAAAGAGGCTTGGAATACAAGAAACTTACTGGGCAGATGAAGAACAGACACAGACACAGCCATACACACACACAGCCCTCACCTGAGCCTCTTCTATGCCCAAATGTCTTCCTGCTCCACACACACACACACACACCCATTGTCCTCACCTGCACTTCTCCTGTTAACCCTTTCAGTGCCAGAGGGGTATGACCAATCTGGCACTCAAAGAGTAAAACCTTTATAGACTCTTAACTTGCAAGGAAGTAATGTACAAGGGAGGGAAGGATGTCAGACACCTATGCTACTCAAACACATACCTCCCAATATTTCAAATTGCCAAAGAGGGACACTTGTGTTTTAGGGGGTGTTGCTGTGGTCATGACTGGTGGGCAGGTCATTACCGAGAATTTGTAGGCTATTTCACATCCTATTGACACCTCCTTGTGTAACCTAATAAATTATTTATAACAAGACCAAAGTGTTTTATTTAAACAGACTAATTTATAAGTTCATATACTGACGTTTAAACAAACAATCATGTGACTTTTATTGCTGTGAAGCAATGTGATACACTTATATACACACCACACAGTCTGATCTCCTAAAAAGAGGGACAGGGGGATTTGGGTCTAAAAGAGGGACTGTCCCTCCTAAAGAGGGACACTTGGGAGGTGTGCAAACGGTTAACCCTTGGAGTGCTAGAGGGGTATACAAAACATTGCTTTGCAATACATTGAGAATCCCTCTGCCACTCAAAGGGTTAAAGGGACAGAAACACTTCTATTAAAGTTTAGCTCTGAGTCTTCTTTATATTTTTTTACATGAAGCGCAATATTTAATTACTTACAGTGTTGTAGTGCAAATGCTATTCAAGCCTGAAATGATCCCCCTACTGCCCCTTTCCCTGCGTCACTCTGACTCTCAGTCTGGTCCTGATGGAGCGCAACAAGGGAGAATCCTGCCCTCCTTCATCAAAGGGGCACAGGATTTTCCTTATACTTACTGAATGAAGATTGTCTCTCGCTGCATCCGTCCAGTCCCATGACTGGATTTCAGATCTAATGGGAGATGGCCATAAGGGGAGGGCAGGGGGATCCTTTCGGCTTCAATAGTGTTTGAACTACAATACTATAAGTAATTAAATATAGCGTAATGTTAAAAAAAATTAAAGAAGACTCAGAGAGAAACTTAATAGAAGTATTACTATCCCTTTAAAACATTATATACTCTTGACTTTTTCCGGTGTGACCATGCTGGGCTTTTTTGGAGCCTTTGTTTTTTTTGAGATGGGGAGTAGATGCCCAGGATCTCTGGTCTTTTCTCAACTTACAGATGGCCAGCACTGCCTCTCCACAGCTGATACCCCTGCCAGTCCCTAGGCTCAGGCCTGCTCCCTCAGAATCAACAGCAGCTTCTTCCTCCCACACAGGATATGGACATTGCGAGCCACATTGTAGGGAGAAGAGTGTCTCTGCTGTACTGGGGACAGTAACGTGTTTTGCTGAATCTTCATTATTTATGTCATCGGGTCAACTTCTTTATACATTAACAGCACTCTATTTAACCATTTGAGTGGCAGAGAGATAACTAATGCATTCCACCACAATGAATTGGAAACCTTTCCAGCACTCAAAGTGTTAACTCTGACACGACACACCACTGTATACTGCATGGCACTCTATGGCTTAATATGCTGGTATAAATCTCTCTCACATAATCTCCTTTTATTTTTGGCTTTCCACTTCTACACGCCAAACACACAGATGTATAATACTACAATTCTGCTTGAAAGTAAAGGAAATAACAAATATAACTGATTTAATGGATTCAAGACCAGTCAGGGGACAGCAACACATTGCGAAGCGATGTCCTCTGGTCCTTACAGGGCTACATTTGGCTTCTAACACCCTGTAATACTGCAGATATTCACTTTAATACAAGATTGCTACCTACACAGCACTGTAAAACTCCTACACTAATCCCAGGATTGCCACAGCCCACACTACATTCAGACCCTACAGATCCAGGGGGCCAGCAAGCGCCAGAACCTCCAGACACAGGGAGCAGCTATCACTGTTTCAGTGTCCCCTCTGTGTGTGTGTGTGTGTGTGTATGTCTGTTGCCTGTGTGTATGTCTGTTGCCTGTGTGTACGTCTGTTTTATGTATGTGTACATGCATGTCTGTTGCTTGTGTGCGAGCATGTCTGTAGCGCACATGTGTGTCTGCACATGTCTGTTGCATCTGTGTGTGTACATCTGTTATATGTGTGTCTACATGTGTGCAACTCCGGCGTGTGTTTTTGTGTGTATGCATGTCTTTTGCATGTTTCTGCCGCTCACTGTGTGTGTGTGTGTGTGTGTGTGTGTCTGTATATGTCTGTGTTCATCAGTGTGTCTACAGTACATATCACGCATCCTTAGCGGGTTAAAACCCCACCCAATCACTGCAGGTGATCACTGTGTGAAAGCAGGTCAGGTCAGCCATGAGGGCATTAGATAGATTCACATTTTATTGTGAATTAGTTTGTAAGCCAAAATGGAGGTACCTTGGTGTGTTAAAAAAGCTTATCCACTTAATGACTGATGACGTGCAGGATTGTCATCTGTGTTTGAGCGTTAAGGACCTGTGATGGTCCTGGTACGTCATGGAATTCTGGGATTACATCGAGGCTGCATACCCAAAAAAGTGACGTGATTCTCTAGAGCCGCCCATCCCCCGAACCGCTCAGTCATTAAACATCTTTTGCCCAAATTATGCAACAAAACTCTAATTTTATGAACAAGAGAGTTAACGTTATAAAATATGCTACTTACAGGGTTTAAATTTAGGTAATTTGTATGAAGCAGCATGTCTCTATCATTCAAGGCATTAAAATCCCCACTCAAATCAGTGGGAACTACTGGAATTTTTTGTCCACTGTGGTGCAATTGATTTGCCCCAGAATTCCTCCACTTTCTTTTGAACATGTGGCCCTAAATCAGTGATCCTCATTCAAATTAGGTGAGTGGATCTTCTACTGAGTACCGCTTACATGGCCTGCACTGCAGTCTGGCACATGAACTGGATGATCATATAAGCAGATGCTCCATTAGATGTTAGAGGAAATGGTCATTTCATTGGAAATTGTTTCTATTACTTTCTCTGAAAATAGAACTATACACCTCAATACACTGGCCTCTCTAGATTACTAAAATTTGAAATGCTGGTCACCGTTAGAACATTTGCATAAATGCTGTAAATCTGTTAGACACATTTTTGTCAGTTTACATCCAAGAATATTTTGGACTCTTGTTCATTGAATTCAACTTTAATTGAACAGTTCTCGATTAAATCTTTAGGTGCTTTTTGGTCTATGGTCTAGATTACATTGAAGTTTATAGGTGACATCATTTGTTTTAAAGATTCAAATTGGAGTCTTTGGAGAAATTCATACATAAACCTCTTGATAAAGTTATCAACTGTAAAGTAACAGCCCTATGTTGTTTTTGTTTCACCCTGAAACTAGTATAATAATTAAAAACTAAACTTAATTAAAAAAGCAATATATTTTAGGTATTGTGACTCTCACTGACTTAACTATAAAGTTTTATGTACATGGCTGTGAGAAGACAGTGGTTGCAGCTGGAAAATCTCAAATTGGCCTACAGAGTTTGAAAGAAGTCTTTATTTTAAGCTTCAGTAAAGAGTAAAAGAGTGCCACCAAGTGGAGAATTTGAATGATCCTATAGCTGAACAGGACTATATGGAAACAATTTTAGACAGAGTTCCATTGCAATATTTTGTAGATAATTTCAAATGATGCCATTTGTTCTATTCTGAATTTTTGCATTACTCGATATAGTTTATATTTGGCACAAAACAATAAAAACACAATTATGTATCTGAAGTATTCAACTGTTTTTAATTGTATTCAATGTTTTTTCCTTCAGAAAACTTAAGTAAAAATGGTGCTTTTTAACACCTTGAAAGCTAGAGAGGTCAAGGCAATACATTGGAGACCTTGCTAGCATGCATGGGGTTAAATGCCCCAATCTAATCAATGAGAAATTTTATTTTTCCCCTATGGTGCAGTTGGTGTGTCCCAGATTTGCTTGGGTTCTTCTTACTAAACCAGCCTCTATATGGTTTACAGAATACAATTCTATGAATCCCTTGCATGTTGGAGACGTTTCTAGCATGAGCAGGTAAATTATGCTAAAATCAGGTTCACATTCAATTTGGACTGACGGCTACAAAAAACAGCTAACGTCATTTTATTCAGGCACGGTAAGCTTTTCAATCATCTGTGCTATGAAAGAATGCCGTTAAAAAAAACACGATGGGCGATAAAATCAGCGGCGTTTTCTCCCTTTGAAAATACAGAAACGCTGCAAGATGCAATTCAATTACATGCGTTAGCTCCATTAAGGGACCCACTTTATCATGGGAAATTCTGCACCCAGTTTTTTTGGGGAGCAGAGTCCCTTATCAGACCTAAAAAGTGCCAACACATGAATTGAAAGAAAAAAAAAGTAAAAAAACAAAAACTTAAGTCCCCAGTGGATGTACTGATATGGGGCCCTAAGCCCCATATCAATACATCCAAAGCACTCAAAAACTGTGTCCAATGTTAGTAAAATTAATGAGTGCCTGTGGAATATGTTTACTTCACTGGGAATCACATGGTTAATCCGACTAAGTTACAAAGCAACAGCCCCTGAAAACAAACACGTACCATTAATCCTGATGTCCAGTGGGGTCTTCAGCACCCTGGTCAGCTACTACCATCTTCTTCTTCTATATTCTTTCTCTCCGTTCTGTCAGTCCTGTGATAAAAGAAAAAAAACAAACATATTAAATGATGTGTCTCCAAACATAACCCTTACATAGTTTAACCCCCTGAATCCCAGTCTCTGCAACTCAAAGGGTTAAACAAGGCACAGCTGTCAGGGTTAGAGAGAGAATGCCAACATAATCAATTCATTTTCCCATAAATCCAGTTAAAATTTAAATATGTGCTCCCCTAAAAAGTTAACTTAAGAGGCCCAAAAATATTGAAATTCATATAGCCCCATTGTTTTCTCCACTGCTGTTGGCAGATTAGAAGGGGCAAATCAGTAAATCCTCTTTGGTACCTGGTGGGCCAATGACCTTCCACCGTGAGGCAATTTTGAACAGAGACTGCCTTTATATATGGCACCTCCCAGCTAATCAACTTAGAGTGGCGGATTGACGGAACCCGACAGAGGCACAGAAAACAATGGGGCCATATGGATTTCAATTTTTTGGGCCACTTAAGTTATCTTTTTATGGGAGCACATATTTTGATTTTAACCAGATTTATGGGGCAATTGATTATGTTGGCTTTCTCTATCTACCTAACCTAATATCAGTGCCTTGTTTAACTCCTTGAGTGTCAGAGAGGTATGCAACACATTGTTTTGCAATGCATTACGTACCCCTCTGGCACTCAAGGGGTTAAACTATGCACAGATGTTAGGGTTATGTTTTTGCCCACATCATTTAATATGACTGTTTTTATTTTTTCACAGGAATGAAAGAATGCAGAGAAAGAAGAGAGAAGTTAGAAGATGAAGATTAGAAAAAGGAGGAAAGAAGATGGACAGTTGATGACAGGTAAGCGTAACACAGATGAGCTAACAATCTGTGCTTCAAAGTATCTCAGGCACCGATTGTTAGCTTTTTTCCTTTGATGTTCGCATTATTCACGCTATTTACTTACTTAGTTTTGGGAATGTAAGCCACAAAACAGAAATTTGGCCAAGAGTTATTTTCTGTGGCCTTACATCCATTGTGCGTTCAGCTAGTAGGACATTTGAATACCCACTTAGACATTTTTTTCTGTCGGCCAGTAGACAATTTAGCACTACCGGCTGTTTTACCACACAAAATTGAATCAAGGCCTTAATTTGTTAGATTATAGTTATGCTATGAGCCATCAAATATGCTTTATTTAATGGGTCTTATTTATCAGGCTGAACTGGAACAATTCTGGAGTAAAACAACTGTGCTATGATGGGGATAAAATTGCCACTGAATGAGGCTTTTAACTACCTGAATGGCAGTTTAATGCTGTGTTTTGGGAAGTTGTATTTGTCCCCTATGGTTCAGTTCAGCTTGATGCATGAGACTCATAAACTGGAGCAATTTTGCTGCATTTGATGGGCTAAAGCAAAATTCAGATCTCATTAAATGGGGCATTTAACCTCTTGAATGGTATTGAGGTGTACAAAGCAGAGGTATAATTACAGGGAGTGAAGGGGGTGCATTCCTGTAAAAGCCTGGCATCCAAGTGGCTCAATCGACACTAGTTATGTTCCCAGAAGAATATGTGTGTGTGTTAGGGGCCTCAATATTTTTTTTTGCACTGAGGCCACCCAATAACAAGTTATGTCACCACTCCAACACATTGAGAAGAAAGGTGATATGGGAAGAAGACAGTAAATGGGGAAGATAATATGACTGGTGAAGTGGGGAGAGAGGAAACAGGAAGTTGATATGGGAGGAAGTAATGAGAGGAGAAGGCGGGCATATGAGGGGAAAAAGGTGGTAATATGGGGATAGATAAGTGATATAGGGAAGAGAGGAAATGGGACGAGATTATGTTATCATAGCCCCTTAAATTGGGGACACTTGAAACGTAGAGAGCGAATTGTACTCCCTTCCCCTCTCCTGTATCAACTCCCTCAATATCACATGCCTCCCCACATTTTACCACCTTCTGACCTATTTATTTCCTCCAAAATCCCTGTTGTACATATGCATAATTTTTTACTTACTAGGAAGACTTGCATTCCTCCCTGCTAAAGAAATTTAAATAAAATGAACAGATCCAGCTTTTCTGTTCATGAGTTCCTGGTTATGACACGGTCCATTTAATTTCAGAAACCCCCACATGGTGGCCATTGTGGATACACACACACCTCAAAAGTGTGAGGCATATTTCACCTTCCGCTGATCACAGGAAGCTCAGAGTGGGCTAATTGATTCAGGTGACCTGCTCTGCATATCTATCACCTGTGGGACCATTTTAAAGATTCGGGGAGGGTGCCATTTTTGAACAGCTGGAGAGTCATATTTTATTTTTGCATAGGAAAGACTGTATTTCCCAGAATCCCCTGTTTTCTGATCTTTGAGTAACCCTCTTCCTATTGGCTTGCCACATGCTGCGCAGAGGCTGGTTTCTCCCTCTCCCCTACCAGTTTAGCCTGTTGTGTTCAGATACTTTGCATTATTTTAAATAGTTTTCTCTTACCTTTAGGCTATTTATCTTTGGTCTTTGTTGGGGGCTTCTTCTGCCCATGTCAGAACCCAAGTAGCACATGTGCAAGTTCAAAAGATTCTGGGGTCTCTCTAATTCCTTTAACCCACTGTTCCTCATGCCAGACTGGGCTTCCTTGGGAGTATTCAGGTACTTTATGTTCTCTTGTACTTTGGCACATACACAACCTCCAGAGCCTTCTTCTACTAAACAGGTACCACTTTGGTAAGTCTCTTATCTCTTCAGTCACCTCAGAGACCATTTTAGAAGTGCCCTGCACTAGTGGATAAGGAGACTTTACCCCAAGGTTCCTGTGTTGGAGTAAGAGAAAAGGATTTAATTTCACTAAAATTCTATTTTGCATTGCACACCCATCTGCTAATCAATGGGTTAAATAAATGTAATTGTGCGTTATAAAGGCATAGTATTAAAGCACATAACATGGTTTAAGGGTTGTGGGAAGCCATAAGGTTAAGTAGCACAAGACAAAACAATGGCACTGAAAGGTCACTTAAAGGGTCAAATTATTGATAACCAGATGGCAGTTTATTAACACCTGGCTGCTGAAAGATCTCTAATGCATGGTTGAAGACCCCTGTAGAACATATGGGGTTAAAACATATCCTTGTATTTTTGGCTTTAATTCTTGCAACTTCTTCTCACTATCCTTGAGAGATAGAGAGAGAGAGAGAGAGAAAGAGAGAGAGAGTGTGTGTGTGTGTGTGTGTGTCCTCACTTTTACCCTTCATTGTCCTTTCCCATATCACATTCATTTTCAAGCTGCTCTGCGCAAATGACTCAGCGAGCTGCAGCATGCCTGGAATATAAACCATTCCCATCACATATAAAAATGAAAATGAATTACCTAAGGCTGCTCGACGAAGCAATAGTCTTTTCCAGGAAATACCTCATCAGTTACTTTTAAGCATGTACAGAAACTGAATTCTAATTAGCAGAGCTATTACTGAAAAATGAATAAAGAAGGGACCATTGAGGCATGTGACTTTTTTTAACCCTTTGCAATGCACTGGACACCCCTTTGGCACTCTAAGGCCCTTATCTTCAAACTTATTCTGGAGTAATTCTGCAGCAATCCAACTGCACCAGAGGGGACAAATAAACAATCCCATAGTACCCAGTGATGTAAATGAGGCTTGTAATATCTTAAATGACAGAGAGCTCCCCAACGCATTGCAAAGTTAAGACACTGCAATGCAGATACGTAGGTAGATGTACTGTGCCAACAGCTGGAGGACCACAGGCTTCCCACAGCTTTTCCACTGAGCACATTCCACTCCGTGTGGCTTACAAATTAATACGTTATTACATACTGTTTTTATTACCATAAATATCCTATATTATAATTCGCTAGCATGTTTGTCAGAAGCTGTCATGCACAATAGAGACTGATGCATGCCCTGCAGTCATGCGCAGTAGACTGCCCGCTCTGGAGTCATGTGCAGTACTGACTGCCCAAATGCGCAGCAGCTTATACGGAGCGGGGCACTCCGAATTCAGACCGGAGTCCTCTGTGCGCACCTTCCTGAGACAAAGTGGTACCAGGAAGGTGCATAGAGAGGACTCCGGTCTGAATTCGGATTGCCCCGCTCTGTACCAGTCGCGGCGAGTTCGGGGAGTCAGTACTGTGCATGACTGCAGCGCCGCCAGTGAGAAGAGAGGCTCCAGCCACCAGTCGAGGTTGCTGGGTGGCACTGTGGCCCGTGTACACAGGTTTAAAAATAGTATATACTATATTAGATATAGTGTTTATATTTTACTAATGCACTTATTACCTTACTGTCTGGGATTTGGCTGTATGCAGGAACTAAACAGGAGCAATTCTGGAACAAACCTATCGCACCACAGAGGTTAAATCAAAATTCCCATATAATTTTAACCAATTTTAATCAGGTGAATGCTAGTATTTAAGGAGTTGAATTTAAACCACTGGGAATTTGAGGATTATTTACTTGTCGCTTGTAGTGCAGTTAGTTTGCTCCTGAATTGCCCTTTGTTCTAAATGGAGTACACTTATTTAACACCTATAAATTACAAAAGTAATTAACCTTTTGAGTGCCGTAGAGGTGGACAATATATTACAAAAGCAATACACTCCCCTCCTCTCTTGCACTCAAACCACTAATAATAGAACAGGGAATTAACTATAAATTAAGCTAGGTAATTGATGATTGTGCATCATTGTAATATTCTTCATAGATTTTGGCAATTCTAGCAACCATTTGTAAGCTGTTTGAATTTAAATAATTACTCAGGATAAAAATGGAAAGAACAAACAGAACAAAATATCTTTTTTAGAATTTGTGTTCACACAGGAACTTTGAATCTATTTTAGAACTGTGTGAATCTGACACCAGGCTTCTGATCCTGGTGTCTAGTGTTAGAATGCACAGACCACGCTTATAGTATCATGTGCCTGGGTGATATTTATATAGTCCATGATAATGAAGATTTAAGTGGAGAGTATGCGTCACAATGTAAAGATTGTAGGTAACATGGAAATAACTAAGTGTTTGAACATGTTTTGGTTCATCCAGTAATACAAGCACATACGTTTAACACATTGTTTGCATGTCTTCATAAGAACACTGTGAAACAGACATCATTCATTTCATAAGCTTTGGCTTTATTGTTTCTTACTGTTGATTGTAACTTTGTAAGCCATTCATAACTTACATAGCAACTGTTAAATACATTCTTGAACATAGGTCACTCTGTTACTGCTTTGTAATACAGTGAGGAAAAAAGGTGACTTTTTAAATTATATTTAAAAGGAAATTGTCACCCCATAGACTTACAACTTGTTTTTTATAACAAAAAATGATAATACTCCAAAAAGTTGGCTAGACAAAAGTACTTGATGAAGCAGACATTTGAAGTATTGATGCAGAAGACATCTGGGCCTATTACAGTATTACAATAAGAATCCTATTTCATCCTGTGGTCAGATGGCCAAGGTGAAATAAGGCTGGTCTAGGAATACAAGACATAAACCATACCTCCCAATGTTTCAAATGGCCAAATAGGGACACTTGTGTTTTAGGGGGAGTGGCTGGTGGGTGGGGCATTACAGAGAATGTTTAGGTTATTTCATGACCTGTTTGTGTAACTGAATATATGATTTAGGACAAGAACAAAGTATTTTATTTGCACGGACTAATGGATAAACTTAGATACCATTAATATGAGTTGTATTGCTGTGGGGTAATGACGTGTAAGGCTTGACCTCCTGGATTATGTCTAAGAACAAGGGAGTTAAATGATGGGGGTGACACTTGAGGGATAAGTGGGTCTTAACCCTTTAAGTGCCAGAGGGGTACGCAACGCATTGCAAAGCAATGCGTTGCGTACACCTCTGGCACTAAATGAGTTAACCCTTTGAGTGCCAGAGCATTAATCAGGAGGCAATGCATCAGTAATCATGCATTTTAGCTATGCATAGCATCTGATGATGAGGCCTTTTTGTAGCGTCCAAAGCCTATAATAGAATAATACTGTAGTTTTATTTAATTGGGAAGTATTACCTTTCAACTTTAGTCTCTTCTAACCCAAGTGTTCTGCAATACTAAAGCAGTATATATAATCATCCATACCTTCCTTAAAGGGTAATGCCCTTATATAAGTTTATGCAGTAAAGTAGATATTGGTTTGAGAGATATTCGCCACTACAACCCCCCCCCCCCCATGTTAGCTGTAAAGCTGACAGAAGGAGATCCGAGTCGGGCGACTCAAGGAGGATCTTCAGCAGAGCAACAATCACTCTATTTAAAAAGAACTACTTGCAAACCAGGCGTACTTTGTAGACCATTCCAGTGTACTAATTCTTTTTAAATAGGGTGATTTTGGCTCTGCTGAAGAGCCACTGGCCAGTCCCAGGACTGGGATCTCCTGCTATCAGTAGAGTGCTGATGTTAGGAGAAGGGGGGGAGGGGGGAACTTTAGCGGTGAATATCTATCAAACCATAAAGGTTTGAGAAATGGGGCTTCTTCAAGAGCCTTTATTTTTTTAACATCTACTATACTGCATAAACTTATATAAGGACATTACTAACCCTTTAACCGAGGACATGATAAATCATGGGGAGTTAAATAGGTGCGCAAATGGAAGAAATAAGTGGGTATTAACTCTTTGAGCGCCTGAAAGATATCCAAGGCTTTGTGCTACAATGCATTGTATACCTCTCTGGCAGTCAAAGAGTTAATTTGTAAAAAAAATGTAGGTAGTTTTCCTAGACACACAGTGAGGCACTATATATACACCTTGTTTTTTAGTTATTAGATTTTGTAGGCTGTCAGTATGCAGTGTGAAAAGTAGTGGGGAATGGCAAAAGGCCCTACGATAAAGTGCTTATATTATAAAATGAAAGTTAAGTATAGTCCTAACTCTTTCAGTGCCAGAGGGGTATGCAATGCATTGCACACTCCTCTGGCACGCAAAAGGTTAACACAGCAATGGGCGATGCATAGATGCCTTACCTTATACAAACTTGCAATAGTTTACTTTGAATCTGCTTACCCTAGAAGAACTATTTCTGCACCCCCAAACCAGTACTCTCGTGGTTCCACAGCACTTGGTGCCAGTGGTGTTCAATGTGTACAGTGGTTATCCTTCTTGAAACCTGGGAGAGAGTGATCAAGGTCTCCTACTTCAAGAAGTACATACACCAGCACTGTGCAAAGGTAGATTAGACACCTTAGTAAACAAGGCAATGAGCAAGAATATCCATGAAAGCAGAAGCAAGAAAGCAATCTGTGAGAAGCAGGCAGCTCAGTAGTTCTCAGGCATGTCGCTGGGTGCTCACTGCTGCTCAGACACTCAGACTTCTTGCTGTGTCTGTGGCCAAATGTGGAGTATGGCGCGAACACTGCATGCGTGAGCATATATAAAGAGTGACACAAGCTTGCAGTACATTAGGCGTCACACCGCTCAGTGAAATGTGGCTCACATGATGAGAGTGGTGGTTAAGGCTGCCAGAGCAGTACGGACATAATTATGAAGCTGGGAAGAGGCCAGGAAAGCGGGACAATAGTGTAATGAGGATGGGTCAGTGGGATTGGGCCCTAAAATCGGGACTGTGCCGTGTAAATTGGGACAGTTGGCTGGTATGCATAAACAGAAGGAAAAGGAAGGTTAGATATCAACAAAACTTAAGATTAACTTAAATATGTACATATATTTGAGGACCACCATTCACAATCCTGCCAGGTGCCACAGGTATTTTAAAATTTTCCTGTGATGTACTAAGAAGAACTGGAGTGATTCTATGGCAAACTGTCGTTAGGGCAAAATGGAAACCGAACGGTACACACAGTGTTACCATAGGTATTCAATTGCCTAAGCAACAGGAACCACACGAAACACTGGGTCAGAGAACCTCACTTGTGGCCCAACGTTCATTGTGTGCTTTGGGCTCACAAAACTCACACTAAATAGCATGATGGGTACATCAAAGGAAAATAGCTAACACTCTGTGTTTGACACACTGTCAAACACTGAGCATGTGCTCAAAAACAGTCACCCCCCCAAACACTACCCCCTACAATAAAGTGAAACTATCCCTAACACTATAACCATATCCCAGAGCTGTAATATATACTTGCCATCCACTGTAATTCACTATCTGTAATCTTCTATCTTCTGCCTTCTTCTTTGTTCTCATCTTCATTCTAAAAAAAAATGCAAATTATAAATGCCACCCAAAGAAATGCAGCAAAGATATGCAGGCCTTAACCCTTTGAGTGTCAGAGTATGCAGAACAATATGTTGCGTACCCCTCTGACATTCCACGGCTTAATTGTACGCTGGCATTCCAAGGATTAATTGTACACTGCTGCTGCAGGAAAGCAGAGCAAAAATTCCCCCCCAAAGACACTTCTCGGGCTGTTGTCTGAGGCATTCTGTGGAAAATTTGAACAGAGACTGGCTTTTATGTGGCCAGTCTCTGTTCAAAATGGTTCTCATGTTACAACTGGCTGGCATGTGTGCTTATGCACCTCCAAGCTTCTAGTGGGTTTCAAAATCACTCCATTCAAAGCACAAGTAATTGGATGGCTTTTTGTGCTTGAAAAACTAGGCAAAACATTTTATTAGCAAAGCCTTAATTTAATCCACTAACTTTAAAGGGATAGTAATGTTTCTAAATAAAAGCAGTTCCATTTAATCTTGCTAGTATTTCAACCATGGAGAGTGTTATTTCAATACTGGCAGTGTAGTAGTTCAAGAGTAATTGAGTGATAAAGTATCCCCCTCCTGCCCCTTTTACTGATGTAACATTGCTCAAGAACAGAAAAGTGGTGTCCAGATGGCTTGCAGAGAGGGACAATCTTCAATTAGCATAATGGAAAAACATGAAAAACCTGTCAAGGGGGGCAGGGTTTTCATTTTTCTCACAGTAAGAAGACTGTCCCGTGCTGTGAGCTGTCTGGTCTTAAGACCAGATTCCACATCTGAAGGAATGTGGCTTATAATAGGTAAAAGGGGAGGGGAATATTGTATCATTCAATCACTCCTGAACTACAGCTCTGACAGTATTGAAATAACACTCTCCATGGCCCAAATACTATGAAGATTAATTGGAGCTGCTTTTATTTTTGAACATTACTATCTCTTTAATTTGTTAGTGCTTGCTATACATGAGTAAACCTCTAACTAAATATTTTGCAATACATTATCAACTAATCCATGCTCCAACTAAGATAACTTGACATGATGGAGATGCCACCATTCGACCCTAACCTATGAATGCGGCAAGTAGTAGCCCAACAGACGTACCCCATGATTAGTGAGATGAGTTATGATCCTGAAACAGTTACGATGACCACACTTCAACCAGCAAGTACCCTGCCATGCTGTGACATAATAACAAGAGGACAAAACTCCCACCATCACAGCCTGCCACCAGTGAAAGGGCCACCATACAGCTAAGCCACTGTCATGGTTATTGATGAACACTCAGACAAAACTAGTAAGGTTAAAATAACTTTATTAAGATAAAGTACAGACAGCATAATGTAAGGCACAAGATCCCAAAAGGACAGTACAGGTAATGTACAATACACAATGGCAGGGAATGCACACTCTGAGGAGATGTACTGAGAGTACCCAGTCCCCTAGCAGGCTAGGGAGAAGGGAAGGCAATGACTGGCAGATGATGGTACTGAGACTAGAACCCAAAGTAGACTGGAGGCCCACGATAGACTACTGGCAATAAAGACCCTAGATAACTAGGGATATGCGGAGGCAACACAGCACAGGCACTAGAAACAAGGACCCTAGAATGCTAGGAGTCCAGAGGAAGACAATTGGCACTCAAACCCAGGAGCCCTGGGTCACATGGAACCCAGTAGAGGACAAGGCAGCTCAGAACCTAGCACACTAGGGTCACCGAAGGACCAAGGCAACCGCTGCTGGTAATAGAGACCCAAGAACGCTAGGGGTGGATCGAGGCAACTGAACACGGAAGGCAACCGGTGTCCCAGCACTAAAAGTGCCAAGATGATATGTCAAGCAACAGCTGGCTCTTGAGCCTTGCAGCTACTGAAGATGGCAAGAAGAGCAGGGAACCTGCCTAGAGGATCTAGGTACTGAAAGGTTCCAGAGGTATGCGCCCAGAGTAGTGTTGAGCGAGCACCCCGATGCTCGGGTGCTCGGGTGCTCTGACCGAGCACCCCCTGAGGCTCGAGTGCTCGGCCGAGCACCCGAGCCCCATTGAAATGCATGGGGCGACACGAGCATTACACCAGGCACCCCCTGCTCTGATGAGGGGAGGGTGCCTGGTCAATGCCCCCCTTCATCTCCGCTATGCCCCCTTCATCTCCGAATGCCCCCTTCATCTCCGCAATGTCCCCCTTCATCTCCGCTATGCCCCCTTCATCTCCGCTATGCCCCTCTTCCACAATGTCCCCCTTCATCTCCGCTATGCCCCTCTTCCACAATGTCCCCCTTCATCTCCTCTATGCCATAGAGGAGATGAAGGGGGACATTGTGGAAGAGGGGCATAGCGGAGATGAAGGGGGACATTGTGGAAGAGGGGCATAGAGGAGATGAAGGGGGACATTGTGGAAGAGGGGCATAGCGGAGATGAAGGGGGACATTGTGGAAGAGGGGCATAGACTCTATGCCCCTCTTCCACAATGTCCCCCTTCATCTCCGCAATGCCCCCTTCATCTCCGCAATGCCCCCGTACCTCCAGTCCCTGGTGGTCCAGCGGAGCGTCTTCAGATCTGTGCCTCTTCCGGCACAGATCCCCGCCACCCGAACATGGCGGGCGAGCACATGGCGGTACTCGACGAGTACCGCCATGTGCCGAGCAGAGCGATGCTCGAGCCGATCCGAGCATCGGCCGAGCACGCTCGCTCAACACTAGCCCAGAGGAATATCTGCAACTCCCACAGGGAGTGAGCCCAGCTAGTGGTAAGCAGAGTAGAGGACACGTACAGATCACAAGAGTAACGCAGTCAGAGCTGAGACAGCACTGAACAGGTACTTCGCATGTGCACACCGCCAAAGGCAGTTAACCAGTATACACGGCTTCAGCAACGAGTGCTCACCCTAAGGTCGGCAAGATAAGTGAAAGCGCCAACACGGCACCACTACAGTGGGATCGCAACCAGACTAGACAGCAGTGAGTGGGTTCGCTAGCCATATAGTCAGCAGCGTAGCGGTACTCAGCCAGGCCAGTATCAATGGAGAGAGTACACAGCCAGATAGTCAGCAGCAAAGCGGGTTCTCAGCCAGGTCAGTCAGCAACGGAGCGGGTTCTCAGCCAGATCAGTCAGCAATGGGGCGGGTTCTCAGCCAGATCAGTCATCAAATGGAAATCAGCAAATCAGGATGCGCAAGAACGTCGTCAGGCAGGCCAGGTCATACACGATCAGAGCATAAACAGGAACTAACGTCAGGAACAGGTACACCACAAAAGGGCGCCCAAGTATTGTTATGACAAGGTATATAAAGGTTGGCCCTGGGTGGAGTCAAAAGCAATGACCAATAAAAGTGGGACAGTAAACCAGGAAGTGATAATCTCGCCGCCTGCAGCCAGGAGCACGAGCACTGTGATAGCCACCACCAGGCCTACGCTGTGTGCACCAGCTTTCCTAGACTACCACCACACAGGCTAATGCTAAACCCCAAGGGAGGGTTTGTGCTAAGTTCCCCTACTCTTGTACTTTACTCCTAAAATTGCTGCAGGGAATCCATAATCCCCCCCAGTCATCACTTCTGGGCAGACTGCCATTCTCCCAGCCAGACATTAATAACCTTTACCCTTCCTCCCAGGCCCTGTCAAGCCCCGTCCTCCCAAGTGCCTCTGGTCTGGGGTTCTTCATGGTGGGGGCAACGTCAATTCAGTTCCCCAGCAACCACTCCTTCTTACTTATCACCCCATTAACCACTCCAAGACTGTAGATGGGTTGAAAAGGCCACAGTATTGATTCAACAAAAATATCATGTTTAGGCAAACATTTTGTTAACAAACCCTCAATGTAATACAGGAACATTAACTGTTTGTAGTGCTTGCTGTATATGAGTCATCCTTTAACTAAACATTCCAGCTAAGATTACTTGACTGAGGGCCATGTCACTATCCAACCCTAACCTGTGAATGTGGCATACAGTAGCCCAACAGCCGTACCCCATGACTCATGCCCAAGAGTCAGGATCCTGAACCAGAGTTACAGTGACCACACTTAGACCAGCAAGCACCCCACCACAGGCACAGCCACTTGCGCACCTCAAACTGGCTGAGCTCAGCTGGACACCCACCTCAAGGCCCTTTCAACACTGTCCTGCAGTCTGGACAGGAAGATATCCAACCTGATATCCGACAGGTGGACACCTTACACCAGAAAAAGGCCAGGCTCATTCTCCCTCTCCCTGTGTCTAAGCACAAACCCCTCACAGACTTCCTCACAAAACCCGCCATCATTTTATTCAACTTCTTCCTACACTTTTCGATAGCCATCTGAGACCTATCTCCCCTCCAGAACAATCTCTGAGTGATTTCAGACCAAACTAAAACTGTACGCAGAACAACACCCCCAAAAGCACACATTGAACTAAACAAAGACACTCTCTCTGAGAAACAGAACCAAAGTTGTTCCCCCCTGCATGCACATCCAAGACAGGAGGAGCTAAACTAAGCCTAGCCTGGCCTAGAATGGCCAATCAACCACACCAGCATCTGGCTTGAACCTGAAATGAGTCAAAAATGATAGAAGACCAAACCCTGACCAAAGCATCACACCAACAATGCTAGTAGCACATACGACCGAAAACAATTAGATTCCCACAGGCCAATTCTCCTGATCACTGCCTCACTTATGCCCCAATGTGCTGCCTCCATAGCTTCCCCATCTCAAAAAAAGGAGACCTGAACTCCTTTCCAGACAACTTGGAAAGCCCTGTCCTGAAAACCCTGATGAACTGAAACCTAGACAATGAAGTCCCCTCAGCATGCACCAGGTAGGCCTATCCCACCTGTAGACATAACCCCATATATATTCCTGCACACACTGGGCATTTCACCATACCTGTCCTGAACAAGTAGATAAAGATACCCTTACCCACCTGATTAGTTTTTGACCATTGCAACTTAATCAACACCCGCTCCCACTCTAACACTAACGCTCACCTGACCAGACCATCCACCACCCATTTACTACTGCTAACCAACTCCCCAATCCGAAACACACCAGAGAATGCCAAGAAATAGTTGTCTTGAACAATACAGCCTCAAAACCTGAGGAACAAACATTGCCCAAGACACCCAAGAAAACCGCTTCAAATTTCCAGGGACACAAGATGCCTTGTATCCTGAACCACTCCAACCCGCCATAAACCTTTCACCACCTGATGCACCAGAAAATCTTTGTCCACATCCAGCCAGCCCTGACTTAAACAGAAAATCCAATGCCGACAACCATTGCTCCACTGACACCCCTTCCCTAAGCTCTTCTCACTAAGTTTCGGCAAATACCATAACAGATTGACAAGCCTCTCTGCATCTGAGTTCAAAAGCTCCGCAACCTCCATCAAGGTAAACCCTTCCTACCAAACATTCTGATACATCAACCAAATATTGGCTGCCAAGGACTGATGTATTAGAGCACCTAAAGCACCCAAAGGATATCCGGACATTACTCTCCTGTCCAGCCTCACTCATGGCTCCATTGCCATGAAGCACTCAAACTGAAAACGATAGAGTGAGAATCAGCAATTACATTCTGGTAACCTTGAACATGCTGACCCCTACACCACACATTCAACTCCAAACATCTGAGGACTAGCAAACAAAGCAGACAAAAGACTAGAGGAGACGACGCAGACACAGAGTTGATTGCCTGTACCAACCCAAGGTTGTCAGAAAATAATCAGACCCTCCTATCCCACAACTACTCAGCCCAAAGAAAAAATGCCAAGACAATAGAAAACAATTCTAAAAACACCAAATTCCTGACCAGAGTTGAGTCCAACCAGGACTATGGTCAATGGTCAACACACCAGCAATCCCCAAAATACTCCAGATGCCTCCACTCCAGGTCGCATCAGTCAAAAGCTCCAAGTCACCTCCAGCTGAAAAAGAGACCTACTATTATAATGGCTCAGAATAGCATCCCAAACCACCAGGTCCTCTTCCATACATGCCGAGAGATGCAGATGGTAATGAAGTTCAGCTGACAAAAAAAAAATTGCAGCTGACGCAACATAACCTTCATGGACTATCGGACCTTCTTCAGTACTAAGCCCAGCAGAGAGACTCACAAATTCACCAGCAGAGGACCTCGTTGGCCAATTTGTCCCTGACAGCCACTGGAGATTCTGAAACTTATTTCAAGTTATTATTATTATTATTATTATTATTCTTTATTTATATAGCACCAACTAATTCCGCAGCGCTGTACAATTGGGAATAGACATACAGAGGTATTAAATAGTACAATCAGATGTGGAGAACAGGAGGATCAGAGGGCCCTGCTCGTGAGAGCTTACAGTCTAGAGGAAGGTAGGTTTGATACAGAAGGAGTAAGTGCTATTGCGTTTAAGTGCCTCCTGCCACATGAACTGCCAGTCAGTGGGTGGGAGTGAGAAGTGCCGTTGAGTGCAGTAGTCCGTGCAAGGGGTGAATCTTGGTGATGATGTTTATGGAGGCAGTTGATAGGCCTCCCTGAAGAGGTGAGTCTTCAGGGAGCGTCTGAAGATTTGAAGGCTGGGGGAGAGTCTGATGGGGCGGGGGAGGGAATTCCACAGCTCAGGTGCAGCACGGGAGAAGTCCTGTAGGCGGGAGTGGGAGGATGTGATAAGAGCTGTGGAGAGCAGAAGGTCATGTGCAGAGCGAAGATGGCCGGCGGGAGTATATTTGGAAATGAGAGATGAAATATAGGGGGGTGCAGTGTTAGTGAGGGCTCTATAAGTTAGCACCAGAGTTTTGAATTTTACTCTGTATGCTAACGGGAGCCAGTGTAGGGACTGACAGAGAGGTGTGGTGTTAGAGAAGCGATGAGTGAGGTAGATTAGTCTTGCAGCAGAGTTCATTATGGACTGTAGCGGGGTTAGTCGCGTGAGAGGCAGTTGTTCCAGTTCTTTTGGATAAACACCCCAGCAAGTTCTTCAAGTTCTTTTGAGGAAACATCCGAAAAAGAAAAAAAAACCTCCAAAAAACCAAAACGGCACCATCTCTCCAAAGCTCTCTGGGATCCTCCCCTTTTGAAGTCTGATCCCTTAGCTTCTGTCCTGGTTTTCCCTTCTCAAAGAATCTAGAAGCATCTGAGCTCCCCCACAGCTAGGTCACTCATGCTTGAAGCAGCAGGAGGAAGCCAACTTACACTGGCTGTTGTTGAATAGCCAGCAAAAATCCTTTTTGTACACTGCCGACACACTGCTGGGGCCCAGTCCACCAGCTCCCCCAGAAAGTACGATGCCTTCTGAGGGTCCATGAGCTTCATCCTCAAATGAACGTCTTTATGGTCCCACCACATGAATGAGCCACTTTGAGCTGACGAAAATGTTTGCTGGCCACCACGCCAGCATATAGAGCCAAACAATGTTCAGGCTCCTTCTTGCCCGGAACACTGATGTAGATGCAAAAAGTACGCAACCACGAGCCAAACTTTTTTGGAAGCCACCGATAGCGATTTTTCTTTTCCTCATCCTCCTGTTTCGAATCCTTTTCCTTATCCTCTCACACCTCCACAAAATCCTTCAGCGGAAGCAATGACTAAAGCTTGATGAATTTCCCTTTCCATATCCTCTGCTTAACTTCTGCCTGAAGATGATACCCCAGAAGACCACACTGTATTCGCCAGCATCACCCCAGCTACCCAGGCCACCACTGGCTCTGTACTAGTCTGAGGGGCAGACATCACCAAACCCTTCCTAACCGGCGAGGCAACCCAGGAAGTGAACACCCAAATGCTGGAAACAGTATACTGGCCCATTGCCCCTCGCCCGTTGCTGTCCCCGGTTTCAGTGTACAAACAATGCACCTCAGTCAAGCTAATGTAGGAGATACTGTAGCAATACATAATATGTAACTGATATCAAGTAGCATTTCAAAAAGAAACATAAATTCTCTGTTGCGCGGGCTAGAGGGATAAACACAGCCGACGGGAGCATCAAAGAGACCCCAGACCGTATGACGCAATATATAAACAAAACATTGAACAATTCAACACTGTGACACACTTACACGAAATACAGAAAGCTGGAGTCAATCCGATTTACAAACAGCATTGTCCCATAACACGGGAAGGGAGCCGCCACTCCGTCTGAGGTGGTAATGCAATCAATGATTGTAACAGTTCATTCCTTCTGATTGATGCCATGGTATGGTAATAGGATCTCAAAAAGTTCTCTGAAATGTTGAAAGATACCTGTTGCTCAGACCTGGTTCCAGGTATGCTGCTGTATAGCAGACACTACAGAGTCCAATACTAAGTCCCAACTGGTATAAATGATCCAAACCATATATGTAAACGTTCCTTAACCCCTGGCTCTACATGTGCTGCTTCATGCAGACATCATGGAGTCCTATTATAGGGCCAAAAGTATAGAAGGCACATATTATGGACTGCGGCTGTATAACAAAATAACCGATGGACATGTTCGCTTTGATGCATGGAAGTAGTTCCGATGGTGTCACATATGTGCAATTAACAAAAGCAAATAAGCAATACAATAAACTGGCCTCATATAGCACTCATTGTTCCCCCAATAATAACGTGTGGCCAGCAGCCGCACCAACAAATGGCGCCGCAGCTGGTCCCATTGCCAGAGGGAGGAACCCAGTCAGCAGGTATCCCCCCCGCCACGCGCACATCTAGGATGAGGATGAGTGTGCCCCACATACCTGCATGGGCAAATGGGGCACACACGCGACCATCAAACTTTATCAAACAAATTATGAACACAATAAACAATACTTTTCGTTGTATGTCTAATAAGGAGGAAAGACAGTGAAATCACTTCATGTAAAATGTATGGGAAATAATACAATTAAACGAAACTACCTACGAATGTAAATCGGTGGCTGCAGGTGGTTCAGTTGCCCCACAAGGGATAGCTTGATAAGGAAATAGGAACGCAAACACACATTAGTGTCCCATAGCTCCATGTCCATCACACCTCCCACTGTCTCAGCATTCATCTACCACCAGTTAACCACTTAGCAGTCAAAGGTCATTATGCACTTACAAAGTCATGTAAAGTAAAAAGGTAAATGAGAATGAAGCGATATTCAAAAGTCTCATGATCAATGTGAATATTCATAGAAAGCAGTGTAATGAAAGTTTATCGTTCAAGCCCTTAGGTGTCACTGTGTCCAAGAATTGTATCCACTTTGCCTCTTTTTGTAATAAAATGTTTCCTCTATCACCTCCTCTTGTCAAAGGGGGCACCTGGTCAATAGCCATATAACGTAGTGATGGTAAAGGGTGATTAAACTTGGCGAAATGTGTCGCTACCGGTTGGTCCTTAATTTTCGATCAGATTTTCTTATCTGGATTTCGTGTGGCCTCCAGCGCTGCCTTGATCGCTGCCCTGTGATTACTCATTTGTTCTTTAAAAGTATTTGTGGTTTTACCCACATATAGTAGTCCACAGGGACACAGGATAAATTAAATAACATATTGGCTGGTGCAGTTTAAGTTGTGTTTGATGTAAATTCTGAACCCCTTATGCAGGTGTTTGAAATAAGTTTATCACGGTGCCCGTGATTGCTGGCCTTTTCTGTCAGTTAGCTGTGGGGGCGCTCCATTCGTTGCCTGTGATTAGTCCGCCCGGTATTGCCTATATAGACTGGGTTCCTGCACCCTTTCACTGCCCTTTCGTGGCGTCTCTATGTCAGTGATCGCCTGCATATGGATTCTTGTGTCAACTGGGGCCTGCTTGAACCCTCTACTGTTCCAGCGTCGGTGTACCTACCCAGAGAACCAGTATACTCTCCAGAGTTGTTCCTGTGTGCTGTTCCGGTTTGGCTGACGTTCCTGCCTCCATTCCTGATCCAGTTTGGCTGACGTTCCTGCCTCCATTCCTGATCCGGTTTGGCTGACGTTCCTGCTTCCGTTCCTGACCCGGTTTGGCTGTCGTTGCTGTTCCGTCATCCTGTTCCGGCCTGGCTGTCGCTCCTGTTCCTGGATCCTGATTTGGATGCATCCTGCAAGACTCCAGTGGCCTCGTCGACATTCTGACTGCTGGGTTCCTCCTATGGTGGTACTACTGATTCCAGGCGTCTGGCTTCCGAGTTGCACTGACTATCTATGTTGGGTTACCCCACTTACACCGGTTGCTTGCTGCCTCCGTTATAGCACCGGTAGGGCCTCCGTGTTGTCCAGTACACAGTACCGGTTTGCTCCACTCTTTAACCCTTTGAGTGCAAGAGGGGTACGCAACGCATTGCAAAGCAATGCGTTGCGTACCCCTCTGGAACTCAAAGGGTTAACCGGTTGCTTGCTGCCTCTGTTATAGCACCGGTAGGGTGTCCGTGTTGTCCAGTACGCGGCACTGGTTTGCTCCACTCTTTAACCGGTTGCTTGCTGCCTCCATTATAACACCGGTAGGGCCTCCATGTTTGTCCAGTACACGGTACTGGTTTGCTCCACTCTACACCGGTTGCTTGTGTTACCACCTTTATAGCATCCGTTATCGCACCGGTGGGGCTATCAAGCCTTGGTGTCACTTTTGTCATAGGCTGCCTTGCCCGGTATATTGGTAAGGCCGATAGAGCCTCCTTCATCTCGTTGTGCCAGTTTCCAGGCTGCCTTACCCGGTATAATGGCAAGGCCGGTAGAGCCTCCTCAGTCCTCTTGTGCTACTTCTAGGCTGCCTTACCCAGTATTTTGGCAAGGCCGGTAGAGCCTATATATCTATTGTAACATTGTAATCTATGCTACTTGAATCTCTCGTGTGTCTGTACATATGTGTATGTTCAGGACCTGTGAGGGTTCTTATTAAACATTTCAATAAAGTTGTGTTTTTATCTTAACTCTGTGTCTGTGAGTCAAAACAATCCGTGACAGTACGAAAGGGCCATGACCTCAGACAATAAGAGTGAGGGTAATGCACAAAACATCCATCGGAGGATGGATGTACATGAGCAGCGCCTGGATCAGTTAGCATTGGCTATACAAACCATTCTCGAGCGTACAGTACTCACGGACAAGCCTGTCCCGAGCCCGGTGGTCTCCCCAGTTTCGACACCGGAAAATGATACAATTATTTCTGTGGCTGCAGTCAAAGGGTTAACCGCTTCCACACCATTGCCACTCAGATATGATGGCGAACCCAGTCTGTGCAGAGGGTTTATCAACCAACTTGAGATATTTCTAGAATTAACCTCTCATGCCTTTCCTAATGATCGCAGCAAAGTTGGGTTTATGATATCCTTACTGACTGGTAGAGCCTTGGCATGGGCCAATCCCTTGTGGGAGACTGCGAAACCTTGCACAAGAAATTTCAGGGAATTTGTTCAAACATTTCGGAGAGTATTCGAGAACCCTGGTAGAACCGCCTCTGCTGCTAAACGTCTAATGGAGATACAACAGGGAAAGCGGACTGTAGGCGACTATGCCATAGAATTCTGCACACTAGCAGCAGAGGTGGGTTGGAATAATGAGGCATTGGTGGCAACCTTTGCTCAAGGTCTGGGCGACCATATTAAAGATGAGACCGCAGCTAGAGAGTTGCCTAATGATCTGGACGAATATATTGATTATGCAATTCTAATTGACACTCGATCCATGAGAGACTTATGGCTAAGGACCGTAGGCTACGGTCAAAAAGCAGTGGGTCTATATCACGGTTACCCGTGCTTCCCTGTCAATCTTTGCTGGGTTGCTTGTACATTGGAGGAAGCTGATTGGCCCGCCCAGAATGTTCCTTTATACACTGGGCTCTGGGCACTTGTCAGTTGCCTTTTGTGGTGTTCCTGAGCCTGCACCTTGTTGCTGTGTTTCTGCTTTCCGGTTTACCGACTCGGCTAGTCTGACCACTCCTTTGTTCCTGCTCCGTGATTGACCCGGCTCTGGCTGACGTTCCTGCTCCGTGATTGACCCGGCTCTGGCTGACGTTCCTGCTCCGTGATTGACCCGGCTCTGGCTGACGTTCCTGCTCCGTGATTGACCCGGCTCTGGCTGACGTTCCTGCTCCGTGATTGACCCGGCTCTGGCTGTCGACTCTAGCTCCAAGTACCGATCCGGTTCCGGTTGGGATCCAGTGCTGCATCTGTTTCTGTGTTCCTGCGTGTTCCAGGTCGCCGGCTGGCGACATTCTGAACTGTGTTTGTGTTGCTCTGACTAATCCTCTCTTGAGTATTGGACCGTTGCCTGAGCCTGTTCCTTTCACTGCAATACCAGTACCCGTGTCTGACCAGTCTTAACCCTTGCTGTGCCGGTTGCCTCTGATTTCTGAGCCTGTATTCTTACTTGCCAAGCCAGTGTATTCCTTTTGAGCCTGTTAACACTGAATGTGCCTACCTGACCAGACCTCCCTATTGCACTAGCGGAGCTGTAGCCTTTCCGGTGCCGTTGCACCGCTACCACGCCGGCTGGCGTTGGACCCTCCATTTGCTCTTGCTGTTTGTGCTCCATTGTGTTACGGTTTTTAGGACTCTCAGACCAATAAGTGAAAATAAAACACACTTTATTAAAGTGAATAATGTACAATTACGCCCTCTAGAGGCGGCAGGTAATACACAGATAATGTAAACTGAGATAATACAAGTTTTATGGACATAAATGCAAATCAGTATGCACTAGGATGATATTGACCCCAAAGGGGTTAAAGTCCAAATAATAGTCAGTCTCAGATGTGGAAGTTTGACACGCCCTGGATGTTAAATAGGCTGTACTGTACAGACGATGTTCATCAGGTGCTGAGGAACGAGCTGCCTTGCCAAGGTGGTAGATGATAAGCAGAATGGGTAACAACTTAGCCCCCACGGGCGTAGCTACAGGAACTGCTTTAGTATGTGCAAGTGCGAATAGCCCCTTAGGGCAATATGGAAACCGGCCTGCAATGCAAGAGCTAATAGCCTCCTCAGGTGTAATCAAATGCAGTAATACTAGAGCCAGAGCCACTAGCCCCCTCGGGCGTAGTACCGGATAAGCCAACACTGAAGCCTTTCTGCCAACACTCTGTGTCAATGATCTCGTCGGTAACCAACACCGGAGAGCCTTAAGCGCCCAAACGGCCCAAGCTTTGTGAACACTCTGCAACGTTAGACTAGAGTTGCCGACGGAGAGCGGCCAACTCAGCAGCAGTATCACTTGCAACGAGGCTCGTACAGGAGATAGAGAGAGTGAATATGAGGCAGCACTGCAAGAGTTAAAATGCACGTTTACTCGAGGCTTCAGCGCTACTGCAAGGCTCTGTAACGTTACTCGAGGCTTCAACGCTACGATCAGGCTCTGCAAGGAGAGGAAGGCCCACAGAATACACACAGCTCTGCACTAGAACGAGGCACAGCACTATCGAAGGAATCACCAGGCAAGGCAATGGCACAGACATGGGCAGCAGGGACTGGACAATGTCGCGGCAGCGACAACTGGAAAGCAGGTCACTGGAACAAGCTGGAAGTCGATCTTCGGAGCAGGAAGTCAGCCGGACCGGGTCATACACAGGCAGGAACGTCAAACTAGCCGGGTCAGGATCCAAGGGTGGTCCGCAGACGAGCCGGGTCATACACAGGCAGGAACACTGGAGAATGGTCAGGACAAGCCGAATCGGTACACAGGAACTCAGAATACAGGAACACAGCAAAAGCACTACTGGCTCAGGAACACCACGAAAGGGCAACTGACATAAGAGATAGCCAGGTATAAAAAGGTCATCAGGAGGCGGGTCAAACTCAGTCAGCAAATCAGTGACATCCACAACAGAGAGTGACAGGAATCACAGGCACTGTGATAGTACCCTCCTCTCAAAGACCCCCTCTCCTAGCCTGAGGTTTGGGTTTCAAAGGATATTTAGAGTGAAAGCTGCGTACTAATCTTGGAGCATGGAGATCCCCCTGATCAATCCAAGAGTGTTCCTCAGGGCCATAGCCCTTCCAATGAACCAAATATTGCAGCTTTCCTCTAAATCTCCTGGAGTCAATAATACTCTGGACTTCATATTCCTCTTGGCCCTGGACGTCCACCGGCCCAGGAATTACTGGCGTAGTAGTATAACGATTGCACACCAAGGGTTTCAGGAGAGACATATGGAACACATTATGAATGTGCATAGAGGGTGGAAGCTCCAGAGCATAAGAAACCGGATTAATCTTGCGGATAATCCTAAATGGACCAATGAACCGGGGAGCCAGTTTATTGGATGGGACTTGTAAGTTGAGGTTTCTGGATGACAGCCATACCCTGTCCCCAACTTGAAATGAGACCGCTGGAAGGCGTCTGCGATTAGCGTGCCGTTGCTGCCGCCTGAAAGACTGACTGAGGGACCTCTGAACCTGTGCCCAAGTGGAATGAAGTCGTGCTAAATGCTCGTCTAGAGCAGGAATCTGCTGCGCCTGAAAGGAGTCCGGGAGCAGACAAGGCTGGAAACCATAATTCACGAGAAACGGGGAGCTCCCGGACGATGAGTTAACCGCACAGTTCCTGGCAAACTCTGCCCATGGCAACAGGTCAGCCCAATTATCATGATGATCGGTGACAAAACAGCGCAGGAACTGTTCCAGTCCCTGATTGGCACGCTCAGCGGCCCCATTCGTCTGTGGGTGGTAGGCGGAGGAGAATGACAATTGAATGCCCATCTGACCACAAAATGCCCTCCAGAACCTAGAAACGAACTGGCTCCCACGGTCAGAGACAATTACTCTGGGCACTCCGTGCAGACGGAACACCTCTCTGGCAAAAACTATAGCCAATTCCTGAGCCGATGGAAGGCCAGTCAGAGGCACAAAATGTGCCATCTTAGAGAATCTATCGACCACCATAAGAATGAACTTGTAACCTCTAGATGCCGGTAATTCTCCCAAAAAGTCAATGGATATATGCGACCATGGACGGTCTCCGTTAGGCACAGGTTGCAATAAGCCCACAGGGAGATGCCTAGGGGTCTTGGCACGGGCACAAGTGGTACAAGCTGCCGTAAAAGCGGCGCAGTCAGCTCTCAACGTAGGCCACCAAAATAGTTGCGAGAGAGACCATACTAATTGGTCCCTACCAATATGCCCAGCTGCTTTAGAGGCGTGATAGGTCTCCAAGAGACGGATACGGAATGACTCTTCTACAAAACACTTCCCCACTGGGGTTCCTGGAGGTGCCCGTGATTGTGATGCCAGTATCTCCTCCCCCAGTGGCGAGGTTATAGTGGTACGAATAGTAGCCAGGATCCGATCTGGCTGAATGATGGGTACCGGGACTTCCTCCCTCTCAGTGTCAGAAGCGAACTGACGTGACAACGCATCAGCCTTGATATTCTTAGAACCAGGAAGATAGGATACTAAGAAATTGAACCGGGACAGAAACAGCGCCCACCTGGCCTGTCAAGAAGACAGTCTTTTGGCTTCTGAGAGATAGGTTAGATTCTTATTGTCAGTAAGAATTAGTACTGGAGTCTGAGTGCCCTCCAAGAGATGTCGCCACTCCTTTAGTGCCAGTATGATGGCCAACAGTTCCCTGTCACCAATCTCGTAATGACTCTGGGCGCTGGACAATTTCTTAGAAAAGAACCCACAAGGCATTAAAGCTCCACCTCCCACAGAACGTTGGGAGAGCACCGCCCCAACCCCAACATCTGAAGCGTCAAAGTAAACGGCAGGGAGGGATTAGGGTGGGACAGTACAGGAGCAGATGCAAAGGCAGATTTCAGGGTAGCAAATGCGTTTTCAGCTGCCTCAGACCACTGAGAGGGAGAAGCGCCCTTGTGAGTCAAGTCTGACAATGGTCTTACAATCGTGGAAAAGTTCTTGATGAACTTCCTATAATAATTCGCAAAACCTAGGAATCGTTGAATGGCCTTTAATCCCTTAGGCCGAGGCCATTGCAGAACTGCAGCCAACTTCTCCTGATCCATGGCAATGCCACTTTTGCATATAATGAACCCCAGGAATGGTACTTGAGAAGTATGGAATTCGCACTTTTCTAATTTACAGAATAACTTGTGCTTACGAAGTCGGAGCAAGACTTCTGAGACATCTTTAATGTGTTGGGCAAGGTTAGCAGAATGAATTAGTATATCATCTAGATACACTACCAGACAGGACTGGAGCAAGTCACGTAAAATATCGTTAATCAATTCCTGAAATACTGCAGGCGCATTGCATAGGCCGAATGGCATCACCAGATATTCATAATGCCCTGTTCTGGTATTAAACGCCGTTTTCCACTCGTCACCTTCTTTAATTCTGACTAGATTATAGGCGGCTCGTAAGTCAAGTTTGGTAAAGATCGAAGAGCCCTTTAATCTGTCGAATAATTCTGTAATAAGTGGAATGGGATAGGCGTTCTTGGGCATCAGCTTATTCAACCCACGGTAGTCAGTGCAAGGCCTGAGTTCCCCACTTTTCTTTTTTACAAAAAAAAATTTGGCACCAGCCGGAGATGTAGATTTTCGAATGATTCCCCTCTCCAGGGCATCTGTGATATACTCCTCCATTGCCCTATTTTCCTCACAGGACAGTGGGTAAGTACGTCCCCTAGGAGGCACGGCCCCTGGAGACAAATCAATGGCGCAATCGTATGGCCTATGGTCAGGCAATGCGCTGGCCTCTCCTTTGCTAAACACGTCACTGAATTGCCCATATTCTGTTGGCACAGCTGGAGAGGTACACATAATCTTAACAGGGAGAGAAAGACAATTCTTGTTACAGTACTCTGACCAAGAGTTAACTTCACACCTTTCAAATTGGGGATTGTGTGTTTGCAACCACGGGAACCCCAAAATAACTGAATGATGTGGGGAACGAATGATCTGAAATTGTATCTGCTCCCTGTGACAAGCCCCCACAGTCATAGACACTGGGATAGTCTCGAAGGTAATGAAAGCAGGATCCAGGGGTCTGCCATCAATGGCCTCTATAGCCACAGGAGAGTCCTTTTTACATAACGGAATGCCCTGAAACTCAGCAAAGGACTGATCCATGAAGTATCCGGCTGCCCCGGAGTCCACCAATGCTAAGACTTCTATGACCTTGTCAGTCCAAGCAAAAGCCACCTGGATGGTAGGTTTAGTGGTGCAAGTCTCTAGGGACTGTTCAACACCACCTAGTGCCTGTCCCCCAAGGTACCCTAGGTGCGTTCGTTTCCCGGCCTTACAGGACAATTGCGTAATATATGACCTGGTTTGCCACAATATAGGCATAAGCCTTGCCTTCTACGATACAGCTTCTGCTCTTTAGTGAGCCTAGTAAAACCTAATTGCATAGGTTCAGTGCCGTCAGCTGTTCGCTCAGGTAGAACGGGTGGAGTGGGTGGGTTAAGGAACTGTTTCTGGCCATAACTCTTTGCTTTGGTCCTTTTAGCCAAGCGTCTCTCCCGGATGCGAGAATCTATTAACATGACATAGTCAATGTACTCGTCCAGCTCGCTGGGTACATCTCGAGCTGCTATCTCGTCCTTGATCTGTTCAGCGAGACCCTGAGTAAAAGCAGCAAGTAAGGCCTCATCGTTCCAGCCTACCTCTGCTGCCAAGGTCCGGAATTCGATAGCGTATTCGCCCAGAGTGCGTTCGCCCTGCTGAATTTCCATCAGCCTTTTGGCAGCAAAGGCAGACCTACCAGGAACCTCAAACACACGTCTGAACTTCACCACAAATTCTCTAAAGTTCAGTGTGCAGGGTCTGGCACTCTCCCATATCGGATTTGCCCATGCCAAAGCTTTGCCCGTCAACAGAGATATCATAAAGCCGACCTTGCTACGGTCGTTAGGAAATGCCTGGGGTGCCAATTCCAAAAATATCTCCAACTGGTTAATGAAACCTCTGCATAAGGAGGGTTCGCCATCATATCTTAGGGGTAACGGTACCGCTGCCGATAACCCTCTTGTGTTAGTACTGAGAGATACAGAGGGATTCTCCGGTGTCAAGACTGGGGGGACCACCGGATTCGGACCAGACTTGTCCAAATGTACTGTACGTTCAAGTAACGTTTGTAGAGCCAGTGCCAATTGGTCCAGGCGCTGCTCCTGGACATCCATTCTCCAGTGGATGTTCAGAGGATTACTTTCACCCTTACCGTCTGAGGTCATGGCCCTTTCGTACTGTTACGGTTTTTAGGACTCTCAGACCAATAAGTGAAAATAAAACACACTTTATTAAAGTGAATAATGTACAATTACGCCCTCTAGAGGCGGTAGGTAATACACAGATAATGTAAACTGAGATAATACAAGTATTATGGACATAAATGCAAATCAGTATGCACTAGGATGATATTGACCCCAAAGGGGTTAAAGTCCAAATAATAGTCAGTCTCAGATGTGGAAGTTTGACACGCCCTGGATGTTAAATAGGCTGTGCTGTACAGACGATGTTCATCAGGTGCTGAGGAACGAGCTGCCTTGCCAAGGTGGTAGATGATAAGCAGAATGGGTAACAACTTAGCCCCCACGGGCGTAGCTACAGGAACTGCTTTAGTATGTGCAAGTGCGAATAGCCCCTTAGGGCAATATGGAAACCGGCCTGCAATGCAAGAGCTAATAGCCTCCTCAGGTTTAATCGAATGCAGTAATACTAGAGCCAGAGCCACTAGCCCCCTCGGGCGTAGTACCGGATAAGCCAACACTGAAGCCTTTCTGCCAACACTCTGTGTCAATGATCTCGTCGGTAACCAACACCGGAGAGCCTTAAGCGCCCAAACGGCCCAAGCTTTGTGAACACTCTGCAACGTTAGACTAGAGTTGCCGACGGAGAGCGGCCAACTCAGCAGCAGTATCACTTGCAACGAGGCTCGTACAGGAGATAGAGAGAGTGAATATGAGGCAGCACTGCAAGAGTTAAAATGCACGTTTACTCGAGGCTTCAGCGCTACTGCAAGGCTCTGTAACATTACTCGAGGCTTCAACGCTACGATCAGGCTCTGCAAGGAGAGGAAGGCCCACAGAATACACACAGCTCTGCACTAGAACGAGGCACAGCACTATCGAAGGAATCACCAGGCAAGGCAATGGCACAGACGTGGGCAGCAGGGACTGGACAATGTCGCGGCAGCGACAACTGGAAAGCAGGTCACTGGAACAAGCTGGAAGTCGATCTTCGGAGCAGGAAGTCAGCCGGACCGGGTCATACACAGGCAGGAACGTCAAACTAGCCGGGTCAGGATCCAAGGGTGGTCCGCAGACGAGCCGGGTCATACACAGGCAGGAACACTGGAGAATGGTCAGGACAAGCCGAATCGGTACACAGGAACTCAGAATACAGGAACACAGCAAAAGCACTACTGGCTCAGGAACACCACGAAAGGGCAACTGACATAAGAGATAGCCAGGTATAAAAAGGTCATCAGGAGGCGGGTCAAACTCAGTCAGCAAATCAGTGACATCCACAACAGAGAGTGACAGGAATCACAGGCACTGTGATACATTGGACACCAGTGTGGTGTTCCGGTCCAGGTCACCGTTAGCGCTCATTGTGTTACTACCGTATTTCCATCCGTTGGCTCACTATCGCTTGTGCAGTATTCATGCGCTCTGGCACCCAAGGGGTGCGTACGGCTCTTCCCCCGTTGGCATAAGCAGGGTTATATCCGTGACAAGGTTAAGGGCGATTCCGATTCGGGTCCATCTACTGGCAGTGGCTCTCTCCAGATTACCCCACTAAGGTGGTATAGGCTCGGTTCAGGGCATTTGCTGGTCAGTCTGGGCGTTCATTTCCAACAGTTCTGAGAGTGATTAGTTCAGTCACACAATACACCCTTCTCTTCATCATCTAGAGACTGATACCTATTCTGGGCGTTGGCCAATCAGTGAACTTGTCTTGCTCATATTCTCCACATTTAACCCTGTGTTTGCTTATCTGTACTTTTCTCTGTAAGATATATTTGGGCCTGTATCACAGTTACCATTCTTGGCCCCCAGGGGCGCTGTTCTTTCATTTTTATTTTCAATAAACTGTGTTTTACTATATCAGTGTCTGAGTGTCAGAAAACCGTAACAGTCTAGCAGTTCATTTTGCCCACCCACCCCTCCCTCGTTGCCTAGACCCAATGACCATATACGGGAATCTGGTGAACCTATGCAATTAGGCTTTACCAGGTTAACTAAGGAGGAATGAGCACACCACAGGAGGCAGGGGTTATGCTTATACTGTGGCAAAACTTGGCACTTGTTAAGAACTTGTCCTGTACGTCCGGGAAACGAACGCACCAAGGGTACCTTGGGGGACAGGCCCTAGCTGGTGTTCAACCGTCCCCAGGTTTGATCATACAGAAACCCACCATCCAGGTGGTACTCTCATGGGCAGATCGCTCAGTGGAGGTTCTGGCCCTGATTGATTCCGGCGCAGCCGGCTATTTTACGGATAGTGCCTTTGCTGAACGGCACAAGATTCCGCTGGTTGAAAGAGAATCACCTCTTGCCATTGAAGCTATTGACGGCAGCCACTAGAACCAGCTCTGATTACTTTGAAACTATGCCTTTACCTATGACTATTGGGGTTCTTCATAAAGAGGAACAGCAGTTCCAGATAATCCATTCTCCGCATGCAGTCATTCTGGGATTTCCTTGGTTGCAGCTGCATAATCCTCAGTTTGATTGGCAAAAGTGTGAAATTTCTGGTTGGTCCCAATATTGTATGGAGCATTGTGTGCCTCACCCAGTTAAGATTCTGTGCGCCTCTCCCTCATTGCCAGACGAGTACCAACAATTCAGTGATGTTTTCAGTAAGGGAGAGGCTGGCACCCTGCCCCAGCACAGGTCTTATCATTGCACTATTGAGTTGCCCCCAGGGGTGGTACCCCCTAGGAGATGTACGTATCCATTGTCATGTGATGAGAACCAAGCTATGGAGGAATACACTGTGGATGCCCTCAAGAGAGGGATCATCAGGAAATCCACCTCACCGGCTTGTGCTGGGTTCTTTTTCGTGAAAAAGAAGAATGGCGAGCTAAGACCGTGTATTGATTACTGTGGCCTAAATAAATTGATGCCTAAGAATGCATATCCGATACCACTCATCACTGAATTATTTGACAGGTTAAAAGGTTCCTCGATTTTTACGAAACTGGACCTACGTGCAGCGTATAACCTGATTCGGATCAGAGCTGGTGATGAGTGGAAGACGGCTTTTAACACTAGATGCGGGCACTAAATATCTAGTTATGCCGTTTGGCCTCTGTAATGCACCCACTGTGTTCCAAGAACTGATTAATGATATCCTCAGGGATATGCTGCAGTCCTGTGTTGTTGTCTACCTGGACGATATACTTATTAATTCTGATAATTTATCACAACACATCAAGGATGTGTCAGAGGTGTTGCTCCACTTACAAAACAACAAACTGTATTGCAAATTGGAAAAATGAAAGTTTCATAGATCCAGTGTGCCCTTTTTGGGGTTCGTAATTGCCAAGGAGGGTATTGCCATGGATCAAGAGAAACTTGCTGCAGTTTTGCAATGGCCACGGCCCAAAGGATTAAAAGCAATTCAGTGATTCCTGGGGTTTGCTAATTATTACAGAAAGTTTATTAAGAACTTTTCCACGATTGTTAAACCACTGTCTGACCTTACTCATAAGGGCGCCAATCCTTCCCAATGGTCTGAGGCAGCTGAACATGCTTTTGAGACACTGAAATCCGCTTTTGCAGCTGCTCCGGTGCTATCCCACCCCAACCCATCTCTCCCGTTTACGTTGGAGGTCGATGCCTCAGAGATTGGGGTTGGGGCAGTACTTTCTCAACGACCTGTGAAAGGGAGTACTCTCAGACCATGTGGGTTTATCTCTAAGAAGTTGTCTGTTGCCCAAAGTCACTATGAGATAGGTGACAGAGAATTACTGGCTATCATTCTTGCTCTGAAAGAATGGCGTCATTTATTGGAGGGCACCAAAAGTCCAGTATTGATTCTCACTGACCACAAAAACCTGACTTATCTATCAGAGGCTAAAAGATTATCCTCTCGCTAGGCCAGATGGGCGTTGTTTCTTTCCCGATTTAATTTCATTGTATCTTATTTGCCGGGTTCCAAGACCGTTAGGGCTGATGCCCTGTCTAGACAATTCGAGCCTGAAACTGAGAGGGACAAGGTCCCAGTACCTATTATACAGCCTGACCGTATATTGGCCACCCTACGTACGAGTATCACTTCGCCACTGGGGGAAGAGATTCTGGCCACCCAGGCTACGGCTCCTCCAGAAACCCCAGTGGGCAAGTGTTTTGTTGATGAGCCATTACGCACTCGATTACTTGAAACCTACCACTCCTCTAAAACTGCTGGGCATATTGGTAGGGATCAATTAATATGGTCTCTCTCACAAGTCTTCTGGTGGCCCTCTCTGAGGGCGGACTGTGCTGCATTTACCAATGCCTATGCCACCTGTGCCCGTGCCAAGACCCCTAGACACCTCCCTGTGGGCCTACTCCAACTAGTACCTAAAGGCGAACGTCCCTGGTCTCACGTTTCCATCGATTTCATGGGAGAATTGCCAGTGTCTAGAGGGTATTCCTTCATACTTATGGTGGTTAACAGGTTTTCATAAAAAATGGCTCATTTCGTGCCCCTCCGTGGCCTTCCCTCTGCCAAAGAATTAGCTGTGGTTTTCACTAAAGAGATATTTCGGTTGCACGGGGTACCTAGAGTTCTGGTGTCCGACCAGGGGAGCCAGTTCGTGTCCAGATTTTGGAGAGCATTTTGTGAACAGATGGGCATTCAATTATCCTTTTCCTCTGCCTACCACCCCCAGAGCAATGGGGCCGCTGAGCGTGCCAATCAGGGACTGGAGCAGTTCCTGCGCTGTTTTGTCACAGACCATCATGATAACTGGGCCGACCTGTTGCCGTGGGCAGAGTTCGCCAGGAACTGTGCAGTTAAGTCTTCATCCAGGAGCTCCCCGTTTCTTATCAACTACGGGTTCCAGCTGTGCTTGCTCCCGGATCCATTTCAGTCTCAACAGATTCCAGCTCTAGATGAGCATATTGAGCAGCTCCGCTCCACTTGGGCACTGGTTCAGAGGGCACTCAGTCAGTCTTTTCAGCTTCATCAGCGCCATGCTAATCGTAGACGGCTGCCAGCGGTTTCTTTCTAGGTTGGGGACAGGGTATGGCTATCCTCCAGAAACCTCAAGTTACAAGTCCCGTCTAATAAATTGGCTCCCCGGTTTATTGGTCCGTTCAGGGTGATCCGTAAAATCAACCCTGTCTCTTATGCCCTGGATCTCCCTGCGTCTATGCGCATCCATAATGTGTTCCATGTATCTCTCCTCAAACCTCTTGTATGCAACCGTTATACTACTAACCCTGTGGTGCCAGGGCCTATAGAGGTAGAAGGTCAGGAGGAGTACGAAGTTCAGAGTATCATTGATTCTCACAGATTTAGAGGAAAATTGCAGTATTTGTTACATTGGAAGTGTTATGGTCCGGAAGAACGATCCTGGGTTGACAGTAAGGACCTGCATGCCCCCAAATTATTGCATATTTTTCATTCTAAATATCCTCAGAAACCAGGTCCCTCTTCCAGAGGGGGGGTCATTGAGAGGGGGGTACTATCATGGTGCCCGTGATTGCTGGCTTTTTCTGTCAGTTAGCTGTGGGGGCGCTCCATTCGTTGCCTGTGATTAGTCCGCCCAGTATTGCCTATATAGATTGGGTTCCTGCACCCTTTCACTGCCCTTTCATGGTGTCTCTATGTCAGTGATCGCCTGCATATGGATTCCTGTGTCAACTGGGGCCTGCTTGTATCCTTTACTGTTCCAGCGTCGGTGTACCTACCCAGAGAACCAGTATACACTCCAGAGTTGTTCCTGTGTGCTGATCCAGTTTGTCTGACATTCCTGCCTCCGTTCCTGATCCGGTTTGGCTGTCGTTCCTGCTTCTGTTCCTGACCCGGTTTGGCTGTCATTGCTGTTCCGTCAACCTGTTCCGGCCTGGCTGTCGTTCCTGTTCCTGGATCCTGATTTGGATGCGTTCTGCAAGACTCCAGTGGCCTTGGCGACATTCTGACCTCTGGGTTCCTCTTACGGTGGTACCGCTGATTCCAGGTGTCTGGCCTCCGAGTTTGCACTCTGTTGGATTAACCCACTTACACCGGTTGCTAATGCTGCCTCCGTTATAGCACTGGTAGGGCCTCCATTTTTTCCAGTACGCGGTACTGGTTTGCTCCACTCTGTAACCGGTTGCTTGAACCTCCGTTATAGCACCGGTAGGGCCTCCGTGTTGTCCAGTACGCAGTACTGGTTTGCTCCACTCTTTAGCCGGTTGCTTGCTGCCTCCGTTATAGCACTGGTAGGGCCTCCGTGTTGTTCAGTACTCGGTACTGGTTTGCTCCACTCTTACACCGGTTGCTTGCTGCCTCCGTTATAGCACTGGTAGGGCCTCCGTGTTGTCCAGTAAGCGGTACTGGTTTGCGCCACTCTTACACCGGTTGCTTGCTGCCTCCATTATGCACCGGTAGGGCCTCCGTGTTTGTCCAGTACTCGGTACTGGTTTGCTCCACTCTATCACCGGTTGCTAATGCTACATCCGTTCTTGCACCGGTGGGGCATTCAAGACTCTGTGTCACTTTGGTCATAGGCTGCCTTACCCGGTATATTGGTAGGGCCGGTAAAACCTCCTCTATCCTCAGTGCTATTTCTAGGCTGCCTTCTGCCTTGCCCGGTATATTGGTAAGGCCGGTAGAGCTTCCTTCATCTCGTTGTACCAGTTTCCAGGCTGCCTTAATCGGTATAATGGCAAGGCTGGTAGAGCCTCCTCAGTCCTCTTGTGCTACTTCTAGGCTGCCTTGCCCGGTATTTTGGTAAGGCCGGTAGAGCCTCCTTCATCTAGTTGTGCCAGTCTCCAGGCTGCCTTACCCGGTATTTTGGTAAGGCCGGTAGAGCCTATCATTCTATTGTATCATTGTATACTATGCTACTTGAATCTGTCGTGTGTCTGTAACATATGTGTATGTTCAGGACCTGTGAGGGTTCTTATTAAACTTTTCAATAAAGTTGTGTTTTTATCTTAACTCTGTGTCTGTGAGTCAAAACAAACCGTGACATTCAGTCTGTCCCAGTCCCGTTCAAGTGGGGGATCACAGGAATGCAAAGTACAGAGTATCTTGGACTCTTGCATGGTCAGAGGCCAGGTACAATATTTGGTGCACTGGAAAGGCTATGGACCTGAGGAGCGTTCCTGGGTCGCAAAGAGTGATCTGCATGCACCTGCCCTTCTTCGAGAGTTTAATTCCCGCACTGCTATAGTGCTGCTCCTATTCCGCTGGGAAGAGGTTGTTAAGGGGGAGGTACTATCCCAGTCTACCTCTGAGGCCTAGTTAGCCTGTGCATCCTTCCTCTGTGGTGTGTTGGCCAGAATCCTTGTGGCCCCCTCTGCATTACTATGTCTGTTACAGGCACTGGCTCTGACTACTGTTTATGGGCCTATTCTGGGTGGCCTAATTGGGTCCCGCATCCTTCTGCTCCTTTATAATCCTCCTTGGGGCTAGGAGTCATTGCCCTTACATGGTGTTCCTGCTCGTTACTCTTTGCTCTCCGTTGTGACCTGGGTTTGCCTGAGAATCTCACTCTGTGTATGACCCCACCTTGTCTGACTACCCACATCGGTTCTGACCTGTGGCTCTGGCTGACTACTCGCTCTGTATATGACCCTGGCTTGTCAGACTACCCACATCGGTTCTGACCTGTGGCTCTGGCTGCCTACTCGCTCTGTGTATGACCCGGCTTTCCTGACCAGTGGCCCTGGCTACTATCCACTCAGTAAGCTTCCGGTTGCCTTGCCTGAGGGCCTGGTTACTTTCACTCCTTGTACTCCTCTGTTTGCCTAACCAGTGGCCCTGGCTCCTACTCGCTCAGCATAGTCTCCAGTTTCCTGACCAGTGGCCTGGTTACACTTGCTTCGTGTAGTCCCCGACCTGTAACTCTGACTGCCTACTCGCTCCCTGCACTATCTGCTTGCCTGACCTGTAGTCTCTGTGCCTCCTGGCTCTGGTCTGCTCCTGCTCTCTGTTGCCTCCGTTCACAGACCAAGTGGTGACTTACACATTTTCTACCATTCTTCTGTTGTCCCACTTGAGCCACTTCCCTAGTCTCGAGATCTTGAGTATGGCAGTGCACAGTACAGTGTGCAGCTCTGGAGGGACCTTGGGTCCTATTTACATATGAATGGGGTTCTGTGTGGGCTCTACCATTATTGTTGTTATAATAAATAAAAAGGTGGTTATATTTTATTTTTGTGTCTGTCCTTATTTGCCTGATTAATGTGACAGGTCCTTAAAGAGATAATAATGTATACTGAGTATCAACAGTTGCTTCACTTTGTCTCTGCTACTGATATCAGTGCTACTGAAATTAATTAACACATTAGTGCATTGGATAAACTCTTGCTACCAAAAGTTCCTTATCAATATGTCCTGAAGAAAGTGTAATGGATAATCAATTACTTCATAAATTTCAGTTTAATATTTAAAGGGAAATATGTTCTAGGTATAAGTGGCTCTTAATATGTTCAACAAATTAGCTTACTTTTCACGGCAGTTAGGTATTTTTTTTTTATGTATTATGTCTACAGTTTATAGTGATTTCTAGTCAAGCCTGCTTCTAGGTCAAAAACCTTGGTATTTAATAGACCTGAATGAAATGTAAAGGACATAAGTTTTATCCTACTCTAAACAGAAACAGCTTGCAGTGAACTACAAGAGAATTCAAATTCACTAAATAAACTACCCAGATGTGTGAAGGACACATACCATGATAAATCATTCTGTTAAAATAAGAAATATTTATTTCTGTGTAAAAGGTGTTACTGTGTTACCCCTCTGGCACTCAAGAAGTTAAATATGTCTGAAGAAGAGAGCTGCCTTTAAAGCTTGCATCCCAAAGCTACTAATTTAATAAAGGTATATTTTCTACTCTACCAGACTCCTGATTTATTACTAGGGAAGAGGTCACCTTTAGGCAGTGATGATTTTCTAAAATGAAAGATACCAGGTCACCTTATTCTTAGTGGGCAAAGTGCCAAACAGTCACTGTTAAAAGGTATTGGCTTATCAATGAAAAGTACTGGGTCAATTACAAAAGGTGCAGGGTCACTGACCTTGCTTCACCTGGCTGAAAATCAGCTCTGCCTTTAAAGTCATATGTGTAAAGAAAAGGGCAGTTATGGAACAAACCAACTGTATCAGTGGACACAAAAATCTTTAAAGCTGTATTTATTGTATTCAAGAGGGTAAAATCCTTTTAGATCAATGCGACTGTGTAACGGTTTTATGGAAACTCAGACAGGTTTAGGTAAAATGCAATTTTATTGAAGAACCACAGTAATAGAATAACCCTCACGGTTCCAGTAAGTATGCAACAGTATATTACTGACACAGGACAGGTAGCAGTACAAAATACCCACACAGGTCCAGTATATATATACAATACAATACTGACACAGTTCAGGTTACAGTTATTAGTACCTACACAGGTCCAATATATACAATAGTATACTGACATAGGTCAGGTACAATGGCCCTTAGTACACTCTCTATGCAGAGAGTGACACAATGGCGACTAAGGCCGCGACAGCAACGAAGACCCTGGACAAATGTTAGACTACCGGAGCAACTGCAATGACTGTACCCAATGTGCCAGGCACCAACCCACAAGGGCTTAACGAACACTCAGAACTAGAATTGACAACCAGTATGGAGGAAGCTTGAGGCACCCAGGAAAGACCAACCTCAGCTAGAGCAGTATAGGACAAGCGTACTGTGGTGTTACCGAAGGACACTACAACACCGGGTGTCATATCACGAGGCACAATACTGATTGGGTCACAGTAACTGGCTGCCGGAGCAGCAACGGAGGCAACAGAGGATCTGTTCGTGGACAGAGAGAAACTGGAGTATGGCCCTCAACCAGATACCGGATGGGGTAGTAATCAGGACTGGGTAGGTACACAGAGCAGGAACATCAGCCAGGCCGGGTCTGTACACAGAGCAGGAACGTCAACCAATCCAGGTCGGTACACAGAGCAAGAAAGTCAGCTAGGCCGGGTCGGTACACAGAGCAGGAGCGTCAGCCAATCCGGGTCGGTACACAGAGCAGGAAAGATACAGGCAGAGTAGTCAGGCTCAGTATATAAGGGTTATCACTGGGTGGAGCAACACCACGTTAGCCAATAAGAATGTATCAGGAAGAAGCACAGTCATAATTTCGCCAGCAATAACACGGGCACCGTGATAGTACCCCCCTCTCAAAGACACCCCCCCACGTGAAGAGAGACCCGGTTTCTGGGGGTATTTGGCATGAAATCTGTGCAGCAACATAGGAGCGCGGAGGTCACTCAGGTTCACCCAGGAACGTTCTTCAGGGCCATAGCCCTTCCAATGAACCAAATACTGCACTCTCCCTCTGAACCATCGGGAGTCAATAATACTTTGAACTTCGTACTCATCCTGACCTTGCACCTGAATTGGACCAGGGACCACAGGAGTGGTAGTATAATGGTTGCATACAAGTGACTTCAGAAGGGATACGTGGAACACATATGCTCATCCAGAGCTGGAATTTGCTGCGTCTGGATTGAGCCCCCGGTGTCGTAATGGGGGAGACCACCGAGGATTGTAATGGTTTATCTAAGTGAGTGGTACGCTCTAGTATTGTTTGTACGGCCAAGGCCAACTGGTCCAAATGCTGCTCATGTAATTCCATCCTCCAATGGATACTTTGTGCATTGCCTTCACCTGTACCGTCTGAGGTCATGGCCCTTTCGTACTGTAACGGTTTTATGGACAATCAGACACGGAAGGTTTAGGTAAAATGCAATTTTATTAAAGAACCACAGTAAAAGAATAACCCTCGCGGGTCCAGTAAGTATGCAACAGTATATTACTGGCACAGGACAGGTAGCAGTACAAAATACCCACACAGGTCCAGTATATATATATATACAATACAATACTGATACAGGTCAGGTTACAGTTATTAGTACACACACAGGTCCAGTATATAATATATACAATACTATACTATAACAGGTCAGGTACAATTCGTGTGAATCCAAACGAAGTGCGGATAGTGTGATTACTATTAGGCCGGGAGGACAGTCAGGCCCTAATAGTGCAATGTCCCTTAGTACACGCTCTACGCAGAGAGTGACACTATGGCGACTAAGGCCACAACAGCAATGAAGGCCCTGGACAAACGGTAGACTACCGGAGCTGCCAAAGGAGGACTGCCACAGAGGCACGAAGTAACGCCAATCAGCGACTGCAATGACTGTACCCAATGTGCCAGGCACCAACCCACAAGGGGTTAACGAACGCTCAGACCTAGAATCAACTACCAGTATGGAGAAAGCTTGAGGTGCCCAGGAAAGACCAACATCAGCTAGAGCAGTATAGGTCAAGCACACCGTGGTGCTACCGAAGGACGCAACAACACCGGGTGTCGTATCACGAGGCACAATACTGATCGGGTCACAGTAACTGGCTGCCGGTGCAGCAACGGAGGCAACAGAGGAGCTGTCCGTGGACAGAGAGAAACTGGAGTATGGCCCTCAACCGGATACCGGATGGGGTAGTAATCAGGACCGGGTCGGTACACAGAGCAGGAACATCAGCCAGGCCGGGTCAGTACACAGAGCAGGACGTCAGCCAATTCAGGTCTGTACACAGAGCAGGAACGTCAGCCAGGCTGGGTCGGTACACAGAGCAGGAACGTCAGCCAATCCGTGTCGGTACACAGAGCAGGAACGTCAGCCAGGCTGGGTCGGTACACAGAGCAGGAACGTCAGCCAATCCGGATCAGTACACAGAGCAGGAACGATACAGGCAGAGTAGTTAGGCAGTCCGGGTCATACACAGGAAACACACAAATTCTGGAGCAAGCGCTAGTAACGGAAACACCACGAAAGCGCACTACTAAAGTGACAGGGCTCAGTATATAAGGGTTATCACTGAGTGGAGCAACACCATGTTAGCCAATAAGAATGTATCAGGAAGAAGCACAGTCATAATGTCGCCAGCAATAACACGGGCATCGTGATAGACTGTTTATGTGTTCTCTGTAGTGTACTTGGTTTGCCCTGGAATTAAATCAATGGGAATTTTCATTTGTGCCCTACTGTACAATTGGTTTGCTGCATATTTACTCCATTCAAGCCAATTAAACAAATAAAGTGATAGTAAATTTAGATGCAGAAAAGTACAGTTCTGTCCTTGTGCATCTGATCACCTGGGTGGAGGTGTGACATTCTTCAACTAAAATAGGATTTTAGTCTTACCTTGTTAAATCCTTTTCTCAGTCCATACAGTATACAAGTACCATGGGGACTGATCTTCCTTTGGAAGGCAGAAGACATCAGAAGACAAGATCTTGAGAATGGCGCCTTCCCTCCCCTTCTGCAGGCCAACCTAGCCCCGCCTCCAGTTTTTGATGTGAGACAAACTCACCAGTTAAGGACAGCAAGAGAAGAAGAGGTAAGCTCCTGTGAGAAAGAACCTAGAAGGACTCCCACATCCAGACAGACGAGACCAAGAGAGGTCCCTTTCTCTGGGTAGGAGACCTGCATTCCATATGGACTAAGGGAAAAGGATTTAACAATGTTAGACTAAAATCCTATTTTCTCTGTTGATGTGAATTTCAAGCACAGGATAGGTGAAGATTTTAAAAAATGCATTGATTAGTGTTCAGCTCCTTTTTTGGGGTACGGCAATATCCCATATGCATAGGTTTCTCTTGGTTTGGGGGAGCTACAGGGCCAACATTTGAACAAACATTGAATTTTCACAGCTTGGTCAATGGTGCCTGTCTTATTTGGGGCTATGTTCCAGTGCTCCACTTTAAGATTTCTCCAGCAAAAGTGTATATTTTTGAAATGTAGAAAACCCAGGCTTTCATTTTAGGGTTGTTTTCAAATTTTTCACGTACCCATTTTACCATCAATCCCTCATAAAACTTGACATAAGTAAAACATTCAGCTTTTTTCACACACTTAGATTTCAATGTTGATGTGAATTTCAAGCGCAGGATAGGTGAAGATTTTATAAACTGCACTGATTAGTGTTCAGCTCCTTCTTCTGAGTACGGCAATGGCCCACATGAATAGGTTTGTCAGGGTTTGGGGGAGATACTGGGCCCAGTTGGAACATGTGAGTTTCCTTTTACAGACATGCCATGGTGCCTTGTCTCATTTCGGACCGTTTGGCAATGCTGCAATGAATTTTACCCCCAAAAGTATATGTTGTAGAACAGTAGACAACCCTGGCTTTCATTCTATTTTGACTTTTTCAATGTTTTCGCTGCCACTCTGTTAGCAATCCCTCCCAAAACCTGCAGTAAGGCAGAGAAACACCATTTTTCACTCTTCTATTTTAGTGTTGCTCTGGATTTCAATCAGATGATATTTACAGATTTTTTAAGTGCTTTACATTAGTGGTGAGTTACATCGTCTGAGTACGGCAATGCCCCATATGTATATGCTTGTTAGGGTTTGGGGGAGCTACTGGGCCCAGTAGAGAACATGTGTGTTTCCATTATCAGAGATGGAAAAAAACTTACGGTGCTTTGCATCCCATTATATTTTGATAGTGTTAGATCTAAAGAGGGATGTGTTTTGAAAAATAAAAAAACTGGATATTTCAGGGGGGAAAAGTGGCCAAATAATAAAACAAACTTTACATCACTACTGCATTGTGCCTGCGTGGTATTGCTTGAAGCAGTCACCCATGCAGAGGCCAGGTTTGGAAGGGCAATCAGGACAGTAAGTGGGGGTTTCTCTCCATATTCCCTTGCTGTAGCAAACCCTGCAGCGCTTTTGTGGCTTTTTCTTTTGGGGGGTTGGGGGGATTTTATAAATAAAGTGTACTACCACGGGATTTGTTTCTGTTGCCCCTTAAAACAAAAATTGAGAAATAAGATGGTGCTGATACTGCAGAAAACTAAGTTTTAGAGTGGAGTTTGCCAATTTGGAAATCAAAAAAGAATTATATACTGCAGTCTGCATCATGTAAATGACAACCTTTTTGTACCATGCCCTACACTGTCTCATGGTGAGGTACGGCCGAATGAGTTGATCACACAGATCAACTCCCCCCATGTGCTTGTTGTAACTCTGATGCAGACTGGCTTTCTTAGTACCCCCCTTCTACAAACAGAGACTGCCACAGTTTTGTCCGCATGCATGGTGGAAAGCATGTAGACATCTTTTCTGTCCTTGAACTTAACTGCCAGCAGCTCTTGTTGGAACAAAGCTGAGGATGTCCTGGTTTTTAGTTTTTTTTTGCTATAAGTTCTTTGGGCATCTCCCTGCAATTGTGCCTGACAGTGCCACAGGCCACGGTGTCAAAATAAAAAAGTGACTTAAATAAAAAATAGATCCCAAACTATTTTAATTTGGAGTGTTTGGAGGGGATTTATTGCTTGAAACCTAACCTGCCTTTATATTTCATAAGGGATTCATCTCTACTTATGTGTTTTTGGGGGGTATATACTTGGGCAAACTTTTCCTGTAAATGATTTATTAGGGGATGAATTTTGAACAGTCTGTCATACTGGGGTTGTTATTTTGGGAGGCACAGGGAATTATCTCTAAAGTGCATAAAGAGCAAAATCATTTCGTATCTAGTCCTGGTCATTGTTTTGGCAAATATAGGGGTATCATATATGGGGTTTTAACTCCAGTAGGATCTAATACTTGGTTTTTTTACTATTCCCATTTTCATTGTTAGGGCCCAGAATTTCTTGAATTCTAAAAGGTCTGTGGGTTGCCATATTTCTTCCTTGGAAACAAACCCTGATGGGTTCGGCTTTTGCAACATGTGATTCGCTAGCGAATCACATGTTGCAACAATGTTGCTACTGGCTGTAACTAAGTGTCCCGGTACCAAAGCGCTTAGTTACAGCCATCCCGCACTCTCCCACCGCTCCTGCGGTGGCGATGGGAGAGTTTAACCCATGACGGTCCAGGACCATCATGGGTCCTTAAGGGAAAACAACCCATGATGGTCCTGGACCGGAATGGGTCGTTAACCGCTTAAGGACCCATGATGGTCCTGGACTGTCATGGGTTGCTATCCCCTTAAGGACCTATGACGGTCCAGGACCGTCATGGCTTAAATGATAGCAGCGTGCCTCTGTGCACGCTGCTATCATTAATTCCAGGCTGTTGAACAAAGACATAGTCAAAAAGGTCAGACTTGCTCTGGTCCTTAAGGGAAAACGACCTCAGATTTTCCCGGTCCTTAAGGGGTTAAGGGGTTAAATCAATGGGAATTCTCATTTTCCCCCATACAGTGCAGTTGGTTTGCTCCAAAATTGCACCTCTTTAGATTTCTGCATAAAGCCTTTCATGTGCACCCATCCCTACTAGTTTACAAAATAAACTAATATCAACAATGTTCAATGATTTAGGGCCCAATGTTCAAAAGAAAACTTGGTCAAACCAAATGCACCATAGAGGATAAATACAAATTTCCCATGTTCCCATTGATTTCAGTGGGGATTTTAGCCTCTTGAATTCATGTGAGGTCTCCAACACTTTGCAAGTGAATGCAGTGAAGGCCTCTCGAGCATACAACAGGTTAATAGTCCTGTTTAAATGAATTGGGATTTGTATTTCTCCCCAGTGGGGTAGTTCATTTAGCCCAGAATTACTCCAATTTTCTCTTTAACATAGGGGCCTTGGTATAACAGACTAGTTGTATCATGATTCCCATATCTGTCTATTTTTGGTTTGTCTTTCTTAAATTGGTAGCTTTTTCCTTATATAAATTATGATAGAGCTCCCCTTAGTGGTGTTCATCTGACATAACAATAGCAAATTCTATTCAGGGACAAGCAGAAGATATATATCTTTCCTGCCAAGATCCTCTGGCATTGCATACCTTCATAATTTTTTTTATTTCTTTGTAGGTTCAATAAAGCTATAGCCTGGCCGACTCAGAATCTTCATCTGGATATGTTTCTTGCAGTTGGTAATTTCTTTCATTTTCTCTTATTACTCCATATAAGCTCTTCTAGTCAGACATCACACATTGTAGCTGATATTATTAATTCCTGTTATTAACTTTTTGTATTCCTGCCCATTAATATTAAGCACAGGATACAAGTCTTCCAAAATCTAACAGGAAATTTAAGTAATCTTCACTATCTTGTTATTCCTTACAGTATGGAAGCAACAGGGCTGCCTTCAAATGGACACCATACACAATAAATTGTCTTTATTTATGCATCAGTACTGCTGGTTTGAGTAAATTTATGAGCAAAAAGATGCCTCTGTTAAACCTGAATGTGGCTGAGACTGTATTCCATTAGAATGGAAATAGTCAAAAGTAAAAGGCTTTTTTCAAGCCTTTGTCCTACTTCTGATATTCCATTCCTGCATGTATGTATGCTGATTTCTTTTGCAGTGAATTGAAAAACATGTCAAAATAAAATTGCAAACTGCCTTTCTGCTATCACCTACTAGCATGGCCTTTGCAAGGCCCCATTGTCTGGCTAGATGGGCTTCTCCAGGCTTCTCAGTCCAGGGCTGCCGAGCTTTGGGAAATAGGCCTATGCACCCAACCCCCTTTCCCACACTAACTCATTTCACCCCTTAAACCTTCCAGTGCCAGACAGTTTGCAATACATTGCTAGCAAAAAAATTACACCTATACTAACTACCCAGACACCCCCACAAGTCTAACCAGGCCCACCATTAACCCTTCCATTGCCTCTAGCTGGAAATGCATTGTAATCATTGCATTTCAGCCGGGCCTGGCAATTGAGGGGTTAAACTTGGGAAAACATAAATATTTGATTAATATAATGCCAAAATTACTTTAAATAAATGTTAGGTGGGATAATGCTACCCCCTCCCCCATCATTCCATCCTGGACAGATCAGTATGGAGGGTGCTGAAAAATAAAGGAAGTCCTGGGACTCCCAAACAGCTTTGTGTTCCATCATTTAATTAAATAATGCAAAAATTGGTACATTTACCCTACTTTTTAAGCTAAAATACAACAAAACACATTAATATGGGATATATATATAAATATATATATATTTCCCATATTAAAAAGTAAAACTAACAAGCAAATGAAATACAACAAATGAAATCAATATGGGGCTCAGGACCTCATACTGATTGATAAACTGACTGACTTAGTAAATTTACAGGAACTCTAATACCAAAAGTGTAATAGGTTAATATAACTTTAAATATCACATACTTACATACTTATTATATACATGTTACATCCTTAAAATGTAATCCTAAACTTGTTTTTAATGCATGTGTAAATTCCTATTCAAAGAGCATTTATTTAATGTTTGTGCTGTTTGTATTAAGACTAAGTTAATGATTGTTATGATTTTTTTTTGACGGATGCAAGCATAAAGTACAAAATAGATAAGTGCATATAGTTCATTTTTAGGTGCTAGTGTATATTTTAGAAAATGCAATTAATTAAAAAAAAACTAGAAGATGTCCCCAGGACCCTTTCCAAAACCTCTCCTCTCATAGTATGTGTCTTTGCAAAACATATACTCACCTTAATGTCAGAGGTCCAGTGATATACATGATGTCCTGATCCTAAACATCAATAGTAGTGTTGAGCGAGCACCCCGATGCTCGGGTGTTCGGGTGCTCTGACCGAGCACCCCCTGAGGCTCGAGTGCTCGGCCGAGCACCCGAACCCCATTGAATTACATGGGAGGACTCGAGCATTACACCAGGCACCCCCTGCTCTGATGAGGGGAGGGTGCCTGGTCAATTCCCCCCTTCATCTCCACAATGCCCCTCTTCCACAATGTCCCCCTTCCACAATGTCCCCCTTCATCTCCGCAATGCCCCCTTCATCTCCGCAATGTCCCCCTTCATCTCCGCAATGCCCCCTTCATCTCCGCAATGCCCCCTTCATCTCCGCAATGCCCCCCTTCCACAATGTCCCCCTTCATCTCCGCAATGTCCCCCTTCATCTCTGCAATGCCCCCTTCATCTCCGCAATGCCCCCTTCATCTCCGCAATGCCCCCCTTCCACAATGTCCCCCTTCCACAATGTCCCCCTTCATCTCCACAATGTCCCCCTTCATCTCCGCAATGCCCCCTTCATCTCCGCAATGCCCCCTACCTCCAGTCCCTGGTGGTCCAGCGGAGCGTCTGCAAGATCTGTGCCTCCTCCGGCACAGATCCCTGCCACCCGAACATGGCGGGCGAGCACATGGCGGTACTCGTACGAGTACCGCCATGTGCCGAGCAGAGCGATGCTCGAGCCGATCCGAGCATCGGCCGAGCATGCTCGCTCAACACTAATCAATAGCCTAAAGGAATTAAAAATATATGTATAAAGAAAATACCTAAAATCTTATCTGCCACTGCTGCTAAAACACTACTTCCATCCCTCAGTCTTGCCTGGGTCACTGCAAGACTTCTGTGAGAAAGGAACCATGGATTGGCTTTTAAATGACCTCCCATCCAATCAGAGTATGGGTTAAAATGAAACAGAAAGTGGCCATATGAAAACAAATCTGTTTTTTTAACCCCTTAAGGGCCATTGACGTGCCAGGACCTTAAGGACCAGTGACGGTCCTTTTCTGTAATTGCAGATGAGAATTGTTGTAGTGATGTAAGCCATTCTGATAAGACAAATGTTACATCTGAGCTGGTTGTTGTTTTTGACTGTAGAAAAAAAGGGTAAAGCTATGAGGAAGAACTTTCTAATTGGGGATTCTGTTGTAAAAGTTGTTGATCTGAGAGAGAATGATAAATGGTGAGTTTAGGTGCCTTATGTATGATATTGCCAGGTGAACCACCCAACACACAGACATACACAAACACACATGGTGATGAAGATTATGGAGAGTGCTTGACTGGTGATGTAGACAAGGGTATTGCAGTTAGCTTTAAAAATCATAAGATAAATGCAGAAACAGGGTATATAAAACCAAACATGTCAGGGAAAAACACTAGAAATGACCTCTATGGTATGATAACCAGGAAAAAAGGTGGTACCTTGTTAGCTAGTAGAGCAGATGGGATTCAGCTTACCTTTGTAACAAAAACTCACAAGAGTGATATAAAAGTGATACCTTTTAATAGCTAACTGAAGACATAGAGCAAGCTTTCGGGACTCTAAGGGCCATTCACCTAAGCCTGAAGAAGGTACTTTAGTGTCCTGAAAGCTTTCACTTTCAATTTTTGCATTTATATCACTCTTGTGAGTTTTTTTTGCTACAATATTACACTGAAACCTACGGTATGTTACCAAAAACTAGTAATTTAGGGAATAAATTGCAATAATGACTAGGATACTTTAGATGTTTTAGTTAAAAGTGAGTATTTGTACAATAAATCTCGTGACTGATACATATTATACATGAGTAAAATATTTACAGAAAAGACAGACAAGGGAAGAAGAGAGGAGTTGTTTAGAATCCCTAAACAAGGAAAACCCATTAATGAGGCACTCAACCCAAGAAAATATCACAAACATTAAATATTTTAGTAATACAAAAATCATGAAACCCACAAATAAAACATAATTAAAAACATACTGAGGGGGACAATCATATCATGTCACCACATAAATATACAGACACAAAACTCAAATAAATATATTATAAAGGTATAGATGTGATCTCCCACTGATAAAAGACGACAATGAATTGTAACTACTAGAAACTACATCAGAGCCGATCAAAAACCCCATGATTAGACATGAGTGCATGAATAAAAGTAAAATCATATATTTATGTGTGAACACCAAGTAAAGAAAAAGGTAAAACTCAATGGGAGAATATCGCTGATAAAGCTTCATCATCTGACAAAGCCTTATCGGAGATACACGTCCAGTTGTGTGGCAGAGAGGGGGGTGACTCTTCATGTTCTCCCACTGAGTTTGACCTTTTTTCTTCACTTGGAGTTCACTGATAAGTGTATACATTTACTTTTATTCATGCACTCATGTCTAATCATAGGGGTTTTTGATCTGCTCTGATTGTTTTATTTATTGTGGGAGATCATATCTATACATTTATAATATATTTGATTGTTGTATTTGTATATCTATTTGGTGTCATGATATGATTGTTCCCTTACATGTTTTTAATTATGTTTTATTATTTAGTCTCATAAGTTTTGTATTAATAAAATATTTAATGTTTTTGATACTTTCTAGGGTTGTGTGCCTCATTAATGGGTTTTCCTTGTTTAGGGATTCTATTTCCCCTTTTTTTGTTAATTATTATTTCAGATGGCTTGAAGGAAGGCAGGCAATGCAGTAAACCAAGTTCTTGGTTGCATAGGAAGAGATATTAACGGCAGGAAGCGAAAGCTACTAATGACACTTTATAGATCACTCTTAAGATCTCACCTGGCGTACTGTGTACAATGCTGGAGACCATATCTCTCTGGAGCCAATAAAATTATACAGGGTTCATTTGGCACAGGGTACTTGAATAGACTCAAAGAACTTAATGTGTACATCTTGGAAGATGCTAGAAATCTTGAAATATATTAAGTGGTTTAATATAGATCCTCTTTTTTTTTTTTTTTTTTTTAAAGAGGAATACTAGAATAAGATGTCATGATGTAAAGTTAGAGGGAGTTTCAGAAGTAAATTGAGTACTCCTTTATAGAAAGGGTGATAGATTCATAGAACAGCCTCCCAGCAGAGGTGGTAGGAACAAATACTATTAGGGAATTTAGAAAATGCCTAGAGTAGACATAAGTCTATTCTGTGAAGTATGCAGTACTGCATTTATTACATAGGGAATTGAACAGACTGGATGGGCTAGATTGTTCTTTTCTGCCATCAAAAATCTACATTTCTATACCTTTGTGGGGAATAGGAGGATCTGTTATTCTCTTGATCAGCTCAATCTCTATAATTTATTTATATATATATATATATATATATTAATAAAAGAATTGGGGCAGCACCCGTGGGACTTTTAAATTTTTATTATTAGCAAATAAAGAGATAACAAACTAGGTCAACGTTTCGGTCCTTAGTGGACCTTTATCAAGACAACAAACACAACAATAGCCATGTGTTAAATACCCTATCCATCTCGAGCGTTTGGTCCCTAGTCGATGACGTCAGTGGCCCGTCATTGGAGGCGGGCCAGACGTATCTCCTCAAACACCAAGTTGTAAATCGTTACACATAGGCATCATAGAGAAAAGAAAAGAAACGTTCCGGTATGGATGCTTCCCCATCCTCTACACATTACCCAAAATTCATAAGGACTTGGCACACCCTCCAGGTCGCCCAATAGTCTCAGCAATGGGTTCCTTGTTGCAACCGATCGCCCAATACTTGGACCACTGGTTGCAACCACTTGTACAGAAATTGCCTTCTTACATACAGGATACTGGACACTTTATTCGTGAACTCTCAACTGTGGGAACTTTGGAAGGTGATTTCCTCTTGGCCACCATGGACGTTAAATCATTATACACTGTCATACCAATCAACGATGGTATAAGAGCAGTAGCCACTGCACTGATTAAAGCTCCTAGAGCTCCTGCTAGACCCCCCATTGGTTTCCTTCTGGAATTGTTAGAGTACTGTCTTACTCTGAATTATTTCAGATTCGAGAAAGAATACTACCTACAAATCTCTGGAACATCAATGGGGTCCAATGTTGCACCCACTTTCGCCAATTTGTACATGGCCCAGTTTGAATCCCTTCATATAAATCCACTCATATCCTCTAAGATTATTTTTTACAGACGCTTCATTGATGATCTCTTTCTAATATGGAAAGGAGATCCTGATTCCTTCACGGATTTTGTCAACTCTCTTAATGCACTGTTTTCACCCATTAAATTCACCAGCAGTGTTGACAAAACTCAAGTTAATTTTTTAGATCTGACTGTTTTTGTCAATGAAGGTTGTCTGGGCACTACCAACTACAGGAAGGTAACTGACCGCAACACACTGTTGCATTTTAATAGTTTCCATCCTACACATGTGAAACATGGGGTGCCTTATGCTCAGTTTCTGCGGATCATTAGGAACAACTCAGATCCAGACAGAGCACTAACACAACTGAACGAACTTCTCTACAGATTTTTGCAGAGGGGTTATAAACTGTGTATCCTGGAAAAGGCACTGATGAGGGCCTTACAAAACTCACAAGAGTCTCTGTTACAAAAGAGAGACGCCACTCCAAGTCCAGAGAGAGTAACATTCATCTCTTCATACACTACTTCTAGCCCACAGATCAAACAATCGGTCTTGGATAACTGGAAGATTTTATCATCAGACAGATCACTACCTAACACCTTCACACACTCGCCAAGGATTTGTTACAAGAGAGGCCGGAACTTACGTGACCTATTGGTATTTACAGATCCGCAACACTGTTACACCAGTAAATATAGCACTTGGCTCCCAGGAGCAAAAAATGGTTGTTATAAATGTACAGGTTGCACGACATGTAAATACATGATGACAGGCGACAGTTTTTCCCACCCACGTACAGGGAAACGGATTAAAATCCGATATAGACTTACATGTACCAGCCAACATGTCATATACTTTATTAAATGCCCATGTAGCCTACTGTATGTGGGCAAAACTGTCACCAGTATCAGAGAACGCCTGGCTAATCACCGCTCGAACATCAGGGAAGCCTTAAAAGGCAAGGATAGTGATAAACCAGTGGCGAGACATTTTGTTAAACAAAAACACACACTGGCGGACTTGAGGTTCATGGTCATTGACCAACAGCCCGAACTTAGGAGAGGTGGAGACAGGGGCCTGAAGTTGTTGCAGAGGGAAGAGAGGTGGATTCACTTTTTGGACACCTTGCACCCTAGAGGTCTTAATGAAAGGTCCAATCTATCCTGTTTTTTATGAATATCTGCATTGGGACCTATTGAATATAAGTCCCATTGTCTGACGGGCAACTGTACCCTATGGGATGACCTTGATAATGTCAGACAAGCGGTCGCGCTGATCAGTAGTAGTACTGGTCTGCTGGACATGTTATGTTTGACGGGCAGTAGATCCCTAGGGGGACCTTAATAATGTCAGATACATTCATCATGCAATCCCTCTCATCCACACTCCATAAGAACCCTCAGCATTACTTGATGGTCCTGCTCTAAGTATCAGCTTTTACCTAGCTGTATCTCCTATTTATGTTCCTCTATTATTTATTTTTATGGATTGTCTAGGAACTATATCATGGAGATTGGTCATTCACATTATATGAGCCTGGAGTGTGAGACTAATGTGATATTGACTGTGGAATGATTGATTTTACCTCTTCACTTTCACTATTAGGTGGACACATTAAGAAGTGATTAACACATTGGATACTGGTGAATAAAAGCTGACACATAATCACTATTCATCTGAACATGTAAATTCTATTACAGTGGATACCTGTTGCTTTTGAAGGGCAGTGAACGGATGAATCATTACAGGCTGGCTTTGTATTTTTGTATTTATTTGTGTTCTCTATGGTTTTATGTATTCCACATTTAATTAATGGATGCTTTCCCCAGTAGTGCTTGGAGACTTGTAGTTCGTGCATATGTAGGGCTGCGTGGTTCTAGAATACACAACCATGCCAGTGGGCTCGGTCGGCACGAAGAGGCATGGCTAAATGACGCGCACGCTGTACGTACTACACCAGACGGGTTTCCTGAACGGGTATGTCCCTTCACTGCAGTGATCTTTCTGTGCGTCTCTATTTTCACTTTTATTATCAACACAGCACATTCTTGTACATGGGGAAGCATCCATACCGGAACGTTTCTTTTCTTTTCTCTATGATGCCTATGTGTAACGATTTACAACTTGGTGTTTGAGGAGATACGTCTGGCCCGCCTCCAATGACGGGCCACTGACGTCATCGACTAGGGACCAAACGCTCGAGATGGATAGGGTATTTAACACATGGCTATTGTTGTGTTTGTTGTCTTGATAAAGGTCCACTAAGGACCGAAACGTTGACCTAGTTTGTTATCTCTTTATTTGCTAATAATAAAAATTTAAAAGTCCCACGGGTGCTGCCCCAATTCTTTTATTAATGCATACTATTCTTAGGGATTGTGCACCTGGGCACAGTATCATTGTAGAGTGAGTGCTTTCCCAAACCATCACTTCTATATATATATATATATATATATATATATATATATATATATATATATATATATATGAGAATCAGCTGGATTAAATATACCAGAAAAAAAGCAGATACTTCAATGGGCAGGATACCCGTATTAAAGTGGACCTGACACCTTGATTCAAGCTTGCATAATTGAAAACTTCATTAAAACTGCCAATGTGTCATGTTAGCTGAAAGACCAGAACATTTACAGTTAAGGAGATATTCATAATTGGTACCATAAGTATTATCTGGCTTGCTATATAAACATAATAAAAAATGGATTAATTAATATCATACATCATAGGGAATGAATCACAATAGATAATGGAAGCTGGAGAAGTAACTAGCCTATTCCTTTAAGAAATTATTAGATTAAGCTCTAATAAATTACTCTTAAAAGGTAATTTATCCATAGGAATTTTACACACACACAAAAATATATGTAACCTTGCACTATCGTGAATCATGGATAGGTAATGCCGTCAAGAACAGAGAATGCTATACACACACATTGCCGGGCATAAGATCCAGCTTGCCACTGTCACTTAAAGGGATAGTAATACTTCATTTTAACTTTATTTTATTTTGTAGGCATTAAAAAAACATGAATAATGATATAAGTCTTATCTCCCAAACCTTTATGGTTTAAGAGATATTCACAAGCAAAGTGTCCCCCTCCCGCCCCTTTTACTGATGTAACACTTTTCAGCCAGGGCAGAAGGGAGCTGCCCAGGTAGACTGCAGAGAGGGACAATCTTCAATTAAGATAACGAAAAAACCTGAAAAGCTTGTCAAGGGGGGCAGGGATTTCATTGTTTTCAAAGGAATAAGAGTGTCCCCTTCTGTTATCTGTCCAGTCTATGGACTGCATTCCACATCTGAGAAGAGATTGTTTACAGTAGGTAAAAGGGGCAGGAGGGGGAAACTTTGCTTGTGAATATCTCATAAACCATAAAGGTCTGAGAGATAAGACTTATATCATTCTTCATGTTTTTTTAATGCCTACAAAATAAAATAAAGTTAAAATGAAGTATTACTATCCCTTTAAAATAAGAAGCAGTTCAGAAAAGCACTGATGAATATACGCTGGCTGGTATCGATAGCAAAACTCTGCATCAAAGCAAAAAAATGAAATCATAGCAAACTAATCAGCTGCAAATGTATTGTAATGAATATCTAAATTCAGCACATAACTGCTTCTATTACAGGAGCTCTAGCTCAGGCTGCAAAAACATTTGGGAAAAGAAAACATCCCAAGACACATATTTTAAAATAAACTTATTTACATTAAATCTGCATTGATGGTGGCAAGATCAAAAATAAATATATTTATTGCTCAAAAGACTCATGATGCATGTTTTGCTGATGATTTATCTGAGGTGTAGTGAGGTCTCACTAATGGCCTATAGTGCAGTACAAAAACAGCCATCAGAAGAGCTTATACAGCAAACTTAAAACTGCCCCTATTAGCAAAAAAAAATCTATGAAAATAGCTCCAGTGTGTTCACCATTTTTCATAACAGTCTGGATATCATTGGTTACTTTTAGGAGGGCAGTGATTGTAGAGTGATTTGAACGAAAGCTTGATTGAAGGGGGGTGAAAAATTGGTCAGCCAGTAATACTTATATAGTTGCACATGGACACATTTCTCTAGGATTTTTGCCAATGTAGGGAGTAGGGATATTGGTCTATAATTTGATAGCAAATTTTTATCCCCACTTTGGTGGATAGGCACAACTCTTTCTACTTTCCAGGCTTTGGGCATATACCCAAATGACAGGGAGGCATTAATTAGGGTTGTAATAGGGTGGGCAGTGACCGAGGCACTGAGCTTTAATAACATTGCTGGTAGCTGATCAGGACCAGATTGTGATTTCATTTTTGTTTTATGGAGGTGGTCATATATTTCACTATCATTTACTGGCATGAAATTAAATTGATTAGCATCATTGGACCAGGTAGCAGGTGTCATAAGATGATCTGTGCATATTTCCGCTTCAGAATTACTTTTGTTTTGTGTAATCAGACTGGTGGCACATCCAACAAAGTAGTTGTTAAATGCATTAACTATGGCTAAATGGCACTGTGTCATTTCTTTGGCTCTGGCTATAATTTATTGTTCAAGTTGTCAGAAAAATATTGAGCTTTTGCTAGTTTTGTGACAACCTTTTAACTAAAGCATATATAACCTATGTTTCCCATAGGTTATATGTGCTATTAATGTCAGACCTCGAAGGGGGCACCAGGACCCCTCCTGATAGCCTCCCTAAAATGGATCATCTGTCCAAAAGGATAGATGACCCATGGGGTGACCTGAAGGCATTCTGTGCCTTCTTCAGTACTGGAGCGGCTGTATAAACCGCATCCAGTACAAGCGCTTGTAGAATGAATGAACCCTGTCACCAGGTCATTCCTAGAAAGTGCAGAGCTGCGCTTTCATCATTGAATCAGTCACCCGGTCTGACCCTGGTGACTGAGTCAGTGATGAAAGCACAGCGCTGCACTTTCTAGGAATGATCCAGTGACAGGGTTCATTCATTCTACAAGTGCTTGTACTGGATGTGGCTTATATAGCCGCTCCAGTACTGAAGAAGGCATAGAACGCCTTTGGGTCGCCCTATGGATCATCTATCCTTTTGGATAGATGATCCATGATAGGGGGGGGTATCAGGAGGGGTCCTGGTGCCCCCTTCGAGGTCTGACATTAATAGTTACTTATAAAAAGCGCATATAATCTATGGCAAACAAAGGTTACATGCACTTTAGTTAAAAGGTTGCCACATGGATCATCTATCCTTTTGGATAGATGATCCATGTTAGGGGGGTGTCAGAAGGGGTCCTTGTGCCCCCCTCCAGGTCTGAAATGTTAACATATTACAGTAAAAGCGCATATAACCTATCCTAATGGATATCCTAATCGATAGGTTATCCATGCTAGGAGGTGTCATGAGGGGTCATGATACCCCCTTGAGGTCTGAAGTAATTTTTTAACAAAATAAAAAAAAAACACATTTTTTACATATACAGGCAAGGTATGCAGCCTCATACCTTGCCTATTAACCCTATCAGTACCAGAGGGGTAGCAAACACATTGCAATGCATTGCTACCTCTCTGGTACTCATAGGGTTAATTATACAATAAAAAATACAAAGAAGACATATCGTAAAAATTAGGAGAAGAACAATGTTGAATTTAAATGGAGAAAAAAGTAATAGGAGCACTGTAAGTCGAATTTTCAAGGGGAAGGGTTAAAATATCAAATGTACAATATTTGTTAAATTAATGTGATGAAAGAAAGCACAATAAGTTGAATTTTGAAGCAGAAGGGTTAAAATGTGGAATGTGAACAATATTTGTCGAATTAATGTGGTGAAAGAAAGCACTGTAAGTCGAATTTTAAAAGGGGGTTAAAATGTCGAAGGGGGGGCACTCTATGTTGGATTTTGATAATGTGGGGAACACATCTAACACTAAACTTGATCCTTCTGTCGTCAAACGTATGCTTATTTCCTTGGACTTTGACATTTTTCTTGTTTTTTATAAGTCGTAGTTGAATAAAAGCAGACAGCGCCAATTTTGTTAGTACTCTAAAATGTGCTGTTTAAGCCAGTTTTGTTTTACTGTGGTTCTGCAATAGAATACCGGCATAACAAACATTTGCAAAATTCACATTTGTTTTTCTTGTAACGCTGGTTTTAGCACTGGTAATAGACTCAAGCCCTAGATCTGGTATAAGGGGTATTCTATACCACGGGCAATTTCTTAAGTCATTTAGGAAAGAGTGGAGATTACATTTTTAAATGAGCTAGTAATTATGACTTTTGGACACGAATTGATTGGTTTTATTTTGTGAACACAGCAGACTCTGGAGTGATCGCTAAGCACATTTGCTAGTACACCTGAATCTTGGATTCTACTTGGACAGGATGAAAGGATCCAGTCTAGCAGACTATGGGGAAGAGATTTAGCTGTGATAAGTTTGATGTCTTTAACAATGAACAGAGTGTTTCATTCCTGGAGTCTAGCCAATTAATATTAAAGTCTCCAAGAACCAACAGTTCACTTTTCTTATTATGGGTGGCAATCTTATTGAGGTGGTGGGTTATGTCTGTAGGCGACTGTGTTGGCGTATTTGGAGGTCTGTAGATGTCAACAATTGTGATTTGTTTAGAGAAGGGAAGAATCATTTTTCTTGCAATGTATTCATATGAATCAGAGTTATAAAATAATTTAAAAGTGTAAAGTTTATAGACTCTTGGGTGTATATGATTATGCCTTATCCTTGCTTTTCTCGATCCTTCCTAGAACATAAGTATCCTTCAATTGCAACAGCAGTATCTGGCATTTTAGGGCTTAGCCAGGATTCAGTGAGCATGAGGATTTTTGGCTTGTACACATAACACCATGCTTTTAGTAAATCTATTTCAGGTAGTGCAGTAGTGCAGTTCACAAGAAAGAGACAATTTTAAAAGGTGAAGTTGCCATTTATTATTGTTTGAGGGCCAGTGTTGGTTTCTATATAATTTGCCAAGGCAAGTAGTAAAATGCATAAAATTTGGTGAGTTGTTTGCGTTGAGCATATAGTGAAATGGTACGTCTGTTGATATAGAAAATGGGGCTGGGAGAGCTTGTTTTTAGTACTCTCCACCAGCACTCAGAGGGTAGCAAACATGTATGCAGAAGTCTATGGTGGATTATTATGTTATGATACAAGTGAAGAGCAGGATTGTGGGGATATGAGGAAAACTGTATTAATAGTGGCAGAGTTAGAACAGATAATAGTAATATGTTAATTTTGTTATGCATGTCAAAAAAAATAGTGAGGGGGAGGAGAAACAGGTAGTCAGAAAATAGGTGAAATATAATATCTAAGACTGTTTAGCAAGACAACTTAACATTTGTAACTTTTAATCTCTTTCCTCCTATTCCATTGCATCCCTTTATTGTTTACCTGCCTGTTGTCTTTAAATAGTTGTATTGCAGCAGCTGTCTCTCTCCTGTCCAACTATCTTGTCTAATTCTCCATACTTTGGTAAGGTATGCTTGGATAAGGTAAATCCAAATGTCACCTCGGCATAATGTCACCCATATTTATACTATTTGGAGTCCCTAATAAGACTGGCTGACTGAGGGATTCCAAAATTACGAATTGCTTTGCACTGGGAGTGCCCTGAGTGCAATCATTAAAACATCTGATAATAAACAGACACAGAGAGATATAAGAGGGGAATGGGGGAGGCAGTCAATATGGAGACTGGAACAGGGTGTTGCAATGGGCTAATTCTTAGTAAATACCACAAGGGGTTAAAATTGTAGAGGGAGACTGCATCAGATTTGAAGTTCCAAATTGCAGGATTTGTTAGTACATACCACAAGGGTTTAACATTGTAGAGGGAAACTGCATCATATGCGAAGTTCCAAAATGCACAATTTGCTGAGTGGTTCTAGGATGCAATCTTTGAAGCATATGCACATAATCACTATGGCGCCACTTTTGTCTGCTGCTTTAATGGCTATATTTTTGTTGTCCTTAAATGACTCGATTTATTTTTGTTCTTTGCTGGTTTGGTTGTGTGCCAGTTTGTAATGTTTATTAAGTATAGCTGAAGTAACTCTATTTCTGAAGCTCTTTATATATATATACCTGTTCAGTGTGAGGTTGCTGCCTGTCGTTAGGGTCCATGTAGATTTTTTTGAAGGCGAGTTGTAGTGGTGATTAAGTTCTGTGATCTGGGATGATTCATTATTTTCTTTTTCATGAAAGAATTACTTGAGCCTAAGCTTTTTTGAAGAACTCCTCCATATCACTGCTTGTATCCATTCAGTTAGCCAATAAATATATGATTTTTACAAATACCAGTCTCCTGCTTTTTCTATGGCTAACATGGTACCAAGCTTTACCTATAAGACATCAAGCTATATATGTATAGGAAATATCCACAGCAAAGAAAAATAGACACACTTCAACAATAAGAAAAATATATTTTTTTAATAAGCTCAATGTTTCATCCACCAGGGAAGCCTTTATCAAAAGCAGTAATACATATACTACAGGGGGCAGAGTATGTGGCCACCTGCTCATTGAACATCTCATTCCCAAATCATTGGCGTTAATATGGACTTCGTGCCCCTTTGCTGTTATAACAGCATCCACTCTTCTGAGAACGCTTTCCACTAGGGGATTTGCTTCCATTCAGCCACAAGCGCATTATTGAGGTCAAGCACTGTTGTTGTGAGATTAGGCCTGGCTCGCAGTTGGTGTTCCAAATCATCCCAAAGGTGTCCAATGAGGTTGAGCTCAGAGCATTGTCATACTGAAACAGAAAAGGTCTTTCCTGCTCCATCAAACTTTACAGTTGGCACTAAAGTTTTCTCCTGGCATCCACCAAAGCCAGAGTCATCCAAAAGACTGCTAGATGATAAATCATGATTTATCATTCCATAGAATGCATTGCCACTGTTCCAGAGTCCAATGGTGGTGAGCTGAGCTTTACACCACTACAGATGGCGCTTGACATTGTAAGTGATCTTAGGCTTGTGTGCAGCTGCTCGGAAACCATTTTGTGAAGCTCCCCCCAAACAGTTTTTGTGCTGACATTGCTCCCAGTCTCAGTCTGGAACTCTGTATTGAGTGGTTCAACTGAGGACAGGAGTATTTTTTTTTTACGAACTACACACTTAAGCACCCTTGGTCTTGTTCTGTGAGCTTGTGTGGCCTCCCACTTCATGGCTGAGCTCTTGTTGCTTCTAGCCATTTCAATTTCACAATAACACCTCTTAGGGTTGACTGGGGCAGCTCTAGCAGGACAGGGCATACATTCTTATGAACTGACTTGTTGTAAAGGTGGCGTTCTATGATGGTGCAAAGCTGATAGTCACTGAGCTCAGGAGTACAGGTCATGCTACTGACAATGTTTGCTATAGAGATTGAATGGTTTTATGCTTGATTTTATGTGCCTGTCAGTAATGGGTTGGCTGAAATAACCAAAAACACTTATTAGAAGAGGTGTCCATATACGTTTGACCATGTAGTTTATATATTATGTATATATGGCTTGTTGGGGATGATGGGAGTCATACCGTCCAACAGCTGGAGACCCAAAGTTTGCAAGCGCCGTACTAGCAGATCTCTTCTTAGACCGTGGAGCTTTGAGAACAATGGTTTCAGCTCAGTTGCTTATGTACACCATGCCCTGTCATATGTGTTGGTGAAGTTGCTGGTACTGGCATATTACCTATGTGGAGCAGCACCATGGTCCCTTCAAATCTCTGCCTTCAAGTGAGGTGAGCCTAAACATGTTCCTCCTTAATTTATATTTATAAGGAAAGAGTTGGTAGTGGCATTCATCACAGGGAAAAGACGAAAAATCAGTGCACATCCCATAGAATATCAGCAAAGGTACTCAGCATGTGCATCCAGAACGAGACAGTACATGAACATGATGAAGAAGAATATTTAATGTTGCATAGCTTCACATCACCAAATTTTATCGGCCCTCTAACGGACCTTCATCAGGGCAACCAGTGCAATTAACAAAGAAAAAAAAATACCTTAGACATCCTAATTAAGCAAGCATCTAAAGAGACTGCATCTAAAGCATCGAAAGAGATTGTCAAACCGACATCCACATGGACCACGTGCACAGAGTACTGGTGAGTGATGTAACACTAAGGGACCGACCAACGAGCCCCACAAGTAAATCCTATACCTGTAATTATTGCAAACCCCAGAATGAATAAGACAAAAAATGAAACAAAAGATAAGTGTAACAGACAGAAAGCAACAAAATTACTCACGTTGTTCATTGAGAATGAACGTACGTTATAAGTCAATGATTCAGAGAGTGCACATACACTCTAACACAAATAAATACATAGTGGCAATACCAGAGTGGCATCACAACCAATATAAGTGTCAACTTAGCAAGTAGCAAAGGTAATGATGATAAAATATACTGAGTAAAATAATCCATCCTGCTGATGGACTGCAATTATGCCAATCCAACTTGATGCACCATCCATCCACATAATATAAAGGTGATGTGCACAAACCAGAGAGCGTCCATTCTTCCATGGAAAGTGATAAAGTTCACTCACGTAATCAAAGTAGCAACTGGGGTAGCTGGGTGTACAAAGAGGGAATACCATCAAGTAATGCCACCCAATATGAACACATATATTCCACATATACTTGTGCATGGATCCCAAAACGGAAACAACTCAAAAAAATGAGTCCAGTTGAAGTTCAGAATTTAGGCCCTTGGGATATAAGGTGTTAAGTTTGTAAATGAGTGTAGCCTCCATCTGAAGTAGAAGTTGGTGAGGACTACAACCCCTTGCATATAATATTTATATATATTATATTAATCTCAGACAGTCTGTGTTTCATGTCCAACTGGCATCACCAGCTTGACAGCTTGACATTTTTCATACAATGGGCCTTCACTGCACACCTCTCCAGTTTAAAGACTACTATACCTACACCTTTATACCTTTAAATTCCCCATGTAAATCAGTTGGAATTTTCACTTGTTCCCTATGGTACAGTTGAATGGCTCCAGGATTGCTCCACTTCTTATTACAGCACATTCTGTGGGTTTACACTCCTTTTTCAATGCTATCTACTTGCTAATTTCTTAATTTAATTGCTTACAAGCCTTCCCTGGTATTGTTGCTTGTGCATACTATTAAGTGCAGATTACATTTTTGATCTGGTATTTTTTTGTCATGCAGACTGGTTTCCCTAAGACAAGATCAAATTGTTTTAATGATAATTATGTTCTGCCTATATGCTATCAGTTTTTATGTAAAATAATTTTCCAGGAATTTACCTGTATGTTTTGGTATCACATTGAGGCAGTTTATTATAATATCCTGCACACTATGCTAATTAGCTTTATTTGAGACACAACATCACACTATCAGAGCTGTCCCAAGTGTTCTTTGTGCCCTAAATTTACTATGACTCATGTTCATATTTTATGGACTTGGAAAATCCTCTCATTCCTTGCTGCACTCCATACCTTATAGACCTGGGTTCTTATTTTGTATATATATTATATGTGTGTATACTAGCAAAAGGGGCATGGCGTTGCCCATGGAGATTAAGTACTTTGAGTGCTTGAGGGGTATTCAACACATTGATTGTCAATAGTTTTGGTACGTGAGCGGCAGTGAAAGGGTTACTTCTTTGAGATCTAAAGTGGTATCCATGCAGTGGAATGTGTTGGATACCTCTTTGGCACTGAAGGGGTTTAAAGGGATAGTAATACTTTGTTTGATCTTTATTTTATTTTGTAGGCATTAAAAAAACATGAAGAACGATATGTCTTATCTCTCAAACCTTTATGGTTTGAGAGATATTCACAAGCAAAGTTTCCCCTCCTGCCCCTTTAACCTAGTGTAAGCCATCTCTTCTCAGATGTGGAATCCAGTCCATAGACCAGACAGATAACAGAAGGGGACAATCTTATTCCTATGAGAACAATGAAAACCCTGCCCCCCCTTGACAAGTTTTTCATGTTTTTCCCGTATCCTAATTGAAGATTTGCCCTCTCTGCAGTCTACCTGGGCACCTCTCTTCTGATCTGGCTGAGCAGTGTTACAACAGCAAAAGGGGAGGGAGGGGGATACTTTGTCATTGAATTACTCTTGAACTACAACTCTGACAGTATTGAAATAACACTCTCCAAAGTCCAAATACCATGATGATTAATTAGAGCTGCTTTTATTATGAAACATTACTATCCCTTTAACCCTTTGATTGCCATTCCATACTCCTCTGGAACTCAAAGGGTTACAGAGACCAAAGAAAATCGCCAACGTGTCAGGTTTCTTCAGTGCCAAAAAGGTATCCAACACATTTCACTGCATGGATATGTGTTTGGCTCTCAAAGACTTAAGTATTTCACTGTTGCAAACGTACCCAAACCCATAAGCACTCAAAAGACTTAATCCTCATGGGCAATGCCATGCCCCTATTGCTAGTACGCCTATCCCTCTGGCACTCAAAGGGATACTTATGTGTGTGTATGAGTTATGGCTATATGTATGTGGGCAAGTGCATTTGGTGGATGCATGTATGTATATGTGTGGTACGTTTGTATGTTAATGTATGTGTATATGTGTTATATGTGATAGATGTGTATTTATACGTGTACTATGTCTGCCTGTATGTAATATGTCTGTATGATATGTATGTGAAGGGTGCCTGTGTCCACCATTCTCCCTGGCTCAGTGGTGTCCTCTGTAGCTTTTGTCATGTTGCTGTGGGGAGTCTCTTATGTCCCATATACTGAACACTGAACTGTTTGGCAGCGTTGCAGATTCATGGGAGGACAGTGTGGTGCAGAGATCCGGGGCTGGCAGGCAAAGGCTCCTGAAAAAACAGCAAATGGCTAAGGATGGGAGGTAGGAGCGGATGGCGAAAGGAAGCTACAGTGTAAGCGAGCACCTCACCCCTGGCACCCCCTTAGCCACATTACGAGCCTGTGGCAGTGAATGGGTGCATTTGTATTGGATGTATTGAGAGGAAGCAGGGACATAATATGCAGTTTATTGTATAGAATCCTCCTAAACCCGATGGATCACTTCTTTTATCCGTTTATCATTTGAGTTTAGTAGCATATATGAGAAATGTTTTTAAATGGCCGTGTTAACCCCATGCATAGTAGCATACCTCCCAACATTTCAAATTGCCAAAGAGGGACACTTGTGTTTAGTGAGTGTTGTTGTGGGTGTGGCTGGTGTGAGGGGCATTACCGAGGATTTTTAGGTTATTTTATGACCTATTGACACCTCTTTGCTTAATCTAATACACGACTTCTGACAAGACCAAAGTATTTTATTTACACAGACTAATTTATAAACACATATACTGTAGTTTATACAAACATTAATGTGAGTTTTATTGCTGTAGAGCAGTATGATACACTTATATACACAACACAGAGTCTGATCTCCTAAAAAGAGGGAAATCAGGGTGGGAAAGAGGGACAGAGGGATTTGGGTCTAAAAGAGGGACACTTGGGAGGTATGTAGTAGAGGTGTTACCAACACATTGGTTTGCAATGTGCTGGTCACCAGCATTAAAGGGTTTAGAAAGTTTGCTAAATTAATGTGTGCAATATTGGCCACAATGTTCCACAGTTGTTAACAGTTTGGTTATGCTTTGATAATCTCACCTTAACAGCCATAAACAGGAAACAGTAAAGCAAAAAAAACTTGAAACGGCATCTTCTCCCTCTTATATATATTTTTATGTTTCCGGTCTTTAGCTGTGAGGAAGCTTGAGCCCTTGGTGGGTATTTTCTGTTTCTTTTAACCATTTGAGTGCCAGAGGGGGTTTCAACATGACACTCCTCTGGCGCTCCCATCTGCTGCAGTCCCTGCATTAACCGTCACATATTGGGGCAGTCAGTCATAGTCGGTTAGCAATCCAGGCTGTTACTCAGTATGTTATTTTCTTTTTTCTTCCCACTGTCCATGCATTTTTTTTGTTTTTTTTTTTGCCTCTGGTCACTGTCTGGTAAGGTCTCAGAGCAGGATTGTTTGCACAGTAATGGACCGGAGCAACTTGTCACTCTATGTTTGTGTATGCCCTTTCCTGATGGCATGTCAGCACTGGTGCCTTACTTACAGACCAGGAACTTGCTGAGAACATCACAGTGAATGCAGTGGTGGCCCTGTTACCTGTGGATCCAGTAGTGGCTGCCTTTGTGAAGAATAGGGCTTGAGTTCTCTATTGAAGGTTTCACTGAGCAGGGGTATTTAATGCCACCGGACCATAAGGTACAACATTAACCCTATGAGTGCCAGAAAGGGGGGGGGGGGTAACGCATTGGTTTTCAATGAGTTGTGTAGCCCTCTAGCACCCAAAGGTGTAAGGCACATTTGCATGGTCCTTTTCAGAGTGCTATCATGAGAACTGGTGCTTGGAGGAGGCCAACACCAGGAGAGACATGGAGGATAAGCTACAATGTTAAGTTTATGAGTGCCACAGGGTTAGGCAACTAATTGCTTTGCAAGGCTTTGTGAACCCCTGTGACATTGAAAAGTTGAAGCACGGTTCAGTTTGGTGGAATCTTGAAAGGACGCATTAGTGGAGAGATGTGAAAATTGTAGCAAGATTTTGGCAGGAGTAGGCATGAGCATGTTAGGGATTTTTGTAGTGAAGAGATGTGATTGTTGTTGGAGTGTAGACAGTCAGCCATCTTTTTTTTTTTTCCTTTCGGCCAAATGTGAGCGGGCCGAAAGGAAAAATCTTGCAGAGATTTTCACAGGAGTAGGCAGAGGCCCCTGTGTATCTTTAGGACAAGGCAGTATTGAGGCGATATCAATATCTCCTCCTTACTTCCACCCCTGGGTGTATGTGTCCACCCTGGGGGGTGTGCAGTGCTGGAGAACTTTGACTGCCTACCAGCTTTCTCCTTTAAGTAATAACGATTATGTTGTGCAAGCTCTGTAAGTTTCCCTTTTCTTTGCTCTGCTGAAATTTTCTCTTCATTCTAGCTACTTTTTCGCCATATTTCATTTAATGTACTGTTATAAATGATAATGATATAGAATGAAATGCACTTAAAGTTTAACCATGCACAAGTTTTATTGCAAAATAGGTTTTTAAATGCATAGTATCTGTCCTTATTTTGACTGGAATGCCTGGCCTAGGTTTACCTGTAATCATAGTAGAAATATACAGGTGTCATGCAGTTTAAAGCAGTGGGTGGGCTAGACCTATAAAAAGGGACTGGTGGATGAGTTTCAGTCCTACTGGGTCACTCGCTGCAAAGGATTCTTGTATGAAAGCAGGTCAGCCTAATCTTGAGGATATTAGATCTCTCATTTCTTTATGAGCAATGTTAGGTGATTCTACCTAGGTGTTATTAAATTCAAAGCGTGTCTTCAGAAGATATTTCTTAAGGGGTAATTTTACATTTTGGAGAGCTGGTAATATGTTTAGGATAGGACTTGCTTAAAATGGGGTATCTTGGCACAGTAAGCAAGCTTGAACATACTTTAGCCAAACTGATTTTTGTTTTTGCTAAATAGTATAGAATGCAAAATTGAACCAACAACAAATTATTTATTTAGCAAGTCTTTTACCAGGAAAAAATACATTTACATTTCTCTTGTTTTCAAGTATGTCAAGATAATAGACTCTTACAAAGCAGGAGAATGCTATAAAAAGATATCTAAAAGCTTCCTGCTTGCAATTTCCACTGTCCAAAATGTCATTAACCCCTTAACGATCGACTGGCGCGGTCAGTTAAGGACTACAGAGCATTTTTTTTTTTTTTGCGCCTTCCGTTTCCAGACTCCCCGAATGGCATGCAGCCATGGGGGGAGCCCGGAATTCTATGACGGTCATAGTACCTCATGGGTCTTTCAGTCAGATTTACCCATGACGTACTATGACCGTCAAGGGTCGTTAAGGGGTTAAGAAATGGAGGTTAAAGGGAACTGTTGCGGTCAAGACAAGATCTGGAAGACCAAGAAAAATATAGAACTGTTCATAGACTGGCTAGGAAAGCAAAGCAAATCCCCCATACCACTGCAAAGGACCTGCAGGAAAAATTAGCAGGCATTGGAGTAGTGGCGCACCAGTCCACTGTGCAGGTTTGCTTTACAAACATGATCAGCATTAGGAAACCCTATCTGTGACCTCATCACAAAAGTCAACTTCTGAAATATGCAACAGAACACTTAGATAAGCCAGATACTTTTTGGTGCCATGTGCTGTGGTCTGATGAAGTTAAAATGTAACTATTTTGCTACAATCACCAAATATATATTGGAGAAAAAAGAAGTCATTGAAGAAAATAACACTGTGCTAACTGTTAAGCATGGGGTGGATCTGTTATGCTTTGGGGCTGTGCAGCAGCCAGAGGCACAGGAAATATTGTGTGGGTAGAGGGAAGAATGGATTCTACTAAGTATTAACAATCCTTGAAAATATTGTCCCATAATCAGTGAAGAAAATGAAGCTGAAAAGTGGTTGAATAATACAAGACAATGATCTAATACTTTAAGAAACAAAAAAGTAAGGATTTGGAATGGACTTCACAGTCCCCAGAGTTGAATGTGTTAAAAATCTAATCATGCAGTGCATGCATAACGACATAAGAATATTTTTGAGCTAGGAGCTATGTGTTGCATATCTCTGTGACACTCAAAGTACTGACGGGGGATGCCCAATGTGTTCTCAAGCAATAGGTTGGAAACCCCTCTGCCAGTCAAACACATATACTGCATAGGCAATGCAGAGCAACTCTTGCTAACACACATACACATATTATACATACATATATATATGTATACACACACACACTACTGTGGATAAGTCTTAGCAGGTGTGAAAAAATGTTGTAAAGTAAGAATGCTTTCCAATATAGACATGTTAATAGTTTTTTTTATCAACAACTCATAGTGAGTGAACACAATATTTGGAGTGACCACCCTTTGCCTTCAAACAGCATCAATTCTTCTAGGTACACTTGCACAAAGTCAGGGGTTTTGTAGGCATATAGTCAGGTGTATGATTAAACAATTATATCAAACAGGTGCTAATGATCATTAATTTAATATTTAGGTTGAAACACAATCATTAGCTGAAACAGGAACAGCTGTGTAGGAGGAATAAAACTGGGTGAGGAACAGCCAAACTCAGCTAACAAGGTGAGGTTGCTGTAGACAGTTTAATGTCAAAAGTCATACACCATGGCAAGACTGAGCAAAGCAACAAGACACAAAGTACTTTTACTGCATCAGTAAGGTTTCTCCCAGGTAGAAATGTCAAGGCAGACAGGTTTCCAAATGTGCTGTCCAACAGCTTTTGAAGAAACACAAAGAAACAGGCAATGTTGAGGACTGTAGATTCAGTGGCCGGCAAAGGAAACTTAGTACAGCAGATAAAATACACATCAGGCTTCACTTCGCAATCGGAAGATGTTCAGCACTGCAATCGGCTCAGAATTGGCAGAAAACAGTGGGATCCTGGTACAACCATCTATTGTCTGGAGAAGTCTGGTCAGAAGAGGTCTTCATGGAAGATTTGCCAAAAAAGCCATACCTCCAAAGTGAAACAAGCAACTCAACTGTGCATGAAAATGCAGGAACTCTGGATTGATGAGTCAAAATTTTAAATATTTGGCTGTAGCAGAAGGCAGTTTGTTTGTTGAAGGGCTGGAGAGCTGTACAAGAATGAGTGTCTGCAGGCAACAGTGAAACATGTTGGAGATTCCTTGCAAGTTTGGGGCTGCATTTCTACAAATGGAGTTGGGGATTTGGTCAGAATGAATGGTCTCCTCAATGTTGAGAAGTACAGGCAGATACTTATCCATCATGCAATACCATCAGGGAGGCACCTGTGGCCTAAATTTATTCTGCAGCATGACAATGACCCCAAACACACAGCCAAAGTCATTAAGAACTATCTTCACCATAAAGAAGAGCAAGGAGTCCTGGAAGTTAATGTATGGCCCCTACAGAGCCCTGATCTCAACATCATTGAGTCTGACTGGGATTAACTGAAAAGAGAAAAAGCAACTGAGGCTGCCTAAATCCACAGAACTGAAAGATATTTGGAACAACCTACCTATTGAGTTCATGTGTGCAAGTGGACACAGAAGAATTGATGCTGTTTCGAAGGAAAGGGTGGTCAGACCAAATATTGATTCGATTTCGATTTTTCTTCTGTTCATTCACTATACATTTTGTTAATTGATAAAAATAAACAATTTTTAAACTATTGTTGAAAGCATGAACAACAGCACATGACATATTACACTGTGTCATGATTTATTAAACAAAAATAAAACCAAAATGGAGAAGCCATATGTGAAAAACTAAGTACACATTATGATTCAATAGCTTGTAGAACCAGCTTTGCAGCAATAACTTTAAGAAATTGTATTCTGTTTGCCTTTATCAGTCCCTCACATCATTGTGGAGGAATTTTGGCCAACTCTTCTTTACCACGTTGCTTCAGTTCATTGAGGTTTGTGGGCATTTGTTTATGCACAGCTCTCTTAAGGTCCCGCTACAGCATTTCAATTAGGTTGAGGTCTGGACTTTGACTGGGCTATTGCAACACCTTGATTCTTTTCTTTTTCAGCCATTCTGTTGTAGATTTGTTGGCGTGCTTGGGATCATTATCCTGTTGCATGACCCAATTTCGGCCACGCTTTAGTTGTCAGATGGCCTCACATTTGACTCTAGAATACTTTGGTATACAGAGTAGTTCATGGTTGACTCAGTGACTGGAAGGGTCCCAGGTCCTGTGGCTGCAAAACAAGCCCAAATAATCAGCCCTCCAGCACCGTGCTTGAGAGCTGGTATGAGGTGTTTGTGCTGATATGCTGTGTTTGGTTTTCACCAAATGTGGCGCTATGCAATATGGCCAAACAGCTCCATTTTGGTCTCATCTGTCCATAGGACATTGTTCCAGAAGTCTTGTGGTTTGTTCAAATGCAGCTTTACAATCCTAAGCTGTGCTGCCATGTTCTTTTTAGAGAGAAGAGGCTTTCTCCTGGCAACCCTTCCAAACAAACCATACTTGTTCAGTCTTTTTCTAATTGTATTGTCATGAACTTTAATATTTAACATGCTAACTGAGGCCTGTAGAGTCCAAGATATAACACTTGGGTTTTTTGCAATTTCTCTGAGCATTACTGGTCTGGCACTGGGGTGAATTTCCTGGGACGTACATCCACTCCTGGGAAGACTGGCAACTGTCTTGAATGTTTTCCAGTTTTGAATTATCTTTCTCACTGTAGAATGAGGGACTTTAAATTGTTTGTAAATGGCCTTATAACCCTTCACAGATTGATGGGCAGCAACAATGGCTTCTCTAAGATTATTGCTGAGGTCTTTCCTCCTTGGCATTGTGTTCACACACACACCTGAATGCTCCAGACCAGCAAACTGCTAAAACTTTGGCTTTTATAGAGGTGGTCACACTTGCTGATGATCAATTAATCAAGAGCATTGGATTAGCAGCACCTGTCTGCTACTTAGCATCTTAAGTCCTATGGAACCGGTAATGGTGTACTTAGTTTTTCACACATGGCTTCTCCATTTTGGCTTTATTTTTGTTAAATAAGTCATGACATGGTGTAATATGTAATGTGTTGTTGTTCATCTGAGTTTGTATTTACCTAATTTTTAGACCTGCTAAAAATCAGATGATTGTTATTATGTCCTGCTATGTAATACCATAGAATTCAAAGAGGGTGTACTTTTTTTTTTTTTCCCTTCACACTACTGTATATACAGAGAAGTTCATAGATATCTGGTCAGTGACACATCTCTTTTGGCTCTGTACTCTAGCAAATTGGATTCAAATTGAAACAATGACTAAGAGGGTAAAATAAAGATTGTCAGCTTTGAGGGTATTATACAAACATGAACAGAATTAAATGATAACCATTTTTATGCATAATTCCCCCATTTTGGGCACCAAAGTAATTGGACAATTGGCTTCCCAGCCATTTCTTAGACAAGTATGTGTTGTTACATTATTAGTTCATGCACTAGACAGCTAACAAAATGTTTACAAGTTATTACAGGTGTTACATTTGGAGTCTGTTGCTGCTGCCACTCAACATGAGGACCAGAGAAGTGTCAAAGCCAGTAAAGCAGGCCACCACTAGGCTGAAAACCCACTATAAAAATAACAAAGACATGGCTGAAAATATTAGGTTTGTCAATATCAACTTTGTGGTACATTGAGAATGTACATATGAGCTCAGCAATGGAAAAAATACCTGTTACATCATAGAAGACCTCTGTAGTGGATGACAGAAGAATGCTTGTAATTGTGAGGAAAAGTGGTATTTTTGTGTACTTACTGATAAATCATATTCTCTTAGTCCATGAGGAACATAAGAACAACGGGGTGAAGTTCTCAGTGCAAGAGGGCAGGGCATTTAATAAGAGCTCTCTGTGGCACAGACATCTATCTTATACCATTACACCTGTTCAGTTTGATGTATAGCAAAGATGAGATAAAGACAAGAAACAGAAGAGGAACAAGACAGGGAATCCCCTTAATAGAGAACCCAAGAGGACACCCCTGCCTAGGTTTCAAACTGTTTCTTCCTTGGCAGGGTAATACCGTGTTCCACATGAACTATGAGAAAAAGATTTATAGGTAACCACACAAAAATCCCCTTACTCTTTCTGCATATGTGGAACACAGGAACCATAGGGATGTACCAAAGCATCTCCCTTTGGATGAAAATTTACACAGAGCAATGAGGCAGTGCACCTCTGGAAAAGGGGGGGGGGAGACAAAATCTGTTTAGCTAAGACCTAACCCTTTCTGAAGATTGTCTTAAAGAAGGGCCACAAGAACCAAAAGATGAAAAAGTTGTAACCATGACCCCAGATTTTCACACTTTCTATAGAATAGGACCATATCCTGTGATATGCCTTGGAGGAGACTAACATCTGCTCCTGTAACATATTTGCAACGGCAAAATCAGAAAAACCTTTATTTCTCAAGAACCAGCGGTCACCGTCTCCACATGAAGACGGTAAAGTGGACCCTGACACAAGGGCATATGCAGAGGGAGTCGAAATAGCTTTGCCACAGATAGATTGAGGAGAAAAATCAGGCCTGACAGGGCCACAATGGATTACACAGAATGACATGGGTGCTTTTCTGAACTTCCTCAATACTCTGTAAATCAAGGGAACCGGGGTAGGGGAACAACATATTCCAAAATAAAGTACCATGGAATGACTATCTCGTCCACTGTCTGGGCCTGGCTAGGAACTGAGAAACCTTGCGGTTCAGCTGACAGAGGTGCCCCATAGAACAACTATGGAGTTGCTCTGATTGAGCTCCTAATTGCCAGTATTCTGATGCTAGTGAATGTCTCAGTGTCTACCCCTTGAAAAGCAAATGGCAGAGAGAGCTAACATGCGAGTCTCCGCCCACATAGCTCGACCCATTCCTGGTCCCGCACTGGAGGCTGATGTAAGCAACCACTTTCACATTGTTCTACTGTATTATTATTAATCTTTATTTATATAGCGCCAACAAATACCGCAGCGCTTTACAGTAGGGAGTAGACATACAGAGGTATTAAATAGTACAATCAAATGTGGAGAACAGAAGGATCAGAGGACCCTGCTCGTGAGAGTTTACAGTCTAGAGGAAGGTAGGTATGACACAGACGGAGTAAGTGCTATTGGGTGTAAGTGCCTCCTGCCACCTGACCTGCCAGTCAGTGGGTGTGAGTGAGAAGTGCTGTTGAGTGCAGTGGTCAAGGCAAGGGGTGATTCTTAGTGATATTGTTTATTATTCACATCAGGGATCCCTGCAGGGACTAAAGCCACTGCCTCAGAGCTAGGCAAATCACCCAAACCTCCAAAACACTGATAAAAAGAGCATTCTCCACCTCAGTCTAATGACACAGGTAGTGTCCCTGTTTGTAAGGCTGGCATCTGTTGTGATTATGACTCAAGTCGGGATGACCAGGAGCCACGCAAAGGTCAGATGAGGGCATTGAAGACAACAACAAAGGTTGCTGTCCTATCAGTCAGGCCTATTTGGCCCTAATATCTCCTAAATAGGGACATTTGGTAGGTATGGGGCCCTAATATCTCCTAAAGAGGAACACGTGGGAGGTAAGGGACACTAATATTTTATATATTTAATATTTTAATATACGGGAAAGGTGAGAGTTTTCTGGACCAATTCTTGAGACTTTCCAGCTGCAGTACCCAAGTTTAGAATTAAGCAAACAGGACTGCCATCTGAGCAGAGACAAGGTAGCCCAGTGCCTTCACTGGACACCTGGAGTGATAATGACCGGATCCTGTCATTGGGCAGAAAGATTCTTCCCCTGAGGGGTGTCAAACCTCATTCTGAGAAAGTGAACTAGGATGGAACCAGAGAATATTTCTTGAGCTTGAGAACACAACCATGTTACTCCAGAATGGACACGTAAGACTGAATCTGAGTGCACAACATCTCCTTTGAAGGAACCTTCCATAAAATGTCATCCAGATAGGGAGGCAAAGAAATTCCCTTAGAATGGATATGAGGCACCAGAGCAGACTTGACCTTAGTGAATAGCACACAATCCACCTGCCCTGGACCGCCAGAACTGCACCTCAGTAGCTCAGCCTGGCATCCTTCATGGCCAGAATCACAAAGGATTTCCCTGTTACAGGATGCGTCTGTGCAAACACCACTGCAGGCCCCTTCTGGCCTCCTGTGAGAAGGAGATGTGTCGATCCAGAAGAGCTGGATTCCTGGACCAGTTCTGGATGACTTGTCTCTGGAGATCCCTGGAGTGCACCTGAGAGTAAAGCAAAGCCTCTAGTGTCGACACCAGTTTGCCCAGAACGCTCTTGTACTCTGACCGTATGAGAGGGACACTCCAGTGCCTGAGACACCTCCTGCATAACCTGCAGGATCTTCCTGGAGGAAAACTTTCCCAAGATGAGTGTTGATCATCATTGCCAAGGAACACCAACTCCTGGGAAGGCAATGGAAATGACTTCAACATGTTTAAGTTCCACCAATGGTGGATCAGGAGACAAGCACAGACTTGGATATGCTGGGCCGAGAGTTCCTTGGAAGGAACCTTGATCAAAAGGTCATCCTCATGATAAAGGTGTGAATTAAGGCCTCTAAGGCTCACATGACTCTGGTAAACACCCGAGGAGCCGAAGTCAGTCCAAAAGGCAGAGCAATGAACTGGTAGTATTCTAAGCCATAGGCAAAAATGCAGAGAGCATTGGCTGTCTGGATAGAAATGGTAGTAAACATCCTGAGGGTCTAGGGGCACTAGATACTCCCCTGGGCACATAGCTACGATGACAATACAAGAAGAATTCCATCTTGAAGTGCGAAGTCTCCACATACTTGTTGAGACATTTGAGGTCCAAAATGGGACAACAGCCTCCATCCTTCTTTGGAACCATAAACAGGTTGGTATAAAAACCTGAACCTTGCATCCGGGGAGGTATTGGAACCAGAACCTTATTTTCCAGCAGAGAGTTCACTGCCCGAAACAGCATAACTTGTCAAATTCCTTTGGCACCCTGGACAAGAAGAAGCGAAACCGAGGAAAGAATCTGAAGTCTATTCGGTACCCTTCTGAGATTACATGCAAACCCCACTGGTCCACGACTGAGGAATCCCTGGCATCTTGAAAAAGGCAATGACACCTCCCTACAGGGACCGTCAAAGCAGGAATCTGCAAGTCATGTGGAAGCAGGCTTGACAGACTTAGGCCTTAAAGTGGTTTGCTTCGGCTGCCACTGCTGTCTGGGTTTAGCGGGGGCACGAGTGAGAAACCTGCAAGGTTTGCGGCCTTAGCACCTCTGTTTACCAGGGGAATGAAAAAGACACAATTTACTTATTGTAGGGCGTTTAGAGGGCATTTGAGGCAACAAGGTGCTCTTGCCCCCAGTAGCATCACTAATGATCTACTTCAGTTCAGGTCCACACAGGGACTTGCCCTGAAAGGGAAACCAGTGACTTCTTGGTGGATTGATCTGCAGACCAAATCTTAAGCCACAAGGTGTGTTGCACAGTAACTGAGAAGGCTGAGGTTTTAGCAGACAACCTGACTGCCTCAAAAAGAGCCTCAGAAACATAAGTGTTAGCCCTTAAATGATGGCTAAATAAAACCAACAGATGCTCCTTGAAAGCATCAGCATGGACAGCCTCCATCAGCTATTCACCCCACACGGCAACAGCCCTGTTGACCCAGGCAAAAATAGGCCTGAGTGCGGCCCCAGCTTTTTAACAGGTGTATCCTCCAACAGCAGGGCAATAGAATTGGCTAGCCAGGAGACTGCGGGATCCACAGTAAGAGGAGAGACCCACTGCACCAAAGCTGCCTCTGAAAAGGGGTATTGTCTAGATGATGGTGATAGACAGACACTTATCAGGGATCTTTCACTCATCCAGAAGGATCTGATTAAGAGTGGAATTAGGGGTAAAACTGTAGAAGATTTTTTTATGCATCCGGGAGACATCTGTAGAGGAAGACCCCTCATCAGAGGTGAAGAGTCTCCAAGACAGCCCTAATGAGTCCCTCAGCAGAGGGAAGGGGGTCAGTCTCATAAGAGTCCCCATAGGCGTAGGAAGAATCCATATCCTCAAATTCCCCTTCCTCATCCACCCCATCCGAATGTTCCTCCTCAGCAGAAGACCCTAAAAGCTTAGGAACACTGTGAGATCTGAGGGCCACATATTTACATGTAGTGGGGAGGAGGCTTCCAGGATTGAAGGACCCCCTGGAGGGAGAATGGAATTTGAGTCACTCTAGATAACAGCAATTTCACCCAAGTTGGCTCTCTCTCAGTGTTGGAGGGCCCCGGAGAGGTAGTAGGGGTCACAGTACAGGAGGGGCAGAGAGATCCAGAATACTCCCTAGGGAGCCCCATTTCACATGAGGAACAGTAAGCAAGGGGGTGACGCCCCGAGTCCTTAGTCTTAGGTCTAGCCCCATGTCCCATAGAATCTGACATCCTTAGAGGAGAAGTGTCTAAGACTAGTATAAACGGCTAGTAACCATTCTTCAGACTAATAATTAATCTTAGAAAGCCCAAAAATGTACTTATCTGGCAGGCAAAGGGTTAATTTGGAGAAGGAGAGTAAGAAAAGGCTGCCTCTGTGTAGGATAAGCAAGAGAGTAGTAAAATTGTGACTGCAAAACTAGCAGCCAATTGGAAAAAAGCCCACAAAACTTAGTCTTCTCTGTTGCCTAGCAATGCCTACAACTCCGTCTGTGGAATTGCCACTGTTCCCCAAGACACTCAGGACATGGACCGGACAAAAGGGCAAGGGAAGACGAGAATAAACTCTCCGACTTCTGTGCAACCAACAGTTGCAGATATATGTCCCATTGATTTTGACCATAAAGGTCAATGGAGCAAAGATGGTGGTGGAGCAGGAATCAGTCCTTAAAGGGACTGCATACTCGAAAACTGACAATTTACGAAGCTACCCAAAAAAATCCCAGTGATCCCAGGGAACATGTGGGGCACCCAACAGATAGCCCACTAGAGGGAAAAGCCCAAGAAAGGACCCCAATCCGGATACAAGGGAAGGGGTCAACTATCTCAAAAGCAGCCGTCCTTGCGCTATAACTCAGGGAATGAAGAGAGATATGAGAAAGATACCCAACATAAGTGCAGAAGCCCAAGGGCTTAGAGGAACCCTCTGTATGGAGAGGTACAAGGTAGGGATAATGTGCTCAAACAAATAAAAAGGAAGTCCACACTCGTGAATTAAAAAAAATATAAAGATCTGAAACTTTTTAAAAAAATAAAAACATCAGGACACACGGACAAACACATAGAGGCACCCCACTGTGATTCCCTTACGTGTTTTGGACCTCTAGGGTCCTTACTCAGGCCATAATAGGGATAATGTGGACCAAGGCACTCAGAGGGTTACTCACAGATCTGAAGGAAGCAGAGGCCCAAGGGATTCTGCTGGGATGGGAAAACTCTGGTTGCAAAATTCCCTCTGCAGGGCTGCACGGGTCCACACAGCACCTGCACACTGGTCAATCCACTCCAGGGTAATACAAGTAATGGTAACCCGCCTAATGGGGGAATTTTGACAGCCCCATACCTATCAGCGTCTCCACCCACAAGACTGTCTTTTTGTGATGTGTCCTGCCCTCCAAAGAGGGACTCAACCCCATGGTGAATGTGTTCCATATTGGACTTAATAGAAAAGACTTGCGAGGAACTCTGGATATAAAAAAGTAATGTGGAGGAAGGGATTGGAATCTATGGGGTACTTTGCAGAAATCACCTGCTAAAACCACTGTTTCATACTCTGTGGAGAAAAAGGAGAGGACTCCCTATTACCAGTGATTGTCTAGGCCACCAGCACGTTTGTGGAGGTATATTTGTCAGTTTTGGGCTGCTGCAGGGCCTCCTTTCCGGCCCAAGCCTGCTTAGGCTTTGGATCGGGATGCTTCTGGGTCACAAACAGTGCTGCAGAATAAGTTGGCGCTATATAAATAAAGAATAATAATAATTCTGGACAGCAGAGAATACCCATATGGGTGGATGGGGACCAAAAATACACATCTTCCAATGAAAGTAGTAATGCTTAGGAGTGATTTGACATAAGAAAGTACTCTTGCATCCAGTGGCATGACTGATAACCTTGTCAAATTCCAGGTACAAAAAAACAGATTTTGCTCAAAAAGGAAGAGAAATCAAGGATTTCATGGAGGACTGGTCAGCAGACCAAATCTTAAATCACAAAGTGTGATGCGCGGCAATTTAGAAAGCAAAGGCCTTCCGGTAAACTTGGCATCATGAAAGGCCGCTTCAGTAAGGTAAGTATTAGTTTTAAGGATTATGGGTATAAAGACAACAAGGTTCTTCTTGAGTGCACCCTCTGGTATGGCATCCAAAAGCCCCCTCCCAACAGCCACAGCCCTAGTAACACATGGAATGGCAAAAGTAGGGTGCAAGGCAGCATCACAGGGCACTAGCTTTGCCTTTAAGACGTTGTCCAGGTGCTTGTTCCCAACAGAGGAGGATAAATCTAGATAATCCACATCAGTTTCCTCTTCCTCAATGGAGGAATCACCAGTAATGGGTATTGTCACTATAACTTCAGATAAGTTCCTTTTGGGGTATGCAGGTTGTCCTATTAACAAAGGATCTAAAACCCCTTTAATAGATTATGGTATAGAACAGAGGTCATTAGAGCCTTAATCCATGCAGGCTTCTGTTCAACAAGTAATTGCCATAAAGATTGAGCAGGGGCCCCAGAGCAGGAGGGACACAAAGTACCAGAAAATTCTCTAGGAAGTCCCTCCTAGCATGAGGAGGAATGGGTTAATGGGGTAAAAGGGACCCGGAACCCTTAGTAGCTTTGGACTTGCCCATGTCTCCCTTGGTGTCTGACATTATCAGAAGACCGAATTGAGTAAGGTAAAGATAGTAAAAGTACAGAGAAAGTAAAATAAAAGTACAAGGTTTTCATGTGGCAAGTAGGATGAAGCAATTAGCCTGAGCTTTTTCAGCAGGGTCTCAAGTGGAAGAGAGTTCGCCAAGTACCATTTCTTCCCCTGAACTAATTCATGGGAAGACCAGGCTGATGGGAACGGTAGTTTCCCTATCATCAAAATGGCATGGGGCTGCTCCGTCTGCCACCCTGAAAAACTTGGGATGGGTAGTTCCCTAAGCCACCAGGAACAAGGTGAGAATGCTGCGAGACCCATAACTCCATTATTGCCTCTAAAAGCAATAGGGAGGCAAGAGAAGTCCCAACGAAGCACTCTAAACAAACAAAACAAAACTCTAAACAAAATTGCTGCAGCTCATGTCTGTTCTTAAAGGCACTGCAAACAGAAGTAGTAAATGTTAGCAGAGAACACAGAAAGAAATAAAAAACATAGGAGAGGAAAAAGGATCACTGTTAGTAAGGGATCACATCTTAGAAAGGGTAGGAATCTCCAAGAGATATAGAAATCATAGGCAGGAGTTCAAGGGTTATCAACCCGAGAATGGCATAGAGAGCATAGAAATAAACATACTGCTTATAGCCAAGCAAGATATTGTAGGCGATCATCAACTTCCCAAGTGGCTACCATATAGACACGCAGGGACTTACAGGACAGACCTGTGCACTCAAAACTGTAGAATCCTCTTTTTAGTTCTTAGACTCCCATTAAAATACAGAAGCCTCAAAGATGCCAGGATGAAAACGGACTTTATATAAACCACCCTCCACACAACTGGTCCTGAGAGTTCTGTACACTGGGTAATCCTTAAAGAAGGAAACCAGTAATAGGAGTAGGAGTCCACATTATGGGGATTATATAGCCCCACATCCTACAAAGAAAAAATAGAAAAAGTAAAGTCTAGCTAATAGAGATTTGCCCTGATTCCACCTATTGTGAGAGTGCTTTTAAACTGTGTGGGATGAAGTGTTGCAGGATGGGAGTCTCCACCACATACAGCTCTTTTTACAAGCGCTCTTCCCTCCTGCAGACAGGACTTAACGCCATGGTTCCTATGTTCCACAAAGGATAAAAGAGAAAATCCCGTTTTCAACTTTTGAACAGATCAAGAACACTTTACAGGATATAGTCATAGAAGTATCAAAGAATACACCAGCATACCCACAGAAGTTTAACACCAGATGGAAACCACTGGTAAGCCTCAATATCAGAAAGTACAGGTTACAGTTTGCTAAAAACTACTTTGAAAACCTGTGAAGTTCTGGAACAAAGTCTTATGGACAGATGAGATGAAGATTAATGTGACAAATTGATGGAAAGAGGAAATTGTGGAGAAAGAAAGGAACTGCACATGACACCATCTGTGAAACAATGTGGAGGTAGTGTTAGGGTTTGGGCATGTGTGGCTGACATGGGAGCTGGCACTTGTCTATACGGATGACTACTGATAGCATTCTGAAGTATACAGAAACAAATTACACCAAATGTCTTAAAACTAATTGGAGGACACTTCACCTCGCAGCAGAACAATGACCCCAAACATACTGCTAAAGCAACAAAGGAGTTTTTCAGGGCCAGAAACTGGAATGTTCTTGTCTGGCAAAGTCAAGCTCACGGCCAACATTCAAATGATACTGTATTATTAGAGGGGTCTATTTTCATAGAAGAGGACTGAACAGAGAAAAACAAGGAGAAAATACAGAAACCGTAACTATTCAATTCCCTGGCTGCTTTCACCTTCTATCAGAGATTAGTTCAATATCTAATAACAGAATAATAACATGATCCTCAATACTTTTATTCCCAAGTGCTTTATAAAATTAGAGCAGATTATCAATTAAAAACTCCTCAAGCTCCATTCTAATTTGAGAATGAGCCTAAATTAAAAACACAAATACTGTGGTCATCCAAAATATCTAGTGTGTTCCACAATTCAGAAAGAGAGAAAAGAGAAAAACAGTTACAGTGGGGCAAAAAAGTATTTAGTCAGCCACCAATTGTGCAAGTTCTCCCACTTAAAAAGATGAGAGAGGCCTGTAATTTTCATCATAGGTACACTTCAACTATGAGAGACAGAATGGGGGGAAAGAATACAGGAAATCACATTGTCGGATTTTTAAAGAAGTTATTTGCAAATTATGGTGGAAAATAAGTATTTGGTCAATAACAAAAGTTCATATCAATACTTTGTTATATACCCTTTGTTGGCAATGACAGAGGTCAAACGTTTTCTGTAAGTCTTCACAAGGTTTTCACACACTGTTGCTGGTATTTTGGACCATTCCTCCTTGCAGATCTCCTCTAGAGCAGTGATGTGTTGGGGCTGTCACTGGGCAACACGGACTTTCAACTCCCTCCAAAGGTTTTCTATGGGGTTGAGATCTGGAGACTGGCTAGGCCACTCCAGGACCTTGAAATGCTTCTTACGAAGCCACTCCTTTGTTGCCCGGGCGGTGTGTTTGGGATCATTGCCATACTGAAAGACCCAGTCACGTTTCATCTTCAATGCCCTTGCTGATGGAAGGAGGTTTTCACTCAAAATCTCAAGATACATGGCCCCATTCTTTCCTTTACACGGATCAGTCGTCCTGGTCCCTTTGCAGAAAAACAGCCCCAAAGCATGATGTTTCCAACCCCATGCTTCACCGTAGGTATGGTGTTCTTTGGATGCAACTCAGCATTCTTTCTCCTCCAAACACGACGAGTTGAGTTTTTACCAAAAAGTTCTACTTTGGTTTCATCTGACCATATGACATTCGCCCAGTCCTCTTCTGGATCATCCAAATGCTCTCTAGCAAACTTCAGACGGGCCCGGACATGTACTGGCTTAAGCAGGGGGACATGTCTGGCACTGCATGATTCGAGTCCCTGGCGGCGTAGTGTGTTACTGATGGTAGCCTTTGTTACTTTGGTCCCAGCTCTCTGCAGGTCATTCACTAGGTCCCCCCGTGTGGTTCTGGGATTTTTGCTCACCGTTCTTGTGATCATTTTGACATCACGGGGTGAGATCTTCCGTGGAGCCCCAGATCGAGGGAGATTATCAGTGGTCTTGTATGTCTTCCATTTTCGAGAAATTGCTCCCACAGTTGATTTCTTCACACCAAGCTGCTTGCCTATCGCAGATTCAGTCTTCCCAGCCTGGTGCAGGTTCACAATTTTGTTTCTGGTGTCCTTCGACAGCTCTTTGGTCTTGGCCATAGTGGAGTTTGGAGTGTGACTGTTTGAGGTTGTGGACAGGTGTCTTTTATACTGATAACAAGTTCAAACAGGTGCCATTAATACAGGTAACGAGTGGAGGACAGAGGAGACTCTTAAAGAAGAAGTTACAGGTCTGTGAGAGCCAGAAATCTTGCATGTTTGTAGGTGACCAAATACTTATTTTACCGAGGAATTTAATAATGAATTCATTAGAAATCCTACAATGTGATTTCCTGTATTCTTTCCCTCCCTTCTGTCTCTCATAGTTGAAGTGTACCTATGATGAAAATTACAGGCCTCTCTCATCTTTTTAAGTGGGAGAACTTGCACAATTGGTGGCTGAATACTTTTTTGCCCCACTGTAGTTTTGCAACGATGTAGACTATTAAATTATCATAATCAATCCAGATAAATGTATCACTATTACATATCTGAATTTGTACTATTATAGCAGCTAACTGATGTTCATTCAGCTATTGATATTATGTTACTCTTGGTTCATTGTCTTATTATTTTAGCCTTATACAAAGTTATAAAACTGATTATAGTCTTAAGTCACCGTCTCTCATGCACTGCACCCGTCCAGCAGCGTATCGAGCTATTAAGAAACTCTCTAAGCAGTGGGGAATAAAAATTACCTTTTTATGATCCTGTTATCCCATTATCAGATACTGAGCTAGTCACCTATAGGAGGAGGAAGTGGCTGATACATGTGGAAATTAAATAGTTTGGCATTCTGTATTTTCTCCTCGTTTTCTGTTCTGACCTAAATCCAAATAGGATTGTGTTTTACTTGCTAAAGACCAGACGGAAGGGAAACACTTCCAAAAACAAACAGGAACTGAAGATAGCTGGAAGAGTATCACCAGGGAAGATGATGCGATCTATTTGGTAACAGATCAGGTAGTCCTTGATTGCAAAGGATCTGCTACAAAGATATAAATATGATTATATTATTTGTCCAAATACACTTGTCCCCTAAAATGGAATGACTATGTATAAAAATGTCTATAATTCCTACACGGCTTAAAGATAATGGATGTTAATACCCTCAAATTAAAGCTAACAGTCTGCACTTATTGTTTCAGGTCAAATCCAGTGTTCAGGAGTACAGAGCTAAAATCAGAAATCTTGTATCACTGTCCAAATACTTATAGATTGAACTGTATTATATTGTGTAGGTATTTCCTGCTGAGTTAAACAAAGGCACTCGGCTAGATGAATCGTTCACAAGTTATTACAGAGACAGTTTGCAATGTAGGGATGGATGGGTGCAGTATTTTCTATTTTATGACTAAAATGCAGCTATTGCTGACTATGTAGAACTTTCATCAGAGATTAAAACTATGCACAGACAGCAACAGCATGAATAAACTAATAAAAAACACTGTATCCATTCCCTTGCTAACATGCAATTTTTTTCTTTTCACATATTTACTGGCTCTGTGAGTGGAGTTTGGGGAGAGCAGCCTGTTGATTGACAAACCAAGAAGCTGAAGGGATACAGCTATATATATCCTAAGTGTGAATAGCTGGTTGGCATGTATGTGTACACCCAGCAACTTACTTTGTGAGCAACATTTTTATGGTGGTGGTGTGGTGAAGAATGTTCCTAGAAGATATTTCACAAAGAAGACCCGCTTTTTCCTTTCTCCTCCATATAACATGCAATTTTCTACTATAATAACTTTTGAACTATGCATCTGTGAGTAAGTGGCAATCCATTCTTTTACTCACCTGCAATTGTTAATTTTTTTTTTATGTTTATTGATATTATTTATTATAGTGTTCTTGTGAGATTTACAGTAGTCAAAATTTGGCTCTGTATTTGCTCTTTACAACCTTGGTAATTTTATTTTTCAGCATGTCAAGAACAAACAAATTTCAGTTCTAGGCTCTACAGCTCCTACTCAGCCATGTCTAAAAAAGTATGTATAGCACACTGAGTAAATAATAATGCATTGTTACTGCGATAGCCATCCAGTGTTAAAATTTGCTGTTACATGGTTTCTGCGTTCACTAGAAAGAAACTCAACTGGGAAACAGTCTTGAAAATGCTTTATTGAACCGAGTGTATAGCTGTAAAGTGCAGAAATGTGTTTGAAAAGACTACAGCTTGAATAAACTGGTTTTGGAAATCCTCAAACAAAAAGAAAAAAAAAAAATCAAAATGGGGTTAACTGCTACAATGACTAGGACTGGTATCAAATCTTCACTTAACCCTTTCAGCACCATAACCTTGGCATGGAAGGGATAGAACATTCAAGTGCTACACTGTGCAGAAATATAGGATGTCAGCATCCTAGGAAAGGTGACTGGAGCATGAACTAACACTCCCAGAGTATTTTTCAAAATGATTATGGGTTACAATATACCAATGTATTTTGTTATCACACTAGCCAGTGCTGATTTCTGAATTTTTATTCTAAAATTTGTGTAATGCCAAGATATATAAATGTAAAATGAACAAATGAAGTGGAAGATAGAGAGAATGAACTATAGACATGATTATGTGAATGTATTGTAAGTTGATCAAAAGCTGTGCGCACTTTTTATTTTCTTTATATTCTAACTTTACATTGCAAAACAGAAAAAAAAAAAGTCCTGGTATCCCTGCTTCGGGCCCTTTATGAAAGTCTATGCACAAAAAAAGAACACTGTACATATTTTTACATATAGGATTAATAGTATAGGCATGTAGGTGGCATGATTTTTAATCAAAAGGCTTTACTTGTACGCCAAAAGAATAATCATAAAGTAACAATAAATAAAAAGGTGCCAACATTAGCATTAGGAATCCGTTTGTAATATATTGACAACGTCTGGGAATCAAATCCACAAGCTCTCCTTTTGCGGACAAGTCTCTGCGAACTAGGAAGCAAGTACATAAATAGAAACTCAGAAATATGATTGAAAGGCTTTTAAAACTATGACAACATAATTTGGGTTAAATTTTGTCTAAACAGCTTTTAAATGAATCAGACTACACCTGGATAAAACATTTTTAACATTTGAAAACTTTTTTCTGTTTAAACAATCACATAAAGAAAAAAACAACAAAAAAAAAACAAAAATGCTTTAATGACTTGAGGACCAGAGGAGTGTGCAATGCATTGTGAAGCAATGAACTGCCCACACCTCTGGTCCTCAAAGGGTTAAACATTGGTGAACAGGATGGTAGGAGGAAACACACAGCAATTTCTGACAGTGGCCTGACAATAATGTCATGTAAATTTTTTTTTCAGGTACAATACATTTTTAAAAGAAATACAACAACAAAAAAAATCCCCAAATGTCTGCCACCCAGTATTCACTGCAATTTGATGTAGAGTAGGATATTTGCATGTAACTAAAGGGCTCTTCACCCTTCATAGGAAAAGTTAAAGCCACTGCAGAGTTTGCTAGATGTGCTTTTGATCACAAAACATTTTTCAGTCACTCTGAACTTTATGTATAAAAGCAAAGTGAAGCAATTCTAGAGCAAACAGAATGTACTACAGGAAACAACTAATAATTCCCAAAACCAACATTGGTTTGAATGGACGTTTTTAATCTCTCAAATGCTAGGGGGACTCCAATGCAAAACCTCTGTAGCCTACCAAAGGTGGAAATTTTTATTTGTCCCCTACAGTGCAGTTAATCTACTCCATAATCATTTCACTTTGCATTACACACAAGGCCCACATTATTCAAAAGATCCATGGCTGCAAACCGCTAGACAATATTAACATTGCATGTCGCCAGGCGCTGTAACCTTTTGAATAATATTTAGGAAAGCTTTGGGATTTACAGTTACAACCTTAAAATTTTATAGGATTTTCTGTTTTTCTTAATGACAATGTCACTAAAAACTCATGCACGCTGCAAAAAACCTCATGCAGTAGTTATGGTAAACCATCCAAGCAGTTTTTATTCATTAATATTCATAAATACACACAGCAGCTTCATTAGAGAATTTTTTTTCCCATATACTTTTTTTTCCTCTTCGGTTTGAATGTGGGAGATTAGGAGAGCTTTCTTATTTATTTATGTTTGTTTATATCATGGTACAGGATGCAGAGAGCTGCCTCTGGTACTGCTACCTATGTTTACCTGCTAGAAGTAAAAATTAGTTAAGTGAATTATCATATATATTTGCCTCTCTCTCTCATTTTTTTTTCTATTTTTTTTTCATTTTTTGAATGTACACAATGTAACAAGAGTGACAGACCGGAAATTACAATCACCAAAACAAACCCAAAGATAATTGTTTGTCCACTTTCATTGGCAGTTACAGCACAGAGGACATTGTCTGCAAAGGGGGATGTCATCAAAGAGGAGGTGGCGGAGGCTCATTTCCTTTATTACTCTCTTTAAGATTTAGGTTTTCTAAAGCAACATCTAAAGGCATTATATCTACACAACCCATTGCCCCAAAATCAGCTATTTCCCCCCGCTCGTCCTCATCAGAAGAGGAGCTTTCTTCCTGCATCAACGTGGACAGAAGTAACTCCTGAACAAACAGGCTTCGGTCGGCTCGTTCACTTTCTATTGACTGTCGTTCAGCTTCGGTCATTTTGGGATCATTCAGTCTGTTCAAAAGTTAAAAGAGATATGAGTTGCCAAATGCTGTTTGATCTCAGTTGAAGAATATTTACCAATACAAAAAAAGCAAACAAACAAAAACATGTTATTGGCAAAAATCACAGAACAGTGCTTTTGATACTAATGTATAAAATACAGTGAAGACAACGCTTTCCGAATTTTTGGAAAATAAAGATCAAAGTCCATGCTACTCCAGTAATCAGTCTCAGTGTTTCACAAGTTCTAATTACCCACTTCTTCAGGAGTGAAATCTAGGGAAGAGGGTAATTAGAAACCAGGAAGTGTGTATTCTGAAACACCAAGTCAGTGAGAATGTCAAAATCTCCAGACCTGCTGGGGAAAACTCCCTAGAAGATATGGAAGATCGCATGAAGGGGCCCATCAAGCTTCAGGCATGTGTATCTATATATGCATCTATGTGAGTGAGCACTTGATTGCTTTATATCATACTAGTTGAAGAGCCCGTTACATGGGCCACAGTGCCACTGCCAGACGGTTGCGGTGAATTCATGCTCAGCAGAGACTGCCCGTGCCATGGCTGATACTGAGTTGGACGCTCCTTTGGAGCGCCCCGCTCTGTATCAGCCTTGTCACTGGCAGTCTCTACTGCTCATGACTGCAGCACGCGCAGCAGTCTCTACTGAGCATGACTGCGTCGTTACACACATTTTAGAGATTATATAGCATTATTTATTTAAAGTGGAACTACCACCCCTTGTAAACTTTGCCCCAAATAATTACCCATCTGGCGACTAGCTGCTCAGTAGTGCTAGTCACCAGAATTATTACTGCATTATTAAGAACTAGTTGAAGATCCCGTGTACACGGGCCACAGTGCCACCCAGCAACAGCCACGGTACAGTCATGCACAGTAGAGACTGCCCACGCCGTGGCTAAAACGGAGCGGGGCACTCCGAATTCAGACCATAGTCAAGGACTCCATTATCAGCAGCAGTGTGGGCAGTCTGTAGCGTGCACGACTGCAGCGCACGCAGCCATCTCTACTGCGTATGATGGCTTCTGACCAACAATTTAGCGAATTATTATATAGGATTCTATACTGCTCCTGGATGGACAGCCAGCCAGCAAACAGTGCAGACATCTTTCCATAGTGACATCTGCACGCCTGCGATGTCAGTCCCAGCCTGCTCTAGGAGGCGTTGCTAGGAGCCATTCGGCACCAAAAGGGACTAACAGCAAAGGCGCGCAGACGTCACAAAGGAAAGATGTCTGCAATGTTTCCTGGCTGTCCGTCCGGGAGCAGTATAGAATTCTCAGTAACGCAGTAATAATTTTGGCAACTAGCACTATTGAGCAGCTATGGGCAGTTATTTGGGGCAAAGTTTACAAGGGGTGGTAGTTCTGCTTTAAAGGGTAAAGGCACTAATTAGTGCTGTTTCTTTGTCTTTGTTTCATATCATATGTTCCAGTTTGATTGGAAGAAGTCAGCTGGAGAGAGCAACATTTACTGTAATATTCTTTGTTCACCTCCGACTTTGTGTATGGAATCTGATTATGGAAGGCTGTAACAGGGAGTGAGACACTCTATATTTTTATTGCTGAAACTTCGCTGTCATCAGTGCAGGACTGAAAACAAGTTGCAGCACAGCTGATAGGGTGGATTTAAAGGGTTGATGTTTAAATTATTCACATGCACAACATTTGAGGTTGCAATGATCATCACAGCCTCCAATGTCAGGCAGACCATATGGTTATGAGACAGTTATGTATAGCTGAAGTCTACCTAGGCCAGCCATAAGCCACCACGACCCCCCCCCCCCCCAAAAAAAAAAAAAAAAAAATAAAATAATCACCTGGGGTACACAAGGCAGTATAAGAACCTGGAATAAAACCTGGCATATAAATGCCATCACAACTATGTTCGGCATTACATATTTCCACCATCACTAAACACTCCCCTAATCATCATCTACATTCTAAACTCTCCTTTTATTCAAGACTTCAGCAGACCTCCACTATACATTTGGGATCAGTTTGTCAGACTTGCCTCCAAACATTACAACACTCTAATAAGAGGATTTTACTCTTACTTGTTAAATCCTTTTATCTTAGTCCATACAGGTTACTGGTAAATTTGGGTAGGTGATCCACCCCTTTAAGTAGGCAGGAACAATTTTAGAAGTGAATGCAGGGGTGGAGCCCACCTTCCCTCCTTGGCTGAAGCTAGCCAATCAGCTCCAGTAAGATCTGAGACACTAACTTGTGACTAGATAGTAAGAAGGGAAAGAAGACTCCTGTGAGAAGGACCCCCACACGTTCTGCCACAGGAGAGCCAGATATGGTCCCTTGACAGGGTGGGAGACCAGTAACCTGTATGGACTATGAGAAAAGGATTTAACAGGTAAGACTAAAATCCTCTTTTCTCTGTCGTCCAAAACAGATTACTGGTAACTTTGGGATGTCCAACCACTGAGTTTCCCAGAGGTGGGAAGGAAGGCAAGGACCAAGTGCAGGGCCCCCAAAGTCACCAGAGCATATATGAACCATCAGATCAGAGATAGCCCAACAATAACAAATGAAGTGTCAACGGACACTAAACAGGGGTAACAACACCCCAGGAACTGTTACACAGCACAGTGAACTAGAGCCAACAGGGCTCAAAAGTGAAGGAGCACTGAAGAACCGAAAAGAAGATCCTAGACAGGCAAGACTGCCTCCAGGATCTTCCTCCCAAAGCTGGCATCAGCCATTGCCAACACATCAACACGGAAGTGCTTCGAAAAGGTGTGTACAGACGACCAAGTGGCAGCCTTGCACAGCTGATCAGCTGAGGCCTGATTCTTGTAAGCCCAAGAAGGCCTTACCAGAAAGGGAACAGGCTTCTTCCTTAGCTCATAAGCTTTCCGAATAGTGGACTTAATCCAAGATGCAATGGTCACTTTGGATGCAGGTCTCCCTGCCCTGGGACCCTCAGGAATGACGAACAGCGAGTTAGACTATCGAACAGATGTACATAAAACTTGAGACAACGCACCACGTCGCCTCTCCTTGTCATAAGTAGGGTCAGGGCAAAAAGAAGGCACCACAATCTCCTGATTAATGTGGAACTCAGAAACCACCTTCGGGAGAAACCCCTGCAAAGTGCGAAGCACCACCTTGTCTTTGTGAAACAGCAAAAAGGGTGGTCTGCAAGACAGAGCATGCAACTCCGTGACATGGCAAACGGACACAATCGCCAGGAGGAAGGCCATTTTCCACATCAGCAGGCATAGAGGAATAGTAGTGAAGGACTCAAAGGGAGATCCCACTGAGGAGCGGGAGTCATAAAAACAGGACGAGTATGGGCGACGCCCTGGAAGAAAACCTTGACATCAGGAAAAATAGCAATGCACCTCTGAAAGAAAACAGAGAGAGCACATGTCTGAACCTTAAGGGAACTCAAAATGAGGCCCTTATCCACACAGTCCTGCAAAAAAGGCTAGGACCGCAGACAGATCAAAATCCTGAGATAGGTTCCTATGAGCACACCAAAAGAGAAATGTCAGCAGAAGAAAAACACTTCTTCCTCAGTTTCCAAGCCGTCAAAGCTAGACGATGAACATCCTCCTTCCACTGGTAACCCTGTAGAAGAAGACGGCAAGGGAGCCGGAATGGTTCCGCCACTGACAGATCCAGAAGCTCTGGAAACCAAGTCTGCCAAGGCCAGTACGGCGCAATGAGAATGATTGGACAGTGCTCCAGTCTCAGTTTCCTTATCACCCTGTGCAACATGGGGATGGGAAGAAAGATGTGATTCAGAGGAAATAACCAAGGAATGGACATGGCATCCACTGCTAGAGCTAGAGGATCCCTCCAGCGAGAGCAGAACATCGGAATCTTCCAGTTGTGTCTTGTCACCATTAGGTTGATGCATGGAAGACCCCACCTCTGAACAATGAGGTTGAACCCTCTGGGTGCAGTTTCCACTCTCTGCTATCCACAGTGTGTCGACTGAGGACATCTGCCATGACGTTGTCTACGCCGGGAATGTGAACTGCGGATATGGCAGGAACGTGTTCTTCTGCCCAGGACAAAATAGCCTTGACCTCTAACCAAGCTGTGAGACTTCTTGTACCGCCTTGCTTGTTGATGTAAACCACCGCCATGGCATTGTCAGACTGGATCCGGACCGGGCAATCCACCAGCTGGCGTGTCCAGTGGCGAAGGGCATGAAATATCGCCCGAAGCTCCAACACATTGATGGGAAGGTGAGATTCCTCTGGAGACTACCTTTCCTGAGCATTCAGGTGACCCAGAACCGCTCCCCAGCTGGACAGGCTGGCATCTGTCTTCACCCTGGTCCCCTTCAGCAGATTGGAGAGGTTGATCCACCACAACAGACTCAGTTCCACATGAAGAGGTAGGGATACTGACAGCTGCAGGAGGTCCGGCTGACCCCTGCACACCCGAATCACAAACCACTGGAGTTCCCTGGTGTGAGCCATGACAAACGGGACTGCTTCTATGGTGGAGACGAATTTCCTCACTAGAGAGGACAGCTTCTTGGCTGGAACTGGATCGTGAGCCAGAACAGTGGAAACCCTGTGGGCGATTCTGGTAAGCCATCTCACCCGTGAGAAACATCATGCTCTGCTGAGTGTCGAAGAGAAGGCCCAGGAAGACCAGACACTGGGATGGGACAAGATCTGACTTGTCCATGTTGATGATCCACCCGTGATGGGTGAGAGCATGAATGCAGTCCTGAACCTGCTGATGAAGAAGTTCCGCAGAAGGGGCTTTCAGAAGCAGGTCGTCCATGTATGGAGTAACTCTGATGCAGTCCCGATGGAGGACGGATACTAAAGCTCCCAGGACACAGTTGAAAACTTGAAGACCTGTAGCCAGACCAAAGGGAAGAGCTGAAAACTGAAAGTGCCCTTGGTCGCAGGCAAATCTGAGATGCTGCCGACTCTCTGGATGAATGGCGATGTGTAGATACGCGTCCATTAGATCCAGAGAGACAAGGAATTCCCCCAGGGACATAGCAGCAATCACAGTCCTTAGGTATTGAGATCCTTCAAATCCAAAATGGGACAACAGCCGTGGTCCTTCTTGGAGACCACAAAGAGGACTGAGTAAAAATCCATACCTCTGTCACCAAATGGAACAGGTTCCAGAACATCCTTGTCCAAAAGGGCCTGGATAGCACCATTGAACAGAGGGCGTTTCTCTACACCCTGGGGCATATGAGAGGGGAAAAACCAAAAGGGCGGAAGAGAGGCAAAAGGGATCCTGTACCCTTCCGCCACCACCTGTAAAAGCCACGGGTCCACCACTGAATCCTCCCAGACGTTGTGGTAGTGACGCAGACGGCCACCCACAGCCGAGTGGGGACCTGGGTTCGGCGAGTCATGCCGAAGAAGGCTTGGAAGAGACCTTGGGCTTCCATTGCTGTCTGGGCTTGGAGGAGGAATGCGGAGCTAAGGGAACAGCCTGGTTTGCCGGACGCATCTCATTCTGGAAGGAACGAAAAAGCCTATTATGCTTGAGAGGCGTCTTCTTCCTGGGGAACACAGGCAGAAGGGTACTCTTGCCCCCTGTGGCCTCACTAATCAGATCCTTAAGATCTGGCCCAAACAAAGAGGTGCCTTGAAAAAACAATGAGAGCAAAGCTTTTTTGGAAGCAGTGTCAGCAGATCAGATCTTGAGCCAAAGAACTCGTCTGGGAACCATAGACATGGTGGAAACCCTTGCCACCAAACGGATGGCATCAAATAAGGCAGCAGAAACATAGTGCTGGGTCTCAGAAATGTTGGCAAGAAGTTGCAACAAATTCGAAGTACGTGCACCCTGAGGGACAGCCAGGGTGAGCTGTTCAGTCGAGACCGCAATGCCTGGTTCACCCATGCCGCAGCGAATGCTGGACGCATGGCAGTACCAGCAGTGGCAAAAATGGACTTGAGGGAGTCCTCAAGTTTCTTGTCCGTTCAGTCTTTTAGAGCGAAAGCATCAGCAACTGGAAGGGTAGTGTACTAAGATAGCCTGGAGACAGGAGCATCCACGTTGGGGGGGATGAACTCACTGAGCAAGAGCCGCCTCAGAGAAGGGGTAAAGCTTGGCAAACTTCTTGACAACAGAAAGTTTCCTGTCCGGAGACTTCCACTCATCAGACACAAGGCGGTCAAGAGTGGGGTTAGGTGGAAAACAAGTATAGGGCCTTTTAGGCCCCTGAAGTACATCAGAGGGATCCGAAGAAACCTCCTGAACTAAGGGAATGTTTAGGGTAGTTAAGATGGCTTGGATCAAGCCCTCAGCCGAGGGGTCAGAATCAGCCTCAAAGGGGTCCCCAAAAAAAATGAGAGGAGCCCACAGTCAGAACATTCCTCAATATCCGAAGCCACCAACAGTTCCTCCTCAGAGGAATCTGATACGTCAGGTACTCCCTGCGGTTTCGGCAGGGAAGATCTGAGGGAAGAAGGGGTCTGCCAGGAGTGGAAGACCCCCTGTAACTGGGATGGAAAGAGTTGCAATGTAGACCGGAGGTCTCTAGTAGCAGCCTTGAACTCTTGCACCCAAACTGGCTCTAATGCATGGCTGGAGGTCCCTGAGAGAGACTCAGGGACATCAGAACATGCTGGGCATAGATGACCTGAGAATTCTCTAGGTAACCCTGAATTACATGAGGAGCAATGCGCAATAGGGGACACAGAGACCCCAGCATCCTTAGTCTTAGGCCTGGCCCCAAGCTCTAACATTTTAGACATTCTCACAGTGTCAAAATGTTTAAAGTATAAGGAATCACCCAAATACAGTGTGTAAGATGAAAATTTCACCCCAGAAATCTCTAAAGTGCACTGCGTAGGATACTCGTTCAGGAAAAGGCACAAAATGGCTGCTGCGGTGGGAGCCAATCAGAAACGAGCGTGCAAAGCAAGCGCTCATGGGAAATGTAGTTTTCCCAGAAAAAGTACCCCAACAGTGCCCGAAGCTCCCTGAGTCCCCCAACACACATAAATCATTAACCGGATGACAGAGCAATGGCAGACAATTAAAATGAGCCATCTCTGAAGTTGCTACGTTGAGCGGTTGCAGAGATATGTCCCAAACTGTACAGTCCCATAGAAGTGAATGGAGCAATGGTGTCTATGCGGTAAAAGCACGTGGGAACACAAATTTTGCAAAGTTGAAACTGTGAATTAAAACTACATGAAACATCACTAGAACATGTCAGCAGACCCAAAAAAACACTGCACCCAGTAGGGAAAGTGCCAATAAACCCCAAAAAATGCAAAACCAGGAGCTAAAGGGGTAAGTTATCAGAGAAACTTGCTCCAAAACACCCAAAAGACATACAGATAAACCCAATGAGTGCAGTAGTGTGCAATAGGAACTCCAAAGTAAAACCCATGTGCAGAGGAGCACTGTGGGACATGTGGACCTGCAGCACTCAAATGGTTGCTCACCATTCCTGCAGATCTTCTGTCTTCAGATTACCATGTATTAAGAAGAAGCCTCAGTGGGCAACTCCTGAGGAAAGAACTTGAACCAAAGATTTTACCTCCAGGTTTTAAAGGTCCACAAAAGCACCTGGATACTGAGCTAGCCACATCTAAGAGCATTGTCAGTTATGGTAATCCGCCTAATGGTGGTATTCCATATCTAACAGAAAAATAAAAAATAGCAAATCTTACTGGGGCTAGCTGCAGCCAAGGAGGGAAGGTAGGCTCCAACTCTGCATTCACTTCTAGAATTTTTCCTGTCTACTTAAAGGAGCAGATTGCCCACCCAAAGTTACCAGTAACCTGTATTGGACGACAGAGAAAAAATGATATTCAAAGAGGGTTAATCTCAATACCACCTCAAGGCATCTCTAAATTTCCCACTAGACTTCATTTATAAGATAAAATCAGTGATACTAAGAGTAACTGAAATAATTCTGGAGTCAATCTACTGTATCAAAAGGAACAAATACAAATTCCATTGACTTAAATGGGGCTTTTAATCTCTGAAATGCTAGACAGATCTCCAGTGCATTGCAAAGAAACCTCTTTAGCATTCAGGGGTTATTAAATTAATGAGAGTCTATGGATTTTGATTTCTTCACTATGGCACAGTTGATATAATACAAAATTATTTAAATTCTTCTATAATGGAATCCAGCTCATTTGTACTAGATTAATGGAACATTAGACGCTTAATGTGATAGTCTGTAAGAGTGCATTTGTTAGGGTGCATTTAAATATTTTACAATTTTGTTTTATTGCATTTTATATATAACTAATAGTGTGAGTCTGCATTGCCAGTCTATTTTTTATCCATGTATTCAGATACGTACATATACATACATAGACACACATCACACACACCCCTTTATGCCTCTTAACCAGAGTCTGTGAATAGCGTTGTCATTATGCAGTCATTACAGGGGCAGTATCATCATTTTGTTGTGCTAACTGTAGAACTCATACATTGGTTTAACATTCAGTTGGTTAAATCTTTCATTTAAATAAATGGGAATTTTTAAATGTGTTTGCCGCCTATATTGTATTTGGTTTGCATCACAATTGCTCCACTTTTCTTTATTCATATGGATAACTGTCAATCCAGGTTTTTCCCCCGTCTGCCATTACTTAACCCCTTGAGAATCAGAGGTATTTGTAACACGGTACATCGCCAAGGGTTTAATTTGTTCCATGTAGCACCTCATGGGCTGTGGTTCCATGAAATCTGCTTTTCCAAAGGTACTGTCAACCTGTTATTATTTTAGTGTTCAGAAATGTATGTGAGCCATATATGCATCTATGTATGTACGTATGTGAGACATGCCTGTATGTGACACATGTGAGACATATGTCTATATGTGAAACATGTTACGCATGTATGTGAGACATGTCTATCTGTAAGAAATGTATGTGAGACCTATATATATATATATATATATATATATATATATATATATATATATATATATATATATATATATATGTGTGAGACATGTAATTATATATGCAAGATGTATGTGAGACCTGTATGTGTGTGAGCCATCTATGTATGTACGTATGAGACAAGTATGTATGTAAGGGATCTATGTATTTGTATTTCTGATACAGTTATGTATGTATATATATGACACATGTAACTGAATAAAAGTGATCTCCTATAGGTGCACTGAACCTAGCAGCATACAGTCAGGTCTATACAGGGGGACAGTCAGTCAGGTCTGTACAGGGGGACAGTCAGTCAGGTCTGTACAGGGGGACAGTCAGTCAGGTCTGTACAGGGGGACAGTCAGTCAGGTCTGTACAGGGGGACAGTCAGTCAGGTCTGTACAGGGGGACAGTCAGTCAGATCTGTACAGGGGGGCAGTACGGGGGACAGTCGGTCAGGTCTGTACATGGGCAGTCAGGTCTATACAGTGGGCAGTATGGGGGACAGTCGGTCAGGTCTGTACAGGGGGACATTCGGTCAGGTCTGTACAGGGGGACAGTCAGGTCTGTACAGGGGGGGGGGGGGGGGGGTGGGGGGGGGGGGGGAGTATGGGGGGGACAGCCGGTCAGGTCTGTACGGGGGACAGCCGGTCAGGTCTGTACGGGGGGACAGCCAGTCCAGGTCTGTACGGGGGGACAGCCAGTCAGGTCTGTACGGGGGGACAGCCAGTCAGGTCTGTACGGGGGGACAGCCAGTCAGGTCTGTACGGGGGGACAGCCAGTCAGGTCTGTACGGGGGGACAGCCAGTCAGGTCTGTACGGGGGGACAGCCAGTCAGGTCTGTACGGGGGGACAGCCAGTCAGGTCTGTACGGGGGGACAGCCAGTCAGGTCTGTACGGGGGGGACAGCCAGTCAGGTCTGTACGGGGGGACAGCCAGTCAGGTCTGTACGGGGGGACAGTCTGTCGGTCTGTACAGGGGGACAGTCAGGTCTGTACGGGGGGGGGGGGGGGGGAGTATGGGGGGACAGCCGGTCAGGTCTGTACGGGGGGACAGCCGGTCAGGTCTGTACGGGGGGACAGCCGGTCAGGTCTGTACGGGGGGACAGCCGGTCAGGTCTGTACGGGGGGACAGCCGGTCAGGTCTGTACGGGGGGACAGCCGGTCAGGTCTGTACGGGGGACAGCCCAGTCAGGTCTGTACGGGGGGGACAGCCAGTCAGGTCTGTACGGGGGGACAGTCTGTCAGGTCTGTACGGGGGACAGTCTGTCAGGTCTGTACGGGGGGACAGTCTGTCAGGTCTGTACGGGGGGACAGTCTGTCAGGTCTGTACGGGGGGACAGTCTGTCAGGTCTGTACAGGGGGACAGTCTGTCAGGTCTGTACGAGGGGACAGTCTGTCAGGTCTGTACGGGGGGACAGTCTGTCAGGTCTGTACGGGGGGACAGTCGGTCAGGTCTGTACAGGGGGACAGTCGGTCAGGTCTGTACAGGGGGACAGTCGGTCAGGTCTGTACAGGGGGACAGTCGGTCAGGTCTGTACAGGGGGACAGTCGGTCAGGTCTGTACAGGGGGACAGTCGGTCAGGTCTGTACAGGGGGACAGTCGGTCAGGTCTGTACAGGGGGACAGTCGGTCAGGTCTGTACAGGGGGCAGTCAGGTCTATACAGTGGGCAGTATGGGGGACAGTCGGTCAGGTCTGTACAGGGGGACAGTCGGTACAGACCTGACTGTCACCCTGTACAGACCTGACTGTCCCCCTGTACAGACCTGACCGACTGTCCCCCTGTACAGACCTGACCGACTGTCCCCCTGTACAGACCTGTACAGACCTGACCGACTGTCCCCCTGTACAGACCTGTACAGACCTGACCGACTGTCCCCCTGTACAGACCTGACTGACTGTCCCCCTGTACAGACCTGACTGACTGTCCCCCTGTACAGACCTGACCGACTGTCCCCCTGTACAGACCTGACTGTATGCTGCAAGGTTCAGTGCATCTATAGGAGATAATTTATATTCAGTTACATGTGTCACACATACACATACATAACTGTATCATAAATACAAATGCATAGATCCCTTACATACATACTTGTCTCATACGTACATACATAGATGGCTCACACACATACAGGTCTCACATACATCTGGCATATATAATTACATGTCTCACATATAAAATATATACATATATATATATATATATATATATATATATATATATATACACATACATGTCTCACATACATTTCTTAAAAACAGATATGTCTCGCATACATGCTTAACATGTTTCACATATAGACATATGTACAGACCTGACTGACTGTCCCCCTGTACAGTCCTGACTGTCCCCCTGTACAGTCCTGACTGTCCCCCTGTACAGTCCTGACTGTCCCCCTGTACAGACCTGACTGTCCCCCTGTACAGACCTGACTGTCCCCCTGTACAGACCTGACTGTCCCCCTGTACAGACCTGACTGTCCCCCTGTACAGACCTGACTGTCCCCCTGTACAGACCTGACATTACAGGGGGACACTCAGTCAGGTCTGTACAGGGGGACAGTCAGGTCTGTACAGGAGGACAGTCAGGTCTGTACAGGGGGACAGTTCCGCCTGTACAGGGGGACAGTAAAGTTCATGGAGTACAGAGGGAGTGTAGTCGCTAAAGGGGGCAGTCATTTCTGTGCACACAAAAGCCCAAGTATCGCTTATGTCCTATGTGGAACACACCAGAACCTGGGGATATACCAAAGCATCCACCAAGATTCTGGGGAAGAGAAAAACCCATCAACACACAGACCAGTTCTAACAAAGCCAAAACATCAAATCAGAAAAACAGAACCAACAGTTTACAAAGAAAAAACATCCAGGATAGCTAGAAACGGACAATAGACTAGACTGTAGTACCTTCAGACCAAGACTGACTTTACCTGGACCCAGAAAGCACAGGAACCATAGGGATATACCAAACAGATCCACCAAGATTAGCAAGATTATGGGATCAACAGCCAAAGAACCAAACTAGTACAACGTGAACTTCAGGTGTCAATGGACACCAAATAGAAAACCAAATAGAAGGTGACAAGCAGCAAACCAACAGGGTTCTGATCTCAGGAAATGCAAGAAAAATTTTGGCCACAAAGCCACTTTCAGCCAAGGCCAGCATATTCACATGGTTATTTTTTACAAAATTGTGCCCACTGTCCTGGTGCAATGCGCTGTGACCCCAAAGGGTACAGGTTTTTTCCTAAGCACATAAGCCTGGTGAATAGTCACCTTAACCCAGGAAACATCGGTAACCTCAGATGCAGCATGGGCCACTCACAGGCTATTAGGAAGGGCAAAAAGGTACTTCCAAGTACCTGATCACATTTAATATATGAAGTACTTGCTCTATTAGGAGGAGCTGGACAGAAGGAAGAAGGAATTTTCTGGTTGTCAACCTTGTTCGAAATAACACATAGGGTGTTCACAAAACCACCGTACCTGGGTGAAATATACAGAAAGGGAGGCTTACATGATGAAGGCTGCAGAATGGGTACCTGCCCAAACAAACACACTGGCTAGAAGAAACACTATCTCATGCATCAAAATACTCAGAAAAGCTGAAAAAAGATTTAAATGGAGGCTCCTGGAGCACTACTAATGCCAGGATCTCACAGAAGGGTGGCATCTTGAAACACAGGGTGGGCATGAGCCAACACTTGGACAAAACCTAATACATCAGTGAGCAAGGCATTGCGCTGCTGGAATACAGCAGAAATCTGACACAAAGAGGGTAGTCAGACAAGCCAAGTCATACACAGTTCAGGTAGTCAGCCAGAGCCACAGGTCTGCACCAGACTGGGTGTCCACTATAAGGATAAGACAAAGGAATAGTCAGACAGAGCCACAGGTCAGCACCAGATTGGATGGAAGACAAGCCAGGTCATACACAGAGCCCAAGGTAATAGAACTGCTTTGAACAACAACACAAGGGCAACTGAGTCAGACTCAGGCTGCCCTTTAATCCCCTCCTCAGGAAGTAGGTAGGAGGAGCAGGCTCAGAGGAAGGAAGTAGGTAGGTGGAGACTACAGGAAGCATGGCATAAAACAGAGGCCTGCTTCACTCTGAAGCCTTGCGCCTGCAGATGAAGCGTGGAATGACGCCAATCATCGCTGGAAACAAGGTAAGCTGTGATACCAATCTTATGCAGTGCATACTGAAGTAAAAAAGGAAGACCATCAGCATATAACCTCCTCTTCCCATGCCCTATATCCCAGGAAAAACTGATTTATGAGTAATATATTCACCAGCCAATAAACTTTTCAAAATAGAGCAGTGGTTCTCCAGCCACTTTACAATCGTGCATCCCTGATAATGGAGGAGACAGGGGGTCCACTGGGTCACTGCTATGCAGTTTCAAGTTAGAAAAGACCAATAAATCTCTTAAAGGCACCACGGCCCCAAAAACCAAAGGTGCATTACACACACGTTAAAAAAATAGAAAATAAGCAGACGTTTAAAAACAACCAATAAGAGGATTTTAGTCTTACCTGTTAAATCCTTTTCTCTTCGTCCATACAGGTTGCTGGTAACTCTGGGAGGCGATCTGCCCCTTTAAGTAGGCAGGAACATTTCTCTGGAAGAAAACCTTGACATCAGGAAGGATAGCAATGCGTTTCTGGAAAAAGACAGAACCGCCGAAGACTGAACCTTAAGAGAACTCAGACTGAGTCCCTTGTCCACACCGTCCTGCAAAAAGGACAGGACAGTGGGAAGATCAAAGTCATGAGACAGATTCCTGTCAGCACACCAAGACACAAATGACGACCAGACACGGTGATAGACCTTGGAAGAAACAGGCTTACGGGCACTAAGCATAGTAGACACCACAGCAGAAGAAAATCCTTTTTCTTCCTTAAAATCGAGGATTCAACCTCCAGGCCGTCAAATTGAGCCGATGGACATCTTTCTTCCACAGGTAACCCTGCAGAAGACGATCCAGACGAGAGGGGAGCAGAAAGGGCTCCGCCACGGATAGGGCCAGAAGCTCCGGATACCAGGATTGACAAGGGCAATCCGGAGCAATCAGGATGACCGGACAACATTCTGGTTTTTCTGTAACACCCTTATCAACATTGGGAGAGGAGGAAAGATGTAGGCCAGAGGGAATGTCCAAGGAATGGACATTGCATCGGCAGCCAGAGCTAGAGAGTCTCTCCACCAAGAGCAAAACACCAGAACCTTCCTGTTATGACTCGTTGCCATCAGATACACTTGGGGCATCCCCCATCTCTGAACAAAGAGTTGAAACACCTCGGGATGTAACTCCCACTCTCCGCTGTCGACTGTGTGACGACTGAGGAAGTCTGCCATGATGTTATCTACGGCTGGAATGTGCACTGCGGAAATGACAGGAACATGAACCTCTGCCCAGGACAGAATGCCCTTGACCTCTAACCAAGCGGCGAGACTTCTTGTTCAGCCTTGTCTGTAGATGTAAGCCACTGCCGTGGCATTGTCGGACTCCACTCGGACTGGACAATCTTCCAGTTGAGATACCCAAAGACGCAGGGCATGAAATATCGCTCGAAGTTACAAGATGTTGATTGGGAGAAGGGACTCCTCTAGAATAGCTCCCCAGTCCGAAAGACTGGCATCCGTTATGACCGTGGTCCAGTAGGGAATCAGACAGGATCTCCCTTTCAGCAGATTGGAAAGGTCCAGCCACCACTCCAAGCTCAGCTCTACATGAGGAGGAAGTGCACATCTGTATCACAAACCTCCGGAGTTCCCTGGTGTGTGCCATGGCGAATGGAACCGCCTCTATTGTGGAAATGAACTTCCCCACCAGAGAAGACAACTTCTGAACTGGGATCCGATCCCGAGATAGAATCGCTGAAACCCTGTGGGCGATTTGATGGGCTACCTCGTCCGGTAGAAACACCATGCTCCTCTGAGTATCAAACAGAAGACCCAGGAAGATCAGTTGCTGGGATGGGACAAGATCCGACTTGTCCAAGTTGACAATCCAACCGTGATGGGTGAGGACTTGAACGCAGGTCTGAACCTGCTGATGAAGAAGGTCCACAGAGGAGGCTTTCAAAAGCAAGTTGTCCATATAGGGAGTCACTCTGATGCCGTCCCGGTGGAAAACGGATATCAAGGCCCCCAGAACTCGTTGGAAAACCTGAGGGGCCGTCGTCAGACCAAATGGAAGAGATGAGAATTGAAAATGACCCCTGTCGCAGGCAAACCGCAGGTACCGCCTGCTCTCCTGATGAATTGGGATGTGCAAATACACATCCTGAAGATCTAGAGAAGCCAGGAACTCCCCCAGAGACATTGCAGCGATCGCTGTGCGCAGAGACTCCTGACGATAGCGAGTCTTGATCACAAAGGAGTTTAGATCTTTCAGATCGAAATTAGGGCGGCATCCGTTGTCCTTTTTGGTCACCACAAGGAGGTTTGAGTAAAATCCTGAAGCCCTGTCCAAAGGAGGCACCGGCTCCAGGACATCTTTGTCCTGAAGAGCCTGAACAGCTCCTCCTAACAGGAGGCATTTCTCGATGTCCTGAGGAGAACAAGAAAAATGAAAGCGAAAAGGAGGAAGAGAAAAGAAAGGGATCTTGTATCCCTCTGTCGCCGCCTGTAAAACCCATCGGTCCAATACAGAATCCTTTCAAGTCCTGCGAAAGAGTCACAGACGACCACCCACAGCGGGATGTGGACCCAGGTTCGGTGAGTCATGTCGAAGCAGTCTTGGGGGCCGTGGGCTTGAGGGCAGCCTTGGGCTTCCATTGCTGCTTGGTCTTGGTGGAGGGACGCGGAGCTGATGGAACCGCCTGGTTCATCGAACACGTCTCAGTCTGAAAGGAACAAAAGGATTGGTTATGCTTAAACGGTAATTTCTTCTTAAAGACCAAGGTTAGAAGTGTACTCTTACCCCCAGTGGCCTCGCTAATTAGATCCTTAAGATCAAGCCCAAACAAGGAAGTACCCTGAAAAGTTAGAGAAAGCAAGACTTTCTTGGAAGCAATGTCAGCAGACCAAATCTTGAGCCAAAGCGCACACCTGGCCACCACAGAAGTAGTAGAAGCCCTTGCCATCATGCGGACGGCATCAAAAGCATCAGCAGAGACATAGTGTTGCGCTTCAGAGATATTGGCAAGAAGAAGCAATTTCTCCGAAGTAGGCGCATCTTGACGGACAGCCATAGTGAGTTGTTCAGTCCAGACTGCAACAGCCCGGTTAACCCACGCAACAGCAAACGTTGGGCGCATAGTGGTACCAATAGAAGCAAAAACAGACTTGAGGGAAACCTCAATTTTCTTGTCATTCCTGTCTTGCAGAGCAGAAGCATCAGAGACTGGTAAAGCAGTAGATTTAGATGGTCTAGAAATGGGAGCATGCACCTTAGGAGGATGAACCCATTTAGCCAGCTCAGCTTCAGAAAAGGAATAAAGCTTAGCAAATTTCCTGGACACAGAAGCAGACTTGTCCAGGTTTTTCCATGCGTCAGAAACCAAACGGTCAAGAGTGGGGTTACGAGGAAAATAAGTAAGGGTCTTAAGCAGGCTCCTGAAAAACATCAGAGGGATCAGAACGGACCTCCTGAACCAAGGGAATGTTGAGTGTGGTTAATACAGCCCTTATCAGGCCCTCAGCAGAGCGTTCAGGATCAGCTTCAAATGGGTCCCCAAGGGACCTGGAAGACTCCAAAATAGTACCATCCTCAACATCCAAATCTTGCAACAATTCTTCCTCAGAAGAATCTGACACATCAGGTTCTCCCTGTGGTTTAGGCAGGGAGGATCTGATAGTAGAGGGGGTCTGCCATAATTGAAGTGCCCCCTGTATCTGGGATGGAAAGAGTTGTAAAGTGGACCTAAGGTCCCTAGTCGCAGCCTTAAACTCTTGCACCCAAGCTGGCTCAATAGCATGGATGGAAGTCCCTGTGTTGCTGTCAGGAACTTCAGAACATGCTGGGCATAAATGACCAGAGCACTCTCTAGGTAGCCCTGCGTGACAGGAAGAGCAATGCGCAATGGGAGATACCGATACCCCAGCCTCCTTAGTCTTAGGTCTAGCCCCAAGCTCCAGCAATATAGACATTCTCACAGTGTCAAAATAACCAACTGTACAGCAAATCACCCAATTGTAGTGTGTAAGATTAATATTTCACCCCAGAAATGCTAAATATAGACTTATCTGGCAGGTGAAGGGTTAATCTGCAGAGGAGAGAAGGAGAGTCCAAGTCCTGCGTAGGATACTTGTTGAGAAAGGCTCCCAAAATGGCTGCCTTGGTGGGAGCCAATCAGAAAATAGGAGCGAATCAAGCGCTCATGGGAAATGTAGTTTTTCCTGAAAAGTACCCCAAAACAGTGCCCGAAGCCCCCCAACACACTTGAACTATAAACTGGATGATAGAGCAAGGGTAGGCAATTAAAATGAGCCCACTCTGAAGTTGCTGTGTGAAGTGGTTGCAGAGATACGTCCCAAACAGTGTTGTCCCATAGAAAGTAAATGGAGCAATGTCGTCTATGCGGTAAAGTGAGCCTTAAAGGTGCAGTGCACAATTTTAACAAAAGTTAAACTACAAGTTAAAAACATGAAAAACATACAGGGAACATGTGTGCATACTAAGAAAACACTAACCCAGTAAGGAAAGTGTCAGAAACCTCCACCAAAACATGTCAAACCAGCAGGCAAAGGGTTAAGTTACCACACAAACCTGCTCCAAAAACCCAACAGACATACACATATATACCTAATGAGTGCAGGAGTGAACAGTGAGAACTCCCAAATACAAGCCCAGCAAAGGGACACTGTGGGACAAGTGGACCGGCAGCACTCAAAGGGTAGCTCACCTTTCCTGCAGATCTTCTGTCTTCAGATTACCATGCAGCAAGAAATTACCTCAATGGCTAATCCCTGGGGAAGCACTTGTACCCAAGATTTTCCCCCTCAGGGCTTAAGGTCCACCAAAAAGCACCTGGATACTGAGCTAGCCACATTGGAGGACATTGTTAGTCATGGTAATCCGCCTAATGGTGGTATTCCATATCTGACAGAAAATAAAAAAGAAACTAAAACTAACAAAAAATGTTCTCCACCTGGTGTTGTCACACCCAGGAACAAATCATTCTGGAGATAGCTGGCTAAGCTGCAGCCTAGGAGGGAAGGGAGGCTCCACCCCCCTGCATACATTTAGAGAAATGTTCCTGCCTACTTAAAGGGGCGGATCGCCTCCCAGAGTTACCAGTAACCTGTATTGGACGACAGAGAAATGAACAATATGAAATAAAACAATAAACTGTAAGACAGTGAATGGACTTGAGTTCAACTTAAGTAAAATGAAAGAACAAGAATTAAAAATGAATTAATCCATGGGAATAAAAAAGAATTAAAATGAAGTAAAATGAATGAATGTCTCCCTCTGGTAAAGGAGATGGAGAGTGGGACAGACAGAGATGTACAGAGTGCCAGTCCAGCCAACGTATTACAGATAATGGAAATGTGGCTGCCAGACAGACATCAAGGGCATACTCACAGGACCTGTGCACTCTGAATTCATGAAAGCATGCCCTCTTCAGTCCCCTTTGTACCATACAAAATTCTGTTCAGACCATCTAAACAGAGGAGAGTGCTGATAAAGCAAGCCATCCTCAAACAGACCCAGGTCCCTTAAGTCCGGATTTTTTTGGAAGCCAGAGATAGCAGCCCTCCTAATACGGGATTATACAGCCCCATCTTACAGACAAAAAAGAAGGCCAACGCCCACTCCATGGAGGACAAAAACGTTATTAAACGGAATTAAACTGGTGGGGGTAAAGTGAAGCAGGGAGGGAGGGTCCGCTTCTGAGAGCCTTTTACTGCAAGTACACTGTCCTCCTGCAGCAGAATAGTTTAACCCATGGTTCCTGTGTTCTACACAAACGATGTAAGAGAAGTTACCCTTTATGTTATGTGGCACAGTGTGGTATTTTGTGCCAGTTCCAAGCACAGTATACTAATCAGTTCTGTTCTAGGTTATACGTGTTGTTTGCCGTGCTATTACAAATGCACCCATTATGTGGCTTGATTCATTCATAGCACACAGTGTGGTAATAATATTACCACTGAAACTAATTAGCATAATGTGCACACCACTGTGAGACTAACAAAAACATTTTCAAAAACTAGAGTAAAATTCTCCACCAGTAATTTGACTGCTTAGGCTGAAAGATCTATCTTAAGACCACACCGTACATCCTATATGCCAAATTTAGGCTTTTAACAGAGCTTGAGGTACATAATACTGAAGTGTATTTATAAGCTCATTTCATTTTCTGGTATTCATGCCGCTTTAAATCTGCTTTTGATATCCTTCTAGAAGTGAAGTGCAGTATTGATTCCTGCTTAAATTCTACATACCTTGTGAGGAGAAACTGTGAATTCTGTATAGTTTGTTGATTATTTTCTGTATTCGATATGTTGGTTGCTGCTGTTGATTGTGTAATTGTGGTGGTAACATTACTTGTATTGTTGCGCCTAGTTGCATTGCGTGCCGTTTCCAGCTGTTGCCGTGCTGCCTGTGCTTGTTGCCTTTCTAACTGCAATTGCATTTGCAGCTGCTGTAGCTGGGAGGCGGAGGGGCCCGAGGAGTTGAGCTGCCCTCCTGTTGAACGTCTCACACCTGATAACTGTGATAATAATTCTGTCCAAGGAAAAAGTTGGTAAAATAAGTTATGCTATGTATCAATTTTTGGTGTTCTAGGACACAACAATAAGGGAACTGGGCAACATTCTATGTATTTACATAATAAGAGCAACACTAACAACTAATAAAAAAAAAACAAAAAAAACAACACAACATAATCTGGGCAGAAAATGCAAAGGCCACTATGAACTAGCAGAATTAGTTTTAGAAATCACTATTTAATTCGTACCAGGGCAGACATAATTCACTGTTGCTGGACTTCAGTCACTTCCAACATGAAAATGTCCTTCTTTTGAAATATGACTATAATGTGACGAGACTGGAGTCCTTGAGTCCTGCAACAAACAATCATGTCTACCTCCATAGATATGTTACCCAGTACCAGTCAGATTCCTTTTGATAATCAAACCATGCATAATTAATTCAGAGAGTCTGCTCAGATAATGGTTAAGTGGTTGTTTATTAATAAAAGGCGTTAATGTCGCTTTAATGTATGCCTATTGGACAATTCAGCTCCTCAGCAAGAAGTCTACATGCAATGTATTCCACATCCTATATAATAATTTGCAAGGATGTTTGTCACGATGCAGTCATGCGCAGTAGAGACTGCCCCAGTTCGGGCAGTCTTTACTATGCATGATTATATTGTGTGAATAAGGAGAAGCAAGAATCGCATGGAGCAGTAAGGTAGCGGCCTTTTAACCCTTTGAGTGCCAGAGGGGTACACTCAAAGGGTTAACATTACTCGGACCTTGGCCCGTGTATACTGGCTGTTACACTAGTATCTGATAAAGGATCTAGAAGTTAAAAGCAGCAGCCATTCAATCATAACATTTAAATCTTTTAACCTCTTGCCAAATTAACGTAATGAGTTACTGATGTCACATCTTTGACTATATTTGCCTCCTGAATAATCACTAGTTACAGAGTAATCTAACTTTTAACATCCCACTCCACCTGATATCAGCCTTCTCTCCTGCTAAGGAGCTGGACAATGTGAAAGAGCAGTTGCCATGGCAACCTGACCAGCTTTCACTCACATAGTGTCTTTTTTGTCAGTAGTTTTAATGCCTCCTGTGAACTGTCTAAGCTTCAGTCAGTGCTCAGGATGTATTAATCCTACTTATAAAGAGACAAATGTCTTTTGTGTGAGTGACCAGGTGGGCAGGTTGCCACAGCAAGATGTTAACTGGCTTTTCAGACAGTTCTCAGGACAACCGGCTGACATGGGGGAAAATGGGATGGGGATTTTAAAATCAAAATAGATCTGAAGTTTGAGAGTTCATAAAAATGATTTAATACTTTATACAATGCACTGACAAATATGTTTTATTCATTTCTACCCCTTTAAAGAAAATGAGTTGCAAGAAGAGCAACATATCTTATAACTTTGTCCTGCTACTCACACAGATCATTCACAAATACTTTTAGGACATTTTAAGAACGATGATCAAGTGTATTTGACTGTCTAATGTATGATATGGTTTAGCTAGAAATCAGAGTAAGTAGGTAGAGGTAATTTACAAATACAAATACTCCCTCCCCTATTAAATTGCATGGGATATTGTAGCCCAAACTATACACTAACTTTGGAGACTCCGTTCACAAAGAAATCATTCAGAGAGGCCATTAGGATTTTCTGCCCAATTAAGTTGAGGTTTATTATCAGGAGGAGTTAGTGTTCCTTCAATTGAAGTGACTGGGTCCTTGATCGATCCGCCGGTACTCAATCAGGTATAACCAGACAACATGTACTGCTGGCAGCTCAAGGAACAGAGTTGGATCTCCCTGTTTAGGGCTCATTTATTCTGATCTAACCCACTAAAATGGAGTATTTGAGAAAAATAACAATTCAATGCATAACGAACCAGCACTTATCCAACAGATATGTTTTTGAACATTTCATTTGTTCTTGATGTCTTACCTGCTATAGGATCCATGGCTTCCCTATTACTTGGAGAGTATGAGCTCTGTGAGGATGAAAGCCCTCCAGTGGAACTGCTAGTAAAGTGCATGTTTGTTCTTCGAGCTCGAGGCCCTCCTAACCCCCGACCAGGATGAAACATCCTTCGTACATGCCGAACTCCACTGGATTCATCGTGACCAAAAGTTAAGATGATTTAACAAGTGAACATACTGAAATGCATAAATAACCAAGATAAGAACTGGAAAAAATATTTTTATTTCCAGAGACCAGGTTTATTTCATTTATTTAAGCAATTAATTTTAATAACTATCAGTGGTCTCTAATCATGTAATGTGCAGAGTGATAATGAAAGTAAGTTGTAATGTATTTAGATTCTTTTATAATGAAAGTTTGAGCATTGAGTGATGCTTAAAATAGGATTTTAGTGTTCTTACCTGTCAAATTCTTTTTCTCTTTAGTCCATATGGAACACAGGTACCATGGGGTTGAGTCCCTACTCCTGGAGGGCAGCGCACATCACAAAAAAAACAGGGTTTTTGGGGTAGAAACTCCCTCCTCCTCAACCACCACCTACAATCTCCCAGAATTCATGTGACAAAATAGCCACAAGTGAGGAAAATAAGCAGGTAAGAAGAAAAGAAAATTTCCCAAGACTAAGAAGACTCCTCTGCCTGGGAAAGCAACACAGGAAAGGTTTTTTTCTCCAGGTGGAAGACCTGTGTACCATTTGGACTAAAGAGAAAAAGATTTAACTGGTAAGAACACTAAAATCCTATTTTCTCTTCTGTCCAATATGGAACACATGTACCATGGGGATATACCAAACCTAGGATTCCTGGGCAGGAAAAAAGAAAAAGACCTCCAACACACCCCCATGATAGAGTTCCCTAGAAGTATTTAGAATCTGAATAAACACAAAAACAAGTGTCAATGGATACTCAAATAGCACAGTATATCACACAAGAGCCAACAGGGCTTAAACAACTACTGAACAACTGGCAGTTGAAAAAGGAATAAACAGACCCGTAAACAGGCAAGACTGCCTGAAGGACCTTTCGGCCTAAACTGGCCTCAGATGAGGCAAAGACATTGATGCTGTAGTGTTTTGTGAAGGTATACAAGGAAAACCAGGTCACAGCCTTGCACAGCCGTTTAGCCGAGGCCTGGTTCTTGTAGGCCCAGGAAGCACCCACAGGTCTAGTGGAATGCACTGTGATCTGATCCTCCTGATCATGTATGCTTGGAGTATGGTAATCTTGATCAAAGAGGCACTGGTTACCTTGGAAGTGGTCTGACCAGTTATGGCACCCTCAGGGATGACAAACAGAAAAGGTTTACAAAAAGGCTTTAGTACAGTACACATAGAACGTAAGGCAGCGCACCATGGGGAACAGATGGTGATCTCCCTCCTGAGCATATGCAGGATTAGGACAATAAGTACAACAATCTCCTAAATAATGTGGAATTCGGAGACAAACTTAGGAAGAAACTCATGAGAAGGTATGATGTGCCTTCTTATCTGGTGAAAAAACGGGAATAGAGGTTTGCAAGACAGAATCAACTGTCAAGAGAAAAGCCATATTCAAAATTAGCTGAAGCAAAGAGATAGAAGTTAAAGGCTCAAAGGGGGGGGGGGGTTCTGAAGAACACCCAAAGCCTAGATTAAGATCCCACAGAGGTGTGGGCTCCCTAAAAGAGGGAAAAGCATAAGCCACTCCCTCTAGGAAAACTTTCATGTCTGGGATGATGGCAATTTGTCTTTGAAAAAAAATGGAGAGGGCAGATTTCTGAACCTTGAGAGAGCTGAACCTGAGACCCTTGTTAACTCCATCCTGGAGAGAGGAGAGCACCAAAGGGAGGTCAAAGACCTGTTGGGACATGTTCTTGTCTGCACAACACTGGTGGACCAGACCTATAGTAGCCTTAGAACAGACCAGCATTCGCTCCTGGATCACGCGGAGATGATCTCAGTGGAAAATCCCTTCCATTCAGAATAGTGGCTTCAAGAACCGTGTTGTCAAAGCCAACCCATATACATCTTCATACCACAAGAGACCCTAGAGTAACAAATTCTGGCTGGGAGGCAGTCAATCGGCTCCCGAATGAAAAAACTGACCAGCTACAAAAACCACTCCCTCCCGGGCCAGAATGGAGCAATCAGAATGACCAATGCCATGTCTATTCTGATATTCCAAAACACCCTGAGGATGAAAGCAATAGGAACACATAGGAGAGATGGACACTGCATCCATCTCGAAGGGCAGGAGGTTGCCCGTGCGAGAACAGAACTTCGGAACCTTCCTGTTCTCCGTGGTTGTCATCAGATTTATCACTGGGACCCCCTGTGTTGAAATATCAGGTAAACCACTTCTGGATGGAGTTCCCAGGTCCTGGATCGCCATTTAGGCGACTTAGAAAGTCTGCCAGCATGTTTTCCATCCCTGGAATGTTAACAGCTGGAACATCTGCTTCCACCCAGCTGGGGATATTCTTCATTTCTCTCTCCTGGTTATCTCACTGTGAGTTGCCACTTTGCTACCGACCTAAGGGTATTCCTCTGAAATTCCTTCATGTGAAACTGAGTAAGGAACCCGCTTCCAGAACAGACACTAAGTGACCCATGACATAGATGTAGTCCTTGATTGTAGCCGACTGCCACTCCAGCGCCTGAGCTATGTCCTGGAACAGAATCTGAATCTTCTGCTCCGGAGGGTGTAGCGCCACACATCCAGGAACAGCAGGACCTGGGATGTCCACTATCTAGTAAAAACTAGAGTAGATGTCCCCACAACAGTGATAAAACCCGAAATACCCAGCAAATGTACTTATCTGGTATGAGAAGGGTTAATCTAGAAGACAGCTAGGAGAGTCTGCCTCTGCATAAGATAAACAAGAAAGAAGTAAGATGGCCTCTAGAAAATGACAGCCAATCAAAAGAAAGCCAGGAAACAGGCCTTGTGGGAAATGTAGTCCTCTCTGCTTCCTAGCAACAGTTAAAACTACAGCTGCGGCCCACAGCAGGCCCCCTGGTCACTCAGAAAGTGGACTGGATGACATGGCATGAGAAGACAAGAAGACAGAGCCCTCTCAGACCATTGTAGCCCAAACCGTTGCAGGGCTATGCCCCAGAAAATGTTTCCCCATAGAAGTCAATGGAGCAAAGATGGCAGCAGACAGGCTCCGATTTTTAAAGGGGCCTCTGCACTTAAATCGATCTACCTAGAAAAGTACTGCAAGAAACCCAAAACCCCAAGGAATACCTGGGGGAAAGTAAAAAGTAAGATCTTACCAGCATGGCATAGCAGCCATCCATAATCCAAAGCCCCTCTAGAGAATAGAGCAGACCCCCTAATAAGTACCAGAGAACAAGTCATGCTCACATCAGCTTCTTGTCCACAAAGCACCTGTGAACTGGGCAATCCAACTGCAGGGAAGCCAGTGATGAGAGCCCAACTAACAGGGGATTATACAGCATCATATACAAGGATAAAACAATAAAAACCTAAGAAAAAATTAACTGGATGGCCACTGCACTACAGATGTTTCACAGAACACATGAATTTTGGGAGATAGTAGGTAGAGGGGGGTTAAGCTGGAGGATGGAGTCCCTACTCCAAAGAATCAACCTCATGGTACCTGTGTTCCATACTGAACATAAGCCAAACAGATTTTGGCAGCAGAAAAAAAAACATCTGTCCCATCCAGTCTGCCCATTTCCCTATCCAATTAAAGGGAAAGTGTAACAAAATCTTAATAGTGCAGACACTCTTGCAGTTATTCTTTTGGGGAATTTTATTTTTTGGTATTTTGTGTGCAGAGTAAATAATATAAGATTTATAGAGCCATCTAGTGGCTTTTCCATCAGATATCATAAGAAAGAACTGACAAAAGTATGTGCACCATGACACTAACAAGTGAGTAAATACAACATTATTTATAAAGGGGTAAAAAATAAAACATGCCATTTAATCAAGTGACACCATTAAATTCCTTGAATGCCAGAACCTTCAAACTTCTCTATCATACAAGAGGGTTTTTTTTTTATAAATACTGTGCAGCTGTTTTGCCCCAAAATTGCTCCGCTTTAGCCACTGCACATATTCACCACAGGTTTTATCAACTTTTGTTATAACAGCATAATCTATTTAATGGAAATTGGATACACATACTAATAAAGCTAAATCTAAAATGGCTCATTCTATTTCAGTCCGTGAGTTATTTTGTGGAGATTTCAGATCACAGTAACTATACATAGAAAAATGCTGCTATTGTACCGAAGTTTTAGAAGCCTGGCTTTATGACAGGCTCCCCTGCCACAGCCAATTACTTTTTAACCCTTTGAGTGCCAGAGGGGTACGCAACGCATTGCTTTGCAATGCGTTGCGTACCCCTCTGGCACTCAAAGGGTTAATTGTTGCAATAAAACTTAGCGCTTTAAAGGCCAGAAGGGTATGCAATGCATTGTTTCACATTGCACAATCTTCTGTCCTTAAAGGGCTACATATTACTTTTCACTTGTAGTTTTCCCCTTGTCTTTCAATTTATTGTTAGAATCAATTTTCCCCTTGAGTGCTGTTAGTTTAGGGTTATCTTTTAATTTGTTTCAAAGTTCCATTGTACCAGCCCTGGTGATGTGCTTTCCACAATTTGTTACTTTTAGAAATTAAACTGAATTTTGGACCAAAGTTTATAAACAGCACAAAGTATTTACTCCCAAATATGCAAAATAAATGTGTTAACTGAAGACAAAAGGATATTAAATCCCTGGGAGCTCTGTGTTCAAGTGTAAGATGGGCAGCAAAATCATCTGTGACGTGATTTGGATCTCCTCCAGGTAACGCTGCACATATTGGACAAATCTGCAATGACACAAGTGACAAAAATATAAGCTTATTTAAGCATGGTATAATATAAATCAAAGACTGATACAGGATTCATTGCTCGTCAGTGAAGCAGATAATTAGCAAGAACAAAACATTTTGTCCTTGAAAATGCTAAGAACTCAAGTAATGCTCAGTTATAGGAGAGAATTTGTTGCTGCATTTCTTTTACTGCCAAACTAATAAAATATGTATTGCAAGTCAGGAATGGAAAAATTCTGGCTGCCTAATCTCTGAAAACGTCTCTGTTGGCAATCAAGATACCATGTCTTGGTTGGCCTGGACCCACTTGATTAAAGGCTCAGAGGAGAGTGTACTAGAGTCTGAGGCACACTGATTTGAAGTAAAAAGGTGATCTTGTGTGTGCCTTGGTCCACAGGTGCACATTCTAGTACAGAGCTAACTGCACGTCCCCTGGATGCAAAGAGAGTCCTGGTCACAAGGAAAGCAGGCAAAAGATTGCCTACTCCCTTGTGGTGGGGTCAAGGTGGGGTAACCAGGGGAAAGTGAGAAGGTTGGGGTGCAGAGGCCTGAGGCATTCATAACCCTAAAATTACCAGCAAACACTTCCCTTCAACCACAAGTCTCATTGTTCCTACTGCTGACAGATTTGGCTGCAACCTAAATTGAAGTCCTGCTGGACATAAACATTAGTTTGAAACCCCTTAAGGACCAGTGGTCCAGGGAAGTTACTTCCCTTAAGGACCACTTTGATCCTTGCCGACGCGCCGGTATACGTGACCTGTTACGCATACCGGCGGGCCGCTTTAAGGCCTAAGAAAGATCGCTCCGGTCTTTGAGCGATACATTTTAGGCCCTGTTTTTACTTACAGCGCTCCCGGTAGATCGATGTAAGTAAAAAGTACGTGACATGCTATGACCGTCACTGGTCCTTAAGGGTATAAGGAGTGTGATGGTCATAGCACATCACGTAGTCCTTAAGGGGTTAACCTGCCTCCTCCTATAGAGCTCTGCAAGCCTGGAATAACCTAAGCAAATCAAAAAAAAGTCAAGTGTGACATGCAGATATTATGTATGTGTGTATTATATATATATATATATATATATATATATATATATATATATATATATATACATACATACATACATACTTTCCTCCAAATCAGCACTCTCAGGACTGCTCAGATAGTAACATATAGCTTCTTAATTTAAGGGCTGACCTTAAATAAAGAAGCTATATGTTACTATTTGAGCAGTCCTGAGAGTGCTGATTTGGAGGAAATTAGAGATTATATTATCTGCCACCCAGGCAATCACCTAATCATGTTGAGAGTGCGTTCTTATTGCCAAAAAAAAAAAAAATTATATATATATATATATATATATATATATATATATATATATATATATATGCATTCTTTATTTTCCATTTATGTGTAAATATGTAAGTATTGTAAACCCTTTGCAGGACATACTTGACAACAATAGAAATGTCAGTGTATTTTTCTAAACAGAAAAAAAACACAGTTCCATGGAAAATGATTAATACCCCAAGATTACAGGTATGTTCTTGGGATATTAACCATAGGAGTCACCAAATTCACGTGGGTCTTCAGAGTCCATATTTTTTTATCTAAATGCTCACACCTAGGAATGAGAGAGCAATAGAGGGAGTGAGCTGATGATCTCCCTCCTGGGCAATATTTAACCCTTTAACACGGCTTTTGTTATACATACATGCAGGTGAGGTGGCTCAGTTGGTTAAAGGGGATCTATCACCCCTTTACAACTTTGTGTAAATAGTTTTCTTATATAGCGAATATGCTTTAAAGTTTATTCTTTTCTTTTTTTTAAACCGCTTGTTTACAGAAATTAGAAGAATAAATATAGTCCCAGGCCTACTTCCAGGCAGGCTGCGGTTACCTGATCCTTGCCGCAGCCTGCCACTCTGCCTTTCTCTATCCAGCCTCATCTGATGACAAAGCATATTCGCTATATAAGAAAACTATTTACACAAAGTTGTAAAGGGGTGATAGATGCCCTTTAATGCACCAGCTGTAGAATCTGTTGAAACCTAAAGGTCGCAGGTTTTAGTCCCAGCAGGGTCAAACTCAGCCTTTCATCCTTCCGAGGTAGATAAGCTGAGTACTGTTAAATTGGGTAATAATATCTATCCCCCAGTACATACTTGAAAAAGAGAGAAAATCTCAATGTATCCTTCCTGGTTAAAATACTTTGAATTTATTATGTCTCCCTGCTCTAGGTTTTACGATAATAGGATGAATACATATATGCAAATGTGGTTTTCCAGCTGTTGGGAGTGACAGGCCTGTCTACTACTACCACTGGAGAAGGAAACAAACTTTCTTTTCCAGCTCATGTCCCTTCATATTGCAAGGAGCTGATGTGATCATGTGGTTCTTATCCCCTTGAATATTGCAATGGAGATAGGCACATGTGTGCGCAACTGGACAAGGAAATTGATTATTAGTGACAGATGGCCTGCCATCTTTATTCTGATAACCAAGTAAAAGTAACAGTGAGCACATTTAAATTCTTCTGTGCAAGCCCCAGCCTGAGGGGACAGGCTATTGCCGACAGTCTGTACTTCTCAAAACAATAAAAACAAACATACTGCCAGTCTGAAAAACTGAATATTCAACAAGTACTTCGAATCCGATAACTGCCAAAATACATGGAAATTCTAAACATATTAGGTATTTCCATAAATAGAAGAATTACTTGAATGTATTATGGGTTATTTTACAACAACTATTTTTAACTGCAGGCAAACAATCATGAATTTGTTTTGCAAATACATATACATACATATATGCCTTCATATTCCAAAACTTGTCTCAATAACAGCCTGATAATATGAAAGAGAAACTGGACTTGGTCTTTAAGGTGCAAAATAGATCCATTCCTAAAAGGGATAGTAATATTTCAAAACAGATGCAGCTCAAATTATTCTTTATAGCTTTTGGGCAATGTAGAGCGGTATTATCATTCTCTACGATGTGTAGTTCCAGAGCAATTGAATGAAAATGTCCCCATCCCACCCCTTTTATCTATTGTAAGCCACCTCCCCTCAGATGTGGAATCTGGTTGCTTGACCGGAAAGCTTGCAGTGAGGAACATTCTTCTGGATGTGAGCATAAGGAAAACTGTACCCACCTTGGAGGAGGAGGGCAGGTTTTCCCTTATGCTCACGGAAGATTGTCCCTTGCTGTGATCCATCCGGATGGTCTTGCTGTGCAGCTTTACATAGGTAAAAGGGGAAGGGGGGAACTTTAGGATTCAATTACTCTGGAACTAAACATTGTAGAGAATGAAAATAATGCTCTACATAGCCCAAAAACTATAAAGAATAATCGGACCAACATTTATTTTGAAACATTACTATCACTTTAAAGGGTTTAAACAGGAGCACAAAAACATCAATCTGGCATTTGAATTGCTTTAACTTTACAGCTGAGATGTAGTGAAAGATCACCAGGTTACCTTACAGCAGTGGTTCTCAACCTTTCTAGTGCCGCGACCCTTTGATAAAATTTCCCAAGTTGTGGCGACCCCTAACAGTAAAATTATTTTTGTTGCTCCTTCATCGCTGTAATTTTGCTACTGTTACGAATCGAAATCTAAATATCTGATGGTTTTAGGCGACCCCTGGAAAATCGTCATTCGACCCCCGAAGGGGTCCCGACCCACAGGTTGAGAACCACTGCCTTACAGCAATCAAATAGTAGTGACAGCCAAAAGAATGGCAATATTAGCTTTTCACCCACTTACTCAAACTGAAACATCTGTGTAGTGCTTACCACTTCTGTCGACGTTTCTGCGTGCTCTGAAGTTACATGCTCTTGTAGAGAGGTTTCAGTATAACCCATTTTACCACAATAAGGACACGTAAAAGACTGTGGCTGCTCTACAGAGAATGCTTCCCCACCGTAGTATAAATCTGTAAGAGAAAACAAAAATAATACTAGCATTAAACACCAACAGTAAACATTATGCACTAAGATGAAAAAGGTAAGGGAAGCCCCTCAACTGAGACTTTTTCTCTCACCTAACAAAATTAATATCTTGTAATACCTTTTTTATTGGACTATAAAAAAGGTATTACAAGATATGAATTTTGTTATTTTACATCTACTGGACTAATACGGCTACAATCTTAACTCTCTCTCTACACACACACACACACACACACACACACACACACACACACACACACACACACACACACACACACACACACACACACACACACACACACACACACACACACACACACACACACACACACACACACACACACATATACTATCAAAAAAGAAGTGGTCAGGTTACCACAAATTCTATGTCTGTGCCACACCCACACACCCCCAAGGAGGCAGCTAGAGGGGATCTGCATATGTCCTCTATTGCCTGAGCCCAGTATTACACAGTAAATTATAATACACACACAACCCATGGCTGGCACATATGCAGATATCCTACAGACTGCCTAAGGTCAACATACACACCCTGGTGTGCAGCTTAGGAGGAGATTACCATATCTCACAGAAACCAAAAAAAAGGCTCCTGTTGGCAACTACAATTTCACACATCACCAGATTCTGTTATGGTTTTCCAACAAATACACTTCCAATCAGGAGTGACAGCAGCAAAGCAGTGTCCCCTACTCCCACCAGTCAATGAGTGGGTCAGAGTTCCGAGTGACCACCTCCCCTACAGACAGCACCGGGAGATAGCAGTGCAGTGTCCCCTACTCCCGCTTCCACTCTTGCTTTTCATCCTTCCTCCTTGCCCTGACCGCTCGGGGTGCCTACCTCCCCTACACAAAGTGCAAGGAGATCAGCTTCTCACCGGATGTTTTAATACAGAGCTGTTAAGATGACATGTAAAAGGTTTGTCAAATGCCTTACGTTGGTCCCTTATGTTTCTCCAAGTTCGTGTTTCGGTGTCCTTAACCCCTCTGGACCTTTCCTTCCCCGTTCTCCAGCAGGGGCAGGTTACCCCAGCTCCTCACTCCTCCTCCTGTGTCCTCTCCCGTTTCTGTGGGATACCGGACCTGCCCATCTCCTTCTTCAGCTCTTCAGGCCATGTAGGTCCCATCTACCATACAGGCAGGGCAGCAGGGACACGGGAAGAGGCTCATAATGTTGTGCTCCCGTCACTCCTCTCCCACTGTTGTCGGATCCTGAACCTGCTCATCTCCTTCTTCAGCCCCCATCTCCCATACAGGTAACGGGTAGGGCCGCAGGGACGGGAGGCGGCTCATAATGATATAAGGTACCATAAGCAGGAAACTCCCCTGCTCCTAACCTGGCCTATTCACTCTGGATATAAGAATAGTATTTCATAAGCAGGCATCTACATGTGAAACCCCAATAATAATAATACATTCACAGTGTATGCAGGTTTCAATGAAATTGTCAACTGGCATACACTGCACTAATTAAAACCATTACGTATGTATGTATCATACGTTCCCTCGGTACCCATTTAGAAGGAACTGTACTTTTTATACCTTCTAAAACAATATAAGCAGAACAATGCACAACATTGCTACTTGTGATTGCTTTCTTGTGCCACAATGAGCGCCCGGCATGCTTAACCCCTTGAATGCCGGAGGGCTACATAACGCATTGCAAAGCAATGCGTTACATAACCTTTTACCACTCAAAGGGTTAAAGTGCCACCTGCTTACACACTCATAAATGTACCCTTCTGACTATTTCTGTGTGCCACCTCTCCTTCTCCTTTGATTAATATATAGTACGTAATGAAACAGGGCCTGCCCTGGCTGCTGCTCTGTAATTACGCTATTATGCTGTATACACATGCTACACCAATAGTCACCTCTTACGTCTCAACCTCCTTCACCAAACTACCTCCTTACAAACATCCTGCCCCTCTTTCTCAGGCCATTTGCCTCATCACATAAGCTCTCCGCTTTACCACACGGACCCTTTCTGCAATGCGTTGGGTTATCACTGGCACTCAATGAGTTAGGGTGGCATTTCAACACTAGCTTCACCATATTTGTGCACCCCTCTGCCACTCAGAGTTAAACTAAAAATGGCAAAGAGAAGGCAAGTACGCATGTATGCACATATGTCATCTTCATGATCTACTTCCACTTGTGTCTGGGAGGAGCAGTGAGCTATAACACACTGTATGGGTTTGTGCTTTACAGTGAGATCGTGTGAGAAGGGGAGGCCTAGCTTGGTGGGTTGGCCGCTTATGTTAGGGTGATCACTATTTCTGTATTTCTCACTCTGTACTTTATCTTACACATAATTAATTTACATCAGCCCTTTGAGTGTCACAAATGTGAGCATCGCATTGCAGAGCTACCTCTGTAGCACTCAAATTGTTAATATAAATTATCGCTAGGCTGTGAGGGAGCCTGCTCAATTATGCATGCTCCCATTAGTCCCTTGTTCAAGAAAGTCCAGCCACTCTTATTAGTGAGCTCCGGAAGCATGTTCTCGAATGGAGAGAAGTGGGGAGGGGCTTACAAGAAACAATGTACATGCATGAGGCCGGCTGCACAGACTCATGGGAGCATGCTGCTCAGACTACCAGACTCATGGGAAAATGCTGTTGTAGGAATTTGCAGCTATCCTCACATTCAGTGTTTCTATGACTGGCTCTGAGGTCTATGGGATCCAGTCAGCAACTTATGTAGGTAGGAGTCACTACACGTGTGACTGTCATTGTATATAGACTTTCACACCATCAAATACTCATACCATATACCCTAGTTCACCCTTTCAGACAGTATTTCACTCCATATAAGAAAGTAATCCCGCCATTCAAAAGAGCCACATAGTTACACTTAAACACACTATTACCGTATCAGCTGTAGCTTACACACATATGCGGGCATCAAACACATGCCAGCCTCTCAATTGATTGATTCACCTACGTTTAAATACGTGCACACCTAGAGGCACCCCGTATTCATCCTTGAGAAAGGCACGTGATTAGAGCACAAAAACGCATTGGACAGAGACCCTCAGATCTCCCGATTTGAGATAGTGACTCACGAATTTCCCTATTTTGGAGGACTTCACTTTTAAACTACTTTGGACCAGTACGGCCGGATAACCTCCAGTCAGATAAAGACATGGCAATCGTTCCTCCCTTTCAGAGCAGGCTTCCTGGCTAAAGACATCTTATAAACTAGATCTCCAAGACATCGCACAGCAAAGCAATAGATGTCCGTGTGAGCGGTGGAGCTTATACTGGTACCCTAAGGAAAGGATAATAGGATTTTAGTCTTACCTGTTAAATCCTTTTCACTTAGTCCATACAGGTCACTGGTACTCTGGGAGGCGTAAGTCCCCTTTAATAGGCAGGAACAACTATGCAAATGATTTGCAAGGGGCGGAGCCTCCCCTCTTACTTAAGCCACCTTCTGGCCAGAGCCACTTAGATTGATTTGAGACCCTAAAACTGACCTCAGGTAAGCAAAAAGAAAGACTCCTGTGAGCATGCCCGAACGGTCTCCCACTGGATGCCACAGGAGAGCCAAGACTGGTCCCTTGACAGGGTGGGAGACCAGTGACCTGTATGGACTAAGTGAAAAGGATTTAACAGGTAAGACTAAAATCCTATTTTCACTGTCGTCCAATACAGGTCACTGGTACTCTGGGATGTACAAACATTGAGCTGATCCAGAGGCGGGAAGTAAGGCAAGGACCAGGCGCAAGGCCCAAGTCACTAGAACTGCTATGACCAGTTAATAACATAGCCCAAACTGTAAGTGTCAACGGACACCAACCAAGGGAACAATCCATGATCTAACACAGCACACGGAACCAGAGCCAACCGGGCTCAACAGTAAGGAAGCACTAAGGATCACAGAGCGGAAGACCTACACAGGCAAGACTGCCTCCAGGACCTTCCTTCCAAAACTGGCATCAGCCGAAGCCAGTACATCAACACGATAGTGCTTAGAAAAAGTGTGCACAGAGGACCAAGTGGCCGCTCTGCACAGTTGATCAGCAGAAGCTTGATTCTTGTAGGCCCAAGAGGCCCCAATAGATCTGGTGGAATGGGCAGTCACCCGAAAGGGAACATGCTGATTCCTCAACTTGTAGGCTTCACGGATAGTAGACTTAATCCAAGAGGCAATGGTAACTTTGGAAGCCGGTCTCCCTGCCCTAGGCCCCTCAGGAATGACGAATAGAGCGTCAGACTTCCTGATAGACTCGGTGCGATGAACATAAAACTTGAGGCAACGCACCACATCCAACAGATGGAGATCTCTTTCCTTGTCAGATGAAGGATTAGGGCAGAAAGAGGGAACCACAATCTCCTGATTGATGTGAAACTCGGACACAACCTTGGGTAAGAATTCCTTGGTAGTGCGAAGCACAGCCTTATCCTTGTGGAACACCAGGTAAGGAGGTTTACAAGACAAGGCCTGTAACTCTGCTACCCGGCGCACTGACACAACAGCCAAAAGGAAGGCCATCTTCCAAGTCACAAGACGTAATGGAATGGAAGTCAAGGATTCAAACGGTGGTCGCTGGAGAACTCCCAGCACCAAATTGAGGTCCCACTGGGGAGCAGGACTCTTGAAGGCAGGTCGAACATGAGTCACACCTTGGAAGAAAACTTTCACATCAGGAAGGATAGCAATCCTTTCCTGGAAAAACACAGACAAGGCAGAAGTCTGAACTTTGAGGGAACTCAGACTGAGCCCCTTATCCACACCGTCCTGCAAGAAGGCCAGGACAGTGGGAAGATGGAATTCAAGGGATAACTTCTTATCAGAACACCATGTCACAAAAGTTGACCATATGCGATGATAGATCTTGGAAGACACAGGCTTACGAGCACTGAGCATAGTCGACACCACAGAAGGAGAAAATCCTTTCTTTGCTAGAATCGAGGATTCAACCGCCATGCCATCAAATGGAGAGAGTGAACATCCTCCTTCCACAGATACCCCTGAAGAAGTAGGTCCGGACGGGCAGGAAGCGGGATCGGATCCGTCACTGACATGGCCATCAACTCCGGATACCAGGACTGGCGAGGCCAGTTTGGAGCGATCAGGATGACAGGACAACGTTCTCTCTTCAACTTCTGGATAACTCTGACCAATAGAGGAAGAGGAGGGAAGATGTAGGCCAGCGGGAAGTCCCAAGGGATCGACAAGGCATCCACTGCTAGAGCAAGGGAGTCCCTCAACCGGGAGCAAAACACCGGAACCTTTCTGTTGTGTCTGGTAGCCATCAGATCCACCACAGGCATCCCCCACCGTTGAGTGAGCATGTGAAACACCTCTGGGTGAAGAGCCCATTCTCCGCTGTCGACGGTGTGACGACTGAGGAAGTCTGCGATGACGTTGTCCACACCTGGAATATGAACTGCAGAGATGACAGGCACGTGATCTTCTGCCCAAGACAAAATATCCTTGACCTCCCACCAGGCGGAACCGCTTCTTGTGCCGCCTTGCCTGTTGATGTAAGCCACCGCCGTGGCGTTGTCGGACTCCACTCTGATCGGAAGACCGGTCAATTGAGACTCCCAGTGCCTCAGGGCTAGCCGGACAGCTCGAAGTTCCAGAACATTGATGGAGAGCATGGATTCCTCCAGACCCCATTTCCCCTGAGCGCTGAAGCGACCCCAGACTGCACCCCAGCCCCGAAGGCTGGTATCCGTAGTGACTGTGGTCCAATGAGGAACTAGAAAGGATCTCCCTTTCAGGAGATGAGAGAGATCTAACCACCAGTGCAGACTCGACTCGACATGAGGAGGAAGAGAAACAGACAGATGTTGATGATCTGGATGATTCTTGCACGTCTGGATCACAAATCTCTGAAGATCCCTGGAGTGGGCCATGGCAAATGGTACTGCTTCGATCGTGGAAATGAACTTCCCCACTAAGGACGACAACTTCGGTACTGGAATTTCGTCCATGTCCAGAATCCCAGCCACTCTGACGGCTATCTGGTGAGCCACGTCCTCTGGAAGAAACACCATGCATTGGCGAGTGTCGAACAGGAGACCCAGGAACAGAAGCCTCTGAGATGGAACCAAGTCCGACTTGTCCAGATTCAGGATCCAGCCATGACAGTTCAGGGTGTGCATGCACATCTGTAATTGCTGATGGAGAAGCTCCGCTGAGGAGGCCTTCAGTAGGAGATCGTCCATGTAGGGGGTCACTCTGATCCCATCCTGATGGAGCACCGCTATCAAGGAGCCCAACACCCTCTGGAAGACCTGAGGGGCTGAAGTCAGCCCAAAGGGGAGCGCTGCAAACTGAAAGTGTCCCCTGTGGCAGGCAATCCTGAGATTCCGCCTGCTCTCTGGATGAATAGGGATGTGAAGATAAGCATCCTGAAGGTCCAGGGAGGCAAGAAACTCCCCTGGAGACATTGCTGCAATCACAGAGCGCAGGGACTCCTGGCGGAAGTGGGAAGTCACCACATAGGCATTGAGATCTTTGAGATCCAAAATGGGACGAGCTCCTCCGTCCTTTTTGGCTACCACAAACAGGTTGGAATAAAATCCTGAACCTGTGTCCCCTTGAGGAACCGCCTCCAGGACCTCTTTGTCCAAGAGATCCTGAATAGCGTCGTCGAACAGACCCCTTTTTTGTGGGTTCCTGAGAAGGACGAGTAAAATGGAACCGAAAAGGAGGAAGGGAAGAGAAAGGGATCCTGTATCCCTCTGACACCACCTGAAGAACCCATGGGTCCGCCACTGACTCCTCCCAAGTCCGGCGAAAGATGCGGAGACGACCGCCTACAGCCGGATGCGGACCCGGGTTCGGCGAGTCATGCCGAAGCAGTCTTGGAGGTCTTGGCCTTGGGGGCAACTTTGGGCTTCCAGGACTGTTTGGGCTTGGAGGAGGAGCGCGTAGTGGGAGGACCCGTTTGGGCCGAGGAGCGTGTCTCAGTCTGAAAGGAACGACAGGACCGATTGCGTTTGGCTGGAAACTTTTTCTTAAAGACTGAGGGTAGAAGAGTACTTTTACCGCCAGTAGCCTCACTGATCATTTCTTTGAGTTCAGACCCAAAAAGCAAATTCCCCTGAAAGGGCAAGGAAAGCAAGGCTTTCTTAGAGGCTGTATCAGCAGACCAAATTTTCAGCCAAAGAGCGCGTCTAGCCACCACAGAAGAAGTGGAGGCCCTCGCCATCATGCGCACAGCATCAAAAGCAGCGTCAGCAACATAGTTCTGAGCTTCAGTGATATTAGCAAGTAGCTGCAACTGTTCAGATACTGGCGCATCCTGGCTAACTGCTTCAGTCAGTCGTTCAGTCCAGGCCGCAATGGCTCTATTAACCCATGCCACAGCAAAGGTTGGGCGCATGGCAGTGCCAATGGAGGCAAAAATAGATTTCAGAGAAAGCTCTAGCTTTTTATCCGTCCAATCCTGCAGGGCAGAGGCATCTGAGACGGCCAAAGCTGTAGATTTGGATAGTCTAGAAACAGGAGCATCCACCTTGGGAGGATGAACCCATTTTGCCAGCTCAGCCTCAGGAAAAGGGTAAAGTTTAGCAAACTTTTTGGAGACAGAGGAAGATCTATCAGGATTCTTCCATGCCTCAGAGACCAGACGGGCAAGAGTAGGGTTAGTTGGAAAACAAACAACTGGCTTAGATGGCTTTTTCTGAAAAACATCAGTAGGATCATAAGTGGATTCCTGAGTCAGAGGAAGGTTGAGCGTATTCAGAACCGCTCTGATCAGACCTTCAGCCGAAACTTCGGGGTCACAGTCATAGGGGTCCCCAATGGACCTGTTAGATTCAATAACAGTACGTTCCTCAGCATCAGAATCCTGTAAGAGTTCTTCTTCAGAAGAATCAGTGACATCAGGAGCTCCCTGTGGCTTAGGCAGGGAGGTCCTGATGGTAGAGGGGGTCTGCCAGACCTGGAGAGCCCCCTGAATCTGAGAGGGAAAGAGTTGAAGCGTGGATCTGAGATCCCTAGTGGCAGCTTTAAACTCCCTCACCCAAGATGGCTCAATAGCGTGGCTGGGAAGCCCAGGGTTGCTATCTTGACCAGTACAATTAGGGCATAGATCCCCCACATTATCGCTAGCCAGCCCAATGTGGCAAGAGGAGCAAAACGCCATGGGGGTAGCAGACCCCCCATCCTCCTTAGACTTGGGTCTAGCCCCTAGCTCCAGTGAAGTAGACATGCTCACAGCGTCAATATACCCCACTAATAACACTATCACCCAGAAAAAGTGTAAATGATTAAAGTTTCACCCCAGAAATGTCTAAAATCGGACTTATCTGGCCAGCGAAGGGTTAATCTGTTGAGGAGAGAGAAGGCTCGGTCCCTGCGTAGTGTACTCGCCTAGGAAAAGTACCACATAATGGCGGCCGTCATGACAGCCAATCAGAAACGAGCGCGAACCAAGCGCTCATGGGAAATGTAGTTTTCCCTTACAAGTACCCCAAACAGTGCCCGAAGCCCCCCTGAACACCCCACATAAATAAAACACATTCCGGATGATAGAGCAGGAGCCTAGCATTAAAATGAGCCCTCTCTGAAGTTGCTGTGACAAGCGGTTCCAGAGATATGTCCCACACTGTGAATTCTCATAGAGAGTAAAGGAGCCCTTGCGTCTGAGCGGGAAAAAGCCGCGCTTAAAGGCGCGGAACACCATTTTTAATAAAGTTTAGGAAAACATTAAAAAGTGCCCAAACAAGCATGAAACACATGAGAAACATAAATAAATGAATACCCAAAGCTCCAAAACCCAGAGAATACCACAGAAATTGCATAAAACAGTAATAATGCAATAGAAACACCCTATGAGTGCTGGAGTGTATTAAAACTCCCAAATACAAGCCCATCAAAGGGACACTGTGGGGACAAGTGGACCTTCAGCACTCAATGGGTGACTCACCTTTCCTGCAGGACTTCTGTCTTCAGGTGACCATGATAAGGTGGGAAAGAACCAGAGGTAAATTCCCCAGTAGGGGAGCTGCTTAACACAAGCTGTCCCCTCTTCAGGGCATAAGGTCCACAGAAAATCCCTGGAAGCTGCACCAGCCACTTTAAAGAGGGCAATTCACAGCCATGGTCACCCTCCTAATGGTGGTATTCCATATTTGAATAAAAAATAATAAAACACTAAGATGCATAGATGTTCTCTACCTGGTGTGCAAGCACACCAGGAACAAATCAATCTAAGTGGCTCTGGCCAGAAGGTGGCTTAAGTAAGAGGGGAGGCTCCGCCCCTTGCAAATCATTTGCATAGTTGTTCCTGCCTATTAAAGGGGACTTACGCCTCCCAGAGTACCAGTGACCTGTATTGGACGACAGTGAAATACCTCGTTACTGGACCTAAGACATTTATTGATTGAAACCTGAACACTTCACTTTTCAAGATTACACAGAAGCAGAACCATAAAGGACACCAATACATCGCAAAGCACATCTACAGGACTCCCCAACGTATCAGACGAAGAGATATTCCTGAGAGCAGTGACATTGTGTATCCTGATTAACACACGCAGACCTCAAGACCGCGATAAGGTAAGAGTACATCTGTATCATTCATTTTTGAAATATATCCAAAGATACTGTTGCATCTGGAACTTGCTACTAAACGCAAATATAAGATTCTTTAAGTAAGGGCACATCTATACCGATAGTGACATTGATGCACGCTTCTTAACGCTACAATATTTCATTTATTTCATCTTTTATTTCAATCATTTGCCTTACTTTTCATACATACATAAAAGAGAATTTTAGTCTTATCTGTTAAATCCTTTTCTCTTAGTCCATACAGGTTACTGGTAACTTTGGGTAGGCGATTCACCCCTTTAAGCAGGCAGGAACAATTCTAGAAGTGAAAACAGGGGGTGGAGCCTACCTTCCCTCCTTGGCTGCAGCTAGCCAATCAGCTCCAGTAAGATTTGCGGCACTAACTATTGACTAGATAGTAGAAGGGAAAGAAGGCTCCTGTGAGCATGACCCCGAAGGACCCCCACAGTCTGCCACAGGAGAGCCAAGCATGGTCCCTTGACAGGGTGGGAGACCAGTAATCTGTATGGACTAAGAGAAAAGGATTTCACAGGTAAGACTAAAATCCTCTTTTCTCTGTCATCCAATACAGGTTACTGGTAACTTTGGGAACCATCAGATCAGAGATAGTCCAACAAAACAAATGAAGTGTCAACAGACAGTGAACAGGGATAACACCCCAAGAACTGTTACACAGTACACGGAACTAGAGCCAACAGGGCTCAAATGTGAAGGGAGCACCAAAGAACTGAAGAAGATCCTAGACAGGCAAGACTGCCTCCAGGATCTTCCTCCCAAAGCTGGCGTCAGCTGATGCCAGCATATCAACACGGTAGTGCTCCTAAAAGGTGTGCACAGACGACCAAGTGGCAGCCTTACACAACTGATCAGCGGAGGCCTGATTCTTGTAAGCCCAAGAAGCCCCAATAGATCTAGTAGAATGAGCCATGACCAGAAAGGGAACAGGCTTCTTCCTTAGCTCTTAAGCCTAACGAATAGTGGACTTGATCGAAGACGCAATAGTCACTTTGGATGCAGGTCTCCGTACCCTGGGGACTTCAGGAATGACGAACAGTGCATCAGACTGTCTAATGGATTCGGTGTGATGCACTTAAAACTTGAGACAAAGTACCACATCTAACAAGTGGAGATCCCTCTCCTTGTCAGAGGTAGGGTAAGGGCAGAAAGAAGGCACCACAATCTCCTGATTTATGTGGAACTCAGAGACCACCTTCGGGCGAAACTCCTGCGAAGTACGAAGCACCACTGTCTTTGTGAAACACCAAAAAGGGTGGTCTACAAGACAGAGCATGTAACTCCGCAACACGGCGAACAGACACGATCGCCAGGAGAAAGGCCATTTTCCACATCAGCAGGAGTTGAGGAATAGTAGCCAAGGATCAAAGGGAGGGCGCTGAAGGACACCCAAAACCAAGTTAAGATCCCACTGAGGAGCCGGAGTCTTAAAAGCAGGACGAGTATGAGCAACGCCCTGGAAGAAAGCCTTGACATCAGGAAGAATAGCAATGCGCCTCTGAAAGAAAACAGAGGGAGCAGAAGTATGAACCTTAAGGAAGCTCAAACAGAGGCCCTTATCCACACCATCCTGCAAGAAGACCAGGACCGTAGGCAGATTGAAATCCTGAGAGAGGTCCCTATCAGCACACCAAGATAGTAAGGTCGACCAAACACGATGGAAGGTCTTAGAAGAAACCGGTTTGCGGGCACTAAAAAAACCCTTCTTCAGTATTGAGGATTCAATTTCCAAGCCGTCAAAGCCAGATGATGAACATCCTCCTTCCACAGGTAACACTGTAGAAGAAGATCTGGACAGCAGGGGAGCCAGAATGGCTCCGCCACTGACAGATCCAGAAGTCCCGGAAACCAAGCCTGCAGAGGCCAGTACGGAGCAATCAGAATGACTGGACAGCGCTCCAGTCTCTATTTCCGTAACACCCTGTGCAACATGGGAAGGGTAGGAAAGATGTAAGCCAGAGGAAATAACCAAGGAATGAACATGGCATCCACCGCTAGAGCTAGAGGATCCCTCCAGCGAGAGCAGAACCTCGGGACCTTCCGGTTGTGTCTTGCAGCCATCAGGTTGATGCAAGGAAGACCCCACTTCTGAACAATGAGGGAGAACACCTCTGGGTGCAGTTCCCACTCTCCACTATCCACCGTGTGTCGACTGAGAAAGTCTGCCATGACCTTGTCTACGCCAGGAATGTGTAATGCGGATATGGCAGGAACGTGTTCTTTTGCCCAGGACAAAATAGCCTTGACCTCTAACCAAGCGGCAAGACTTCTTGCTCCGCCCTGCTTGTTTATGTAGGCTACGGACGTGGCACTGTCGGACTGGACCCGGACTGGGCATTCTTCCAGCTGGGGTGTCCAATGATGAAGGGCATGAAATATCGCCTGAAGCTCCAACTCGTTGATGGGAAGGAGAGATTCTTCTGAAAACCACTGACCCTGCGACCCAGGACTGCTCCCCAGCCGGACAGACTGGCATCCGTCTTCACGGTGGTCCAGAAGGATACCAGGAAGGACTTGCCTTCTGCAGATTGGAGAGGTTGAGCCATGTGGACAAACTCAGTTCCACATGAAGAGGGAGGGATACTGACGTCTTCAGAAGGTCCGTCTGACACCCAACAGACATAGAGATAGACCCAATGAGTGCAGGAGTGTGCAATAAGAACTCACAAGTAAAAAAACCCTGTGTAGAGGGGCACTGTGGGACATGTGGACCTGCAGCACTCAAAGGGTTGCTCACCTTTCCTGCAGATCTTCCGTCTTCAGATTACCATGTAGTAAGAAGTAACCTCAGTAGGTAACTCACGGGGAAGCACTTGGAATCAAAATTTTCCACTTCAGGGCTTAAGATCCACAAAAAGCACCTGGATGCTCAGCTAGCCACATCTAAGGGCATTGTCAGTTATGGTAATCCGCCTAATGGTGGTATTCCATTTCTAACAGAAAAATAAAAAAAATTCTAAAACTACAGCAGAACTGTTCTCTTTCCTGTGTCTTCACCAAGGAACAAATCTTTCTGGGGCTGGTTGGCTAGCTGCAGCCAAGGAGGGAAGGTAGGCTCCACCCCCCGCAATCAATTCTAGAATTGTTCCTGCCTACTTAAAGGGGCAGATCGCCTACCCAAAGTTACCAGTAACCTGTACTGGACAACAGAGAAATACATATATTCTCTCACTATTTGATACTGCTATTCTTCAAAGGTATATTATTCTTTTTACAATAAATATTTCTATTTTCCCATTTATGAAAAATACTACACTTTACTACCATCCTTTCTGTTTTTTTCCTCTTTTGTTGCGCTGACCCACACTGCACTTCCTACATGTGTGACTGTGACAGAACGAATAAGGGTGTGTAACAGTGTGTCTGTTGTTGGGTGCACAACAGATATGTCTGTGAGGGGGCAGGAGTCTGTGAAATGTTATGGGATTAACCCATTAGTGACCATATAGTTATTTAATGGTGTAATACACTGCTGGTCTTCTACAATGCAATGCTCATTTATAGTGCTTGAAATGTCCACAGGTATGTGATTAGGAAGTTTCTATTAACTTACAATGGATTTCAACCCTTTGAATGTTACAGATTAAAAACCTGATTTAATTCAAAATTAATTTTTAGCTGTTAGTTATGGTGCATTTAATTTGCCTCAGATGTGCAGTACTTATGTCTTGCCACATAATCTACACAGTGTACCATCCATGGCACTTACTGTGTGTAAACTACATTAGACACTGAGGCTGACATACTAAGAACATGTGGCCTCATGCATAAAAATGCAACAGCGGAATTGTGGAGCAAACCTGCTTCACCAGAAAATCTTCATTGTATGCATGCTAGAGAGATCTCTCCTCCTCTACCTTGCAAGGGGTTAACATGCCCCATTTAAATCAATAGCTGTCTGGGGAATTTGTATGTCTCCTCTGTGGTGCAGTGCAGTTGGTTTACCCCCAGAATAGCACTCTTGAACTTTTATACATAAGGCCCATAATGCAATAGTTTATGAGGCTGGAAAGAAGACCTGCAACCATTAATGTCAACCATTGCCTATAATCTTTAGTGATCCAGAGGAAGACAAAAACTATTGAAATAATTTCCAATTAAACCCCCAGTGGTTAGAAATCCAATCTAACCCCATATGGGAACAAATAAAGTTTACACGGATTTCATTGGGTTTTTTAATCCATTAAATGCTAATGAAGTCTCAGATTAACAGTCCTTTATAGTACACTAGCAGTTGTAACGGAGATGGACGTCTGTTTGTTTCTTTTTCATGCGATGCTTAACCCCTTCAGTGGCAGAGCGGTTTTCAATGCATTGTGTACCCCTCTGCCACTCATAGGGTTAATGTGCGCCTCATTGACAGAGGAATGTATATATAATGCATATGATATATATACAGACATATGACTGTGTATATATATATATATATATATATATATATATATAATGTATTTTAATGTACACACAGGACTCTATATGTAATGTATATTAATGAGCACACTGTACACAGTGTGTACATTAATATACATCACATATACTCCTGTGTCTACAGTGTGTACATTAATACACATTTTATATACACTCCTGTGTGACTCAGTCTCACATTAACCCTTTGAGTGCAAGAGGACTACGCAATGCAATGCATTGCAATGCCCTGCATACCCCTCTGTCACTCAAAGGGTTATGCATTGCTTAAAAAACATCACTTGACATCACTATTAAGTTTATGACTCACCAACTGCATTTCTGTAGTCTATACATTAATGTCCATCTGTAACGTAAAATGCAATCAAAAACTGGACCTCTTCCACAGCCCAGCAATCTTTCATCTTATGCCCCCCATCATAGTGAATAGCATTTTTATTTCTAACTGAAAAAATCACTACCTTTGTGTAATTTGTAACTCTGCCTGATCCTCCTTCCACACATCCAGGCCAAGCTAACTCCTGTGACATTTTTTTATTAAGAAAAGTTTATCCTTTAACAACCCTTATTTGTAAACAAGTAATTAAAAAAAGTCACATTTGTGCACGTACACACTACATTTTTCTTTAAGAACTTTTATCTATAAATTCATACCTTTACCTTTACTTAAAGTGACATTTTGGTTGTAATTAGAGCCAAAAAATGATATACATACATACACAAATTACAATTATTTTTGCACGCGTTAGCTGCAAACAAAATGTATTAGGATTGAGGTCATTTACAGCACACCAGCTTACTAATAAAACCTTTTAGTCCATCAGAGGACACAGGGACTGTGGGTAAACTTCCCACCACCAGGAAGCAGGCACTTAAAGAGTTATTAATCTCACAAACACAACCACTCCTATTCTCTAGACCTAGTTTACCCCTAAGCTATGTCCACTAGTCAGTGCTGTCTCATATATATATATATATATATATATATATATATATATTATATAAAATATATATCAGAAACACATATTTAGTATTTTTACTTGTTAAATTCTTTTTTCTATAGTCCATATGGAAAACAGGTCCCAAGGGGTTGAGTCCCTCCTTCTAGAGGGCAGGACATCTCAAAAGACAGACTATTGTAGGTGCAGACTCCCAGCCACTCCCTCCAGCTCAACCCTCGCCCTGCCTACATCCAGTATGAATGTGACCAAAGCCACACTAATTGGGAGAGCAGGAGAGGAAGAAAAGACCCTAAACGGACTCTGCATCCCAGAAAGACTAGAATGAAAAGAGATCCCTTTAGCTGGGTGAGAGACCTGTGTTCCATTTGGACAATAGAGAAAAAGTAGTGCTTAGCAAAGGTGTACAAGGAGAACCAAGTTGAAGCCTTGCACAACTGCTCAGCCAAGGCCTGACTCGTATGCTCTGTGACTTTGAAGGTAATATATTTCTTCCTAGAATCATACTCCTGGCTTATAGTAGCCTTGATCCAAGAGACCACAGTGATCTTGGAAACAGCTTGACCTTGACCCTCAGGAATGACAGCCTTGTGAAAAGACTCAGTGCAGTGTACATAGAATTTAAGGCAACATACAAAATACAACAAGTGTAGATCCTTCTCCTTGTCAGACTTGGCGATAGGACAAAACAAAGCACCACAATCTCTTGACTGATGTGGAACTTAGAAACTACTAGGGTTGCACCGATACCGATACTGGTATAGGTATCGGTGCCGATACCAGCATTTGCGTGAGTACTTGTACTCGCGCAAATGCAGCCGATGCCAGCACCGATATCCTGCGTCAGGGTCGGTCCTGCAGAGAGGGAGCCCGGGGAGCTGCTCACAATGCTCCCTGGTCATCTCTCTCACTCCTGTAGCGTCGGATCGTTGCCGCGGGTTACCATGGCAACGCTCCGACGCTGACCTCTGGCGGGGCTTGCGAGAGAACAGTGAGCACCCGGCAGAGGAGAGTAAGGGAGGCAAGATGGGGGAGCGGGTGGTGAAAGAGGCAGAGAGTGGGATCAAGAGGGAGAAAAAGAGGCAAAAGGAGGGGGGCCATGAAGAGGCAAAAGGAGGGGGGATCAGGAGGGAGAGAGAGGCAAAAGGGTGAGTCAAGGAGAAGGAGGGGGAGAAAGGGGGATCAAAAGGGAGAGAAAAAGCAAAGGCAAAAGAAGGGGGCTCAAGAGGGGTAGAATGAAGTAAAAGGTGGGAATCAAGGGGGGAGAAAGAGTCAAAAGGGGAGAATCAAGAGGTAGTGTGTGTGTGTATGTATGTGTGTGTGTGTGTGTATGTGTGTATGTATGTATGTATGTATGTGTGTGTGTGTGTGTGTGTGTGTGTGTGTGTGTGTGTGTGTGTGTGTGTGTGTGTGTGTGTGTGTGTGTGTGTGTGTGTGTGTGTGTGTGTATATTTCAAGTACTCACCAATACCAATTACCAATACTTTTTTTGCGGTCATTTGCCAGTTTTCCAAGTACCTAAAGCATATAGGTACTTAGAAAACTGGCAAATGACCACAAAAAAAAAGGTATCGGTGAGTACTTGAAAAAAGTATCGGTACTCTGTCTTAAAAAATCGGTATCTGTGCATCTCTAGAAACTACCTTAGGAAGAAATTTCTAAGAGGTATGAAGTACCATCTTATCCTTGTAAAAGACCAGGAAAGGTAACTTGCAAGACAAAACCTGCAGTTCAGCAACTCTGACAGACAACAGCAAAAAGAAAAGGCATCTTAAGAGTTAGCGGATTCAAATGGATAGAAGCAAGGGTCTCTGAAGGTGGTCTCTGCAAAACTCTCAAAACCAAATTAAGTTCCCACAGGAGTGGAAGCCTTTAAGGCAGGGAAGGCATGAGCCACCTCTTGAAGGAACACCTTGACATTTGGAATGGTGGCAATACATCTCTGAAAGAACAGTCCTTTGTTCACACCATCCTGAAGAAAGGATAGTCGCAAAGGTCAGACTCCTGAGAGGACACAGACCAATCGTGAAAAACAGACCAAACAAGATGTTAGGCCTTAGAAGTGACAGACTGCGAGTCTGAATCATAGTACAGACGACCATAGAGGAGAACCCTTTTCTCCTCAAGATATGGGCTTCAACAGCCATGCCATCAAAGCTGTCTTCTCCACATCCTCTTTCCACAGGTAACCCACGGGTCGACTACTGAGGACTCCCAGGCATCTAGAAAAAGGCGAAGATGCCCTCCTACAGGTAAATGCGGACCAGGATTCCTCGTGTCTCGAGGAGGATTTCTTGACAGACCTAGCCCCTGGAGCTACTCGCTTGTGATGCCACTGCTGTCTGGGCTTGGTGGAGGGACATGCATGAGGCCAGTGAATCTTGTGGCCTTTGTGCCTCTGTTTGGAGGGGACAAAAAAAGACACAGTGTCCTCTCCATAAGCGGAGGTTTGGTGGACATCTGATGTAACAAAGTGCTCTTGCACCCAGTAGCATTACTAATGATCTGCTTTAATTCAGGTCCAAATAGGGACTAAAAAGGCAAGTAAACCAGTGACTTCTTGGAAGATCGATCTGCATACCATATCTTAAACCACAGAGTGTGTCAAGCAGCAACAGAAAAGACTAAGGCCTTGGCGGACAACCTGACCTCAGACACATAAGTGTTGGACTCTTTAATGTTGGCTAAAAGGATCGACAGATCTTGTTTGGAAATCTCTTCATGGTAAGCCCAAATTTCAGGGAAATCCAGAACCAATTTCTGTAGACTGGAGCTGTCGCCAGAGTGGATGCTGCAGGACTTAAAGCAGTATCATCTAGGATAACAGGCTTTCTCCCTCTCTTTCTCTCTGAATATGTGTGAGGTTCACATGGTCAACAAAGGACTGTGGCGCCACTCTGCCCCACAGCCTGTCAATCTTCGCTTCTTCCCCTCCCCAGTAGTTCCCCATTGCCATCTTCTCCTCTGACAGAGGAATCCAGTAAGTGACCTGAGTGCTGTCTTGCCAACATATTTAATGAGCTGTACCTTAAAAACTTCTATTTGGATAATAACACTTTCTAATACAGGAATATTCCCCTCTCTGATAACAAATTCACAGTGATCAGGTGTAGCATTTGTTGATCCGTAAACTTTTTTTTGTCAACCCCCCTTTTTTTAGCCAATAAGTTGAATTCATTATATAGTTAATATGCATAGGTAGTGTTAAATTAGGTAGGATTAGGGTTTGGGTAAGGTTTAGGCTGAAAGAAGAAGAAAAAAAAAATCATCATCTTCAGTCATTGTTCATCCACTGCAGGATGAAGGCCTCCTCAGCAAGCCTGCAAGTCCTCGGTCCTGTGCCATATTATATATTTAAAAAATAATAATTTGTTTTAGTTAGTTCTATAGCTTGTGAGTGTATTTAGTGGGGAATTAGGCTTTAGGTAAATTATTAATTAAACCTTTTTTTTCTTAAATTATATAGGTAGGCAAGTTAAGGTTAGTAAGAGTGAGTGGGTAGTTAGGCAGTAGAAATGAAGCATTAAGTAGCTCATGGTAGTGGTAGTTAGCTAGGTAGGTAATGATGCAGAGGATGTATACTGCTGAAGAGGCATATGCTTTTTTTGTCCTCAGATTGTGAACCCACTTATTCTGCATCAAACTTTGATGCAGCCCATTATAGTAATACTTCCAGTGATCATGTTGGGCCCCTTGTTAAGAAGAGCCATACTGCCTTGAGTACTACTCCAAGTAACAACACTGATCCTGACCCTGTGGAATAGGTACCACCAGACAGTTTTTTCCTTAAATTCCTGCATTAACAGCCAACCCAGGACTTAAAGTGGTTGTATTAGGTTTTATTCCAGTCATGTTTTTTTAGATTTATTTTTGGGGATGATATTTTAGGGGATATTGTTTCACGAATGAATGAGTACACAGCCCAAAATCTTGCCACCGATCTCTCATTCTAATTTGCAAGGCAGCGATCCTGGCAACCCACACATATAAAGGAATTTAAAAGGTCTGGGCCCTAACAATGGCTGTGGGAAAAATGATAAAATCTAGCTTTCGGACAGACTGGAGCAGAAATCCCATCTGTGCTACCACTATTTTCCACAAACTCTGGCCAGGGAAAGAGACAAAATGCTCCTGCACTTCATGTATTTCAATAACAAAGTCTACTGCCTGCCTAAAGAAGAGCCCTAGTATCACAGACTGTTTAAAATTTGGCCCCTTATAACTTACTTACAGTCCAAGTAAAAATATCTCCATTGATGAATCCCTAATGAAGTATGAGGGAAGACTGGAATTCAAGCAGTACATTCTCTTTAAGTGCTCCATGTTTGGAGTAAAACTCTATAAGCTTTGTGAGAATGTCACAGGATATGTTCATGTTTTCCAGGTATACGAGTACAAGGACTGCCACTTTGGTCTGTCCAGTTCACAGACTTTCTAGGAACCAGTGCAAAGATAGTTTGTGACCTCAATAATACCATACTTAATAAAAGGTACAGTTTTGTATGTGCTTATTTTTTTTATACCAGCCACCTGTTAAGTTACTTTTTTGGTTAGATACAGTGGCCTGTGGCGCAATTAGAAACAGCAGTAAAGATTTCCCCAAACAACTTATCAACATCTGGCTGACATGGTAGTGGGGCTCCTCAGCTTTGCCCCAACAGGAGCTGTTGGCAATTGAGTGCATAACCACCATCCATAAAGACTACAACAAGAACATGGGGGGGGGAGCAGATCTGTTCAGCTGTTGCAGAAAAGCAGGGCTTGGTATAAAAAGGTTGCCATTTATCTGATCCATATTGACATTTTAAAAATTAAATACGGATTATGAATGGCAAAAGTGCAGATTATTGCAGTAACCGCTCCAATTAATGATTATTTTTTTTTGCTTCATGATGCATCTGTTACTACAGAAGTGTATCAAGAACTGAGAAATGGTGCAGCACACTTTCCTTTTAAAATTCCCCCAACCAGCAAAAAGCACCACCTGCAGAAATCATGCAGTGTGTGCTACAGCAATGGGAAAAGGACAGAAATTACCTTCTACCATCTTCATTGCCCTTCACAACCTGGGCTCTGCATTGGTATCTGTTCCCCCCCACCTGGCCGTTTCTAAGAAGTCTGCCCTATAACTGACAGAAGCAGATTCTGGTCCCAGGACCGTCCTGAGGCTCTTCAGCAGAGCCGAAATAGCGTGATATAGAAATAAATACTTCAATGGAATGGTCTACATAGTGTGCTTGCATACCAGGCACACTTTATAGACCGTTTCAGTGAAGTATTTATTTCTAAATCATGCTATTTCGGCTCTGCTGAAGAGCCGCAGTATGGTCACGGGACCAGGATCTGCTTCTGTCAGCTAGAGCACTGACATCTATGAAAGGGGTAGGAGGGGGGAACTTTACATGCTTCGATCTCTCAAACTACAAATTGAGGGAATCGAGGGAATAGCTGAGTCAGGGCAGTATTTGGCTCTTTGTTGAGATAGAGGTTCTAAGACACTTTCAAAGAATATATTTTTTTTTTTATGGAGGCTATGATTGCCAGTATAATTTTTCTTATATTATTTTTGAGAGGTCACCTACCGTTTTTTTCTACCAAATGAGATATGGCACTGACAAAATTCCATGTCTTAAAACAGAAACATACATGTTCCAAATCTGGCCCAATAGCTAATCCAAAACATGACAAACCTATGTATGAGTGGCATTGACTTCATATCTGCAAATATTCTGTGCTTTAAATAAATAGCCACATTGTAATGCAAGTGTGAAAAATGCAAAAATAGCTGCATCACGAGCTCCAAAATTCTACTGATTAATTACCTTATATTGTCTGATTTTCAGAAACTTGCACTTTTGTGGGGCATTTTTGGATTTGGAATCCTTTAACTAAGCTATGATCTTCACATGCTACATTTAAAAATTCACAGTTGTAAATAGTGGTACACACTATGTAATATTTACCCTGCAAATGTAAAAAATAAATTAAAGGGTTAGTAATACTTGAAAATAAGTTAATTTTATATTGTAGCCCTTAAAAAAACATGAAAAATGATATAAGTCTTATCTCCCAAACCTTTATGGTTTGGGAGATATTCAGAAGTAAAATTTCCCCTGGAGTGACATCATTGCTCCACCCTTCAGATTTGGAATCCGGTCCCGGGACTGGCTGTGCCTCTCCAGAAGTGCTGAGATCACCATCTTTAAAAAGAATTTCTTAATTGGAATGGTCTACAAAGTGTTCTTTCAAGCCAGGCACACTTTGTAGATAGTTCCAATTAAGTAGTTCTTTTCAAAGATCGTGATCTCGGCACTGCTAAAGAGCTGCCGGTTGCTCTGTGGACCGAATTCCAAATCTGTCCACTAGATGGCAGACTTGGCTGAAACAGCCAGGAAAAGAGAACTTTACTATATTTAACATGTAAATATCTCCCAAACCATAAAGGCTTGGGAGATAAGACTTATATCATTTTTCATGTTTTTTTAAGGGCTACAATATAAAATAAAATTATTTTCAAGTATTACTATTCCTTTAAAATGAGGCATATGGATTACTCCCAAATTCAGGCCAAGTAAATGAATATATCTGGGGGGTATTTTTTTCAGATGCACTAATTGTGTATAAACCATTCCGAGAAACCCTATCAAAAATGTTCTTTCCCCCAGTATTTATATTATAACCAAAATAAATTACGGGTTATTAGTATAATTATGGCATCAAAAGAAATCCCTATTTATTCTTAAAAATGGTATATAATATGTGTGGGTTTACTAAATGAATTAGAGGGAACATTTGAATGACATACTAAAAAGGCCAAAATTGTTCTCGTCTTCTAGTGTAAAAAAGCCCTTGTTTCCAAGGGGTTAAAACTTCGATAGCATGAAGACTTATCAGCTCACAGGTTAGGAAATATAGAGAAGGTAAAGAAATCTTTATCTTGATCTGCATTCCTGTGTGTTTTATCTAACAAGACAAAGCTCCCTTGTACTACACTAAATAACTGACATTTTGAGCTCTCAGATTCTTTACTCGGTGTAAACTTCTATGGCAGGGATGACTAAAATGTCTTCAAGGTTAGTTAAATCCTGAGCTAATGCCTCCAAAGTAAAGGTTTAGACACACTTGTTCTTCGACACCATAAAGTAACATGCTCAGCACTAGATACAATAATGTTGAAAAGTATGTATTTTATACAGCTGCCAAATGCCTCCTCTTAGAATCCATTCAGCAACATAGCAATACTGATATTTATATTTTCTACAAATTAATAATACATTATTCTGCCCACAGTAAATATATTTAACTCCTGTGAGAGAAAAGATCCTAATGGCAGGCTTACTTAGCCAATGCCCTGTCAGGTTCTCATTAAGAAGCACTGTACAGACTGCTGACATACTGTAATGTGAAACAGCCACCAGCAACTATAGTAGGAGCATCTGTTCTTATAATTCATGCTGGCTGGTTCTTCCCCAGAAAAAAATGACGAATCAGTAAACTGATGGCTGCATTAAGCATTATATTTTTAGGGAAGATGATTTGTACTCACCAATCATTTCTTCTTAGTTGATTGGAGGACACAGGGATCATGGGGTAAAGTTCCATCCAGCTGGTGGAGGGGAACTCAAATAGAAACAAACTTCTCCCTTACTTTATCCTCTTGGTTCTGCCCACTGATTTGTTTACCGATAGAAAAGCAGAAGGAAATAAAGTTACCATGAACAAGTCAAGAACAATGGAGCACTCCAAACCATGACAGTCTTTTGAAGGACACATGGCATCCCAACCTGAGAAAACTAAGAGAAAAGGATTTATCGGTGGGCACAAAATCTCCTTTTCTCATGCATACAATGGATGACATATGGACAGTGGAAATATACCAAACCAGTCCCAAAAACACCGAGAGGGAGAAAAATGACATTTAACAAATGAGGCTTGAATAACTTTCAATCCAGTGCTTGGATCAGCTGAGCACAGAACATTTAATTTGTAGAACTTAGTGAATGTATGAAATGAAGGCAAAGTCATGGCTTTGTAGGTTTGTTTTTCAGAAGCTTGGTGTTTAGCTGCCTAGGACATGTTTACGGTAACGCTAAAAGATATTGGTTTGGAATGACTGATATAAGCTTGTCATATAGTCCACTTAATCCAAGAAGCAACTGACAATTTTGATGTCGGTCTTCCTTTTTTATTAAGTACTGTTATAATACATAGAGACTCTGCCTACCAGAATGAACCTTTAGATTTAACATCATTCATCTAATGACGCCAAGGGTAGGTAATTGGTCTTCTTTGTGTATTTTTGGGTTTGGATATAAAAATGGAAATAGCAACTCTTGATCAACGTCAAATGAAGACACAACCTTGGGCTAAAAAGTGTGACAGTACAGTCTTATCTTGATGGAAAGCCAAGGTAAGTAGATTTATATAAAAGAGCACAGAATTTAGATAATCTTGAAAGGGAAATGTCAATAAGGAATAACATTTTACAAGCTAGATGTGTCACTGAAGTAGATGACATTGGCTTAAAAGGTTCATTTTGTAGGACCTCTTACGGTAAATTTAAAAGCATGGGATGAATTGGATTCTCAGTAAGGCAGGGCTGTGTGTGCCACCGCTTGTATGAAGATTTTAATTTCTCAGACATTCACCATCTTCTTTTGAAGAAGCACGGACCTGGACAAAATTTGAACCTTGAGAGTTGAGTTTGAGGTCTTTATGCAAACCATATTGTAAGAAACTAAGAAGATGTGGTAAATGCAATGTTTGGGGATCCCGTTCCTTGAGAGCAAAGCAGGGAAAAAAAGAGGATATTAGTCTTACCTGTTAAATCCTTTTCTCTTAGTCCATATGACATACAGGTACCATGGGGAAGTGATAACTCCTCCGTGTAGGCTGGAACAATTCTAGAAGAAGTTGTGGGTGAAGCCTCCCCTTCCTCCTTATCAGACTATCCCACTAGCCCTGTCCCAGATAGACTTGAGACAAGCCTACTTATTAGGACAGCAAGAAAGAAGAAAGGAAAGCTCCTGAGAGCAGCAGACCCAAGAGGACCACCACGTTCAGCACTTGGAGACCAAGCATGGTCCCTTTCACTGGCTGAGAAAAGGATTTAACAGATAAGACTAAAATCCTCTTTTCTCTGTCGTCCAATATGACATATAGGTACCATGGGGATGTACCAACATTAAGCTCCCAGGGTGGGAAGAGAAGAAAAGGACCAAGCCCTGGTTTCCTTGATACCTGAGTTTCCAAGGACTATCCAGGTCAAGGAACAGCCCAAACATAACTGTCAATGGACACTGAATAACAATTACACAGCACACAAGAATAAAAGCCAACCCTTTAAAGAACGGTAAGGCACAGGAATGTAAAAGGTCCTTAACAGGCAGAACTGCCTCCAGGACCTTCCTGCCAAAGTTGGCTTCAGCTGAAGCCAGAACATCAACACAATAGTGTTTTGCAAAGGTGTGCACCGAGAACCAAGTGGCTGCCTTGCACAACTGTTCAGCAGAGGCCTGATTCTTGTAGGCCCAGGAAGGACCTACATACCTTGTGGAGTATGCTGTAAGATGGATAGGAACTGGTTTCTTTCTGTGCTCGTAAGCCTTTCGAATGGTAGACTTAATACAAGACCCAATAGTGACCTTGTACCCAGCCATACCTGACCTAGGACCTTTAGGGATGACAAATAAGGCATCAGTGTTACAGAAAGACTCAGTACAGTGCAAACAGAACTTGAGGCAGCATACCACATCTAACAAGTGGCGATCCCTCACCTCAATGGGCTGCTCACCTTTTTACTTGACTTCTTTCTACAGATTACCATTTAAAGAACGAACCTCAGAACCCAATCAGGAGAGAGAGACATGGGTTGCATGATTCTCTCCACAGGGCTGCAAGGGTCAACAACAGCACCTGATAGCTGGTCAATCCTCCAGGGGGAAGCCAGGAATGGTAATCAACCTAATGGGGGAATTTAGACACCCCATATCTAATACGAAAATAATACATTCTAAAAACTAAGCAGAAAAGTTCTCAGCCTGTATACAGGTTACTGGAATAAGTTTATCTGGAAGTGGGATAGCCTGATAAGGAGGAAGGGGAGGCTCCACCTACAACTTCTTCTAGAACTGTTCCAGCCTACAGGAAGGAGCTGTCGCATGTCATTACTGGACGACAAAGAAAATAATTTTTCCATAAATTGTGGTAAATTATTTGCTGAAACAGGTTTTCTGGATTGTACCAAAGCTTGAATGGCAATTATTGTATGATTGTGAGGTCTCAAATGCCATGCAGTTAAAGCTAGATTTGTCAGATCTGGGTGACATTTTGTTCCCATTCACATGGATCAAACTTTGTTCTGCAGAGGTAACCTACATTCCAATTTTATCCTCCTGGAATGTAAATGGCTGATTTAGCCTAAGCATGTTTTTTTCACCAACTGGAAGATCTTTTCAGCCTCCACCAAGGCTGTCTTTCTTCTAGTTACTCCTTCACTGTTTGTCTAAGCATCTGTTGCCACAGTGTTCAATGGAATTTGAATTGGAAGAACCTTCAAGAGGGTCATTCAAGTGATAAGCTCTTTGTGAATCGATCTCCGATCTGACACATTTATTGAAAAAGATACTTCCACTGTGGGTGGGCAACTCTGGGTGAAAAAAATATGTGCAAACTGCCCCCAACCTCCCAGACTTGCATCAGTGTTGACTACTACCTATGGCAGAAGAGCAAATAATCAAGAAAACAATCTGCCTACGTGCAGATAAGCTCTGGTTATCCACAAATGAAAATGAAAGTTGATAAATGGGAATGGTCAATGTCATGTGTTGTTTGGTCCATTTCTATATGATGTCGGGTTGTTGAAGTCCATTGCGGATACCACTGAAACCACTATCCTGGCTTGTTGGTTTTAGCACTTAGAGAGAACACTAATTTAGGTGCAGTTGCTTGTTCATTATATCATCCTGATAGGAAGTTCTGTTGATTAACTTTAATTGCAGTTCAGTTGCCAGGGTTGCCATCTGGGTGCTGTGGCCAGTCGGAATAGTAATGGCAGGAATTGGCAGTGAAGGTTCTAAAAGGCAAACCGGAGGAAATTTATGGTGTTCCGGCCAGATTGGGATGTGAAGATAAGAGTATTTTATAACCCCAAAAGACAGGAATTTGCCCAGTTCCATGGCAACTATCACAGATCATATAATATTACATCTAGAACTTTAGTACCCTTAGAAATTTGTCTTGTATTGGAGAAAACTTTTTTTTGACTGTTTTTTCCTCTTGTTCTTCTTATTTGCCTTGTGTTGTGCTTAATCTGAGCCTTCGTCAAGAACCAGTACCTCAGTGCTGGTGCATGACCAAAGTGTTCCAGTTCATGACCCGTAGTCCCTGCCTAGTTCCACGGTGTGTACCTTGTGTCTTGACCAGGCTTTCTTTTTGCCTTCCCTCCTGTCCTACAATTTGGTACCATGCCTGTCTGTTTGATCTCCTGTTACAGACCTTGGCTCGGACGTTCGACCATTCTTCTGTCTTCTGCTTTGTACTGCTTTGTCCGCATGTTATAGATCTTGGCTCCACTGTTAGAACACCATTCTCTTTAGTCAGATTCCAAACACCAGTCTCCTTAGTTGGAGACCGACCAGCAGCCTCCTTAGTCAGAAACGGACCACCAGTCATACTTTGGAGTTAGGGATCTTTACCTCAATAGTCGAACTGTTGAGGTCTGTCTGCTCCTGTTCAGTCTCTGCAGTTGAACTTCTAGATTTTATGTTATTTCCTACATTCCTGTTCAGCAATGAATGACAGGTACAGTTGTGTTCTGTCTTTGTCCCTGACCTCAGTCGGTAGTAGCTATTCTCTAGGCTGCCATCCAGAGTGTGGGCAGGCAATAATCTGGCTTTGCAGCCAGCACCTTTAACTTGGCTTAGGCTCCAGCAAAGGAAGCCAAGGAAGAAGCTAATACAAACAAGCTATGTACACTACTCCTCGCCCTTTAGCATCTGGCCTACTGAGATCTCCCTGCAGTATACCGTAGTGTTGGTTTAGTAGCTGGGTTTCCTTTTTTTAATATCAACTTAGCTGTCTGTCACCTCTTTGTGGGTTTTTTCTTCACAGAGTATAATCAGGCAGCTTACATTGGGCACTCCAGCTTTGCTTACATTGATAAAAATCACTTGAATCATTGACTTTTGGGTACGGGAGATATGACTGATGCTGAAAAGAAGGACATTGATTGATGAAAGGATGACGTCTTGTGGCTGTCTTTTGGAAATCTAAACATGAAAAATCTGTTTGGTGGAGATGATTTGAAGAACTTGCTAATCTTAGATGGACTATCTCCACTGCTGAGAAAACATGCTTCTGTCTCTCCCTCCATGAAGGGTTTTAGGGCTGACTCAAAGAGTAGCCATCAGGTTAAGGAGGATTTAGAAGTTGTTGTTTTGCTTCTTTGCCTACAAAGTAGTTTTTAGTCAGGTACAAATAGCCTCTTTCAATGAAAAATAGGATTTTAGTCTTACCTGTTAAATCCTTTTCACTTAGTCCATTCAAGTTACTGGTAACTTTGGGTAGGCGATCAGCCACTTTAATAGGCAGGAAGAATTCTGAGAAGTGACTACTGGGTGGAGCCTACCTCCTCTCCTTAGCTTGCAGCTAGCCAATCCCCAACCAGTAAGATTTGCAGACTAACTATTAACTAGGTAGTAGAGAAGGTAAAGGAAGACTCCTGCGAGCATGAACCCGAAAGGACCCCCATGTTCTGCCACAGGAGAGTCAAGCATGGTCCCTTGACAGGGTGGGAGACAGGTAACCTGTATGGACTAAGAGAAAAGGATTTAACATATAAAAGACTAAAATCCTCTTTTCTCTGTCGTCCAATACAGGTTACTGATAACTTTGAGATGTCCAACCATTAAGTTCCTCAGGGCGGGAAGCAAGGCAAGTACCAGGTGCAGGCCCCCAAAAGTCACCAGAGCACCAATGAACCTACAGATCATGAATAGCTCAAAACTAACCGTAAAGTGTCAAAGGACACCGAAAAGGGGTAAAACAAACCCCATGAACTGTTGCACAGCACACTGAACTAGAGCCAATAGGGCCCAAAAGTGAAAGAGTACTAGAGACTAAAGAGATCCTAGACAGGCAAGGCTGCCTCCGGGATCTTCCTCCCAAAACTGGCATCAGCCGATGCCAGCACATCCACACGACAGTGTTTCGAAAAAGTGTGCACAGATGACCAAGTGGTTGCCTTGCACAACTGATCAGCTGAGGCCTGGTTCTTGTTGGCCTAAGAAGCCCCAATAGACCTCGCAGAATGAGCCGTAACCCTGAAGGGAACAGGCTTCTTCCGAAGTTCGTAAGCCTTACGAATCGTGGACTTGATCCAAGAAACGATGGTAACCTTGGAAACACGCTTCCCTGCCCTAGGACCCTCAGGAATGACAAACAGTGTGTCAGACTGCCTCAAGGACTCAGTGCGATGCACACAGAACTTGAGACAATGCACGACATCCAAGAGATGAAGATCCCTCTCTTTGTCAGAAGTAGGGTTAGGACAGAAGGAAGGAACCACAATCTCCTGATTGATGTGGAACTAAGACACAATCTTCGGGAGAAACTCTTGTGACTCATGTCGACTGACACGGACTCCTGCTGACAGCTTTACAGCTGTCAGCAGGAGACATCGAACTTTAAATGCCTGTATCTCTCAGACCATAGCGGTTTGAGAGATACAGTGTTTTGAATTTAGCTCAACTTTTAAGCTCTTCTAAATGCAAAAAAAATTTTTTTTTTACATTACTAACATTTGAAAAGGTCTACTTGTCTTTCCTACCAACCCCTTTCCATCCTAGAAAGCCTGAGAAACAGGTTTCTCTGGAGGTGGTTGAAGCTCTGATCTGCAATCAAAGTAAATGATTGGTCTCCAGCCACTTGAAAATATCACCCTCCCAAAGCCTGCACAGTGTCCCAGAGGTGACCAGTGTGAACAGCATGTCACCCAATTTGAGCAGCATACACTGACCTACGAGTGAAGAAACAGGACAGAGAGATGTCACATACAAGTACAGTGCATGAAATCAAAGATAGCCACCAGACGGGTACCATCAATTTTCTGTCAAGTAAAAAGAAAGTCAGAAAAGAAATGATCCAATGAATAAGAAAACCCACCAGAGTGAAGCATTTATGTGCACATGAAGGCACAGGAAACAGAAGGGGTTAATAATCATTACGGTAAAATAAGGCAAGACAGACGCATATATTACAGAATAAAATAAGGGAATAGCGTGCATCACAGGCAAAACACCACAGCTCAGTGGTTGCCAGTAAGGACAAATAAACAGTACTATAGCACTCAACAGGTTAGCTTCAGTTTTCAGGCTTCCACTGCAAAATAGTGAAGAGCTTCAGAGAAACCCGAACAATGAGTTAAAGTCTGGAGATTCAAGTCAACCTACACAGGTTTAAGATCCTGGAAATTAACGTGGGAACCAGTCAATCCATGAATAAGGAATCCAGTAAATAGGAGCCTGTCAAATGGAGGATTATGCCCCCATATACTAAGAATTAAAATACAAAAGAAGGCTTATTAAGAGAGAAGTAACCATGCACAGGTTTTCTACGGGAGATCACACAAAACTGAATGTAAAAGGCTATGATACAGTGGAGGGAAGATGGGAGTTTCTGCCTCATATCTTGTTTTAGAAATGCCCTGCCTCCAGGAGGAGATGGTTCCCGTGTTCCACACTGGACGACAAATAAATGGCTGCTATGCAGGGACCTGGTCTTAAAGGGGCCATTCCCACATTCTATAAAAGTTAAAGAATAAACCTAAAAAGGTCTGAAATAGTAAGGAAAAGTGAGCAAATCCATAGAAAAGCCCACTACCTTAAGGGCACAGTCTCCCAAGTGAGGGAAATGTACCCAAATAAGGACGGCAATGCAGGGGTTAACAGCCATGCAAGGGTACAGAACACACTAAAAACCAATCTCATACTTCTCAGAGCAGCCAAAAACAGACAAAGACTACAGTATATGTAGATAATAAAGCATCACTCCATACAAACAAGCGAATGACAGAAAAAAGGGACACACACACTCTGGACCAAAGCGCTCAATAGGCTACATTAATTGTAATATTCATTGTTTAGTTTCCCACAAGAATGAATAGAGCTTCTAAGAAGCTATTGTGAGGTAAAGGATGTTAAGACAAGCCAACCTCCACAGGTTTGTGATCCTGTAAAAAGAAGCTATGCACTGGACAATCCATGGAAGTAGGAAACCAGGAATGAAAGCCCACCTAACAGAAGATTATACGTCCCTATATGTTAAGGATTAAAAGTAAGAGCTGTACCCATGCTACCTCCTTGATCACGGGTTAATAGTGGACAGGAGGAAGGAGGTTCTACCTCAGAGACCTTTTTTGAAGTGCTCTGCCCTCCTAGAAGCAGAGGAGGGGGTTTTAATCCATAGTTCCTGTGTTTCCCATAGGACAAAAGAGAAAAGCAGAGAAACACTCTCTGGCATGACACTCTCATTCAAGGTGTTAAAAAGCACAATTTACATATTGTGGCTATTTGTTCTCTGAGGTGAAATTGTCTTGCCCCAGAATTATTCCACTTTGTTTTTATATACAGAGTCCTTAATATAGGTAGCACTTTTATGAAGCATTTTATTTGTCAATTCTCATAAAATTTTTCTTGGGTTAAACATATTAAATGAATTTACAACATACAATTCAAAGGTTACCACGGTGAACACTGCCCAGCATTTTTTTTTTAAGAAATAGCTGAATTACAAAAGGTGTAGAAATATTGCCTTGCAAGCTCTGCCTCTTCAACATAGTGTTTTCTACTTTCCGTAAGTACCACAGATCGTGTGTTGCCCACATCCCTGATCCATAAAGGTTGAAGGAGCAGTAAAGTTTCACTGTGTAGTTTATGAGTACCAAACTGCTTAAAAATAAATAAATACTACAATTAAAATAAACCGTTTTCCTCATTTGGCGGTATGTGACAATCTAGTGAGTCCTAGACCTACAGCCCAAACTAGTATCTGTACTCTCCTTAAAACTGGCACGTCAGATGGATACTTGTGAGTACGCCGAGCTTTTTTTTTTTTAAAAGCTAAACAAAGTAATTCATGGTCAAAGTAATTAGTGCACATGCTCAGTAGAGAACATATTACTGTACATTGGGTTATTTAAGTTGCGGTAAGCTTCTGCCTGCTGCTGATTGATGGAATTGGCCTTTGAGATGCGTACAATCTCATCCCATACTCATTAATTTGCTACATTTAGAGATGCTCTCACAGACCCAAACAAACTGCTGTAATCTCAACCTCCTTTCACTGTTCACTGGTAGTCAATGATCCAAACACATATTGTCCCACTGTGAGACCTCTGTATCATTCAAATGGTTAAAAGACTAATTTAAAGCAATTCATTTTAACATTTGATGGAGAAAACACAGAAATTCAATGACAACACACAATTAACACAATGTTGGTGAGTGAACAAAAGGAAAATCTAAATCAAATCAATATTTGGTGTGAGCACCCTTTGCCCTCAAAAGAGTATCAGTTCTTCTAGGCACACAGTTTGTTAAGGTACTCAGCAAGAAGGTTGTTACAAACATCTTGGAGAACTAACCACAGTTCTTCTGTGGATTTATGTAGCCTCAGTTGCTTTTCTCTTCATGTAATCCCAGACAGACTCAATGATGTTAAGATCAGGGCTCTGTGGGGGGCCATACCATCACTTCCATAACTTTGGCTGCATGCTTGGGTTAGTTGTGATGCTGCTAAATAAATTTGGGGGCAATCAGATGCCTCCCTGATTGGATAAGTATCTGCCTGTACATCTCAGCACTGAGGATACTATTAATTTTTATAAACTTCCAAACTCCATTTACAGAAATGCAGCCCCAAAGTTGTAAGAAACCTCCACCATGCTTCATTGTTGCCTGCAGACACTCATTCCTGTACCACTCTCCAGCCCTTTGGTGAACAAATAGCCTTCTGCTACAGCCAAATATATTTAACATGTTTGACTAATAAGTCCAGAGCACCTGCTGCCATTTTCCTGCATAGTTGAATCACTTGGCCTTGTTTCCACTTCAGAGGTATGGCTTTTTGGCAGCAAGTCTTCCATGAAAACTACTTATGGCCAGATTTCTATGGAGAGTAGATGGGTGTCCCAATGTTTTCTGCCAATTCTGAGCTGATGGCACTGCTTGACATCTTCTGATTGTGAAGGGAAGTAAGCTTGATGTGTCTTTTATCTGCTCCACTATGTTTACTTGGCTGACCACTGCGTCTACAGTCCTTAGCATTGCCCGTTTCTTTGTGGTTCTTCAAAAGAGCTTGGACAGCACATCTGGAAACCCCTGTCTGCCTTGAAATTTCTGCCTGGGAGAGAATTTGATGTTGTTGCTGTGATCAGTCTTGCCATGGTGTATGACTTTTGACATTAACCCCTTCAGTGCCAGAGGCTTGGGCCATTTCCTGTACCCTGCAGGCCAGACACTTTTTCAGCATTTTTGCTATCCTTCTGTTTAGGCTTGATTTACTCTGGGAATTTCTAGTTACATATAGAAAACTACACCCTGTTCCAAATTATTATGAAAATTATATTTAAGTGTCACATATATTAAATATTTTGTTTTTCAGTTTAACTCATGGATGGCATTGTGTCTCAGGGCTCTTTTGATCACTGAAAACAATCTCGGACACCTGTGATAATTAGATTGCCAGGTGAGCCCAATTTAAGGAAAAACTACTAAGGGTGGGTGTTCCACATTATTAAGCAGAGCACCATTTTCAAGCAATATGGGGAAGAAAAAGGATCTCTCTGCTGCCGAAAAGAGTGAAATAGTTCAATGCCTTGGACGAGGTATGAAAACATTAGATATTTCACGAAAACGTAAGTGTGATCATCGCACTATTAAAAGATTTGTGGCCGATTCAGAGCACAGATGGGTTCGTGCAGATAAAGGCACTTTGAGGAAGATTTCTGCCAGATCCATGCATCGGATCAAGAGAGCAGCTGCTCAAATACCATTGCATAGCAGCAAACAGATATTTGAAGCTGCCGGTGCCTCTGGAGTCCCACGGACATCAAGGTGTAGAGTCCTCCAGAGTCTTGCAACTGTGCATAAACCTTCTATTCGGCCACCACTAACCAATGCTCACAAGCAGAAATGGCTGCATTGGGCAGAAAAATACATGAAGACTAATTTTCAAACAGTCCTGCTCACTGATGAGTGCCGTGCAACCCTGGATGGTCCAGATGGATGGAGTAGTGGATGGTTGGTGGACGGCCACCCTGTTCCAACAAGGCTGCGACATCAGCAAGGCAGTGGTGGAGTCATGTTTTGGGCCGGAATCATGGGAAGAGAGCTGGTCGGCCCCTTTAGGGTCCCCCAAGGTGTAAAGATGACCTCTGCAAAGTATGTGGAGTTTCTGACTGACCAATTTCTTTCTTGGTACAGAAGGAAGAACTATGCTTTCCGTAATAAAATCATCTTCATGCATGACAATGCACCATCTCATGCTGCAAAGAATACCTCTGCATAAATGGCTGCTATGGGGATAAAAGGAGAGAAAGTCATGGTGTGGCCTCCATCCTCCTCTGACCTCAATCCTATTGAGAACCTTTGGAGCATCCTCAAGCAAAAGATCTATGAGGGTGGGAGGCAGTTTACATCCAAACAGCAGCTCTGGGAGGGTATTATGACATCTTGCAAACAAATTAAAGCAGAAACCGTCCAAAAACTCACAAGTTCTATGGATGCAAAACTTGTGAAGCTGCTATCAAATCAGGGGTCCTATGTTGAAATGTAATGTGATTTGTTAAAATGTTTAAAAAGTTAAAATGTCGTTAAACGTTTGATTGAAATAACTTTTGATTTCAGTAAATATGCTGCAAACACAAAAAATGACAATTTTCAGATCTTTACAACCTATAAAGTGTTTTGAAACTTACTGTGCGTAATAATTTGGAACAGTGCATTTTAAGTTTATGTTTAAAAAAAATACTGTTATCATTAGGAGGTTTGTTCAATAAAATTTGAATTGTACTCTTAATAGTTGAAAACATGAGAATTATGCTGACTGTTATTTACATCAATTATTTAGGTAAATGAGAAATATATAATTTGCATAATAATTTGGAACAGGGTGTATATATTTTTTTTTTTCCAGAGAGAATTGAGCTTTCTCGTGGTACCTTACATGAAGAGAAATTTGCATCGTACAAAAAGCTATGATGTCATAATGACAAAAAAGTGAAAATGTACTCATTTTGTTAAAATCACATACTATGTATCAAAAACATTTACCTTGATTGAAAAAGTTTCAATTATTTGAAAAAGCCCTGAGTCCCTCGAGTAAAAAGATACCAAATTTGTATAGTTTTACCTACATCCATGGCCCTAATCACCAGCAGCGCAAAATGACATTTTCAACTTTATGAGCTAATAGGTGCATTCTAGTGTTTTTGTGGTAAATCTACACTAAACAGTGGAATAACTATATAAAACTATATATTTCTGGAAAGAAGACAATCTTCTGCATCTAATGAGGGGTGACTTGCCTTCTTACCCCAAGCCTGGTATGCACAAATGCCTCCAGATGGTGGCGCTAATGAAAAAAAGGAATTTTCTTATATTTCTACCCCTTCAAATGTACTGAAATCTGTGCAAACCATGGCATTTCCAACTGTATTCATTAGCTAGTGCTCTTAGCAGAAAAATGACACCCCATTGATATAAAATGACCTACCTCAGGGGGCGCTACAAGTACAAAACTACACCTATTGCAACCTCTAATTTTTCTAACATTTTCTCAAACATTACTTGTCTGTATAAAAATGGTTATAACAACTACAGAAGTGAAGAAAGGGTACACAAACCATACCATTTTTGGAAAGAAGACACCCTGCCGCATCTAATGAGGGGTGACTTGCCTTGTTACCCCAAGCCTGGTATGCACAAATGCCTCCAGAAGGTGTCGCTAATGAAAAAAACTGCATTGTTTTACATTTCTGTCCCTTCAAATGTAGTGAAACATGTGAAAACTATGCGATTTCCAACTCTATTTGTTAGCTAATGCTCTTAGGAGAAGAATGACACGCCATTGGTATGAGTTGACATACTGTAGGGGGTGCTAGAAGTACAAAACTACACCTGCTACAACCTCTGATTCCTCTAACATTTTCTCAAACATTCTTGTGGGTATGAAAATGGTTATAACAGCTACAGAAGTGAAGAAAAGGTAAAGAACCCATACCATTTTGGAAAGAAGATAAACTGCCACATCTAATGAGGCATCACTTGCCTTTCTACCCCTAAGTTAGTCTATACAACTATTTCTAGAATGTGGTGCTACAGATAAAAAAAAACACATTTTTTTTTTTTTTTTTTTTTTACAAATCAGTCACTTCAAAGATAAGAAAATGGATCAACCTCATGGGATTTCCTAAGAGGACCTCCTGCCAGGCTACGAAAAATGGTACCCCACTGCTGTGGGTTTACGTACAATACTGGGAGCCAGGAGCGTGGCTTCCAGTGGAACAAGGATGGGGAAGCAAACAGTGTATGTATGATTCTATGGCTTCAGTGGTCAGGCAGTGTATGTGAGGACCTGTGACTGCCAGTGAAACCAGGTACGAGGGGTCAGGCAGGGTATGTGGGTATATCTACCAGTGGGCAGTGAGCAAGTATGGTGGTGGTGGTGGGGGAGGCAAGATAGTACATATGGGGGATCTGTGACAACCAGTGTGTATTGTAAGTCCCCTACATACACTGTTTGATTCCCAGCCTGAATCCAGTGCGCACTGGCACTTGGGTCTACCAGTAGGCAGTGGAACCAGGTTGAGGGAATAGGACTGCCAGTGGGCTGTGGAACTGGGCTGGTGGCTAGGGTATATATGTGTGTGTGTGTGGGGGGGGGGGATTGGAGGCATTTTGTGTGCATGATACAGGGGTGTCCAATGCATTGCAAAGCAATGCATTGGACCTCCCGCGACACACAGAGGGTTAATGTTTTTCATTTTAGTAATTTTTATTCATACCTAGGGTATACCATAGGGCAGAATAAAAAATAAATGTGTGAACCACAGTTAGGGGACATCAGGACCCCTGATGCCACCCCAATGAGGTCTAAATAAAATAAAAAGAAAAATGAAAAAAAAAAAAGAAAAAAAAATCCTTTGTCTGCCACAGGGGTGTCCAATGCATTGCAAAGCAATCCATTGGACCCCTGTGGCACACAGAGGGTTCATTTTTTATTATTATTCTTTATTCATAGCTTGTTGGGGGGCCTCAGGGCCCCCCAACAAGCTTTGAATATAAAGTAATAGTAAAAAAAAAGTCCTGTGTGTTCCACAGGAGGGGGATCTGCATTGGACCCCTACCCCTGTGACACACACAGGGTTAAAATATTTTTGTAATTTTTTTTTTTTTATTATTGACCTCATTGGGGGGCATCCTGAGCCCCCCAACATTAGTAACCCTGTGAGTGCCACAGGGGTCTCCAGCGCATTGCAAAGCAATGCACTGGACAGCCCTGCGGCACTCCTAGGGTTAATTTTGCCTTTTTATTATTTTTTTATTTGTGTATGTATTCAGACCTCGTGGGGGGACATCAGAACCCCTTCTGATGTACCCCCAGTTATTGATCAATATGGCAACCGCAGGAGAGTGGTCCTCATGACCCCCCATGGATGCCAGGCATTTTTTTTTTTTAAATGCGGCCACTGCATGCCGGTTACACCGGCTTATGCAGTGACCGCATTTAGTGGGTACATTGTACAAGCTTGGAACAGCAGGTACAGCTGTCCAAACTCGTACAATGTACCTACCTGGCACTCTAGAAGTTAAAATGTCTTCAGTAAAATCACCTTGTTAGCTGAGTTTGTCTATTTCTCACCCAGTTTTATTCCTCCTCCACAGCTGTTTCTGTTTCAGTTAATGATTGTATTTCAACCTACATATTAAATTGATGATCATTAGCACCTGTTTAATATAATTGTTTAATCATACACCTGACTATATGCCTACATAATCCCTAACTTTGTGCAAGTGTGCCTAGAAGAATTGATGCGGTTTTGAAGGCAAAGGGTGGTCACACCAAATATTAATTTGATTTAGATTTTTCTTCTGTTCACTCACTATGCATTTTGTTAATTGATAAAAATAAAATATTAACTTGTCTATTTTTGAAAGCATTCGTACTTTACTGCATTTTTTTTTACTCTAAACCTCAGGGCCACAGGTTCTAGTCCCCAGCATGGTCAAATATCTGCCAAACCGCACTGGACCAGAGTAGCAGTTTATGGTCCATACCATACCATCAGCTTGCAGAGGAGACCTTCACCCTGCAGTGAATTGACAATGACTGCACCTTTACCTTTTAACATATTATATGTTTCAGAATTTATTTTTGCTAAAATACATAAGGCCCTATTTATTTTATCAGTTGGTTTTAATACTGATGTAAATTACTGTTGTAACTTAGTGGCGATTTTGAGATTTCTTCCAAAATCACTCAAGATTTTATAAGGTGTTAGTGACCTAGACATATACCTTTATCCTTTTAGACATATCCCTATGAAAAATAAAGTGTAGAAGTTTTAGGGTAAAACAACTGCATATTGGCAACAATATAAAATTATCATTAAAAACCCCTTGGATGCTAGAGAGGTCTCCCATGCAGAGAACACTGTAGCACCCAAGAGGTTAAAAGCCCCTATTAAATTAATGGGTATTTTGGTTAGTTTACCATGCTAATATTATATTGCCCCAGAATAGCTACAATTTCACATTTATGCATTATGCCCGAGACTGCTTTGAAGACTACACATCAAGAAACAAGGAGCCACTACTTACCAAAGTCTACCCTTGTCAATATGCACTGCATTGGATGGTCAGTTGTATGCCTTGTCGTTGTAGCACCACTTTCATAACAAGAAGCGCACAGATCGTAATCGTAACAAATTAAGCACTTGTATCTTCGGCCTCTGAAATTTCCTTTCAAACATGCATCGCAGCTGACACCTTCAAGAGAGGGAGAAAGAAAGCACTTTGTTAGGTTTATCAAGAGATTTAATCAATATTTGTCAGCTTAGGTCATATTTCTTTTATTATTCACTTGTTCTGGTGGAAATACATTTGCACAACATTTCAAAACATCAAAAAATGAATTCTTGAAGCAGTTGAAAAGACCGCTTCACAATTTAAAGGACAGAGAACAAAAGAAAAAAAAACAGACAGTGAGTCACAGGGTTTCTGCACCAACTCCAGAATGATGACAAATAAGCTGGGTCTGACTTCTAGGCAATATGAAACAAATGGACCAATAAGCTTATTCTTATACAGAGAGGCTAGTCTACTAAGACTAAGAAGAAATGGAGTAATTCTGGAGCAAAGCAAGTGCTCCATAGGGGGTCGTATACAAATGTATTTTGATTTAAATAAGGCAAACCCTTGAATGCTAGAGAGTTCTCCAATGCCTTCAAAGAAAAAGTGATTTAATAGGTATTTGAATAAAGCATCTCCCCAAAGTGGTAATATCCCTTTTTTACTTAACATGAAAAGTCCTACAATATACATGGTTCCATTATGAATCATCATTGTTTATTTAAGCATAAGGAGCTGTAGAAGGAACTTCTGACACCTCAGCTGTGACTACACAGTGTGCCAATTAATAACGGAGGTGAACGATGCACCTCAATGACAGGATGTGCTGTGACTGGACTGGATCTCTAGTAAGCAGGGGGAACAGTCCTACATAACTGGATGAGTAGAGAGCCACTTCATAAACTGGATCACTGGAGGCTGCAATGGACTGCCACTGGAGACTTCTCTAGTACTTAAGGGGTTAAAAGCCCTGCTTAAATAACTTCTTTTTATGAGGTGCAGTTGGTTTGTATAAACATTACACTTTTCTTTTGAACACATGGTCCATGGAGGGCCTTTTTAGTTCTATTCCTTTGCTCTTTTATTCTACACTGCGATAATACTTTTGGTAATGTCTCAAGCATCCAAGAAGTTAAAGGGGATCTATCACCCCTATAGAAGTTTATGTTAAAAGTTAGGTTATATAGCGCATATGAGGAATACTGTATTATTATTATTTTTTTTATTTTTTTATTTTTTTTTAATCGCTATTTGGCTGAATTTAATAAGAAAATATTTTCCTGCACCCTACTTCCACACAGACTGCAGTTACCTGCTCTGTATCGCAGTCTGTCACTCTTCCTATGCTCCTCTCCCTCTATCCAGCCTCCTCCGATGATGGAGGCTTTCTGCCTGTAAGCTGGAGCGGTCTCATTGGGCACAGACTGCTTCAGCTTACAATGAAAAATCCTCCGTCATCACAGGAGGTTGAATAGAGGGAGGGGAGCAGAGGAAGAGTGACTGCGGTACAGAGCAGTATCCGTAGTCTGTTCAGAAGTAGGATGCAGGGAAACCTTTTATTATTAAATTCAGCCAAATAGAGATGAACCCCTTAAGGGCCAGATGATGTGCTATGACCGTCACAGTCCTTATACCCTTAAGGACCGGTGACGGTCATAGCACATCACATACTTTTACTTACAGCGCTCTACTGGGAGCGCTGTAAGTAAAAATTTGGCCTAAAATTAACCGCTCCAAGACTGGAGCTGTCTCTCTTAGGCCCCAAAGAGTGACGTGTACCGGCGCGTCGGCAAGGATCAAATCGGTAACTTCCCTGGACCGCTGGGTCCTTAACAGGTTAAAAAAAATAATTAAATAATACAGTATTCCTCATATGAGCTATATAAGCTAACTTTTAAAATAAATTTCTATAGGGGTGATAGCTCCCCTTTAATTATGTACCTTTTTTGTTTTTTTTTTAAACACATTTTTGTTTTCTCCAGAAGTAATGGTTGTTCTTATATACTGTGGCTTGTGTATTTAAGTACTCTTTACTTCATGAATTACTAGGCAAATACATTATTTATCTATTAGTAGTATAATTATAAAGGGGGTAGTAGTTTGGAGGAAGAGGTCTTCATATGTAAAGGGGCAGTAAACTTTTTCAATGAAACACATATGCATTATAGGGCTTTTCCTGTAGGGAAAAACAATGTATTATAAGGTCACAAAATACATATCCTACATTCCAAACAATTACCTTCTCAGGACTGTCAAACAAGAAATTTTGGCCCATATGTATAAAAGCTCTGGGGCAAACCAAGTGAATACAAGGAAACAAATAAAGAGAGTCACATTTTAACATGCTGGATGCTAGAGTGATATCCAACACAACGCAAAGCAATGCATTGAAGTCCCCTCTAACATTCAAGAGGTTTAAAGGCCTATCTAGGTGAATGTTTTGTTTTCCTTGTGCTGCAGTTGTTTTGCCCCAGAATTGCGCCTCTTCTGCTTGTGTGCATTCAGCACAATAGCTTGGACTGGCTAACACAGTAACATAGCTGAGGAGGTTGAAAAAATGACATGCATCTGCTAAGTTCAACCTTTGCCATGTCACCCTTGTTTTTGTTGATGCAGGGAATGGTAAAAAGAAGAAAAAAAAAAAAAAAAGAAGATTGTATTGGAGACTCTTGCAATTTTGCCTGAAGTGAGAAAAAAAAAAACAACCTTCCTTATTCTAAAAGGTGATCAGGAATAACATAAAATCTGTCATCTTATATACTATAAAAGAAAATGATCAGGTGACCACAAATTCTGCATCATTGCCACACATACCTCAGGGAGGCAGCTAGGAGGAGATTTGCATATGCCCTACACGTAGCCAAAGCCCAGTATTACACACTCGATTATAATACACACACCCCGGGGCTGGCACATAGCAGCACATATGCAGATCTCCTACACACTGCCTGAGCCCAACATACATGTGTGTGCGTATCTATATATATTATCTAAATGTTTATGTATGTGTCTATCTATGTGTTTCTAGGTATGTGCGTGTATCTATGTATATCTATATTTGTTGTCCAAGCTTAAAATGCCTTGTATGAAAGTGATTGGATTGTGCCATATTCCCTTCGGCCTGAGTGAGAAGGTGGGGCTGACTGTTAGCAAACCTGAAATGAGGCAAAAAGGCAACCATAATTGTCTTTATTGAATATTTTGACATTGAAGTACATGAAGAATTCATTTTAATAATGATCGTTGCACAATTTCCATTTCAAGCACCATTTTGTGAACATTTCTAGAAAAGCAACTAGACTTCCACCGGCCTAATCTTTGTATAACATGGGATGGAACTTGTTGCTTGGATGCTGTCGTAGCCACCCCTATTTGAAAGGAATGACCCGAGTAGCGAGAAGCATCTAGTCCCAGCCAGGATAGGAGCCAACGGATGTGCTGAATGAATACCGAGGTGGTAAGTGGGAGCCCATGCATGGGTAATAGTGGAAAACTAGGTGGTTTGTCGTGAAGAAGAAATAGGAGTGATTAAAGGGCCAATACCGGACACCATGCATCATGAGTGGCGTGACAAGTGATGTGCATGCCTCGTGCTAGTTGATCTGTCTTAGAGTGGTTCAACAAAATAGTGAAAGAGTTGTTTGAGAAAGAAATGTGTCCTAAGCTCAAGAAAGACGAATGTGACCCTGAAACTGTGAATTCGCTGGGCCTAAGAAAACCGAAGAAGGCTAAATGGATAGCTGCAAGGATGACATGATTAGTAAGAAAGTCGAAAGGTTGAGTGAGTACAAAGTTGGCTATAGCTTTAAAGACTGTGCTGTCTATAGGAAGGTGTTGGTTCTGAGACGGAATACCAGATTTAGCCAATCCACTAAGAAACAGTTAGGTTTTGTAAGTAGAAAAGATAGAAATGTGAGCAGTGGTACGTAAATCTAGGTGGTATTGGATCCCTGCCAGGTTTAATTTAATGGTTGTTACCGTTAATCTAAGTTCTGAAGAACAAAAAGAAGCAAAAGCTAAAATATTAGTGATACTAAACGGTTGATTTGGCTTGAATGAATTATTGAATTTGTTGAAAATATTCCAAGCTGTGGCGTAATTCCTGACGATGTTTGGGGCCAGGGCCTTATTTATGAATTCTTCTGATTTTCTGACGTAGTGATTCAAGGCATGATGAGGTCTGGGAAGGTTGGAGGATCCCATCTGTGAAATGTAGAATGTGGATGGAGTTGGAAAAACTGTTGAAATCTGAAAGAGGAAAGAAGTGAAGGGAATACTAATTTCCTTAGGAACATCATGGTGTAGCCTTTTGGGGATATAACAATCTTCCCTCCATCGAATTCCACACAAATGCCAAAGGGAATGGTCTATAGGTAGAAGTTTAAAAGAGTCCGATATGTCTGTCTTGGATAACCAACTATCTTGACCATATTGAAGAATATGAAGAATAGTATCATCTACTCTTGAGTACTCCAAGGACATTTCTTCTGATGGTATTAGTGAATTAGTACTCAGTTGTGTAGTGCTGTGTAGGGCTGATAAATCAATTATGAGCCTATGTTTGTGTGGATTAAACTTTTTAGTCGCAATCCCTATGGGATTTACCCTCCAAATCGGAAAAAGAGAAGAAAAGGGGCCTATGATAAAACCTTTCTGGATTTCTAGTTTAAAGGGATAGTAATACTTCGTTTTAACTTTATTTTATTTTGTAGGCATTAAAAAAACACGAAGAATGATATGTCTTATCTCTCAAACCTTTATGGTTTATGAGATATTCACAAGCAAAGTTCCCCTCCCCTCCCCGCCCCTTTTTCCTAGTGTAAGCCATCTCTTCTCAAATGTGAGTCTGGTTGTATGACAGGACAGATAACAGAAGGGGACATTTTTCTTTGTATGAAAACAATGAAAGCCCTTCCCCCCTTGACAAGTTTTTCAGCTTTTTCCATTATCTTAATTGAAGAATGTCCCTCTCTGCAGTCTACCTGGGCATCTCCCTTCTGATCTGGTTGAACAGGGAAGGGATACTTTGTTTGTAAATATATCTTAAACCATAAAGGTTTCAGAGATAAGACTTATATCATTCTTCATGTTTTTTTAATGCCTACAAAATAAAATAAAGTTAAAACGAAGTATTACTATCCCTTTAAGGAGTTCATCTATTATGTTGGAAGCAGAAGTGGCGGATTTCAGGTTGGGGCATTCTATGGACGTGTTCGGACAGTAGGTAATGCCTGTGTGAAAACCTGAAGAAAATCCTGTAATAAGGTAGTCGGTAAGTGCTGTATCTGGGTGACATGAAAGAAGAGACTGCAATTTTGACAGATTTAATGAGCTTAGTAATTTATTACTTGAAAAATTCCTGGGGCCTATAACCTTAGAATGTGATTTACGGCAAAGGATGCACTGATGTAGCATCCTACATACGCTGTAGAAACACCATTTGGAATTAAAATTATTACTGACTGGTGAATTACCAATATAGCGTATGGTTCTACCAAGATTATCTTTGGTATGAAGTGTTGGTGGAGAGAAGGAGGATTTATAATCCTGCATGTTGCTATTGGAAAGGACTTCGGTACCTCCGGACCCGAAAGCACTGGGGCATAAGTGGGCTGAGTGTGAATTTGACTGTCAGATGTGACAATTAGGAATCCTCAGTCCAGCAAAATGCCTACAAAATAGTTTGTTACCTAAAATGCTCCAATCCAGGTTGTAGTCGAATTGGGCCATGGCAGCAGCGGCTTTAGCGGTGAATGATTTATGGTAATCGTAAAAAGCCGTGCCACCGTACTTATATCCCAGATCCACTAAGACGTACATGTAGGTGTCGAGTCTTCTATGTGGGAATGAAGAGCAAATAATGTCCCTGTAGACACTAAAACTAACACAAACTCTGATATGAACAATTTGCGTGTTAATCTAGGGTCTTTTGACTTGAGTGCCACTGAAACCTTGCCACAGCTCACTTTTATTTTCGGTAACATCCTGGGAAGCTAGGAGGAGAGCTACAAGATTCACCTCCTTTCTTTCCAGTATGTTCCCAACGAAGGTGTTCAGGTATCATTTGTGCCAGCGTAATCCACGGGGGCAATGTACTGGTACCTGATTGATCTACTGGAGTGGAATTCAAGTGCGGAGCAGTGATATTCGCATAGCTTGTCTCAAGATTGGAAGGTCTAGACTGGATGTCTGAGAAGGCCGAGGTTAATTCGATTAACATATTGATGACTTGGTTAGGTTGTCCTATAGGAAGCTGTGAGGTCACAGGTGATGGGGCCTGAAACAGCAGAGGGGACGCTGCCAAAGAAGAAGGGCCTGGAGAAGGAGGCATTGGCGTGGTGATTAAATTATCGTACAATAGACAATATAATTCAGTTTTTCTTGCTGAGGCAGGAAAAGGAATACCCTGTCTAGAAAGCTCATTAGTCAGTTTGGCCACTGTTCATGCCCTGTAAGCCGAGCCTGTGGTGCCGGAGGGGCATTTCTCTTGAATGGTAGGAACTACCCCGGCGTGATCAGCATCTGATGGACCCTTGGCGTCAGAATCTTCCATGGTTGTTCGATTCTATGAGACATGATACCAGAGTTACACAAAAAAAATAAAATAATATATTTATTACCTTCCCCGCTGAACGTGCATAGTGTTGGTGTTGTAAAGGTTAAATATATGGTATGTGGTTGTTGGAATCTTAATTGATGAGGTATCCTTGTCGTGGAGCCATCATGCGACTGAAGAGGTAATCGAGTGATTCAGAGGGAAAGGTAACTGCGTTTACCATCCTCAGCCTTATCACATGGATTCAGCTTAACCTCATCAGAGGGGCTCTAGTCCTAAGGACTCGGATGACGTGCTGCTCTCTGTGTCCCCAAGCCATGGACTGATATATGTGAATCACATGACCCTTCTATTGGGGAAGGCCACGCCACCTTGATCATTGAAGTGGAGGGATGACCCAGACTTGTGAAGAATTGGTTGATTTTAGCTTTCACCCCGATTGAAGCTTATCGAATTTGGTCTGGACGTAAGGTAAACAGCCTTGTTGGAGGTGTGGTGTTAGCAGTGGTTCCACAAAGAGGTAGGGAGCTGTGAGGTAAGGTGTGAGTGACCTTCGGCCTCAGCTGTGAGGTAAGGTGTGAGTGACCTTCGGTCTCAGCTGTGAGGTAAGGTGTGAGTGACCTTCAGCCTCAGCTGTGAGGTAAGGTGTGAGTGACCTTCAGCCTCAGCTGTGAGGTAAGGAGTGAGTGACCTTCCGCCTTCGGTAGGAGGTAAGGTGTGAGTGACCTTCCGCCTTGGCTAAGAGGTAAGTGTGTGAACCTTAGACCTCCTGAAGGTTTAGAATTGCCTATATGTGAAGGACTAGATGTGGAACCTGCATACTAATATATAGTGAGACCTAGATATTGTGACTAAGACTTACCAACAAAATGAAATTGAAGTGAAAATAAAACGGTGATAAGTGACATATATTGAGTCTTGCTTGAACGGGCCGTGATGGTGGTGATATCTCGAAAACACGAGAGTATAGACTATGAACGTAGTGGATGGGTGACATTAAGATGCATGAAATGGCCGTAATATACAGAAATATTACCCGTGTATTAATAATTAACTGAATGACCTACCCTGTGTATCCTTGACTTGGGATACTGCAAAGCATGAAAATAATGGTATTAGTGTCTATTTGTAAAGGATTAGTATCTAGATGCTAGATAAATAAGAAGGACGTAGTACCTAGATAATAAATTCCTGGGCCTAGGAGGCTTCAGGATATTGAAGATGCCTTAAAGTGTGATCTAACTGTATGGTCTACGAATTGCTGTATCGTGAGCGATGTTCTATAATATTAAAAACTGTAATTAAATTTGTGATACAATAAACACAATCTGATTATATTGTCAATGCAGTCTATACTGATAAGCCTTATGACAATTATAGTAGGGTAATCTTGGGATTAATACATATCTAGATCCTTCAACATGCTTTTCAGAGTGACTCACTAAGTGGCAGAAAGCTTCCAATCCAAAGGCTAGTGGCACTGGGTGGTTATCCCTTATAGTGTAAGAAATCCACTACAGAGAAATGTGCATAGCTTGAAGTGACGTCACTTCCTGGTTCGGACAAGATCTGCAAAAGCAGCGCGATATATGAAGGAAGCTCCTAAGCCTGCGGTAATGATGTGTGGGAAGCATATATGTTGTACATGATTATTTAGCAATTTATTCGGATGAAAAAGGACTTGTGGTTTTGAACGAAAACTTTTCTGACTGCTCCGGAAGGAAGCTACTCACATGACAGGCGCCCTATCGTGAATGACCCACAACAAGGAGACGGAAGTGAGGGGCTGGAGGGTTTATGTAGTCCTCCAGCTCCTCCCATAAATACAGGCACCACCTTATACGTGTGTGTATGTATGTATGAATGTGTGTCTGGGTGTCCTTTGTGTAATAATTATGTATGTATGTGTCAGCTCTGTAATATAGCCAACAGACCCTTCACAACATAGTTGTAATAAAAAATTCCACCTAACTGAATACAAGGGGTTCACTGTGGAAATTTCGCCCACTAATTGGCGACCAACACAACAGCGAGTTTACAATGTCACCTCCATGAAAGAGGCCCACATATAAAGGGCAATACTCTGAGGTCGCTGCAAGTGTTGCCACCATCTGTCCCCTAGCCCTTGGAGTGCCAGAGAGGTCCGCAACGTCCTCTGGCACTCAAAGGGTTAAAATGCCCTCTTCCACTCTCAAGTCCATGACTGTTATGGCTATTACTCTCCTGGCCGCTGACAACAGAATCCAAACCGACTGAAGTGACCGGCGTCAAGAGACAAGTCTAAGGAAAATATAAGGGCTGGTCCTGCTGTCCCGCAATGCAGAGAAAGTCAAACATATCCACTAACTCAAGAACTGTAACCAACAGGTTCAGTTGTCTGCTAAATAAAGGAGCAAACTGTCTGCATAAAGGGACACTATAGTGGATATGTTTGGCTTTGTCTGGCTTCAGTACAAGGATACCAATACAAGGATAAGCAAAAATAGACAGGCAGTGCTGTGTCACACTGCTAGTAAGTCTATATATTGTTTGGGACTTCTCTACTGTTTCCAAACAAGAAAAGCTTAAAGGGATAGTAATGTCACAGAAATGTTTTTTTTGCATTTTGTAGGGATTAAAAAGGTGACTTGAATGCAAAAAAACGTATCTCTCAAACCATATGTATTCAAATTTTGAGGTTTCCTGCAGTCAGCTGTAAAGCTGTCAGCAGGAGATCCGTGTCGGCCGACATGGAGGCTTTTCAGCAGAGCCGCAATCGTGTTTTTTAAAAAAGAATTACTGCATTGGAATGGTCTACAAAGTGTGCTTGCAAACAAACTTTTTTTGCATTCAAGTCAACTTTTTAATACCTACAAAATGCAAAAAAAATTCTAGGACATTACTATCCCTTTAAATAAACTTATAACAACATGAACCTGCACAAATACTTTCCTATAAAATACACTGTAGCATCACAGATTATTCTTACCTAGGTAGTTTGGACGTGGTTTCAGAAAGCAAGTCATTATGGATTTTATTTTAAACAACAATAATTTCATCCCACCAGCAAATAGATTAAAGGGATAGTAATACTTCGTTTTAACTTTATTTTATTTTGTAGGCATTAAAAAAACATGAAGAATGATATAAGTCTTATCTCTCATACCTTTATGGTTTATGAGATATTCACAAGCAAAGTTCCCCTCCCCGCCCCTTTTACCTAGTGTAAGCCATCTCTTCTCAGATGTGAGTCTGGTTGTATGACAGGACAGATAACAGAAGGGGACAATTTTCTTTGTATGAAAACAATGAAATCCCTTCCCCCCTTGACAAGTTTTTCAGCTTTTTCCCTTATCTTAATTGAAGATTGTCCCTCTCTGCAGTCTACCTGGGCATCTCCCTTCTGATCTGGTTGAACAGGGGGGGGATACTTTGTTTGTGAATATCTCTTAAACCATAAAGGTTTCAGAGATAAGACTTATATCATTCTTCATGTTTTTTTAATGCCTACAAAATAAAATAAAGTTAAAATGAAGTATTACTATCCCTTTAAAGCAGAACTTTCATCCGCTATAAAGTCACCCTGCTATAATTAAGCAGGTAGCGACTAGCTTCAGAATATATATTTAACTTTTGAAAAGTAACCCGTTCTAAAAAAAAAAATCAGTCATTGTAGGAGACTGATGGCCAGGTTAGCGCAGTCTGCACGCCTGCGCTGTCAGTCCCTTCTGGTAACCATATGGTGCACTGCAGTCTACTCAATGGAGACTGGGACTGACAGCTCAGGCGTGCAGACAAGATGTCTGCGCTGTAGCCTCGGTTCTGGTCTCCTACAAGGATTAATTTCTTTAAAACTACTACTTTTCAAAAGGTAAAATACATATTCTACAGCTAGTCACTACCTGCTTAATTATAGCAGGACGAATTTATAGCGGATGAAAGTTCTGCTTTAAGGAAGTCCGTTTATTTCCATGGCTAGAATTGATTTTTATGTGAACATTTCCACCAGTCAGCATCCTAGAGATGCATGCAACACTGCAAATGTACAAATGGGGCCATATACACCAAACAATGGACAAATTCTATTGCAAACCAACTGCATTATTATGGGCACATGGGGCTTATTTTAACTCTATGAATGCTAGAGGTCTTTAATGAACTGCAGACCCCTCTAGGATTCATGAGGTTAAAAGCCCAATTGAAAGCAATGTGGATTCTTATTTGTCCTATATTCCAAACTTGCGCTAATTTTTTGTGCATATGGCTTCTACAGCAACCACATAAACACTTCCTACAGTAATACACTCACATTTAAGGATGCCAAGTATGACTATATGGACATACCCACTCAGGACCATTTTAATATTTATGGGTTCTCAACTGATGATTGTTTTATAGAAAGCAATACTGTCACACAAATAGACTAAAGGTGCTCTTTTCTACCACTTGAAGGCAACATGCTTTATCCCTTTCAGTGCCAGAGGAGGTACGCAACGCATCGCAAAGCAATGGGTTGAGTACCCCTCTGGCACTCAAAGGGTTAAATACTGACTGTAAAATTGTTGGTATTTTTGGAGGTGGATCTATTTTTGGAAGCTTAATAAGAATGCACATCTAATATATTGGAACTGTTTCACAGGCATGATAGCCACCTGACTATTTTGTGTAAAGTCAAATTTCCTATTCTTCATTTATTTGAATTTCACCATTTCTTCAATTTAGATCAACATAAATGGTTACTCCCTCTACCAGTCCTCATAGAGCTGTGAAACCAAGGTTGTAAAATGAGCTCTGGGTAGAGATGCAGGACTGAAGCATCTCCTCATTGAGCTAAAGGTGTAACGCAGTGTTTGACAGATTTGGTGTGTGTCTGTCTCTTTGACTACCAATGGAAAATGGAGGAGTCAGGCAGTGTACTTGGGGATCTGTGGCTAACAGTGATCAAGCAAACATGGCTGGATGGTCGTACAGTGTACATGGGGATCTGTGTTTACCAAGTGGACAGGGTAACAAGGCTGGTGGGGTGACTCCGTGTATGTGGGGCTCTGTACCAGCAGAACCAGCTGGGGGGATGAAAATAAAGTATGTGGGGTTTTTTGTTTGGCAAGGTGTTAAGATTTTGCTAACTTATCCATATCCTCCCAAAATGTAAACTGTAAAAGGAATTGCATATTAAAACTATGCACAGAATTAAATCCATCCAGTACCTGTACACTGAGGATAAGAAAAGTTACCACTCTCAAATGCAAAAGAAATACAACTTTTTGCCTACAGGGGGCACTGCTGTTTCCATAAGAGAAGGAAGGATTAAACTTTGACATTTAGTCCAGGGCAGTGTGGTGACCAATCTTATGTTGAAAGTGATGGCCTGTAAGACCTTCAGACCAAAACAGGCTTCAGCTAAAGCCAGCTCATTAAAACAGCAGTAAGTGTGAGATGACCACGTTGCTGCCTTATAGACATGTTGCCCTGAGGCTTGATCCTTTAGGCCTAAGAGGCACCCACCGATCTGGTGGTCTGTGACATGACCGGAAAGGTAACCAGCTTCTTCTTGAGAACAAAAGCCTAGTGAATTGTAACCTTTAAGGGATAGTAATGTTTCAAAATAAATGCAGCTCCAATTATTCTTTATAGATTTTGGGCCATTTATAGTGGTATTACCATTCTCTACTATGTGTAGTTCCCATGTAATTGAATTATTAAGTGTCCCCCTCCCACCCCTTTTACCTAGTGTAAGCCGCCTCCTCACAGATGTGGAATCTGGTCGCTTGACCAGACAGCTCACAGCGAGAGAAAATCTTCTGGCTGTGAGTATAAGGAATACCCTGCCTCCTTGAATGAGGAGGGCAGGTTTACCTTATGCTAACAGAAGATTGTCCCTTGCTGGGATCCATATGGACAGTCTTGCTGTGCAGAGATACATAAGTAAAAGGGGCGAGATTCAATTACTCAGGAACCACACATTGTAGAGTATGATAATACCGCTCTACATGGCCCAAAAACTATAAAGAATAACAGGAGTTGCATTTATTTTGAAACATTACTATCCCTTTAATCCAAGAAGCCACTGTCATCTTAGACATAGCCTGGTCCGCAATGAGAGCCCTTAGTAGTATATAAAAAAAATTAAGATACTTGAAAAAGCAGCATTCGCTGAACATAGTATTTCAAGCATCTAACCACATCCAAAAGATGAAGCCCCTGCGTCTGTCTGTTAGACTGGGCAGGACAGAGAGAAGGAAGAACTATATCCTGGTTAATGAGACACACTAATACAATCTTAGGAAGAAAATCTATGAGTCTGCAAAACCATTCTTTCACACAGGAAAACTAGAAAGGTTGGCTTACAAAACAAAAAAATGATTTAATGAACTTACCGATAAATCCTTTTTCTTAGCCCATGTGGAATGCTGGAACCACGAGGTTAAAAGCTCTACTCCTCTAGAGGGCAGAGCACTTCAAAAAAAGGCAGGGCCTCAGACCAAGAATACCTTTTTCCCACCAGCTTTAACCCCCCCACCACCTCAGCAGTTGTAACATTGTAACAAGGATGGACATCCCAAGGCAGAAGATGCTGGAAAGCAGTGCTGGTTTGTGAAGCTAGTGGACTACCAGATGCTGCTGTCAAAACCAAAGTAGAGGTGCTGGCCATGCCAGATACCCACTCCCAGAGGAGCTGGGAAGTAGACTTGGATGGGCAACCACAGAGCCATTGACTGCATTGGGAAGGATGGAAAGGGCTGTAGGCAGACTGATAATCTTAGTGGAAAAAACCTTTCATATGGAAAAACTGGATACTTAGTCTGTAAGTAGAGGATAGTGCTTGAAACAAATGAATTAACTCCTTGTCTCTAGTAGGTGGCAGGGATGACGCTGAAGTGAGGAAGCAATTGGGTACAGTAAAAGATCCATCAGGTAGCAGTTCCAACATCCTCCACAAGATGGAGAGCTAGCTCTGACATCCAAGGTGAAACATGGGAATCATGGGGATATTCCAAAGGATCCACCAGGATTACTGGAGAAAAAAAAAACAAAATAAAAACTCCACTGTAGTCAAATATTTCACAGGACTAACTGGTTCCTTATGAAACAGACACCAAACTTACACACCAAACAACAACCAACAGGGTTAAGAATTCTGTAGAAAGAAAGAGTAGAAAGATATTACACAGGCACCACTGACTGAAGGACCTTCTGACCAAAAAATACCCACTGCTGAAGCTAGGACACAGCAGTGTTTGTTGAAGGTGTGCAGTGACGACCACATTGCCATCTTACACATCTGCTACATAGTGGCCCGATAATTGTAGGACACTGATCTGATGGTGTGATCCATGAATCGCAAATGCATGGGTTTCTTTCTGAGCAAATATTTTTGTCGGATGGTTGCCTTGATCCAGGAAGTGATGGTAACCTTGGACGCGGCCTGGCCTGCACAGGGGCCCTCAGGGATGATGAAAAGGGAGCTACATTTCCTATAGCACTGTATGTGCTGAACACAGTACTTTAGACAGCATATCACACAGCAGATCACTACCTGTTCAGGAATCACAAACGGATATCCCCATGTTAAGACAGGACCATTGAAGGCACCAGTGAAGATTGTCTTTCGTCCATTGAGACAGAGACATGAGGTGAGACAAATGAGAGTGCTGCCTTGACCAGCTTCTACAGTTGTCCAGTTGCAACTCCTTTTTATGAAATGGAGCATAAGAGGTTGCTTCAAACAGAGACCAGGTGGCCTTGCACTCTCATGTACCCCCACACAGTCGCCGACAGCCAGGAAATTGCTCGATTCACATGAAGGGCCATGGACTCTGGTAGAAACATCCTTCCTTGGAGGGTATCAAATCTCATGAGTGAGAAATTCCAACTTTGATAACATACTCAAAAAGACTTCTTGAAATTGAGTAACCAACCATGTCACTCCAAGCATGTGGATTCACTTTTGAACCTGAGAACTCAGAGTAGCCTCTAAAGGAGCCTCGAGTAAAAAGTCCTGGGTAAAGGGTCAAAGATATTCTCTGAGCAGGAATATGAGCTACCAAAAGTGGAACTTCGTTAAGATCCTTAGAGCAGACACTAAGCCAAAGAGAAGGGCACTAAACTGGTAATTACTGACAACAAAGAGAAGTGCTGATATTCCCGAGCTTGTACAAAGTGGTTGAAGCACTTCAAATGCAGAATAGGGTGCAGGCTGCTGTCCTTCTTGGGAACTACAAAAAGATTGGAGTAGAATCCAGTAAAACATTCCTGTACTGGAACAGAAAACAGCAGCTGATTTTTATGCAGCAGAGAGGATACTGCATCTATCAACAGATGTTCCCAAACTGTAACCCAAAGAACTCAGAAAGAAAGAAATGGTGAGATTGGAGTGACTTAAACTCTATGAGGTACCCTTCAGAAATTACCTGCAAAACCCTCTGGTGATTCACTTCAATCTCCCACGCTTCTTGAAAAAGACAAGGTAACCTATAAAGGGCAGTGACAGACCAGGACCCCATGAGTCATGCAGAGTTGGGCTTGTCAGCCAAGTATTCTGAGCAGACTTCTTGTTCTGGGCTTTAGGGCAGGGTGGGCTTGAAAAGCTTGAAGGGGCTGAACCCTAGGCGTCCTAGGTGTTTAGTAAGAAGCTATACATCTTGGGAAAAAGCCACTGTTTGGAGGAATCTGAGGAAACAGGGTATTCTTGTCTCCAGTAGGAGTACAGATGATCTTGTCTAGGTCATGTCCAAAAAAGTTGTTTCCCTACAAAAGTAAGGGACATCAAGATTTTTTTTTTTTTTTTGTAAGATTGTACAGCTGACCAACTCTTAAAGGGATAGTAATACTTCGTTTTAACTTTATTTTATTTTTTAGGCATTAAAAAACACGAAGAATGATATAAGTCTTCTCTCTCAAACCTTTATGTTTTATGAGATATTCACAAGCAAAGTATCCCCCTCCCGCCCCTTTTACCTACTGTAAGCAATCTCTTTTCAGATGTGGAATGCAGTCTATAGACCAGACAGATAACAGAAGGGGACACTCTTATTCCTATGAAAACAATGAAATCCCTGCCCCCCTTGACAAGCTTTTCAGGTTTTTCCCTTATCTTAATTGAAGATTGTCCCTCTCTGCAGTCTACCTGGGCACCTCCCTTCTGCTCTAGCTGAACAGTGTGACATCAGTAAAAGGGGCGGGAGGGGGACACTTTGTCATTGAATTACTCTGGAACTACAACTCTGACAGAACTGAAATAACACTCTCCAAAGTCCAAATACTATGATGATTAATTAGAGCTGCTTTTATTATGAAACATTACTATCCCTTTAAGTCATAAAGTGAGATGTGCAGCTACCAAGAAGGCTGAGCATTTTTATGGAAAATCTAGCCACTTCTGTAATGTATGCATTGTCCTCTAGGACTCTGGTAAACATAACCAGCAATTCCTCTTTGGGGACATCACCACGTATAGCATCTGATACAAGCAAGCAAAGATGGGTCACAGGGTGGCCCCAGTGGCTGCAATGTTTGCCTTTATTAAGGAATCTAAGCACTTGTCCACTTGAACCTTAAGTGGCAGACTGGTGTTCTTAGCAAGGCGAGATACGGGGTGGGGGATCAACTGCAGGTGGAGGAGCCTACTGTGAAAAGGCCTCAGCCAAAAAAAAGGTTAGAAATGTGCTTGTAATGAAGAGTCTTTTATCAGGCGTCTTCCACTCTTCCAGCTTGAGTTGTACTAACTTTGAATTCAACATTTGCCAGATGGAGTACTGGTGTTTTACTCTGTTGGAAGAGGCCTGCAATTGCCATTTCTTCACAAAATAAATAAACAAACCTTTTGAATGCCAGAGGGGTATCTAACCCATTTCATTGCAATATGTTGGACACCCTTTTGGCAATTAAATGTTCAATTAACAGTCTCATTTTTTAAAAGGGTTATTCATTTAAACGCCTTCTACATACTAAAGAGCAATATTTTGTTGGATCCAGTGACTGAGATTATGTTTAATAGCCGTGAATAAACATAATGGAGTGCATATTGTTACATCCATTACAAAAATAACATTCATGTGTAAAACCAGTAAGAGGCAAGAGAATAAGATGCAATACAACCTCTTAAGAGTGCTTTACAGACAAGGTAATTCACAATCTTGGAAGAATACTGTCAATGTAAGTCTGCCAAGTTATGGATTCAAGCCATGGAAACCTGCAGACCATTGGCAGAAACAAGGGAAGATATCACAGGTGTTAGTGTCACAGGCAAGTGACAACTCATGTGCAAGGTAAACACTTGCTTTTTTAGTGAGAACTAATTGCAAAATCAAGATCTGCCTTGAAGAGTCATTCCATTAGTCAATGGGACCCAGGAATACTGGACACGTGTGGAAGAATGCTGCAGAGATAGACCAGTGTTTGGCCTGTATTTTGTTTATAAAGCAATGTATGCAAGAGGCTGGCTTCTCTCTTTTTAAAGTGGGCCTGTCACCGTAAGTTTAGTTTGTTTTGTTTTATGGAGAGTTAAAAACGTTCTATATGATGTGATAGTCATTTGTTAGTAATATAAATAGTTTGGGGGAAATTAATCTTTGTATATTGGTGGCACAGTGTGAGACTGTGCTGTTTTCTGTGCTGCATCAGTATTACCACAAACTGTGCCATCAACGAATCTAGGCCAAACCCACACACTGGAAGTATTTCTAAATGCAGATAGAGTGATACATTTGGCCTTGAGCAGAACGAATTATCATACTGTGCAGGCATTTAGCATAAAGTGTCAGTCTGTGCCATCAAAGCATAAGGAGTTAATTTCTCAAAAACTACTTATAATACAAAATTCCTAATACAATACATTGACAGATTTTAAAGGGATAGTAAATCTTGAAAATAAGTTTATTTTATTTTGTAGCCCTTACAAAAACATGAAAAATGATATGTCTTATCTCCCGAAAAAGTAAAATAAAGTTCCCTTTTCCTGGCTGTTTCAGCCAAGTCTGCCATCTAGTGGAAAGATTTGGAATTCAGTCCACAGATCAACCGGCAGCTCTTTAGCAGTGCCGAGATCACAATCTTTAAAAAGAACTACTTAACTGGAACAAAGTGTACCTGGCTTGCAAGCACACTTTGTAGACCATTCCAATTAAGAAATTATTTTTAAAGATCGTGATCTTGGCACTTCTGGAGAGCCACAGCCGGTCCCGGGACCTGATTCCAAATCTGAGAGCTAGAACTGTGACGTCACTTAGGGGGAAACATTGCTTCTGAATATCTCCCAAACCATAAAGGTTTGGGAGATAAGACTTATATAATTTTTCATGTTTTTTTAAGGGCTACAATATACAATAAACTTATTTTCAAGGGTTACTATGCCTTTAACTCTCTGTAAGACAAACTTGTCTTAGGTTGGCAGGTTAGATCCACTTTAACTCTCTGCATTCCAGATGGGCTTTGCAATGTGTTGAGCTCCCCTCTGGGTTAAATAAGACTATTTTCTTTAAAAAAATAAATAAATAAATAAATAAAAATGTATGTGTATACCAGTCTATGCTTTCAATATTTTTAGCAGTCATTTGGAAGACATTCTCAGGGTTAGTCCTCAGTCCAAATCCCTATTCAGCATACACTGCAGGGTTGGAAAACCCAACAACCTCCAGCTACTGTGGATAACAATTCCCATCATCCCGAGTTAGGCAATGGCTGACTAGGGATGATTGAAGTTGCAGGCCCCAGGTTGCCATCCCCTAATATTCTGTGAAACTAACCTTGATTCTGCCCCATCCCTCCAATTGAGTTCAGCTAATTGTCAGGATAACATACAATCTTTAACTCCTGATATATGGAAGAACTTTTTAAAACTATATACCCCAGCTAGTGATTAAACCAGAAACATCATAATTAAATTACATTTTTTTTCCATAGGGTTTACTAGACTACACAGAGAATCTTTAATGGGATATTAGCGCACAAAAAAAAATAATTCATTCTTCCTCAGATTTTTTTTTATTAATTTCTCTCTTTGGTGTGAAAGTCTTAAATAAAGGTAAAGTGTCTAAAAGTGGTTACAGTTATCACGTCTGTTAAAAATCAGATTATAATTATTTTGACATTAGAATCCACCCAGTTCACTTCAATGAAAGTCATGTCTTATTTATTACTTTACCTAAATCATGTACAGATAGTCCTAATCACTTGTATAAACAAAGAGTTGTCAACTGGACAAACTCAGATCTCTACACATTTCTAAGATAAACATTTACATGGGTATGATATTTTAAAGGCTATTACACTATTAATTTTAGTAAATAACATCAAAGTGTGCGACACTGTGTTATTTTGATAAAAAGATACACACCCCCACCGATCACTAAGTTACAATGATCAGGTATAGCAGATCAGCTTTTGCTGATCTGTATTCCATTTCTGTCCTCCCTCCTTTTTATCATATTTTGATTAAATATATCTTTTTATATCATGAATTAGTTAGAAATATAGCTAAGGTGGGTAGGTATAGATAGAACTAAGGTTGATGTGGGTTAGGGTAAGGTTTAGGGTTAATGTTAAGTTTTTAAAAATAAACAAATTAATTAAATAAATAGTATTTATATAGGAATGTTTAAAGGGATAGTAATACTTGAAAATAATTGTATTTTATATTGTAGCCCTTAAAAAAATATGAAAAATTATATAAGTCTTATCTCCCAAACCTTTATGGTTTGGAAGATATTCACATGTAAAATATAGTAAAATGCTGTTTTCCTGGCTGTTTCAGCCAAGTCTGCCATCTAGTGGACAGATTTGGAATTCGGTCCACAAAGCAACCGGCAGCTCTTTAGCAGTGCCGAGATCACGATCTTTTGAAAAGAACTACTTAATTGGAACTATCTACAAAGTGTGCCTGGCTTGAAAGAACACTTTGTAGACCATTCCAATTAAGAAATTCTTTTTAAAGATGGTGATCTCAGCACTTCTAGAGAGGCACTGCTGGTCAAGCGACCGGATTCCAGATCTGAAGGGTGGAGCAATGACATCACTCCAGAGGAAACTTTACTTCTGAATATCTTCCAAACCATAAAGGTTTGGGAGATAAGACTTATATAATTTTATTTTTATTTTTATTTTATAATAAACTTATTTTCAAGTATTACTATCCCTTTAAGGGTTTTTTGTTCTGCAAATTTAGTGTGTTTGTTCAGTAGCTTGGGTGGGTAGGTATTCAGTGGGGAATTAGGTAGACTTGGCATAGGTCCACAAGTTAAGTAGGTTAGTAAGTGTGGGTGGGTAGTTATTTAGTAGAAATTGTAGGCATTAAGTTGTTTAGGTGAGGTAGCTAAATACGCAATAATGTATTGAATGTACACTGCTGAAGAGGTGTATGCCATTTTGGCATCAGATTCTGAGGCCAATTAACCCCTTAACGACCAGCAGTCCCAGGGTGTGTGGTCCTTTAAGGACCAGATAGGGAAGTTCGCTGTGCCGCCTCACGTGACTGATCACGTGTGCCGGCACGCTGAATGAGGGACTGAAAGAGATTGCACCGGTCTTGGAGCGATCAACTTCAGTCCCCGGTATTACTCACCGTGTTCCTGCAGTAAAAGTATGTGACGTACCAGGACTGTCACTGGTCCTTAAGTGCCGGAGCAGCGTGATGGTCCGGGTATGCCAATGGACCAATTTAGTGACACTTCTAGTGATACCTCTAGTGATCATGCTGTGCCCCCAATTAAAGTGATAATAATGTTTCACAATAAAAGCAGCTCCAATTAATCTTCATAGTATTTGGGCCATAAAGATTGTTATTTCTAGTTGTAGTTCAAGAGTAATTGAATGATAAAGTATCCCCCTCCCGCAGCTTTTACTGATGTAACACTGCTCACCTCAGAGCAGCAAGGTGGTGTACAGACGGATTGCTGAGGGACAATCCTCAATTAGCATAAGGGGAAAAACCTGTCAATGGGGACAGGGGGTTTCATTATGTTCATTGTAAGAAGATTGTCCCTTGCTGTGAGCTGTCTGTTCTCAAGACCAGATTCCACATCTGAGGGGAGGTGGCATACACTAGGTTAAAGGGGCAGGAGGGGGATACTTTACCATTCACTTACTCTAGAACTACATAATCTTCATAGAATTTGGGGTATGAAGAGTGTTATTTCAATACTGTCGGAGTTGCAGCTCAAGAGTAATTGAATGATAAAGTATCCCCCTTCTGCCCCTTTTACTGATTGATGTAACACTGCTCACCTCAAAGCAGCAAGATTGTCTGGATGGATTGCAGAGAGGGACAATCTTCACTGAGCATAAGGAAAAACCTGAAAAACCTGTCAAGGGGGGCAGGGTTTGCCTTATGCTCACAGTAAGAAGATTGTCCCTTGCTGTGAGCTGTCTGGTCCCAGGACCAGATTCCACCTCTGAGGGGAGGTGGCTTATACTAAGTAAAAGAGGCGGGAGGTACTTTATAATTCAATTACTCTTGAACTACAACTCTGACAGTATTGAAATAACACTCTCCCATGGCCCAAATACTATGAAGATTAATTGGAGTGGCTTTTTTTGAAATCCCTTTAAGGACAGCCTATTGTACAGCTCTGTACTGCAGCCTGTCAATCTTCACCTCTTCCCCTCCCCACTAGTACCTCGTTCCACCTCCTACTCTGACAGAGGCCTCCTCCATGTGAGCTGGAGCTCTCTTGTTTGAAAGAGAGCGCCCCAGGTCACATGCTGGAATTTTCCTTCATCTAAGGAGGTGGGACCGAGGCACTACTGGGGAGGGGAAGAGGCAACGATTGACAGGCTGCAGTACAGAGTAACAGTAATGTCCCAGATTTTTTTTCATGTTTTGTAGAGTTTAAAAAAAAAGAAATTATGTAGCACAAAACCTCTCTCTCAAACCTTTATGGTTTGAGAGATATTCACATCAAAAGTTCTGCCTCTCCTGATGTCAGCTGTAAAGCTGACAGAAGGAGATCCATGTCGGCCGACACGTGGCGGCTCTTCAGCAAAGTTCCCACCTCCCTCCCGTAAGCAAAGTTCCCACCTCCCTCCCCCTTCCCTGAAGTCAGCGTTGTACTGACTGCAGGGATATCCGGTTTTATTTTTAATCAGGCAGCTCTGCAGCTGAGCCGAGATTGGTTTGCAAGCACACGCAGAAGACCGTTTCAGTGAAATATTTTTTTTTAATAACTCAATCACGGCTCTGCTGCAGAGCCGCCTGATGAAAAATAAAACCGAATATCCCTGCAGTCAGTACAACGCTGACTTCAGGGAACGGGAAGGGAGGGGGGAACTTTGCTTACGGTTCTCTCTCAAAGCATAAAGGTTTGAGAGATGAACCTGGGAGCAATTTAATTATTTTTTAAAGAGTTACACTATGGGGATTAGTAATATTAAAGTATTACTATCCCTTTAATGATACACTGTAAAGCTGGTAGACAAGGCATGTTATAGATTTTGTTTTAGCATGGCCATGGAAACAGCCAGGCCGCAAAGCTACCTGGACAAAAGGTCTCACTGCTCTAATGATGCCTCTGACAATTCATCCAGCAAAGGAAGCAAGTCCAGACAGCCAGCTCTCCAGCTACAAACAGCCTTTTGAAAGCTCTCAACAACCACTGAGTCTCAGTTACGGCAATTATTTATTTACAATCCCATCAGAAGCAGTGAAAGTCTATAATGTTCAAAACGTGCAATGTTTCCAGTGCTAAGGCTACCTACAGGAAAAGAACTTAAAGTTTAACCAAACAACTCAGAAAATAACCACAATTAAGGTCTCATCAGAAGATATCTTGTGAATAAATAAAGATTTTCTAAATCCAGCATTTGTTTCATAATGAAGAGCCTAGCTTTTATAATAACTGTTTTCAGAACAAAATATTCATAGTTTATGCTCTCATTTATTTAAAGGGATAGTAATGTTTCATTTTTATAGTAAGGTTGAGTCTTCTATATATATTCCTATACTGATCTGTAGCTTTATAAGAATGTACAAGCTTGCCGTTTTACTTTTATCGTATGTTAAGGTTCCCCCTCCCCCCCTTTACTTACATGAACCTGCCTCCCCTCAAATCTGGAATCTGTTCATCAGACCAGACAGATCGCAGCGAGGGACAATCTTCTTTCCTTCAGTATAAGGAAACCAATGCCCCCTTGACCAAGGAGGGTAGGTTTGAACTTATGCTGAAAGAATATTGTTCCTCCTGCAATCTGTACGGATGGCTTGCTGAGGCTGCTTCATGTAAGAAAAAGGGAAAGGGGAAACTTTACTATACAATAAGAGTAAAATGGCAAAAAGTTGGTTTCAAACAATTAAACTCAAATGGCTCCTTGAATCAACCAGTAAAATAGAAATCCATCGGTGCAAGTCCTATCTCTCAAACCTTTATGGTTTGAGAGATAAAAGTTTTAAAGTTCTCCCTCCCCTTTCCTAGACGTCAGCGTCTAGCTGACAGCAGGAGAGCCTGGTCCAGGAACTGTCAAGGGGTTCTTCAGCAGAGCCGAGATACTAAAATCTAAAAAGAATTACTTCATTGGAATGGCCTACAAAGTGTGCTTGCAAACCAGGCACACTCTGTACACCGTTCCAATGAAGTAGTTCTTTTTATATTTCGGTATCAAGGCTTTGCTGAAGAGCAACTTCGAATCGGCCGACTCGATTCTCCTGCTGTAAGCAGGGAGAAGGGAACTTTAAAACGTTCTCTCTCTCAAACCATAAAGGTTTGAGAGATAGGACTTGCACTGATAGATTTCTTTTTTCCTTAGCTCCAACACTACTTGTTATTATTTTAAGGCATTTCTATCCCTTTAAAAAAGGAATAATGAACCTGCCAAATTGTTAACACTACAGATCAACATGTCAAAAACTCAGGGACAATAAATCACACTGATGGAAATAATTCAGAAGCAAATGTTATAACCATCAATTTGAAATTGCTATAAAAACACTAAGCTTTGAGGCAAAATACACCATGAATAAAATTACATGTATTTATCTGCATACTGAAATCATACCCGTATTTGCTTTGTATTTTACGATAAGTAGAAGAAGCAGTACATCAGTGGTCTCCACTCTTTTTTTGTTAATGGCAGCTACTTTTAATCAGTGAACCATATAATGAGCTACTCTGAAATGTACTGAAGATATATGAATTCTCAGTATTAATATCAATATTATATATCAATATGAAGTCATCTCCAAAGCTGCTCTTACCAACTCTTCGTTCTTTCACAGAATTTTAAATAACAAAGATCCATACAGGAATTGAGTGACTTTAACAGGTCAAGGTGATAGCATTTTGTTGCAAGACATTTATTATTAGCAGAAGAAATCCTTATTTACTATAGAAAATAAAACCTGTGGCTCTCCAGATTTTGCGATTGGTTGCCTTCCCATCTTTAACACTATCCCATGCAACTATGCATGCTTAAAGTTATTAGAGTGATTTATGTAAACATTTAATGAACATAACAGAAAGATGGCAACTTTTGTTACAATTGATGAATGTGGATTCGCACTGTAGAGCTTAGCCACTATAACAAAACATATTTTATACATCACTTTAAAATCTTTAAAAATGATGTGCGATATGTAAGCAGCTATTACTACAGTGGGCAAATAAACTCAAAAATGCTGTGAGGCACTCAATCTGAATTACTATCATCTCTGTGACCACTGCTGGGTAGCACGGATGAAAGCTGCGTCCAGATTTGCTGCAGCCAAGTGTTCAGGCATGTGTTTTAGACCATTCCAATAAAGGGATTCTGTGTAAGTAACGAGATCCCGGCACTTCTCAAGCGCCACAGTGTCGACCGACACGGATCTCCTGCTGACAGCTTTACAGCTGTCAGTAGGAGAAATCAAACTTCAAACGCCCGTATCTCTTAAACCATAGCGGTTTGAGAGATACCGTTTTTTGCATTTAGATCAGCTTTTTGAGTTCTTCTAAATGCAAAAAAGTTTTTTTTAGACATTACGATCACTTTAAAAAAAGAAATGATATGGAACAAATCCTATATCTCAAACCTTTATGGTTTGAGAGATATTCGCATGTAAAGTTCCCCTTTCTCTCCCCTTCTCCTGACGTCAGCGTCTAGCTGACAGCAGGATATCCTGGTCCTGGTACCAGCCCGCGGCTCTTCAGTAGAGCTGCAATAGCGATATTGGAAAATAATTACTTAATTGGAAAGGTCTACAAAGTGTGCCTGGTTTGCAAGCACACTTTGTAGACCGTTCCAATAAAGTAATTATTTTCCAATATCGCTATTGCAGCTCTGCTGAAAAGCCTCCTTGTGTCGGCCGACGCGGATCTCCTGCTGTCAGCTTTACAGCTCACATCAGGAGAAGGGAAACTTTACATAAGAATATCTCTCAAACCATAAAGGTATGAGAAATAGGAATGGGACATTACTGTTCCTTTAATTCTGAAGTATGCCAGTATTTCCTCTGTATTGGCTATGAGAACCTGGGCAGCAGGTGAGGACTTGAGTCCTGTTTATTTATTAGTACGCAAATATCCTCAATACTCAAATTTTACATCGAATTACTGGGACAGTGTCCCACAGAGAAATAACACAATTACATTTATGCCAGAAGTTGTAAATATTTTTCACAAGGCAGCTTTTTGTAGTGGTGAAATACATTTTTTATGTTGTACATGCATTTTTATTGTGTATTACACAAGTTTTATATATCTTATTTGCAGCAAAGCTTATTTTTCTCACTCTCTACAAATCATATAGTCAATGAAAACACAGTTACCTGTGTTTTTTGGGAAATCCAACGCATAGCTAATAAAACCAAAGCCAAAGCTACTGAAAGCAACGGACAGTTAAAAACATTGTTGGACCAAAATTTGCAGCAAGCTGCACTGACAATTGCAACAGTATCATAAGATACGTTCTCATGCGTTCAAATCCTAAGATGATTGCCCAGGTAAACATACTTTTAAAATCACGTGAGTGTCACTTACTGGCAAAACAACCTTGGAAAGCAAAGTTAGAATAATTGTTCTGCTGTGGAAGTCCTATAATGCTTGGTAACTTCAACATAAATTCAAAACAATATATACATAACGATGTAGAAAGCACTGTTGAAAATGGCAATGTTTTCATTAATAATTTGGCAACTACACCACATTCACCCCATCACCATATAGTAAGGTTTTCAATGAGTAGCAACAGAGGAAGTTTGCACAGCAAACTATGGTGCTGTCGTGCAGACCAGTCACACTGGTGATTAAATGGTAAAATGAACCAAACACACAGCTATGCCCTAGGAATAAGTGCTTAATTTAAATTACTGACTTGCCAAGGTAAGTGTCATTCATATAGCAGTCAGGTGTATCTATTTATTTTTTGCATTATATCTGCAGTTTTCTGTACCTAGTGAACTTTATTGAAAACTGCCTCTTAGACAGTTGTGACTACGGACGCATCTCCTCACAGCATACGATGGGCATCAAAAGACCTGTAAGGGACCCTAGTCCTTAACAGGCTGAAAAATTACCAGTTAGGAGACCTCCTGCATTCCAACACGGATCTGGACAAAGGAGGCAGCATATTATGGCCAGATCATGCAAGTACCCAGGTGAGTCAGCCATTCATTAGAGGTTACAATGAGCATCAAAAAGTAGATAAAGTATACAATACTGGAAAGTAAACAACTGTCCACATCAAATGAGGGGTCACTTGACTTTCTACCCCTAATTTAGTGCGCACAACTATTTCCAGCATGTGTTTCTATAAGAAAAAAATATATACTTTTTTTTTTTTTTTTTTACACAGCAGTCACTTCAAAGATGTTAAAATGGTTTAACACTGTGGGGTTTCCTAATGCATTGCATTCAGGACCTACTGCTAGTCTAAAATAAATGGCACCCTACTGGTATGGGTTAACATCACATATTGGGTTCCAGGAGCTTGACTACCTGTGGTACAAGGATGGGGAAACAAACAGTGTATGCCTGAATCTATGGCTACCAAGTTAGGGTGTCAGCCAGTGTATGTGCCAGTGGAAGCAGGCTGGGGGGGGTCAATGAATTTATGTTCGTATGTCTGACTATCAGTGGTCTGCAGAACAAGGCTAGGGGGCCTGATGGTAAATTTGGGAGAATATGACTGCAAGTGGGCTATGGAATCAGGCCCGAGGTGGGAGGGATTGGAAGACAGTGTGCATGCAACAGGAGTGTCATATTTTTTATATATATATATATATATATATCCTATATAATAATTCGCTAAGTTGTGTGTAACGCCCAACGCGTGCGGCAGTCATGCGCAGTACAGACTGCCCGCGCCGCGGCTGATACAGAGCTGGGTGCTCCAAAGGCGCGTCCAGCTCTGTATCAGTCGTGGCGCGGGCAGTCTCTACTGCACGTGACTGCTCCGCGACCGGCTGCCAGAGGCACTGTGGCCCGTGTAACGGGCTGTTCAACTAGTATATATATATATATATATATATATATATATATATATATATATTTATATATTTTTTTTCAGACCTTATTAGGAGGTATCAGGACCCCCTCCTGATGCCCCCTCCCAACGAGGTCTGAATATAAAATACAAAATAATTAAACAATAATCTTGTGCAAGCCACAGGGGGTCCAAATGAAGGTCTCACTAAAATATTCTCTGATCCTCCCTTTCAATCAATCCTAACTCCACCTATCTCTAACTTACTTCAACCTATAAACCCACACTTGTCCATAAATACAAATAATTAAAAAGTATATATATAAAAAGTGAATACAAAAAAAAATAGAAAAAATAAAAAATATACATTTAAAAATAAAAATAGAAAATGAATTTATGAAATATACCTCCTATATGTGTGTTTTAGTATACATAACAGCCACATATTAGTATAATCATAACCATATCTAGCATATATATAACCCCATAATATATACCTACATTCCTATGAAATTATGTATTAATCAACTTAAAAACCTGCATGGTTTCATTGTTTTGTTCGAACAAAAGACATATATATATTATACATTTTTATTTTTCCCATAACTTGCAATTGCAGAAGCAAAATTTGGATAAATGTTGTATTCCAGGTTGGATCTGGAATAGCAAACCCTGATAGTTTTTATAAAAATTAGTTGTGCTGTTTCAGAGTAACAATCTGCTTAAAAATGTATATTTTTCCCATCTGGCACAATCAGAAACTTTAGCCAGGTGAAACTAGTACATATATTCTTACCAAAATTGTTAGGAAAAAAGGGCCTTGATGACTACTCTGTGTTGTGTTTTGTTTGTCTTTTAACCCTTTCAGTGCCAAAAGGGTAGGTAATGCATTGCTTTGCAATGCATTGTGTACCCCTCTGACACTCAAAGGGTTAAGCTAGTAAGTCAGTTCACAAGAACCAAAGATATTTGCTTATAAGGTTGAGAAAAAGAGAACAAAATGTATGGACATAACGTAATTTGTGTACATGCATAGTAGAGAGTATCCAAAGCTGTCATTCACAGTGTTTACCGACCCCCCATGGGGCTAAACTGTTCCACCTCCCAAATGCTATGGAGACATAATTTCCCAAGGTCTATATCCCAGTCAGGCAAAGATGTTGTGATATTCATAGTCTTTGAAATGTATGTAGTACTTCAGATCCATTCTATGTTGGTTGCATAGTGCATATTTGCTTATTATTACTCTGTGACTGCAAATTCGATCTGTCAGTGCACGATCAAAAGTACACTGTGAATTATGTGTACCACTGTAGTGTCAGTGCTGGGTGATGTTGCTAAGTGCTTTTACAAAGTTAGGATTTGTAGACAAGCTATTTTATTTTGCTATGGAGTGATAAGCTGCACAGTTGCTAGATAAGCAGTTTGTTGAAGCTTGTGTTATCCTTGACAGTGTCTATAGTAAATGGGGCAATTCGACTACATTTTTTTTTCCTGTACTACTAGCTGAGTGTTCCTTTTAATGTTTATAGGGGCAATGTTTTGGTTCTGGTTCGATTCTGGACTCCCCGAACGGCGTGCAGCCGAGCGGGAAGCCCGGAATTCCATGATGTACATGTACGTCCTTGGCCCTTTAAGGACATTCACCTTGTGACGTACATGTACACATGGGTCTTTAAGGGGATAAAGAGGTCTAGAATTAGTACTTTGTAGCAAACTGCAATTTAAGTGGCTCATTCTTTTGGATCACAGTTGTTCTACGATAGGTACAGTGTTAGTAAGTGATGTTTTATTACACAATTTGGAGCAGAATGAGGTTATGTAGTGTGGTAAAGAACAATTTTTGGCACACTGGCAGATTTTTTGTTGTTGCTACCAGGGCTGGCTTTCTTTACATCACAGGTGCACCAGGCAAAGAACTCTAGGCACCCTTGGCTCCACCAATGGCCACACCCTTACCATCACATGACCCTGCCCCCAGTCCCACTCACAGGTTTCCTGACACAGAAATAGCCTTGGCCTGTAACAAACAAGAACAAAAAAGAAGCTTCAACCCCTTGGTGCTAGAGGAATCTCCAAAGCATTGTTCTGCAATATACTGAAGATATCTCTAGCATCTAAGGGGTTAAATAATAACCTATATAGGGGAATACAACTAGTGCAGGGACATTGAAATTGCTTTGCTCACATCCACAATTCAGAAAGTAGGTGTGGCCAGCACAGTTAAGGAGCCTCTCAAAATTTGGAGTTCTAGGCAGATGCCTACTGTGCCTATTAGGAGATCTGACCCTGGTTGCTACTGGAGGTAGTTTACAGATGTGAAAATGCAGTGCTTGCAGAGTACTGTTGTAGTGTATTGTTGTTGCTTTCTGATGATGAGCATTATTAGCAGTGTTATGATGTAATCAATGATGTAGTTTGTGATGTTATCAGCAAAGAACATTGGGCATAGAATTAGGTAGAAGAACTTAGTGTGTTTTTCCTTCATTTCAATGAGAATTTAACTCTGAAAGTTTTTGTTGCCATTCCACTAGTCCTGGACACTTCCACTAGTTAAATAAATACATAAAATAAATTCAAGTGTATGAAATGATGCTGATCCTTAGGTTTATGTACTAGTAACTGTCTGTTGAACCTCAAGGATATTTTCCAGACCGGTATAAAACAAACCTGGTTGATGCACGACTGACTCCTACATAAGCAATTTTATTAAAGATAAATAGGTGAAATTTACATTCAATTTGAGATTAAATCCTATATAACCCATCCACAAAAAGAACTGAAGGTGTTACTGAAAGGTTGCCGATTCCTTTAATTGAATCATATATAGGGCTGGAAAAACACCAATAAGATTTAACAGTCAGAGTAAAAATGGTTTTGTTTTTTTATTTATTTTGAACTAGCAAAAAAAAAAATATGCCCGTTTGACACTCACACAGAGGGACTGACAGACAACACATACACTCAACCCCACAAACAGCCATGAGAAGAGGGGGGGTTATGAGAGACACCCACAAATGTATACAGTCACAGAGATACAACAAACATAGTTATGAGAAGGTGGAGTGAAGTAAGAAAAGGTGGGATGTACGTTATAAGAAGGATATACTTGGCAGCAGTACAGTGTCCTTAGCCGAGTGGTGTATATTGTAGTCGTCTCCATCAACATGGTGATTAAGCTGGCCTCTTGCTCCCCATCTTTTGTGGAGTGCTGATGCAGCCTCCCCCACTGTTAGTAAGGCATTGTTGCTCTCACTTTGGGTTTCCTCCCATGACAGATATATTTGAGCAGGGCAGAGACTGTTTGTGACTGGTTGACCTGGCTTTAAGTTTTTGTACAGTCTCTCTTTATTATTATTTTTTATTTATGTTTTGTGGGGAGGGATAGAGAGAACAATGTAGATTAGAGAAGGAAGGATGGGGAATGGAAGCGAGAGGACAGGAAAGAAGACAAAACTGCCTGACATAATAAACAAATAAATCTGGATTTGTGCATGGAGGCACATCAAGGTAGGTCATCGGATATCCCTGAAAAGCATCCACTCCAAGATGCTGGTAATAAAAAAGAATCCTGTGTGTTTAGGTTTATAAGTCTGTCAGGAGAATGAGACTAAAGTGCTGTCTAACATTGCAAGAATGTTGTTGCCCTTTTTCTGTTGCAAAGTACTGCTTTGCTTCTCTCTCTTAAGGAGATTAGATTTTATGCTTTTTGTATTTATTGAAGAATATAGGTTTGTTCTAAACCTACAAATATCTTTCCTTACAGTTAAGTGAGATTTATGATCTTATGAATGTGGGAGGGAGCATCACCTCAATTCTTCATTAGATCCACAGATGCTTTCATAGTTGTAAACCTTTGCGTGCCAGAAGGGGTGTGCAACAAACACAAGCCGGGTCCTCTGATCCTTTGTTTTCCATGTTCCATTTGTACTATTTAATATCTCTGTATGTATTTCTATTCCCTATTGTACAGTGCTGTGGAATAAGTGCGTGCTATATAAAGAATAATAATTGCTTTGCAATAGGTTATGCACCCTTCTAGCACTCAAAGGATTAACTAAACTAGTATGGATATCCTTGCTCTCCCTTTAGGTTTCCTCCCATGTTATGTGTGAGAAGGACAGAGATTATTTGTTACTGTGTCAGTAAAATCTGTTAGTTCTGCCATTTTTGGGCGGATGTAACAGAGTTTACCTGGAGATACAGTAAAACACTGTGTAAGCCCCACTCACGAATCGGCAAACAGATGAAGGGAGATTGAGGAGAGAAAGCTGCATGAGCAATAGCCACGAGATACACAGCAACAGAGTCAGTCAAACCTTTGAGTGCTAGAGGTAGTGCGTAACGTATTGCTTCACAATGGGCCGTATGTTCAAAGGGATAACCACAAAAAAATGTCGTATGAAAGACAAAAATAAGTCATTGAAAACTAATAATGTCCGTTGTGTACGACAACTGCAGAATTGACGGGTAAAGGGGCGTGGCTAGGGCGTGGCTAAACCATTCTCCAGTGTCGTATAGAGGAAAAGAAAATTTGTCGTAACTAACGACAAAAAAATGTCTTTCAAAAGACATAATTTGTATGTTAAGAAAAAAGTGGAGGGAATGTGTTCTGAATATAAGAATTTTTGTCTTTAGTTAAGACATTTTTGTCGTTAGTTAAGACATTTTTTGTCGTTCCATACGAGAATTTCAGTCAGGACAAACGGCATATTTCCAATCACAACCGACACTCTCTGAAAATATTAATAACCCCAACGACACTATACTTTGAAAAGTCGTTACAAACGACAAAAGCTATTTAGCTACTACTTTGAACATATGGCCCAATGAGTTGTGTACCTCTCTGGCATTCAGAGGGTTAAGCACCATGGCTAGGAATCCCAGTAACATTTTTGTGGGGTGTCAAAATCACACACCCCTGTATATCTTACAGAGGCATTCGGAGGAAATTAGAATATCTCCTCTTCCTTACTGGCGCACCACTGTGTGCCTGGCACAGATGAAGAATTAAACCTCACCTGTCAAATGTATATTATTAATATAGACTATTCCCAGACTAATATAATATTAGATATTGACAGCCAGTATCAGAGTGCAATCAATTACAAAAAATTGTGCAGAATTTCTTTCGGACGGTATCGCCAACGTGCCGAAACTGCTTACATATTTTTTATATTTTACAGTACAAAAGAGAAAAAATAGCCCACTACCATTCATTAAGGGAACAATATTGCGTTATATTAACCCTTTTAGGACCCATGACGTGCCAGGGCCGTCACAGGTAAACTTCCCTTATGGATCCATGATGGTCCTGGCATGTCATGGGTTAAATGAAAGCAGTGCACCTTAGTGACAGCTTGAGAGGTGATGTGCATAAAAGGGGCGGGAGGTATAAGCTTAAAAATGCAATTACTCCTAAACTATGAAAGTTATGTGAAAAATACATAGATGGATTTGTTTATTTCTTTAATACATACAATATTATGGCATAAAAAAGCATTACTATTTCTTTAAAAGCTGACTACTTGCTGTACTTGGCATTTTTCTGTAAAATAAATAATTTGTTGTAAAAGTAACCTCTATTGTGAAAGCACTGTGTGGCACTTTATGCTAATTCTCTGTTAAATATGCTAATTAGTTATGTTCAAGGCCAAACATATCACTTGTTTTTCTAGAAAAAAACTGCCCGTGTGAGGCTCTGTCTAGATTAACCCTTTGAGAGCCAAATGGGTATGCAATGCAATTTTCTGCAATGTACCCCTCTGGAACTCAGAGGGTTAATTCATATCACAGTGAGACAATTATACCAATAAGAATTGGAGTAACCAACTTCACAAAAATGTCCCCAAATTCCTTTTGCTTTAAATGAACAGAAATCACTGCTCTACTTCATGAGAATAAATTAAATGTTATCCAGGTATATATATTATTACTCAAACAGTAACTCACTTTTTTCAAAGATGAAGTTTTGTTACATAGTTAGGCCAAAGTATGTTTAACCCCTTAACGACTGGCGCTCACACGCACAGTCGGCACTTGAGAACCACGGGGCATTTTTTTTTCTTGTAGATCCGATTCAGGGCTCCCTGAGCAGTGTGCAGTCGCGCATGGAGCCCTGAATTCAATGACGTGCCAGGACCATTACTGGTCCTTAAGTGCTAGACAGCCGTAACAGTCCTGGCACAGCATTGGACGTTAAGGGGTTAAAGGGATAGTAATGTTTGCAATGAATTAGATCGCCGAGTCTTCTTTATTGTAAAACTAACAATTTGCTCTATGTTTGGCAACTTACTTTTATGTAGTTCTCAAGATATGAAATGTAGAAGGATCTGGCCACGTTACGCTTCCTCTGTCTGGTCCGGACAGATTCAGAGAGGGACAAACTTCAGTAAGAAAAGGAAAATCCTGCTCTCCTTCTTCATCAAGGGATGCAGGGTTTTCCTTAAACTTACTCACTTCAGTTTGTCACTCGCTGCATCCATCTGGTACTGGATTGCAGATTCAGTGGAAGGCGGCCAGAAAGGGTGGGAGGGGGGAATCCTTTTAAATGTAATATCTTGAGAATTACGTAAAAGTAAGTTGCTAAATATATGGCAATGTATTAGATTTACAATAAAGAAGACTCGGCGATTTACTTAATTGCAAACGTTACTATCCCTTTAAGCTTACCTGCCATGCCAATGCATCCCACTATAGGCAAGTCATATCTATTATAGCTTCCCACATCATACTGCTTACAAAAAACTTTATATTAAAATCTCTAATGACCTCATGAAAATTCCCTATCGACTTAAACAGGGCTTTTAACCCACTGAATGTTAAAAAGGTCTAGCTATACATTGCATTGGAGACCTCTATAACAGTCAAGGGATTAAAAGGCCCATTTAAAGGTCAACTATTATGACATAGTTGCCCTATAGGTAAATCAGCTCACCTAGGAGCATATCTTCAGATTAAGCCAAAACTGTGTTGTGAGTGGCATTGTAAGCCTCTGTGCATCATCAGGAAGCACAATCGGAGTCTGAAAAGAGACCCCGTGCATCAGTGTATCATGCAATTCAATTTCCTCTCATGCACAATGAGGCTGTATGGGGGATGACCAGGCAAACCCAGGAGTGTGAGTGGCTATGAGAAACAAACATAGAAACGGTTATAGATGCACAGGATGGGAATATAATTCTACCTATAGCTTATATATACACACACACACTCCAATCTATCCTGAGGAGACATAAATTATGAAATGAGCCATTTTGTTATATGTGTAGACACACACACACCCAGGGGAGGTAGTAAGGAGGACTTACTGCTCCCATTGGGTGATTCAATGGGGGCGTGATGGTCACTGCTACACCTGTGAAAATCATGCAGGGAGTTGGCCCGCACACCACTATCCAAGTGACTGAAAAAACAAAATGTCTGCCATTCGCTCCTATACCACAGACACAAACACATCAGACACAAACTCACTCACATACTCACTCTTACTCAATCACACTCTCAATCTTACTCACACACTTCCTCAATCATACTCACTCTCACATGTGATGGGAGGGATTTTCAAAGGAGTGGGCGGGGCCTGCAAGGACTAGGACATCCACAACTTTCGGACTGCCCTCATATGCATAACACACACACACACACACACACACACACACACACACACACACACACACACACACTCGTTCACACACACACACACTCGTTCACACACTCTTTCACCACCTCCCACAGATAATTGTAACCCTTCATACACAGCCTCAAGCCCCACTTTCTATTTGTTCCCTCAGCATATTGCTACATTGCTTCAACTGAAGAGCCACTGTGTGTTATATTGCTATGTTACCTCAGCTTAACAGTCACCGTGTGCTCTTGCAACCACGTCAAACATTTAAAAAAAAAAAAAAAAAAAACGAGGGAGTGGACAACTTTATTTTTAAAATTACTGTGCGTTTGTATCATTATGTTCACTCACCATACTATGTTGTCTCAGCTGAAGAGCCACTGTGTGCTTGTGCCAACACGATCGGTAAACACCTCTCTTCAAAAGCCACCCTGTGTTTGCATCGCTATGTTCACTCGCCATACCACTATGTTCTCAGCTGAAGAGCCACCATGTGCTCGTGCCAACACAATCGGTAAACACCACAGTTCAAAAGCCACCGTGTGTTTGCATCGCTATGTTCACTCACCATACCGCTATGTTGTCTCAGCTGAAGAGCCACCGTGTGCTCGTGCCAACACAATCGGAAAACAGCTTCAACAGAAAGCAGAGTGAGCGGACAACTTCATTACCTATGCTGTCTCAACTCAAGACCCACCGTGAACTCTCGTCACCATTATATGAAAACACCTTCAACAAAAAGGTCATGGACCACACAGTGGCTCTTCAGCTGAGACATATACGGAAAGTTAGCTTCTCTGCTCCCTAGGCCTTTTCTTTTAAGCAGATTTCATGGTTGCGTGACCACTCGGTGGCTCTTCAGCTTAGGCAACATACCCATATACCCATACCTAAAAATAAATAGTTCATTACCATGGTCTTCAAACTGCCCCTTCAGCCGACCATCTAAGGTCAAACACTTGTCCCCATTATTTATATTTTTAAAACCTGTATGCTTTCACTGATACATTCAAATTCAGTTCTACGCTCCTTCCACCATCACATCCTGCTACCGTCCCCACACAATGCCTCTTCCACGGCCATGGAGCAGTCATGCACAGTAGAGACTGTCCGCGCCGTGGCTGTTAACGGAGCGGGGCGCTTCGAATTCAGACAGTAGTTCCGGTCTGAATTTGGAGCCCTGCTCTGTTATCGTCTGCGGCACGGACAGTCTGTACTGCGCATGACTGCAGCGTGCGCAGCCGTCTCTACTGCGCATAACGGCTTCTGACAAACACACACTTATCAATTTAGTATATAGGAGATAGATATATATATATATATATATAAGCAAATACACAAAATATTGTTGCACATCCAAATATTCATCACCATTAACCCTTTACTCTGCAGCATTATGCTTGCATATCACTATTATATTAGGATTTAGTCACATCATATGGCCATAGAATGCTAAGCTTGCCACCAAAGCGAAGGTACCTCATTTTGGGCAAGTACCTAACCTTAATATGCTTTGTCTTATGAGCTGAATCTCTCCTATTATAAGCATTTACTAACCTTAATTTACTTTATCCTGAGAGCTGAGTCTTTGTCAGCTTTACTCATTAATAGAGAGAGACTCTCTGACAGGCATTATATAGTGTCCTAAAGACAATCAGCATTGCACCTAGGGGTGAGAGGGGTGCTTAAACCAATAGAAGCTGGTCAAAACTTCCAAAAGTACAATTCCAGTCCAGGTTTTGGTAAGCTCACCCAATATATAAAAGGGTCAGATGTATGTTTGTCCGATGCAGTTATAAGCAGCAGAGACTGTCCGATGCAGTCTGTAGTACACACTGCCCGAACGCTTGACCCCTGTACATGGGCTTTTAAAGGGATGGTAATACTTAAAATGTGAAAACAAAATATGTCGTAGGGTTTATCTCGCTGAGTAAAACAAGGGTACTCCCACTGATGAAAGGTGTTTTACTCGAAAGTTATTACAGCTCAAAGTTGTATTTTTTAGGTGCAATATCAATGTGGCCCGAAATTGTACAGTGGCGCTGTTGCAATACCTTCCTATAGAATTTATGGTCCTGGGACCAGAGCTGTCCATATGATGGTGTAGCAACAGCGCCATTGTGCAATTTCAGGCCACTGTGATATTGCACCTAAAAAAATACAACTTTGAGCTGTAATAACTTTTGAGTAAAACACCTTTCAGCAGTGGGAGTACCCTTGTTTTACTCAGCGAGATAAACCCTACAACATATTTTGTTTTTATATTTTAAGTATTACTATCACTTTAAATTAGCGTGTATATGTATATAAATCCTTGGTAAGGTAAGGTCTTATCTAGAATATGGAGTACAGTTTTGGAGACCAGTACTTAAAGAGACATTACTGAACTGGAAAAAGGCAGATAAGTGCAACAGAATTGACAGAGTTTGGAGGATCTGAGTTCACTACTTACTCAAAACGCCAAGACACAAACAAGAGGTCATCCATTAAGACTAGAAGAAAGGTGCTTTGAACTAAAAATGCAGGTTTTTTCTTGTATACAGTAAGGGCAGCAAAATTATACAATGCTTTGACTTGGGATGCAATGTTTACAGATAATGTAGTTGCTTAACCCCTTAAGGGCCAGCGGTCTCGGGGTGTGCGATCCTTTAAGGACCACATAGGAAACTTTGACGTGCCGTCCCACGTGACTGATCACGTGGGGCAGCACGCCAAACGGGGGACTGAAAGAGATCGCTCCGGTCTTGGAGCGATCAACTTCAGTCCCCGGTATTACTCGTGACGTGCCAGGACCGTCACTGGTCCTTAAGTGCCGGACCAGCATGACGGTCCTGCCACGTTAATGGTCCTTAAGGTGTTAAAAAAGTAATGAATACCTTTCGTACTTGGGAAATGGCTTGAAAAGGCAATGTATTTATTTTTTTGACAGGGGGGGTTGCCTTCCTCTGGAGCTGGTAGCTGAAATTGAAAACTATGACTTGATAGGCATAACAGAAACATGGTGGGATGACACACATGATTGGGCAATCAATTTAGAGGGCTACATGTTATTTAGAAAAGATAGGTCAAGCAAAAGAGGTGGTGGGGTCTGTCTGTATATCAAACCAGCATTATTGCCTCAATTGCGGCAAGATATATGTGATGACAGTAGTGAACATGTGGAATCCCTGTGGGTTGAAATAGTCACTGGGGATAAAACTGCCCAGAAAATATTAGTGGGTATTTGTTATAAACCACCAAACATTGGTGACCTTGAAGAAACACAGCTATTAATGCAAATAGAAAAGGCTTCCCAAATAGGGAGAACTATAATTATGGGGGATTTTAATTATCCAGAAATAGACTGGAAAAATGGAACAGCTAACTCTGCTAAAAGCAGCAAGTTTCTGAACTTGTTGAATGACAATTTTTTGTCACAACTAGTGCAGACCTCAACCAGAGGGAATGCATGTCTGGATTTGGTAATAACTGACCATGAAGAACTTATCTCTAACATCCAAGTAAGGGAGCACTTGGGGAATAGTGACCATAACATGGTATCGTTTGAGATTAATTCAAAAAAACAAGTTGATATGAGTTCCACCAAAACACTGAATTTTAAAAAGGCCAACTTTAGCAGGTTTAATTCATCCCTTGGTCTCGTTGACTGGGATAAAATATTTTCAGGAAAAAACACAGAAGGTAAGTGGAATGCCTTTAAAATAACATTGCAAAAATACACATATAAATTTATCCCTGTTGGAAACAAATACAAAAGAAGCAAATTGAAACCAATGTGGCTAACCAGTAAAGTAATTCATGAAATAAATAACAAGAAAGCGGCATTTAAACATTACAAAGCTGAGGGATCAGCAGAGGCATTTGCAGAATACAAAAATGTCAACAAAACCTGTAAAAAGGCTATTAAATTAGCTAGACTGGAGAATGAAAAAAATATTGCTAAGGAGAGCAAAAGCAACCCAAAAAAATTCTTTAAATACATTAATGGCAAAAAATTAAAGTCTGATAATGTTGGGTCCTTGTTAGCTGAAACGGGTGAGATGGTCAAAGGTGACAGAGAGAAGGCAGATATTTTAAATAATTTCTTTTCTTCTGTTTTTACCAAGGAAGACCCATTGGACAAGAATCTGCAAACTACTTTTACAGAACAGTCACAGCAAGCATGGGACTGGCTAACACAAGAAAAAGTGTTAAAACAATTGAATGGTGTCAAGGTAGACAAGGCTCCGGGGCCAGATGGTATACACCCACGGGTACTTAGGGAGCTAGGCCAGACCCTGGCCAGACCGATATATCTGATTTTCAGGGATTCTTTTATTTCTGGTATGGTGCCCATGGATTGGCGTAAAGCAGATGTGGTGCCCATATTTAAAAAGGGATCAAAGTCCCAGCCAGGAAATTACAGACCCGTAAGCTTGACATCTGTGGTAGGGAAGCTGTTTGAAAGGTTGCTAAGGGAATATATTCAAGAATTCTGCTGGAACAGGAATATCATTAGCAATAGCCAACATGGCTTTGTGAAAGATAGGTCTTGTCAAACGAACTTGATCGCATTTTATGAAAAAGTAAGTAATAATATAGATGAGGGAGAGGCGGTTGACGTGATCTATTTAGACTTTGCCAAGGCATTTGATACGGTTCCACACAAGAGGTTACTGTACAAATTGAATGAAATAGGACTAGGGCAAAATGTTTGTGAGTGGATTGGAAATTGGCTGAAAGATAGAATGCAAAGAGTGGTAGTAAATGGCAAGTTCTCCAGTTGGATAAACGTGATAAGTGGAGTGCCTCAGGGATCTGTCCTGAGTCCTCTTCTTTTTAATTTGTTTATTAATGACCTCCCAGAGGGCATAGGAAGCCATGTATCAGTGTTTGCCGATGACACAAAATTAAGTAAGGTAATAAAGTCTGAACTGGATGTGTCTTCATTACAAGAGGACTTGGACAAATTGAGTAACTGGGCAGGCAAATGGCAAATGAGATTCAATATAGACAAGTGTAAAGTTATGCATTTTGGGTATAATAATAAAAATGCAACATATAGTTTAAATGGTGTTTCTCTGGGGAAATCTACTAATGAAAAGGATTTAGGAGTAATGGTAGACAATAGACTTTGCAGTAGCATGCAGTGCCAGCTGGCAGCTGCAAAGGCCAATAAGATATTGGCATGTATTAAAAGGGGTATTGACTCAAGGGAGGAAGATATAATTATGCCTCTTTACAGGTCCATGGTAAGACCCCACCTAGAATATGCTGTTCAGTTCTGGGCACCCTTTCTGAAGAAGGACATTATGGAACTAGAGAGAGTGCAGAGGAGGGCTACAAAACTAGTAAGGGGAATGGAATGTTTTAGTTATGAAGAGAGGCTAGAAAAGTTAAACTTGTACACACTAGAGAAACGGCGTCTTAGAGGGGATATGATAACACTATATAAATATGTTCAAGGCCCATATAAAGGGCTTTCAAAAGACCTGTTCATTAACAGAGCAGTACACAGGACAAGGGGCCACCCGCTTAGACTTGAGGAAAGGAGATTTAGTCTACAACAGCGGAAGGGTTTCTTTACAGTAAGGACAATAAAGGTATGGAATGCACTTCCGGAGGAGGTGGTGCTATCAAATACATTAGATGCCTTTAAAAGGGGCCTGGATACTTATTTAAAAGAGCATAATATAGAGGGCTATGCACGTTAGTATTGGGATTAATATTTAGTTAGGGCTTGTTGATCCAGGGAGAAATCTGATTGCCATTTGGAGTCAGATGCCTTCTTTTGGGTCAGCAATGGTAAACAGGAATAGGAAAAGGGTTGAACTGGATGGACGCAAGTCTTTTTTCAACCTAAATTACTATGTAACTATGTAACTATGTAACAGGAGTGATATGGCATGGGCAAATGGATACATAAAAAAAAATAAAATAAAGACTCATCACTATGGTTTAGTTTGTATACCAGCAAGTCTGCAACCATAAAACCTAAGACTTGCCTCCTAAATCAGCAAGAATTTCCAGAATGGTCATCCGCCCAAGATACAATTTGTTTGCTCCAGACTTGCATCGCTTTAATAGGATATGTTAGGCCCACTTTTCCCAAAGAGTGTTTCCATCTGTGTGCCAGAGGGATACCCCACACATATGTATATGTATATAATATGTTGGATAAGCAGATATGGTGCAAGCTGGACTAAACAAAAGAAAGACAATAAAATCTTAAGTATAGTATAGTTATTGCAATAAGATAAAAACAATCAGTCAACTCACTCAATATAACAGCCCTCTTGGGCATGTAGCATATAAGGGGTCCCTACCCCTGTTAGCCAGGGAACTTATTATTATTATAATCCAATTAATCGATTTATAATATACCTTTGAACCAATTTCAAAGAATTAGGAGAAACAAAGGTTTTTTTAAGAACAGGTGACATTCTTAAAAAACGTTTTTATAGAAATCTTACGATGAGCGTAATATAGACCAAACATTTGAAAAAAACTTTAAACATCAAGAGACCTGATTTATAAAGCCAAATAACAGGTTAGTAGTAATACCCCATATTTTCTGACAGCCTATAACCATAGAGCTCCACAAGTCAAATAGATACTACAGCAATATTGGCACACTCATTTAATATTCTATTCTGCATAAAGGCACTGTAAGACATACCCAAAGAAGTCTTTAAGAAGAACAAAAATTTAAGGAACAGGATAGCATCAAGCAATCTTTATAAGAAAACCAATAGTAGAATCAAGAACTCTTTGCTCCCCCTCCCTCTGGATATGCAGAACTGTGGTAAACTCAGTTTGCACTACATGTGAACATATGTCAAATTCAAAACAACGTATTTCAATTAAAAATATATTAACCCTTTATGTGCCAGAGGGGTATGCAACGCATTGCATACCCCTCTGGCACTCAAAGGATTAATAGCTGTAGCACACATATGTCGTTTATCTAATAACTTGTGGCTGTGGACTCCAGTATGTAGGTAGAACCAAAAGGAAAAATGAAGGAAAAAAAAAAAATACTCAGAACATCTAAAAAAATATTTCCTGCAGCCACACAGTCTTCCCAAGTTTGTTAAAACTAATCACCATTGTTAGCATAAAGATATATTACTGGTATAGAACAGGTTTCTCTCTCCCATAGGGGGAATACATTTCCCAAACTCAGACAGAGGGAGTCTTTCTGGATACATGAGCTTAAATCTCTGGATCCACTAGGGCTTAACGTTGATTTTGATTTTATGGATTTCTTATAACATATTTTGCATCTTCTTTGGTCCATTATAGAAACATCTTCACCACCTATTCCATAACATTGCAAATCGGGTTATAGATTTTCAATGTGGATTTTTTATAGTCACATAATTTTAACCTTTATCCCCTTAAGGACCCATTATAACCTATGACTGTCATGGGTAAACTTGTGTTAAGGACCCAAGACAGTCATAGCACATCATGGAAATCAGGGGTCCTGCACAGGGACCCCATGGGGCAGCACAGTGGTTCAGTGGTTAGCACTGTTGCCTTGCAGCGCTGGGGTCCTGGGTTCAAATCCCACCAAGGACAACATCTGCAATGAGTTTGTATGTTCTCACTGTGTTTGCGTGGGTTTCCTCCGGGTACTCCGGTTTCCTCCCACACTCCAAAAAACATACTGATAGGTGAATTTAGATTGTGAGCCCCAATGGGGACAGGAACCAATATGAGTGTAAAGCGCTGCGGAATCATGGTCCTTAACCTCTTCGCGTCCGATGATGTACCCGGACCGTCAAGCTGGTCCGGCACTTAAGGTCCAGTGATGGTCCTGGTACGTCATGTACTTTTACTCACAGCTCTCCTGCAGGAACACGGTGAGTAATACCGGGGACTGAAGTTGATCGCTCCAAAACCAGAGCAATCTCTTTCAGTCCCTCATTCAGCGTGCCGGCACACATGATCAGTCACATGAGGAGGCACGTTGAACGTCCCTATCTGGTCCTTAAAGGACCACACACCCTGGGACCGCTGGTCCTTAAGGGGCTAAATGCAAGGGGTTAAGCTTCACAGGTGTTTTTTACCAGTTTCATCAGTGTTATGTTTTATTCTCATATCTCATAATCTTATATTGGGGTATACTGTACCACAGGTATTATTTTTCAAAGGTTTTTTTTTTTTTAACACATTGGTTAATAATCACACTATTCCTAAATTCAGACTATCAATACCAGGATATTATACATACGTACTTAAAGTGGATGTGTCACACCATATAAAACTGATCTTATATGACAGTTTACCACTTACAAACTAATAAAATATGCCAGAAATACCCACCATCACTCTTATTATTAATATTAATATACAAGTACCTATAGTTTCCCCGATATCCACTACAGATCACATCCATGTTTGGTGTGCAGCTCCCAAGAGGCACCGCACCACCACTGTGTGCTTGTCAATCATGCAATGGAACTCTTCCCTTTCTCAGGGGACTGTGCGCCTCAGTCACTAAAGCAAATACATCTAGCAGTGGGCGTGCTGCATCTCAGGGCAAAGTTGGAGGGAATCTGGGAGGGATCACATGAGGAAAAGGAGGCAGCTTTACTTTCCCTGCAGTTACTGCGGTTAACCTTGGTCCGCCACAAGCAAGACGATGACATCGCCAGGGAAAACTAAAAATACAATATCCAAACTTGTATGTAGGTGACACATCCACTTTAAATCGCATACATTTATTTTCGGCATCCTTCATTATTTGTGTCACAAGTCACTCTATTCTGATATAGATCAACATCTTCCACACCACGTACTTTTCTATACACATTAAATGGATTTGTATTTTTATATACATGCCATCAAATGTCACTAGTTCCTCTTATTCTCCCCTTAGCCAATTTCTCTTATTTATAGGTGGTTTTTTTTCATTATTCCAGTTGCATTCCTGTGAGATATTCTTCTTAATTCCATATTATTTTCTAATTATTCATTGTTTGTGAATGTCTTATTCTTATATTTTTTACTTTTATTATGTATGTATTTTTACACATTATTGTTAATTAATCATACACTAGATTTATAAATTGCATGAACTTCCCACTGTATTTTTCTTGAATCCATAAGGAAGTCTAGATATGCACTTAGGGTTTCCTCATTAACTGCACTCTTGTTGCATCTGTCCCTCCCATGCCCCCTGTGAGAATTTGGAATTTATTTTACATCTGGACCTACTGAACAACAACGGTGACCAATGGAAAAGGAAGTGTAAGGGCCCAGCTAGCCAGTTAACTGGAGTAAGGACCCCTTACACTCTACAGGCATAAAATGGGCATTATGGGCATTGATTGATGTTTTTTTTTTATCTCTCCTTGTAATAAATATACTACACAAGATTTTATGGTCTTGTTCATTGGGTGGGCAAGCCTAAAAAACATTCAGAAGAATCAGACAACAAAGTAGGATTGTGGTATGCCTTCTGTCATTTGATATACTCTTCATATTATCATCATCATTAGAAGTCATCTCATTGTCTCTTCATCTCCACCATTAATCATCCATTCTTTCATCATATTTCATTGTGAGTTTTCTAATCCTTTCTATAACAATTTGTTCTATTCAATGTGTTGGATACACATCTGGCACTTAATGGGTTCATACAGTTTAGTAGGATAAGAATCATGCATTTCTTGAAATCTTCAATGCCCAAGATTTTTCTACTTGGGACAAATGTGGGTCACGTCATATGTTTGACTAGATGAGTGCCAGAGGTTTGTCCAACTTATTCTAAAGCAACAAGCTGGACACTGATCTGTAGCATTCAAAAGGTCAAAGATGGAAAATCCACACCAGACCTAAAATCACTATAAGTTTTCAAACTGTAATCACATTAGAGTATTAAAGGCATTATCTGCATAGTATATAAACGAGTGGACTGTGGTACAGCACATCAATAAGAAAAAACTCTTGATTCTATAGTTGCAACTCTGAATGTCTGCACCAGGCATCAGTGAATGTGCAGCTTGATATAAAAGTAACATAAAAGGCACCACATGTACTATGCTGGTGCAACAAAGGTAAAATCTGACAAATGCAACACTGCATCTCCCCAAAGCAGTCTGGTACTCCAGTGTCATAAAGCAACACCTTTATATAAATTGCAATATATATTTTATACAGCTTTCTAAATGAAAAAAATGACTTGTTGAAACAAATTAATATTTTTCTTATTCAATACAATGTCCATTGGCAACACTTTAAAAAAAATGTTCTACAATCACAGCCTTATTTTCAGATATCCTATATAATAATTCGCTAAGGATGTTTGTCAGAAGCCGTTATGCGCAGTTGAGACAGCTGCACGCGCTGCAGTCATGCGCAGTACAGACTGCCCACGCCGCGATTGATACGGAGTGGGGCGCTCTGAATTCACACCAAAGTCTTCTCTGCGCACCTTCCTGGGACCGCTTGGTCCCAGGAAAGTGCACAGAAAGGATTACGGTCTGAATTTGGAGCTCCCTGCTCCATATCAGCCACGGCGTGGGCAGTCTCTACTGCGCATGACTGCAGCGGTGGCACTGTGGCACATGTAACCGGGCTTTTCAACTAGTCTTCAATAAAACTGTAACCTTGAAGAATGCTGCAAAGATGCTAGCAGCACTGAAGGCCTTATCTGGACCAATCTTGATATAATGCTCACTACAAGCTGCAGAACATCACAAAACACTAATTATGAGCTAGAGTTGCATCTGCATTACCTTATAAAATATGCAGTTTTCCACTTTATTTCATTTTAGTTTTTCCATCTTTGGGAAAATTAAAAGTCTCCACTGTTTTCCAGAGATGTATGAGTCTTCCAACTAGGATTTACTATGCTGATAGGTCTTTTAAAGACAGAGAAATAACTGGTCCAATTAAACCTTTAAAGACCAGCGGGGTATGCAATTAATTGCTTTGTCATATTCTGCACACCACTGGTCCTTAAAGAGGCAGTAAAGGCTCAATACACTAAGTAGTGTGTTCTCTGTTATTGGAACCAAGTTTGCATAGTTTGAAACTAATTTGTTCCCTATGTAGATCAGAGATTTGCTGGGCAGGGTGTCAGTGGAGGGGAAGCAGCATTGCTATTGTTTTCATAGAAGTCACCTGTTGGCAAATTCACCATCAGTGAGCTACTATTGACTGGAAAAAGTTCCCATTACCACAGAGTGAAGCAATATCATCACCCAACCATGAAGATCTCTATGATCTGCAAAGGTAATGAAAAAGGAAGGGATGTGTTTTAAAGGGATAGTAATGTTTCATAAAATCAGAAGCTCTAATTAATTTTCATAGTATTTGAGCAATAGAGAGTGTTATTTCAATATTGTCAGAGTTGAAGTTCAAGAGCAATTGAATGATAACTTTTCCCTCACCCGCCCATTTTAACGAATGTAAGCCACCTCCCCTCAGATGTGGAATCTTTTCCATAGACCAGACAGCTCACAGCAAGGGACAATCTTCCTACTGTGAGAACAATGAAAGCCCTGCCCCCATTGACAGGTTTTTCAGGTCTTTCCCTTATGTTAATTGAAGATTGTCTCTGTCTGCAATCCACTTGGATACCACCCTGCTGCTCTGAGCCGAGCAGTGTTACATCAGTAAAAGGGGTGGGAGGGGGATACTTTATCATTCAATTACTCTTGAACTACAACTCTGACAGTACTGAAATAGCACTCTCCATGGCCCAAATGCTATGAAGATTAATTGGAGCTGCTCTTATTATGAAACATAACTCTCCCTTTAAGCTACGAGAACTCAGTGCCCATAGTTGTGAGCATACTGCCTACAGTTTTAAAATGGCTTATTACTGACCCTTTAGTGCTAGGGTTACAAGTGGTCTTTGGCATAATACAGGGCAAGATTGTTGCTCAGTCAGAGCCTGAAATATGTTATGAATAAGCTTTTAGATTGAAGATCCATGGGAAAACAATAATATTGAGCATTTTAGTCATCAATATGCAGGTTGCTAGGAGATGCTAACTACAAGATACACACAAAAATCAATCATAAAATCAATGCTTGTAAGAAATGTTATGCACACATCCTATTAAGAGAAAAAAAAATTAGATCCATGAATATAAAAAAATATAAAATGAAACAACAAAATATATAATGATAATGTTGAAAAATAAACAACATTCCCTCCTAATCAATATTTTATACAATGTAGGGATCTAATCCACATATACATAACATATATTATTTCACCAGGATCAGATTGTGTCCACAGAAAAATGGTGGATTTCCATTTTGGACCAAGGGTCCCCATGATGGCCCCTATGGTGTGCAACAGCATATCTGGTTCACATTATCAAAACAAAAGTGGGGAAATAATTCTGAAGAAAAGCAAATGTGCAAAGAAAATACCCCACTGAAAGTAGAGGGAGTTTTTCTTCGGTAAAATATGGAGCAGTTGTTTTTGGTACAGAACTGCTCCACTATAGGCTTGATAAGCATGCCCCTCAATTGTTCTGGGCTCAGTGGACTTAGTGAAGGAAGCAAATAACTGACTGCTACAGGAAGTCAGTTTGCCCCAGATTTTCTGCACTGCAGAAGTAAGATAAAGCCCGCAATACAAGCTCATATACTTCTTATGAAGGTGCAGTGGGCTGTCACCTCTCAAACCAGTAAAACTTTTATTGGGGTTGCACGCACACGCAGTTGGGTGGAAAGCCTTTATCCAAATTGGGTAGACCACTGTGAGGGCGCGCGCACACACACATTTAATTGCATAGGTTCTAACAGATGATTACAGAGTTTATCCTCCCCCATAGGGCTGTCGTTTAGTGGGGGACATAACTTAGGGCTAAGACATTAACTAGCTGCACAACATGCCTTACTTAGCATCATTTGTAAATTGAAATAATTCAGAAATTATAACAAGTAGGCAATTTGAAAGCTCTTTCAAAATCACCAACTTTAGGAGATTGGACCCCTTCAGGAATTAAAGTACCAATTTAGGAAACAGAAATTATCAAATAAATAAATACTTCATGTGTTGAGATTAAGTCATTTGAAAAATTCTGATACTTCCTTACATAATGTCTACCCTAAATTTTTATCCGATTGGATTACAGTGAAAAAATTTTAATGAGCTGCTCAGTTTGCTTTGTTTTTTTTTTGGTTTTTTTTTTTTAATTAAAAAACCCAAACATATGTTATAGGTCTATTATTGTTTGGTATATTTCAGAGCTGGTAGATTTTTCATTCAAACTTTAGTACAGTTAAGACACTGTCGCTAAACATTTGAAATTTAAAAAAAAAAAAAAAAAAAAAAAAAAAAAAAAGCTTGAGCTGTAATAACTTTTACATGACATTACCAAAAATATAATTATTACCGCATTCATGAGAATGAGCCACTACTCCGGGACTGACAGGAAGGAGCACAGACATCTTTCCATAGGGGCATCTGCGCTGTCAGTCCCAGCAGGCTCTAGGAGACGTTGCTAGGAGCTATTCGGCTACGGAAAGGACCGACAGCACAGGCGCGCAGGCATCACTATGGAAAGATGTCTGCGCTCCTTCCTGCCTGTCAGTCGCGGAGTAGTGGCTCATTCTCATGAACAAGGTAATAATTCTGGCGACTAGCGCTACTGAGCAGCTAGTCGCCAGATGGGGAACTATTTGGGACAATGTTTTTTAAGGATGGTAGTTCCGCTTTAAGTGCTTGGATGCTAAAGATGTCTCCATTACACTGATGCTCAATGAGTGTGAGAGGTTAACGGTGCAGTGCCTCATAGTGAAAAACTTACATAATGACAGATAACATCTTATGGAGAAAAAATAAATCAAATCTGTGTTTTTATTTGTCTAGATATCAATTATTCACCAAAAAATGTTTAAAGCGTAATTCAAGAAGTATTAATATTGATATAATTAATAAAATAATTTCCTATATATGTTTTTACCATATTTTCAAGTGCCTGTCACTTATTTGGTTGTCTTTTAGGGTTCTAACCTTAGTCTTTGTAGCTGTCATTCAATAAGCTAAAGAGGTGCAATTCCAGAATACACCAACTCACAGCGGAGAACACATGTTGTTCACACCTTCTAGTACTCAAAGGGTTAAGATTACCATGTGCAGTGAGAAGAGTGAGCTCCAGTGGCCCTGTTAGCAAGGGTCATATCTATCTCCACAGAAACGTAATCTAGGACTGATTGTAGCAAGGGCAAAATTCATAAGGATCATTAAGAATTTCTGGCCACAGTAAAATAAGTGTTCGTTATCATTAGAAGTGGTAGTTCTCCTTTAAAATAATCTTGTCACCTAAAAACAACTTTGGTGATTATGTTGGAGCTTTAAAAAGTACCTATATGTTGTATTAGCTATTTTTTAAATCTGTATATTATGCTAATTATGGCATAATGTGCAGGAACTTCTTACCTTAGCCCTAAATTACCTCCTCACGCACTGATAATTAACTCATTCAGTGCCAAGGGGTGGGCAATGCATTGTTAAGTGGGGGAGGGTAATTAAAAGCTAAAACACAAAGTGCCTGCACAGCATAACTTAAAGCGGAACTTTTATGTGACTAACATTGCCCCCCAATACTTTACTAACCTAGCTATATGAACAGTCATATTGTCCTTAAGCTCCAAAAGTCAGCGGTATTGAAGAAAAATACTTCTTTGGCAGGAAGCTGAGGACAGACAGCACAGACATCTCAGAGGAAATGTACCTCTGAGTCTGCACTGTCTGTTCCGTTCGCTGCCAGCATTGGTGGCGACGTCAGTTGGTTACCTTAAGGTAACAGAAGTTCCTGAGCATGCAGGCGCACAGAGCTTCTCTTGTAAGCTCTGTGCAGCCCGATGCCTGCCAAAGAAGTATTTTTCTTCAATGGAGCTTAACAACAATATGACTGTGCATATCGCTAGGTTACAAAAGTATTGGGGAGCAATGTTAGACATATGAAAGTTCCACTTTAAGTCGCATAATTTAAAGAACTCAAAAATAGTTTTGTAAATAAATGGCTGATACAACATAGATGATTATGAAAGTTCTTCAAAACCACAAAAGGTGTCATTAGTTGACAGAGTCCCTTTAAGCCAGGGGTCGGCAACCCATGACATTAACAGCTTCAGAACTTGGTTACTTGAACCCTCCTGCTTCACTATCTGTTCTAGCTATATATTATTTTCTGTTGTTTTTGAGATCTCATATTCATCTTATAATCATTTCAGTTTACAATCTTAAAATGTGTATCCTTCGTGGGTTATTCAGGTCTAATGTTTGCTGTGATGAAGTGTGATCTAGAAGCATATTTAAATAGAAATCACTAAATTAAAAGCCACTTATTCCTAGGGTATAGCTCCCCTTTAACTGCATATATTATACTGCTTACATCTTGTAATTTTTATTTTTATTCTGTATAATGGTTTTAGAAAAGTATAATTTAGGGATAAATGAACCACAGGAGAACAGTGTCTACACCTGTGTTTAGAGCCAACATAATTGCTTACCTGTCCTAAAATTATCTGTCTCCTTCTTCTGTGACTTACAGAACATAGGTTCCACAAAAGGGGTGGAATAAAATTAATGGGGAGGAAGAATCAAACAAATCCTGCTTAGACAGATGTTCCTATTGAAGTAATGACAAAGAAGGGTTATACCTCCTCTGTTAAGCAACATTAACCCCAAAATAAATTCTTATAACAATGGCCATGTGACCTTGACTACCACTAATTAGATATGGTAGCTCAGGGGTTAACACCTCAAGAGTAGAAAAATCACACAGGAGTATGGGAGCCAGGGCTCCTAAATGCTCACTGCTGGCTCCTAATCTTCTGGAGTATTTCATATACACCATCTATATGCACCAGTTTCATTGGCTTAAAAAAATTCTGGCTCAAAATGTCTTATCACCTTATCCCACACAGATTGCTGCCAGGGTCAGTTGAATGGCTCCTCAACTTCCTGACTTTTTAAACACCATGTTACTATTGTGGGTCCACACCAGTTGGGAAAACCTGTTCTAAGACTGAGCACTGACTGACTTATTCATCAAGCTATATACAATACAATATTTAAGCAAATCAACTTAAAAATTGCTATTGATTTAAATAAGGCATTTAACAATGTGAATACCTTTGTATGCACTAGAGACCTCTTTAGCATTTAAAACATACATACTACTTTACCAATTTAAGTTTATGTTGCATTAGGTTTTTATTCCTTTTTAAAAGGACTAATCATCTCTACAAATCCTAGCCTCAGTGGGTGCTTCCATCTTGAAAGCATTTACATGACTATTTCTCCTTCTCAATGTATTCCAACCATTTAGTGGACTAATTGGTGTAACTTTATTTAACACTACATGAATATTCATTGCCAAAAATAAATAGATTAAAGCCAAAATTAAAGTTCTCACTTTTTTTTAATGTCATTTGTGATGTCATTTCGAATTCCAGCAAAGCACAGGGCGGCATAGAGTTAAACTGGAAAAACAAAACCTCTATTACCTGGCTTTTATTCATTTGAGGGAGAACTTAACTGTGAATTAACAACCTTCTCACTTATTTTCCAGATGTTCAGATTGGTGCAGATGACTTGCTCCAGAAATGTCCTGCAATGCTGGAGCAAGGCAACTGCACCACAGGAATCAAATAAAAAGTCCTCTTGTTTTAAAGCGGAACTACCACCCTATAAAAAGTCGCCACCCAATAATTAGGCATATGGAGACTAGCTTCTTAACACTGCTATTATCTTCCAAAAGTACCGCCAAGGTTTCTTGCTGTAAAGCCGTCTGCATCATCAGTCCCTTATGGTGCCTTTCAGCTCCATGCAATGCCTCCTAGAGGAGACCGAGATGGACAGCACATGAGCGCAGATGTCTCTAAGCCAAGAAGTCTGTGTCCAAGAGTGGTTGCCGGTCTCTGAAGAAACAGGATTACTTCAAAACGTGGTACTTGTGGAAGTTAATAGCAGTATTAAGAAGCTAGTCGCCATATGTTTAATTATTGGGTGGCGATTTTTTATAGAGTGGTAGCTCTGCTTTAAATATGTCTTTTAACCTATTAAATGCTACAGAGGTCTCACACTTGGACAGTGTATGCTAGTTTGTGTCAGGGACTACCAATGAACAGCGAAATGTACACATATGTATTACAAATCATCTACATACTCTCTGGTGTGTTTATATCCTATAGAAAGATGTATCCTTTGGCTCCAAATTATACAAGCAATATAGCCTGCAATGTGTAACAGCCAGGATGAGTACTCCAGAAATAATCAGTAGATGGCAGCCTACCATAACCAGTTCCATTAGGATCATAATTTCTTTTTCCTTTAACGTTAAAAACCAATATTTCCAGTTCTGTTGATATGATTTACCAATTTGAAAACAAGCAGTAACTATCAGAACCATTCTCACTGCCAATTTTGGTGAGAATCCATATGATAGTTTGAGCTGAAGGGCTGACTAAAGTTTCTCATGGCGCCAAAGTAAAACATTTTTATTTTTTTATTTTTATTTATTTTTAATACTCCGAAACTACACTACCTGTTTTTATGAAACTTTCAAGTGACTGCCAATTAGACCCAATATCCAAAACTTAAGCCTATTTTGTTACTGAAATAAAAGAAATTGATAAAATAAAAATGACAGACAACAAAGTACCTTCATTTAGACATAACTACAGAAATACGGTTGGGCTTCCATTATTTTGTCTCACACTACAGAATTAATGTATGACCATTTCACATAAAGCAGCTTTGGGTTATAAAGCATCAAAACTACCTTGAGAGATTTTTCCCACTTCAAAAATAGGATTTTAGTCTTACCTGTTAAATCCTTTTCACTTAGTCCATACAGGTCACTGGTACTCTGGGAGGCGTAAGTCCCCTTTAATAGGCAGGAACAACTATGCAAATAATTTGCAAGGGGCGGAGCCTCCCCTCTTACTTAAGCCACCTTCTGGCCAGAGCCACTTTAGATTGATTTGAGACCCTAAAAATGACCTCAGGTAAGCAAAAAGAAAGACTCCTGTGAGCATGCCCGAACGGTCTCCCACTGAATGCCACAGGAGAGCCAAGACTGGTCCCTTGACAGGGTGGGAGACCAGTGACCTGTATGGACTAAGTGAAAAGGATTTAACAGGTAAGACTAAAATCCTATTTTCACTGTCGTCCAATACAGGTCACTGGTACTCTGGGATGTACAAACATTGAGCTGATCCAGAGGCGGGAAGTAAGGCAAGGACCAGGCGCAAGGCCCAAGTCACTAGAACTGTTATGACCAGTTGATAACATAGCCCAAACTAAGTGTCAACGGACACCAACCAAGGGAACAATCCCTGAACTAACACAGCACACGGAACTAGAGCCAACCGGGCTCAACAGTAAGGAAGCACTAAGGATCACAGAGCGGAAGACCTACACAGGCAAGACTGCCTCCAGGACCTTCCTTCCAAAACTGGCATCAGCCGAAGCCAGTACATCAACTCGATAGTGCTTAGAAAAGGTGTGCACAGAGGACCAAGTGGCCGCTCTGCACAGTTGATCAGCAGAAGCTTGATTCTTGTAGGCCCAAGAGGCCCCAATAGATCTGGTGGAATGGGCAGTCACCCGGAAGGGAACATGCTTATTCCTCAACTTATAGGCTTCGCGGATGGTAGCCTTAATCCAAGAGGCAATGGTAACTTTGGAAGCCGGTCTTCCTGCCCTAGGCCCCTCAGGAATGACGAATAGAGCGTCAGACTTCCTGATAGACTCGGTGCGATGAACATAAAACTTGAGGCAACGCACCACATCCAACAGATGGAGATCTCTTTCCTTGTCAGATGAAGGATTAGGGCAGAAAGAGGGAACCACAATCTCCTGATTGATGTGAAACTCAGACACAACCTTGGGTAAGAATTCCTTGGTAGTGCGAAGCACAGCCTTATCCTTGTGGAACACCAGGTAAGGAGGTTTACAAGACAAGGCCTGTAACTCTGCTACCCGGCGCACTGACACAACAGCCAAGAGGAAGGCCATCTTCCAAGTCACAAGACGTAATGGAATGGAAGCCAAGGATTCAAACGGTGGTCGCTGAAGAACTCCCAGCACCAAATTGAGATCCCACTGGGGGGCAGGACTCTTAAAGGCAGGTCGAACATGAGTCACACCCTGGAAGAAGACTTTCACATCAGGAAGGACAGCAATCCGTTCCTGGAAAAACACAGACAAGGCAGAAGTCTGAACTTTGAGGGAACTCAGACTGAGCCCCTTATCCACACCGTCCTGCAAGAAGGCCAGGACAGTGGGAAGATGGAAGTCAAGTGACAACTTCTTGTCAGAGCACCAAGTCACGAAGGTTGACCATATGCGATGATAGATCTTGGAAGACACAGGCTTACGAGCACTGAGCATCGTCGATACCACAGAAGGAGAAAAGCCTTTCTTTGCTAGAATCGAGGATTCAACCGCCATGCCATCAAACGGAGAGAGTGAACATCCTCTTTCCACAGATACCCCTGAAGAAGCAGGTCCGGACGGGCTGGAAGTGGAATTGGATCCTTCACTGACATGGCCATCAATTCCGGAAACCAGGACTGGCGAGGCCAGTTTGGAGCAATCAGGATGACAGGGCAACGTTCCCTCTTCAACTTCTGGATAACTCTGACCAATAGAGGAAGAGGAGGGAAGATGTAAGCCAGGGGGAAGTCCCAAGGGATCGACAAGGCATCCACTGCTAGAGCAAGGGAGTCCCTCAACCGGGAGCAAAACACCGGAACCTTCCTGTTGTGTCTGGTAGCCATCAGATCCACCACAGGCATCCCCCACCGTTGAGTGAGCATGTGAAACACCTCTGGGTGAAGAGCCCATTCTCCGCTGTCGACGGTATGACGACTGAGGAAGTCTGCCATGATGTTGTCCACGCCTGGAATGTGAACCGCAGAGATGACAGGCACGTGATCTTCTGCCCAAGACAAAATATCCTTGACCTCCCACCAGGCGGAACCGCTTCTTGTGCCGCCTTGCCTGTTGATGTAAGCCACCGCCGTGGCGTTGTCGGACTCCACTCTGACTGGAAGACCGGTCAATTGAGACTCCCAGTGCCTCAGGGCCAGCCGGACAGCTCGAAGTTCCAGAACATTGATGGAGAGCATGGATTCCTCCAGACCCCATTTCCCCTGAGCACTGAAGCGACCCCAGACTGCACCCCAGCCCCGAAGGCTGGCATCCGTAGTGACTGTGGTCCAATGAGGAACTAGAAAGGATTTCCCTTTCAGGAGATGAGAGAGATCTAACCACCAGTGCAGACTCGACTCGACATGAGGAGGAAGAGAAACAGACAGATGTTGATGATCTGGATGAGTCTTGCACGTCTGGATCACAAACCTCTGAAGATCCCGGGAGTGGGCCATGGCAAATGGTACTGCTTCGATTGTGGAAATGAACTTCCCCACTAAGGACGACAACTTCGGAACTGGAACCTCGTCCATGTCCAGAATTCCAGCCACTCTGACAGCTATCTGGTGAGCCACGTCCTCTGGAAGAAACACCATGCATTGGCGAGTGTCGAACAGGAGACCCAGGAACAGAAGCCTCTGAGATGGAATCAAGTCCGACTTGTCCAGATTCAGGATCCAGCCATGACGGTTCAGGGTGTGCATGCACATCTGTAATTGCTGAAGGAGAAGCTCCGCTGAGGAGGCCTTCAGAAGGAGATCGTCCATGTAGGGGGTCACTCTGATCCCATCCTGATGGAGCACCGCTATCAATGAGCCCAACACCCTCTGGAAGACCTGAGGGGCTGAAGTCAGCCCAAAGGGGAGCGCTGCAAACTGAAAGTGTCCCCTGTGGCAGGCAATCCTGAGATACCTCCTGCTCTCTGGATGAATAGGGATGTAAAGATAAGCATCCTGAAGGTCCAGGGAGGCAAGAAACTCCCCTGGAGACATTGCTGCAATCACAGAGCGCAGGGACTCCTGGCGGAAGTGGGAAGTCACCACATAAGCATTGAGATCTTTGAGATCCAAGATGGGACGGGCTCCTCCGTCCTTTTTGGCTACCACAAACAGGTTGGAATAAAATCCTGAACCTGTGTCCCCCTGAGGAACCGCCTCCAGGACCTCTTTGTCCAAGAGATCCTGAATAGCGTCGTCGAACAGACGCCTTTTTGTGGGTTCCTGAGAAGGACGAGTAAAATGGAACCGAAAAGGAGGAAGGGAAGAGAAAGGGATCCTGTATCCCTCTGACACCACCTGAAGAACCCATGGGTCCGCCACTGACTCCTCCCAAGTCCGGCGAAAGATGCGGAGACGACCGCCTACAGCCGGATGCGGACCCGGGTTCGGCGAGTCATGCCGAAGCAGTCTTGGAGGTCTTGGCCTTGGAGGCGACTTTGGGCCTCCAGGACTGTTTGGGCTTGGAGGAGGAGCGCGTAGTGGGAGGACCCGTTTGGGCCGAGGAGCGTGTCTCAGTCTGAAAGGAACGAAAGGACCGATTGCGTTTGGCTGGAAACTTTTTCTTAAAGACTGAGGGTAGAAGAGTACTTTTACCGCCAGTAGCCTCACTGATCATTTCTTTGAGTTCAGACCCAAAAAGCAAATTCCCCTGAAAGGGCAAGGAAAGCAAAGCCTTCTTAGAGGCAGTATCAGCAGACCAAATTTTCAGCCAAAGAGCGCGTCTAGCCACCACAGAAGAAGTGGAGGCCCTCGCCATCATGCGCACAGCATCAAAAGCAGCATCAGCAACATAGTTCTGAGCTTCAGTGATATTAGCAAGAAGCTGCAACTGTTCAGATACAGGCGCATCCTGGCGAACCGCTTCAGTCAGTCGTTCAGTCCAGGCCGCAATAGCTCTATTAACCCATGCCACAGCAAAAGTGGGGCGCATGGCTGTGCCAATGGAGGCAAAAATAGACTTAAGAGAGAGCTCTAGCTTCTTATCCGTCCAGTCCTGCAAGGCAGAGGCATCTGAGACAGCCAAAGCAGTGGATTTGGATAGTCTAGACACAGGAGCATCCACTTTGGGAGGATGAACCCATTTTGCCAGCTCCGCCTCAGGAAAAGGGTAAAGTTTGGCAAACTTTTTGGAGACAGAGGAAGATCTATCAGGATTCTTCCATGCCTCAGAGACCAGACGGGCAAGAGTAGGGTTAGTTGGAAAACAAACAACTGGTTTAGATGGCTTTTTCTGAAAAACATCAGTTGGATCATAAGTGGATTCCTGAGTCAGAGGAAGGTTGAGCGTATTCAGAACCGCTCTGATCAGACCCTCAGCCGAAACTTCAGGGTCACACTCATAGGGGTCCCCAATGGACCTGTTAGATTCAATAACAGTACGTTCCTCAGCATCAGAATCCTGTAAAAGTTCTTCTTCAGAAGAATCAGTGATATCAGGAGCTCCCTGTGGCTTAGGCAGGGAGGTCCTGATAGTAGAGGGGGTCTTCCAGACCTGGAGAGCCCCCTGTACCTGAGAGGGAAAGAGTTGAAGCGTGGATCTGAGATCCCTGGTGGCAGCTTTAAACTCCCTCACCCAAGATGGCTCAATAGCGTGGCTGGGAAGCCCAGGGTTGCTATCTTGACCAGTACAATTAGGGCATAGATCCCCCACATTATCGCCATCCAGCCCAATGTGGCAAGAGGAGCAAAACGCCATGGGGGTAGCGGACCCCCCATCCTCCTTAGACTTGGGTCTAGCCCCTAGCTCCAGTGAAGTAGACATGCTCACAGCGTCAATATACCCCACTAATAACACTATCACCCAGAAAAAGTGTTAAGATTAAAGTTTCACCCCAGAAATGTTCTAAAAACGGACTTATCTGGCCAGCGAAGGGTTAATCTGTTGAGGAGAGAGAAGGCTCGGTCCCTGCGTAGTGTACTCGCCTAGGAAAAGTACCACAAAATGGCGGCCGTCGTGACAGCCAATCAGAAACGAGCGCGAACCAAGCGCTCATGGGAAATGTAGTTTTTTCCTACAAGTACCCCAAACAGTGCCCGAAGCCCCCCTGAACACCCCACATAAATAAAACACATTCCGGATGATAGAGCAGGAGCCTAGAATCAAAATGAGCCCTCTCTGAAGTTGCTGTGACAAGCGGTTCCAGAGATATGTCCCATACTGTGAATTCCCATAGAGAGTAAAGGAGCCCTTGCGTCTGAGCGGGAAAAAGCCGCGCTTAAAGGCGCGGAACACCATTTTTAATAAAGTTTAGTAAAACATTAAAAAGTGCCCAAACAAGCATGAAACACATGAGAAACATAAATAAATGAATACCCAATGCTCCAAAACTCAGAGAATAACACAGAAATTGCATAAACAGTAATAATGCAATAAAAACACCCTATGAGTGCTGGAGTGTATTAAAACTCCCAAATACAAGCCCATCAAAGGGACACTGTGGGGACAAGTGGACCTTCAGCACTCAATGGGTGACTCACCTTTCTTGCTGACTTCTGTCTTCAGGTGACCATGATAGGGAGGGAAAGAACCAGAGGTAAATTCCCCAACAGGGGAGCTGCTTAACACAAGCTGTCCCCTCTTCAGGGTATAGGTCCACATAAAATCCCTGGAAGCTGCACCAGCCACTTTAAAGAGGGCAATTCACAGCCATGGTCACCCTCCTAATGGTGGTATTCCATATTTGAATAAAAAATAATAAAATACTAAGATGCATAGATGTTCTCTACCTGGTGTGGAAGCACACCAGGAACAAATCAATCTGAAGTGGCTCTGGCCAGAAGGTGGCTTAAGTAAGAGGGGAGGCTCCGCCCCTTGCAAATTATTTGCATAGTTGTTCCTGCCTATTAAAGGGGACTTACGCCTCCCAGAGTAGCAGTGACCTGTATTGGACGACAGTGAAAATGATTTTCTAAATGACAAATCAGATTTAAATTTAAAAAAATAATAATTCAAAAGGAAAAAAGGCTCTAGTATAGTCTGCAACAGCATAATGCCTTGCCACAGAGCTAGACATAAAAATTTAGGTGGACGAGTAACAGTTACTCCACACATTCTGAATTACGTATGTAGTTGCAGTAAAGACTGATAAAGAACCTGCTACATATAATAGTAAATCTATCCCCCAAATCAGTCTACTGGGAATAAGATATGGCACCAAAATAGCAACATAAGATGTACATACACATCATAATGAAAAACTCACATCAGGAGTGAGACTGCATCCTTAATGCAAAAGATATGGGGCAACATGGCATTTTCCCTCCAGTGGTTTATGTCATATACCTGCCCTGGATATCTGGGGAAATACAGACACACATGGCTCTATGTTCAAAAAGTGCAAATCAAGAGTAAACTAGGTGCACCACAGTGGATATGTAAAAATTCCAATTTAGTACAGTTGGGTTCTTAACTGACTAAATGATAGGTCTCTAACGCATTGCTTTTCAGTGCTGTGGATGCCTGTTTAGCATTCATGAAGTTAAAATCCCAATTGCAATCAAAGAGAGTTTGGGGTATTTTTGTCTTTTGTGGTACTGTTAGTTTGACCCAAAATTGTTCATCTTTTCTACTGTGCAGAAGGCCCACTGAGTGACACTTTTCCATGGGTAGTAATGTAACTGTCACTAGAGGTCTATAGCATCGTGTAACATGCCAATAGAAAACACCTTAGTTTTGCATTTGTACAGCAGAACATGTATCACCCACATCTAAATTCTACATGAAATAAAATAACTAAATACATGTTGGTAAGCTCAAAGCCCATTAACCTTTTAATGACACATAATGAACATTTCATATGGTGTTTAAAGTTACATTTTAAAACCAGGGACATAAACATCCTGGGAGAGTGAGGGCCAAAATAAATGATGTCCCTGAAAAATCTAGGACAGCTGGCAGGTATTTAACCCCTTAAGGACCATTGACGTGGCAGGACCGTGACGCTGGTCCGGCACTTAAGGACCAGTGACGGTCCTGGCACGGCACGTACTTTTACTCACCGCGCTCCTGTAGGAGCGCGGTGAGTAATTCCCGGGCACTGAAGTTGATCGCTCCAAGACCGGAGCGATCTCTTCCAGTGCCCCGTTCGACATGCCGTCCCACGTGATCAGTCACGTGGGACGGCACGTCAAAGTTTCCTATGTGGTCCTTAAGGGACGGCACACCCCGGAACCGCTGGTCCTTAAGGGGTTAAGACAGCAGTTCCCAAATCTGTTATCAGAAACAAATAGCAGACCAGGACATGAGGATTTAACTGCTTGAGCAGGGGGCTGCAACAGTTCTGTCATTTGTGTAAACCAGGCCCATAGCCTCTTATTAACTCATCAGGGACAAAGGTGGGGAGATAAATACATCAATTTCTAAGTTATTTAATAGAGCTTATGCACCAAGATCTCTAAAGATGGGGAAATCTTAATGCGGAAATATCATCAAAATAACATTGCACCCCAAACCCTTACTAACACAGCGATAGGCATACTTTCATTAGGCTGAATAAGTCCGGCATTGAGAAAAAAAAACAACTTCTTCGGCGGGCATCAGCTGCACAGATCTCAAAAGAGAAGCTCTGTTCTCCTGCACAGTCAGCCCCTTCCGGTACCTTAAGGTACAAGGAACACCACTCACCAAATCCTGGTGGTGAATGGGATAGACAGCATTCTGTTGCCTGCCGAAGAAGTTGTTTTTTCCTCAATAATGCTGGACTTATTCAGCCTAATGAAAGTATGCCTTTGCCTATCGCTATGTTAGTAAGTGTTCGGGGGGCAATGTTATTTTGGTGATAGTTCCGCTTTAATGCATATGCACCATAGTATAAAAGGAATTAAGAGTGTTTCTCCATTTAATGTGTAATCTCCTCAAGTAGAGGAATCCTCAAGTACTTTCGGGCTTGAGACAAGTTGCTCGAGTGCAATTAAGCACAGTTCAAGCCACCTAACCTTATTTATCTGGAATGGCCTTCATTCCCTTGCAACCTTCTTGCTAGATTATCATGCAGGGTATGATGGCAAGCCCAGGTCCACAACAGCCACATACTATTACGTCATAACTAAGTCAACAAGTCATTTGAAACTGAGAAGACCATCACAATCTGAAATGATACCCAAGAACAAACAATATGGTGTCTTGAAAACTGCCTTTCTGGTCCCATATGCTGTTACTTACTTTCAACACAAGTAAGTTGCAGCATACTGCAATAGGCTGCAATCACAAGAGGCAGTATTATCAGTGCAATGAAGTCTCCTGTGCAAACATAGATTAAAGGGAATATGTACCTACAGAAATAAATAGTTCTTAAATTGCTAAACAGTAGCATTTGCTTGTGTGTAAGCATGTCATAGTCAATAGCAGGATAATTATATTTCACAGTCATCTTACATTTTTATGGCTTTTTCATTCACAGTGTTGATGCAGCAGAGGTAGACAATAATTTGGGGTTAGACTGTGTATTCAGAAGCCAACGGGGAGTTTTAGGAATAAACGGAGGGACACATAAATAAATGTATATAAAATATTAATTTTCACCCTGTATGATGTATATTGTCTGTAGTGATGGGGTATGAACTAAATGCTGCCCAAAGCAATACGTTGGGGACCTTTCTAGCATTCAAGATGTAAGAGGATCCACTTAAATAAATGCAGATTTTTATTTCTTCCCTCTGATGCAGTTGGTTTGCCCCAGAATTATACGCATCATAAAAACAGTTTAATGCCTTAGGGAAAATGTGACTTTTATTTGTGCTACATACATATAAGACAGCAGTCAGCTACATTTTTCTGCAGTTTCCACTTGCCATTTTCTGCAGCTCATAGTAGTGACAGCCTCTGACGGGATCATTGTTAACAGCATTGCAACAGTTAATTTGCATGGACAGGCTATAGATCTTCACTGCAACTACCAGCATCAATTGCTGGTCACCAAGCAGTTGCAGCAATATGCATTTAGGTTGTACATCATTGATTCTGTGCTATGTGAACAATGTCCGAGTGCCATGCACTGTATTTTGGGTGAAATGGTACAATCTCCCATGTAAAAAAGCCCTTAGTTGTTATTACTATTCTATTAAAATGGTTATTACTTCAACGTTAAAGGATGAGCATTTTCTTCTTCAAAATGTTTTCCTGTGGCAGCTAGGCTAAGCTTTTCTGTGTGGATTCATATGCGAATTAAGCTCTGCTACACTGAAAGACTTACTTTTTCCGGAATAAAAGGATCAATATTTCCTAATCTATGCATTTGCTAGACTTAAGATGAATAGAACACATTGGCCATTGTATGAATAAGATTTTTTTTTTTTTTTTTTTTTTTTTTCATATATGAACTATAATTCAGTATTTATTCCCTTGGATGTTAGTGATGTCCACTGCATTGCTTTGCATCCAAGGGGTGAAACACACATGGAATTAAATTGATATCACTCATGCATGCATTCAATTTATACACATTATACAATACACTAATACAACTAAAAGCATCACACAGACTTCTTGAACTATGAATAGTAAAAGTGCCAGTAGAAATGAGCATTTTTATGCAGTAAATTAAAAATTACAGCAAATGCATGGTATAGATTTAAAAAATGTTTGTAATTATTCATATTTACAGTACGAGAATGGTTAAAAAAGTCTACATACTTTTTGCAAACTTTCCAAAAGTAGGATTTGTTTGTTGCTACACAGTAGTCTTTGCCATCAAGATTCATAGGTTTTAATTTCACAGATCTCAGAGGAGGCAGAAATCAGCCTCAATTGAATGAACTTCGAAGAATTAACTTTTAATTACAGCAGCAAAATTTGACTGATTCACATTTAAATGTCTCAGGAAAACCCAAGTCACTAGTCTTTTCAGTGGCTGGCTGTACTGTGGTACTAAAAGGTTGCAGTTGCAGTTACATCCATGTTTAGCTTGCCTTACAAGGTTCAAAGAGAATAATTATGGCAAGACTCCAATATGGCCTGAGTCTTGGCTATCTGAAGCCATTCATCCCTCAACTCAAGAAGGTAGGAAAAAAGAAAATGAAATATGCAACACCTTAATATTCACAATACTGCACCAGGAGATCAATAAAGACAAACAAATTGTGTGTGCATGTGTGTGTTTTCAGGGCTGGAGAAATGTCAGTGAGGTACAAAAGGCAGAGAAAAAAATGTAATTAGGCAGGAGATAAAAAATTACAGGCCGCATTTTCCTCGTCTGGTGGATTTTTATTTACTGTCAAAAACTAGTATATATTGTGTCTGTGCACATGAGTGTGTGTGTGTGTACATGAGGAATTAGTGAGCAGCACTCATAAGATTTTTAAAGTTGTGTAGGTCAATGCTATGGCTCTAACACAAGCCTCAAGAAAGGTTTTTTTTGGAGCTGAAACAATGACCTGACAATAACGTTCACAACCTGAAAGTCATAATGAGTGCTGCTGGTACCTAGGCCAGTTTTATTGTGCAGTTACATTTGTTAGGTGAAGAATGGCAAAGATTTATTTACATCAATTGCTGGTCTTCACCATTTTTTAGCAAACAACTGTGAAAATATGAAATCTCCTAGCAAATCATATAGTAACCTGAATGTAAGACCTGAAGTGCATATTATATTATTTTATGGTAATTTACTAGAATTTCCACCCCAAAATATGAAGTATGTTCCATCCATTTGGTTACAATACATTTTAAACCCAAGATTTTATGGCTGGCCAGTCTTAGCTGTTTTGCATATACTCTTGTTTTATATATTAATTTTCCCTTGTAGTAGATGCAAAGAAATCAGGTCATACTCAAAAACAAGAGAAATCTCAATGTATTCTTCCTCGTAAAACATTTTCTAAATAAAATAAAATATTACTTCTTTTTGGATTAGCCCTTGGTGTCCACGGTGTATTGTACAGGAGAGTTTCCACAGTGCATGTGCTCCTGTAATTTGTTTATTGGGCCTTATGTATTAAAGGAAACAGGTGAAATTCTGGGGCACACCAACTGAATCATAGGGTTGAAATATGAACTCTTAAAGCAGAACTTTCACACATTAAGTCGCCATTCAATCATTAAGCATATGGAGACTAGCTTGAAAATATGTCTTTTACCTATCAAAAGTAACAGATTCTAAAGAAATCTTTACCCTTTGAAGACCAGAAGACAGGTAACAGCACAGACATCTTTTGTCTGCACGCCTGCGCCATCAGTCCCGGTATCCTGTAAAGCATTGCAGCGTGCCACAAGGTAACCGGAAGGGACTGATGGCGCATGAGCACAGAATGCACTAACCTGGCCATCAGTCTTCAAAGTGTAAAGATTGCTTTAGAATCTGCCACTTGTGATAGGTAAAACATGTATTTTCAAGGTAGTCGCCAAATGCTTAATGATTGAAGGGCGACTTATTATTATGTGAATGTTCTGCTTTAAACTTCTCTTTGATTTAATTGGGGCTTTTAACTCCTTGAATGATAGAGATTCGTTGGAGGCTTCTATAGAATCCAAAGTGTTAACTGTCCCTTTAAATCAATGGGCTTATTTAATTTCTCTCCTATGGTGGGCGGGTGGGGGTGTGTGTGTGTGTTACACTGTCGTAACTGAATGCAATAAAGCAGGGTAGTCGGTTTTTGGACTTCAGCTCCTGGAGATCTTAGCCATTGGCTTGTTGGGGGTGATGGAAGTTGTAGTTCAGAACAGCTGGGGGTCCAGAAACCATCTACTCTTGCAACATATACTGTTTGTGATGTTCCCAATTTACTAAATGGCTCAAAGAGGCATGCAGCATTCTTCTCGGCATGTTAACAGGCTAACAGAAATATATTAGTAACAAAACGTAAGTGCAAATTTCTGATCTTTCATTGATAAATAAAAAATCCTTAATGGGAGAGAAAGTATTAATGGGGTACTAGGCTTGAGAAGAATCATCATAGCGCTATTTTTCCTTCTACAGGAGACATGAACAGAAAACCATGAAAATACTTCTGACTACTTGCAAAACATGGTAGTAAATAACAGGAACGAGGAACTGAGAGAAATGTTCACTCAGACCTTTTCTGACTGAAAAGTAATTCTAACCCTTCTTCTAGTAGTTATATTAGCCTCCTGGATGCAAGATATCTTTCATTCCGTTCAAAACTCCAGTCCCAGGTGCTTCTCATGGCCAGGAACAGATACAGCGCCAGATTATCACCCTATCCCCTTCCCAAAGAAGTAGAAGAGCTGATAGGGCATGTTTATATTTGTAGTGGAAACAAAAAAACATCCTCACACACATACAGGGCTTTATTTATACTAGAGCAATGCTGGGGAAGACTACTCAAAAAATTACCCCAAATCCCATTAATCCATGGAGATCTTTCTACTATTCAATGGGTTAAATCAAATTTAATGTAACTGGTTTACTCCACAATGTCCAGTAAGAGCAATTCTGGAGCAAACCAACTGCATTATTGGGGGATAAATTATATTTCTCATTGGAATACCCTTTTAACCACTTGATGGAAAAAGAGATATCCAATCCAATGCAAAACAATGTTTTGAGACCTCTCTAGCACTGAATGTTTTAAAACCTTGCATCAATTAGTATGGGTTTAGGATATTTTTATTAGTGCTCTGCTCTGCATTAGGTTTGCTCCAGACCGGCTACCATTTAGCTTTCCACATATGGCCATTAATATGAAGCCTGACAACTTCCTGTTGAGGGAGAGAGAGGAAGGAGGAGGGGTGAGAGAGAGAGAGGGAGGGGGAGAGGGAGAAAGAGAGTGAGAGAGAGGGGGAGAGAGAGGGATGGGGAGAGGGAGGGAGAGAGAGGGATGGGGGGTGAGAGAGGGATGGGGGGTGAGAGAGTACGGGGGGGGTTATATCCTAGGAGGTCTTTAATCGCTTTTCTTATTGATATATTATTTCCTATCGTGGTAAAAGATTCCCACTACTAATCTGCTGGTTTCTTCTGAGCATTACAAGAGATTGGAGTAAGTATTTCATCATTATATATTTGGCATGCACCAAATACAGTTAGCATAGCCAAATCACTGGGGAACAGGTGATTAATGTTATACAGGTGACTATATAAAGTCATTTTTTTGTGTTTTATCAAAATATATAAGAATAAGGTAACAACGAATTGCAAGGATAAAGTACATAACATGAGTACATGCCAGTGAGAGTGAATCAGTAGAGCCACAGCATTATTATGGGAGAGAGAGGGAGAATGGCACCTGTGGTCAGATGCACTCCAACTCTAATGAACTGGTTCTTAACCTTTTTGTTCAGGGCACCCCAACACAAAATATAGATTTTTGGCGGGCAACACTAACATGTTATATGTCTTTTGTAAAGGGTGTTATGAAGGGTATGATTACATTATATATGATTATTCTTAGTTCTCATAATCATAATAACAAACACAAATACCTAATGCATTAAAAGTTCCATTAAATATATTTGAAACGCAGCATTCAAATTTTTGATCATGGTCTTCATAAAAAACAAGGGGCACTCTAAGAGCATGTTCGTGGCGCACTTACGTGCCCCTGTACCCTGGTTGAGAATCACTGCTCTAGTGGATACACCCAGATGTTCCACACTGCAGAGCAAGTCTAACCTAAAACAAGGCCTGAACAGAGCTGTGTATGGCTAAATCTGGGCCTGTGATAGTCACGTGTGTAAACCTACACACAGTGTGTATCAGTTTTCCCAGGAGATATGAGTGTCCTATATTTGGCACTTTTACTTTGTGTTACAAGGCTCTTGTGTTTGAGAAGTAAATTAAGAATTTTCTTTAACCCTTTGAGTGACACAAGGCTATTGGCACACTGCAAAACAATTTACAAAGAAGAACTGGAGACATTCTGGAGCAAATTAGGTGAACCCCAGGGCACAAATATTTCCCAAATTCCCTTTTATCAAAATGGGGCTTTTAACCTCTTGAATTCTAGAGGTTACCAAAGCAAAGACCTTTCTAGTATTCAAGGGGTTAAAAGACCAATTTCAATCATTAGGGATTTAAGCAGTCTCCTCCAGAATTTCTCCAGCCCCTTTTAATACATCAGCCTCAGTTTAAAGGATAGTAATGTTTCACAATAGTAGCAGCTCCAATTAATCTTTATAGTATTTGGGCCATGGAGGGTATTATTTCAATACTTTCAGAGTAATTGAATGATAAAGTATCCCCCACCCGCCCATTTTACTGATGTAACATTGCTCACCTCAGAGCAGCAAGACTGGATGGATCGCAGAGAGGGACAATTTTCAGTAAGCATGAGGAAAAACCTGAAAAACTTGTCACGGGGGCAGGTTTTTCCTTATTCTCACAGTAAGGAGCTTGTCCCTTGCTGTGAGCGGTCTGGTCCCAGGACCAAATTCCACATCTGAGGGGAGTTGGCTTATACTAGGTAAAAGGAGTGGGAGGGGGTACTTTATCATTGAATTACTCTTGAACTACAACTATGACAGTATTGAAATAACACTCTCTATGGTCCAAATACTATGAAGATTAATTGGAGCTGCTGTTTTTGTGAAACATTACTATCCCTTTAAACAGATCTCTGCCATTCATAAAATATCAGGGTCTATTCTGGAAACTACTACTTTCAGTACCTTTTACCTTAAAGAAATATATATTTATGGGTGTTGATTGCTGCTGTGAAGCAGTCAGGCCTTATAAGCTATGATTTGCTAATTTGGGGTATTACACTAATAAAAAGGAAAGATTCACTTAAACTAAAGAGGTATCATTCCAAAGTAAACCAATGGAACAGTAGCGAATAAAAACACATTTGCACTTAATTTCAAGGGGTAAAAAGTCCCACAGATAGGGAGTAATGGAAATGTGTATTTCCCCTGTATAGTGCCGCTTCGCTTTACAATTGCACTTATTTAACTAAATGAAATTAATCTCAAACATGAATGAGAAAAAAAAATAAATAAGATTGTTCCTATAATATTATCCACAATAAAGTTATAAATGTGATAAAGAGTGAAACTGTCATCCTGAATTTTTTATTTTATTTTTTTTTTAAGTGAAAACTTAATTCAAAAACCAAAAGTACATGTACGTCCCGGAAATAGTTTAAAAAAATGAAAAAAAAAAAAAATGTTCGGCGGGCGCGTGGCCACTCACTAAGGGGTTAATTACATTTTCAAGTATGCAAACTTGAGTCAAGATAACAGGTTCTACTTTAAGGTTAGCTGAAACGCTAACTGTTGTCAACCCACCATAAAGATTAGCAGTTATATAACAATTAAAAAGGACCAGCGTCAATTAACTAGAGCCTATACGTACGGTGCTTTGTAGAAATATTCAGACCCTTGTCCAATTATCTCATGTTAGTTTATTACAAATGGTACATTAAAATATAATTCTATATGATATTTTATTTTAAAACCAGGAAACTCAAATTACTGTAAAGTGAAATTGATTTTACGCTAGGAAATATTTTTAAGAAAAAATTTTAAAAGAATATGTTGTTTATATAAGTATTCAACCCCTGGGCTATGGAAGCCCCTAGTTTACACAGGAGAAAGCATGTGTCGCCATGAAGAACCATGACCTAGCCATTAAAGTAAATCATACAGAACAGAATTACATTGTACCATTTGTAATGCAGTAAAATGAGAGAATTGGTTGTTGGTCTGAATACTTTTGAAAGGCACTGTACGAGTTAAGAAAACAATATTGTGAAAATTTGCAAAATAATAGTTATAAAGCTATTCATCCTGAAGGATAAAATGACAGTGCATGCTATCTAGAATATTATATACATAAAACGTGAATCAATGCTATAAATCCTATATAATAATTTGCTAGAAAGTTTGTAACGACGCAGTCATGCACAGTAGAGACTGCCTTTGACGAGGCTGATACAGATGCTCTGTTATCAGCCGCAGCGTGGGCAGTCTCTACTGAGCATGACTGCACTGCGATCAGCTGGCAGTGGCACTGTGGCCCATGTAACAGGCTCTTCAACTAGTGCTCTATAAAAGACTCACAACCCTTACAGAATTAACACATTGATTCATGGCTTGACACATTTAGTTTTATCCTAGGTGTGTGTGTGTCTGTGTCAGACAGTGTAAAAGGGGATATGTGGCTACCAGTGGGCAAGGGAACAGCTGGTGGGGTTAATCAGTGCATGTGGAGCTCTATGACTAGCAGTGGAACCAGGCTGGGAGGTCCACAGTGTATGTGTGCGTCACAAAAGAAGGCTATAGGTCCTGCTGAGAGTGTGGGAGTGAGAGGGTTACTATTCCTAGCAACCACCACATTAACCCCTGAAATCCTTCCTGCACTATCTCCCCAGTACTACAATTTGCTGCCACCACCAAGACTATATATCTGGGCATCTTAGGTTACACCAAACACAACAGAATTACAGTATAAAATTACCTTAATAATCAGACACATAAAATTAACCCTTTAGTAACGTGTTCTAACTGAGCTTCCTTCAGAGTACTGAGTTCATATTAGAGAACAGAGACAAGAGCTGATTAATTGAACATTTAATCTGAAAAAAGGCTTCACAATGCTGGTTACAAAAATACAGAAATAAAGGACATACACAAATAAAGATTACACATAAGCAAAACAGTCCATAAAATAAAATGGGAGAAACACAAGAAATTCTTAAATACAATTACCAGTATTTTAAGAGTCCTTGGGAACTATAGATGGTATATCCCCCTTCAGTTGTTACAAAGAAATTCCCTGTTTTATCCAAAAAACACATATTAAATACTTTAAAATCCAATTTTATCCCTTTTCACCTATTGTGAAGTAGGGGGTGCGTATTATACACAAGAGAAAAAAAAATATGTATATATATCCTCATGTCTACACACCTCATTCCTCCCTCCACCTCAATATGCTCCCACCTTCCCCTCCCTCTTCTTACCGCGTCCGGAGGCGTCTGGGATATCTGCGCAGTGGGCGGAATGCTTGTATTTGCCACATGCTTCATCCTGTGAGGACCTGTGCTAATTCAAGATATTGGTAGTACCCTTTGAGAACCCAAAGGTCCTTGCAGGGCACTAGCGTAGATCCAATGCATAGACCTCCATACACTGCAACTATAGTTGTGTCCTGTGAGGACCTTCAGGTCCTCAAAGGGCAATACCTTTATCTTGAATTAAAACAGGTCCTCACAGGGGATGAAGGAAGTGGACGGAAAATAAAAGCATGCCACCTGCTACGTAGATATCCCAGATGCCTCTGGAGGGGATGAGTAGAGGGGGGAAGGTGGGAGCATATTGAGGTGGATGGAGGGAGGGAAGCAGACAAGAAACTCATTTTTTGGGTGGGTAGAGGGAAGGAAAACAAGGCTGCATATTATACATAGGAATTTTTATTTTGCCCTGAAATCTTGGGTATAATTTATACACAGGTGCATATTATACCTGAGATTTTACAGTAGTGTCCACGGTTCCTTCTAAGAGGCCAACCCCCTTCATTTCATACCTGGGAGGGTTAGGGGTTTGGCTTGACCATTTACAGCCCATTCAATCAGACCTGTCAGGGATCTTACTGGAGAAGTCTACCTGAAAAGTCATAAGGCTTCCCAAAACACACGGCTTAAAATTGGAAGTCCTTTGCTACTAGCCAGACCTGAAAAGTTACTCGCCACTGCAAGCCAGGGCTGAATTTCTACTCGCCAGGGCTAAATTTTCACTCGCCATTGGCTAGTAGCGAGCGGAAATTTTGATATATATATATATATATTTATATATATATATATATATATATATATATATATATATATATATATATATAAAGAGAGAGAGAGATATGGATATATTGAGAGAGTGGTGCAGGGGTGGCGGAGGAGGAGGTGGTTTCAAAATCCCCACCGCCTCAGCCAAAACGAGCAATGTCATTTGCCTTAGGACCAGGAGGCAGGTGGATTCTTCAACCAAATACACAGTGCGATTTGGCTAATCAGCCAAATGGATATACGGCAGCGGTCACCACAGCGAAGGGGAGGGGCCACCCTGTTCACTGTGCTGTATGTGAGGGGGTATCCTGAAGGGGAGGGGCCACTGATACACATTCCCTTTTGCTATAGCGAAGAGGACATGGTGGCACCTCTCCTTCGATGGGGTAACATGATCACCCCTCCCATTCACCAAGGCAAAAAGAGTGGCCACTCCCCCTCACCATAGCAAAAGGGAATGAAAAAAAAAAAAATAATTATATATATATGTATAAAAGACCTTGTGATTTGGCATCAGGAACCCTCCTGATGCACCCCCAGCTGATTCAGCTGGCCAATCAATATAGGCAACCCAGGGGAGCAAGCAAGCTATCAGGAGTGGGAGTGATTGGGAAACTTTCTCACGTCAGTGAGGGATACCCTCTCACATCAATGAGGGAAAACCTCCCACTATAATGGGAAGAACAATGCAGCAACTGTTCAAGGCAGACCCAGAGTACTCTATGCACGGAATGCCACACTCAGACCAAACTTGTATTACTGATCTAATAAGCTCTTGTCACACTGGCAAGTGTCAGACTTACACAAGATACTCTCTGGTAAGCATCCTCTATGCAGCACTATTTCAGTCATCATTCCTTCAGACGCCCACTGCAACAAACAGGCACCTAGGAACTTATTGAGAATTGTAATGGAAAATTTCTTCTGGTTATAAAATCCCAAAAGGCGAAGACACTTCCTACTTTTTATGTATTTACTGTAAAGCAATTATCATACATGTATAATTCCTACCAAACATTTTAGCTCATGGAAATCACAAGCACAGAGGTATCAGCAAGGTTCAGTATTTGGTGGGGAGGTGGAAGGAATGGATGGGTTGGAACTGGATGAGATGTAATCAGTAAGCAGGAGAAAGGAAGTCTTCTCACTGGTCATGTAGATCTAGGGGGTAAAACTGCAGTCAATGACTACAGTCTGCTAAAATTAAAGAACACCAGTATATAATTTTAAAACACACACAAAGAATGTAATTAAATCTACAAACAAGCAATCAGGTCAGCTAAAACCAAAAAAGAGAATTATATTGCAAAAGAGAGCAAGAAATGTCCTGAACAATGCTACTAGTATATAAATAATAACAATATTAAGGTTGAAATTGGTCCTATTACTGCTGAGATGAGTGAACTGATTAGTGAGAATAAGGCTAGCGGTGACACCTTAAACAGAAAGCAACAATGGCAGGCTATGGGCAAACAGACAAAATCACAGCATTTCCTCCATTGTGTACATGGCTTATTGAGAACAAAGTCTAGAAGAGTCTGTAAAAGGTTATGGTGAATAAAGCACCTGGACCTGATGGTATACACCCAAAGGTACTTAAGGAACTTAGTTCAGTAACAGCAAGATCCGTATACTTACAGTGGAACTTTCACCCTTATGACACTTTCCATCACTGGATGCATCTATTACAATTGCCTATAGGTTGTTCAATTATTTCTTTTTTCAAAATACATTACTAGCTATAGCTTTTTAAAAATTACCAAGTGATGTCACCAGTTCCTTTTGCTGTCGAACAAGGTGTACCACACAGCTCTGCAGACATCCCACTGTGGAAATTCTCCACACATCTCCCATCCCAGCTGTCTCTAGGAGTGAGCGTGCTCCCTTCATTATGTTTATGTGAGGGAGCAGGGGGGAATGAATCCCCAGTGAGGGTGCAGGGAGAATAAAACAAGAAAAGACTTCCAAGTGCGACTTCATCATGTTGCCATTTAAAATTACGTGTTATGTTTACTATTAAAATGTCAGCCTTATTAGCCTTGCTCCTTGTCACATGTATTTTTACCTCACCCGTTTTCCCTTCTCATTGAATGGTTTTCCTTCTGCTCTCATCGATCTAACACATCCTGATCCTACCCTCTTTTTCGCATATGCTGTAATTCCACCTGGTCTTACATGGATTCTTCCTTCCTTCTCTCTCTCTCTCCATTATGCCCTCCTCGCTCAGCTCTTGCTTTACAGTCATCCTGGCACCTCTCCTTCATCACGGATAGCGTAACCCGTTGGATGATGGAGTGGTCTCCAACATATAGCTTTGCAATGTGTTGGAGACCTCTCCAGCAACCAGGGGGTTAAATGCCCCTTGCCAATCCTGCTCCAAGCATCCGTGCAATTGTACATATTATAGTGAGTGATGTCAGAAGTGACCTAGACTGTTGGAGAGTAACTGAATTAATGAGACACAAGCAAAACCAGACCCCACCACCAAAGCGAGACTCTCGCATTCCTGAAATGAATAGGGATCATACCCTTAAATATTAAAGGCATAGTAAAACTTATAATGTAAATATAAATATATATATATATATATATATATATATATATATATATATATATATATATATATATATATTTTGTAGAGTTATCCCCCTGAGTAAATCAAGGACACTTGTTTTATTCAAAAATGATTACAGCTCAAACTTGAATTTTTTTAGGTGCAGTATTACAGTGGCCTGAGAAATTGTACAGTGGCGCTGTTGCTAAACCATCCTGTGGAGATTTATGGCCATTGTTGAACATCAGATGAAGTAGCAACAGCACCACTGTAACATTTCAGGCCAATGAGATACTGCACCTAAAAATTCAGGTCTGAGTTGTAATATCTTTTGAATAAAACACCTCTCAGCAGTGGGGGTACTCTTGTTTTACTCAGGGAGATGAACACTACATCATATTTTTTTTTAAGTGGCGCAACAATGGAGCAATTGAAAACCTAACTGACCCTCTGCCTCCTGACCTGGAAGACCTCCATTCTAAAAAAAAAATTCACTTTATGGTCTGGCGCCAAAGTAGGCAAATACAGATTCTATGGAGATTTATGGCCATTGTTGTCCACAGGATGGTGTAACAACAGCGCCACTGAGATACTGCACCTACAGTTTGAGCTGTAATAACTTTTGAATAAAACACCTCTCAGCAGTGGGAGTACCCTTGTTTTAGTCAGGGAGATAAAATTTTAAGCATTACTATACCTTTAAGTAGACCTAACCTACATTTATAAAAAATATTTGGTACATAAACCTCATAATATGTGATAAACTTGATTTTCCTATTCACAAGAAGGCAAGATGTGTATGACTATTTGACCCATCTGTTTATACAAGTGATAAGGGAACTATATGTGTTTACTTGAGGTAAACACTTCAGTGAACTGAGTGGGTTCTAGTCCCAAAACAAGTCTCCATTTATGATTTTATCATTTTTTTAAAGGGACAGTAATGTCCCACAAAAAAATGTTTAGAGTTCTGTAGAGGGAAAAAAAAGCTAAATGCCACAAATTCTATCTCTCAAACCGCTATGGTTTGAGAGATATCCTCCCCTCTCCCTCCCCTTCTCCTGACATCAGCTGTAAGCAGACAGGGGTTTCTGGTCCAGGGACCAACAAGCGGGTCTTCAGCAGAGCTGCAATAATGCGATTTAAAAAGAAATATGGTATATGGTTTGCAAGCACACTTTTTAGACTGTTCCAAAGTAGTCGTTATTTTTAAATCGCGCTATTGTGGCTCTGCTGAAGAGCCTCCTCATGTCAGCTGACACATATCTCCTTCTGTCAGCTTTACAGCTGACATCAGGAGAAGAGGAACTTTAGTGGAGGATATCTCTCAAACCATAGTGGTTTGATTTTGAGATAATGCCCATTTAACTTTACTACAAACCCAGTATAAATGTACCAAGCTAAATGAAACCTTGTGCAATCATCTGGACAATGCCATGGTTTAATGCTTTGAGTACCAGTAAGGTGTCCGTGCATTGCAACAGGCACCGGACACCTCTCTGGCATTCAAAGGGTTAATGAAGTAACATCATTTGAGGCCTCTACTATACTTGAACTTAAATGCTTCATTGAAATCAATGTGATTTTAACCACAGTGCACCCTTCACCATCACCCATGACAAGGTTTGACAAATTTGCTTTACATCTAAGAGGCAGCCACTGATGCTTATATACTAAGGGAAGTGGTGCAATTCTGGTGCAAATGAAGTGCATCATAGAGAATAAATAAAAATTATCAAAATTCCCAGTTAGTTAAATTGATCACTCAACCCTTTTGAATGCTAAAGGTTTCTAACGTACTGAAAACCTAGCATTTAATAGGATAAAAGCAGCACTGGAATCAGTGGGAATTTTAATTATTCTCTATCATGCAGTTGGGTTCCCCACGAATTGCACCAATTTTTATTAGAACATAAGCCTATGTTCAAAGCAGTTTTAGATCAAAGAAGACAGCACACTTCCTAGCATAATGTCAGTGGTGGATGTACAGAGAGGAAGTTCTACTAACAAGAGGAGTTGGCCTGAATGTTTAACAGTTAGTCATCAGAAGCAGATACCTTTCAAATACACAAGGGATACTGCGATAAACAACTCACATACTATTCAGTACAGATGTAATCAATAGGGGATGAAACAGAGGTTACAGTCTGTAGGTGAAGTGACCTACACAGTTCAATTTTATTTGAACTTTATAATATATAAATCAAATGTATCCCTTCCCACTTCCCTACCTATACATTTCAAACAGGTGGATATGTCCTTCATGCCAATTACTGGGTCCTCAAAACAGAACTAGATTCCCCAACTATAGCCGACTTACTTTCCCTTAATCCCCCCCACACTGGTTTCATAAGTAACCAATGGGAGGATAAAACTTAACTGAAGTACAAACATAGTGTTTGTGCTGGTAAGCATTGTTCTACCACACTCCATCTTCTGAGGACCAACCTTAACATAATCCACTAGATCGGGGGACACTCACTATATGTACTGATCTAGTAGAGCTCTTATAAAGCATGTTATCCACACTAATGTGCTCCGGAAGTGGATCCAGCCAAGTGGCTCCAAAAAGGACTGACAGCGCAGGCGCACGGACGTCACTGTGACGAGATGTCCGTGCTTCCTGCTCCTGTGAGCATCGGTAAAACGGAGAAATCTTCGGAACCAGGTAATATTTCTGGCGATTAGCGCTACTGAGCAGCTAGTCGCCAGATGAAGAATGAATGCAGGTTAAGTTATTGCGGGGTGGTAGTTCCCCTTTAAAGTTTAGATGCTGAGGGCAGAACAAGGGACAGAGCAGGTTTGGTCATTTGATGAACCACTGCCACCTCTTTGTGTCACTGAATACATGATATAGAGCAAGCCCAAAGTATTTTATTTTCACAGCCTAATTTATAAACAAATATACTGAAGATGAAACAAACATTGATGTGTGTTTTATTATCGTGGAGCAATGTGATACACACACACACACACACACACAACACAGTCTGACCGCCTAAAATAGGGACACCAGGGAGGGAAAGAGGGACATGGGGGTTGTCTCCTCAAAGGGACATTTGGGAGGTATGAATAATTGTTCATACCTTTTATCCAGTCCCTATTAAAAATTAACAAACAACTTATAACACCTACAAAAGTAGTGGATTTTTTTCTCTCTCTCTCTCTCTCTCTCTCTCTCTCTATATTATATATATATATATATTATGGTGTGAGGAAAGAGACAGCACCAGTGGGACTTAACTAATTATGTTTTAATAAGCCAAAATATCGATAATATGGTCAACGTTTTGGTCCTACATCAGGACCTTTCTCAAGGTCTTGAGAAAAGTTCGAGACCTTGAGAAAGGTCCTGATGTTAGACCGAAACACTGACCATATTATGGATATTTTGCTTTATTAAAACATAATTAGTTAAGTTCCACTGGTGCTGCCTCCTTCCTCATACTAACATGTGTATGTATATGTGTGTATGTATATATATATATTAGGGCTGCACTGATACCGATACTGGTATCAGTGCCGATACCGGCATTTGCGAGAGTACTCGTACTTGCGCAAATGCGGCCGATGCCAGCACCGATACCCTTTATCAGAATCGGTGCTGCAGACAGCTGCTCCCCGGTCGCCTCTCTCCTTCCTGAAGCGTCGGAGCATTGCCGCAGGTTACCATGGCAACGCTCAGACGCTGACCTCTGCCGGGGCTCGCGGGAGAACAGCGAGCACCCAGCAGAGGAGGGTAAGGCAGGCAATGAGATGGCAAGATGGGGCATCAAGAGAGGATGGTGAAAGAGGCAGAGAGGGGGGTCAAGAGGGAGAAAAAGAGGCAAAAGGGACTAGGAGAAAAAAAAAAAAAAGCGAAAAGGATGAAGGATCAGGAGACAAAAGGAGGGGGGCCAAGAAGAGGCAAAAGGAGGGGGGATCAGGAGGGAGAGAGAGAAAGAGGCAAAAGGGTGGAATCAAGAGTCAAGGAGGGGGAGAAAGGGGGATCAAAAGGGAGAGAAAAACCCAAGGCAAAAGGAGGGAGCTCAAGAGGGGGAGAATGAAGCAAAAAGTGGGAATCAAGAGGCAGAGAAAGAGGAAAAAGGGGAGAATCAAGAGTCAAGAGGTGGTGTGTGTATGTATGTGTGTGTGTATATATATATTTCAAGTACTCACCGATACCAATACTTTTTTTTGTGGTCATTTGCCAGTTTTCCAAGTACCTAAAGTATATATATATATATATATATATATATATATATATATATATATATATATGCGCTTTAGGTACTTAAACTGGCAAATGACCGCAAGAAAAGTATCTGTAATTGGTATCAGTGAGTACTTGAAAAAAGTATCGGTACTCATACTCGGTCTTTAAAAATTGGTATCGGTGCATCTCTAATATATATATATTATATATATATTTTTTTTTTTATTTATTTTTTTTTTTTTTTTGTGTCCCGGTAACGGCTCCAGTGAGCGAAGCTTCCATGACTGTTTATCTGAGGTTATACTTGTTGGGACCTTTTAGTTTTTGCAGTCCAGACACTGTTTTATATGCCTATCTGAGCGGCTCTGCCGATATATCAGACAGAGACACACACACACACACACACACACACACACACACACAATATTGTCCCTCACTGCAATCTGTACAGTCAGCAGCTTTCAAATTTGAGGGTGCTATGACTGACATAGTTGAGAGGGGAGGATATTTTAACTGTGATTGCAAGAAGAATATGCAGGTAAATGATTTTTAGAAATATGCTATGCATTATAAAAAAATAATTGGAAAAATTGTATATTGATTTATTATTTCTATCCCTTTAATAGGCAGCAATGTTCTGTAAGTATCAGAGACTAGCTCTAGGTTGAAAATGCTGTACTATCATCAATAAGTGTGAACAAGGCCAAAGACAACCCAAAAAGCTGAGAGCCGTTGGAGTATTTTTTTTTTTGTGGCCATGGCTCGTATACATATTATATATATATATATATATATATATATATATAGCATATGAAATGCATGCATCAGCAACCACACTGTTGAGAATTGCCCAATTGTGACAACTAGAGGACATCCAATTCTTTATTCCAACCAGTGAAGTCTCCTCAGACTTTTGCAAGGACTGTAGCACCTCATTCACTCTATAATGAAGTGAATGAGCTGTATGAAGCAGTGTATGTAGTGTTACACTTCATACACACAACTCCTCCTTGTTGCAAAAGAAAGATTTCACAAGCGATGATTGGAGGACCCCATCTAGCAAGGCTACTCTCAGTAGATGCAGTCTACTGTATCTAACAGAAGAGAAAAGCCTGAGGCCATCCAGGAATTGCTGAACTACAGCTCCAATTGCAAAGATGCAAAGGGCTTTATTCATCAAGCTACAGAGGTAAAATTCTGGAGCGTACCAACTACATAACAGGGTGAACATTACGCAAATTACTATTGCTTCAGATGGTGCATTTAACATTTTGAGTGCCAGAGGGGGTACCTAAATGCATTGCTTTTGCAATGCATTGAATATCCCTCTGACACGGGTTAAGCCTTTAAATATTTCACAATGCACTGGAGACCTCTCTAGCATTCAAGTGGTTAAATATCCCATTTAAACCAATGAGAATCTCCATATCCTCCACAAACGGTGTAGTTCTTTTTTCCATAATTTCAACTATTAACCTTGAAGAGGCCCAAAACACTTATTTTGTATTTGTAAAACCTGAAAACTTTGAGGAGCAAATATTAATGTTGCGCTATACTACAAGATCCCCATCCAGAAATTAACTGTACCTGTTGGTCTTTTAACTAATATGATGTATAGGCAGTTCTGAACAAAGCTTGCAAACGTGCAAAACTATTACGTGGCAACAGGTCCATTTTAGGCATACTATGCCAATTCCTAAAAGTAAATTTAAGATTTGAACAATAAAAACCAATATATTTCTAGACAATAACTCTGAACGCTAACGTCCATAAAGAAAAAAGCTAAGGAGTTACAGTTATGAAGACACACCAACAGGGCAAAGAAGAATTTCAAAAATGCCTTCCAATTTGCAATGCAGTGGAAATCCCTGTAGCATTCAAGGGGTACAAATTCAGTTTAAAATCAGCGGGAATTTTCATTTGTCTCTCTATGATGAAGCTGGTTTGGTCCAAAACCGCACCACTTCCAGAACACAATCTTGCTAAGCCTTGAACCAAAAACCATAGTCACTTAATGCTAAACACCAACCTTGACCCCTAACTGCACTAGAAAACCTGTTATACACAAACAAAATGACCAGAAAGTATAAAAATTAAATAAGTGCTGCAGCAATAAGATGATTTGCACTACAGAAATAAATAGCATTGTCTTGGAAGGCAAGACCTATAAGACCTCCAAAAATATATATATTTGGTTAATGTGCACACTTAATCAACACTTCACATCTGAGGAAAAAAAAATTAAACACATTTTCTTCATTTTCACTTAATAGGCAAAACTGTTTTAACCCCTTAAGGACCATTGATGTGCAAGGACTGTCAAGGCATTCCGGCACTTAAGGACCAGTGACGATCATGGCACAGCATGGAGTTCAGGGCTCCCAGCGCGGCTGCACGCCGCTCCAGAAGCCCTGAACCGGAAATTTAAATAAAAAAAAAAAAGCCCTGTGGTCCTCAAGTGCCAGCCGCACATGCGCGCGACAGTCCTTAGGGGGTTGAAAGTGGTCTGCTTTAACATAAGTTGTCATGTTTTAACCCTTTTAGGGCTAGCGATGAATTGCACACCTCCCTGGCATACAAAGGGTTAACCCTTTGAATGCCAGAGGGGGGTATCCAACACTTTGCTTCGCAATGCGTTGGATGTCCCTCTGGCACTCAAAGGGTAAGGGGAACTTAAAGGGATAGTAATACTTCATTTTAACTTTATTTTATTTTGTAGGCATTAAAAAAACATGAAGAATGATATAAGTCTTATCTCTGAAACCTTTATGGTTTAAGAGATATTCACAAACAAAGTATCCCCCCCCCTGTTCAACCAGATCAGAAGGGAGATGCCCAGGTAGACTGCAGAGAGGGACAATCTTCTATTAAGATAAGAGAAAAAGCTGAAAAACTTGTCAAGGGGGGAAGGGCTTTCATTGTTTTCATACAAAGAAAACTGTCCCCTTCTGTTATCTGTACTGTCATACAACCAGACTCACATCTGAGAAGAGATGGCTTACACTAGGTAAAAAGGGCGGGGAGGGGAACTTTGCTTGTGAATATCTCATAAACCATAAAGGCTTGAGAGATAAGACTTATAGCATTCTTAATGTTTTTTAATGCCTACAAAATAAAATAAAGTTAAAACGAAGTGTTACTATCCCTTTAAGATGGAGGGCACTACATGTCCTATTTTCAGCAGGCCGGGACAAATTATTTTCTAGGCTGTTCTCTACAATGTAAAAAGAATCCAGAATTGAGGAATGCAACTGAAATTGTTTCTCCTTGCGAAATGAGAAAGGGTGAATGTGGTACAACACTCCATGGGCCTATATTTAATAGAAACATGGAGAAACTCTGAAGCAAACCAACTGCACCTTTGGGGATCAGTAACAATCCCCACCAAAATGTAGCTTTCAACCCACAGGGGGTTATGCACCAAGATATGATAAAGAAATGATAACACAAAGATAACTTCTCTAATTATATCACTTCTCCAATTTATATTTTATTCTATACAGCCTATACACTAAAATACCATGGGGGGAATTCACTAAGCGATGATAAAGCGGAGATTACTTCTCCAGTTTATCACTAAGCTTTCCAAAGTTGAAGAAAATGTTAGTGCATAGGCTCCATAGAATAACATAGGAATTGGAGAAGTGATAAACTGGAGAAGTCATCACCACTTTATCTCCTCTTTATCACACATCAGTGCATCCCCCCATGAATGCTAGAGAGGACTTCAATGAATTGTAAAGCAATGCACTGATGCCTTCTCTAGTAGTAAAGGGGATAAAAGCCTAATTTAATTTAGCTGGGATTTTAATTTGAGCCCTACGGTGCAATCGGCTTGAGGAATTTCTCCACTTTTATTTTGAACATACGGACCCCATATGTTAAATGCATTTATCTGAGATTACAGACTGCTGTTTCATATCATATCAAGTTGCATTTGGGCAGTTGTGCTCATTTAATCCTTTGAGCTCAACAGGGGATGTTGAATGCAATGCAACTCGCTCGTCACTCGAAAGGGTTAAAACTAAACTGGCGCAAGAACAACATTCATGTTATGCATAACTTCACTGGGTCCAGATAGCCTATACACAGAGTCATGTTGGCAAATTGCAAAGCAATGTAGTAGAAACTACTCAAGCACTCAGGGGGTTAAAGGTCAAAATCCTGCACTTGCAAAATGAGTTGCTCAACGCTCTGATTCTCCAGCTGAATATATTACACTGTAAGATAAGGCTATTGCAAACAAACTCACATGAATACTTAACTGGCAAGATGTACATTAGGTCTCAGATACAAATTAAAAAAATACCTCTTCAAGGCAAGTGATGAAGAAAAGCAGCACATTTTAGACTGAAAAAAGTATTTGGGAAATGTGCAATAATGTGAATAATTCCACAACAGAGTGAAAAAACAGAGAGGAGGAAGAAAAAAAGCAGGAAACGTTTAGAAGCATGTGAGATGGGGCTGGACTAAAAGCTGTGATTCATGCTTCACCCTAAACACAGACGCATACAAGGACTTACAACAGCAGCAAAGAAGGCCATGAGGTGGAAGAGGAGGAGAAAGTTAACGAACAAATAAAAGGAGCACAGCAACAGGCAAGAAGGGAAAAAGAACAAACGGGCAATGTGAAACTAGTGATCAGGATTTCAGAAATAAGTAAGAAAGGCTCAAATATTGACCATTTATAATCCACTTCTCTTTATTTTGGACAAGACCTGTAAAGTAGTTGAATTGTATTCATAAATAAAAAATTAAGCAGGTGCACTTGTTTTCCACAGCAACTATAAATTATTGAATTGTACTCTGGTTTACCAGCTGAAGACCAGAGGGGTATGTAACACAATGCTTTCTAATGCTTTGCGCACAACCCTCTGGTCCTCAAACGGTTACAAGTTTAATATCTAAGAAAGGGGTTCAAGAAAAATAATAACCGTAATATAGAAAAGTAAAAAAAAAACATTGTGTATGACTTGTCTCTTCACTCCTGTCCCAAAAACAGTAGATATTGTTATTTTTTGTTTATCTACAAACCAGTATCAGAGACAATGCCGGGTAAGGCTATGTTCACATAGGTAACTAGGCTGTGTTAAATTATAGCACAGGCAAAGCTAATCAAGCTTATTTACTTGCAGTCTCCTGCTTTCCAAGAAATCCCTTCACATGAAAGGAGTGGTACAGGTATGAACTACTGCCTGCCCATGTAAATAACACCTATATGTGATTGGCTGACACTCACTTGGGTCAGCCAGTAATTGGAGGTTGAGATGAGCATCATAAGCTCCAAAACTGATCATGTGAACAATCTACACAGTGACCCATAAACTACCATGCAGGCCAGGCATGCTTCAACTTTTATTTGACCGTTACAAAAATGCATCCATGTCACAGAGAGATGCATTAGGGTGCATTCTATGAGGCAGAGATCATTCACACCACAGGGGCCAATCAATTTCATTTTGGTGTGATTAGTGCAGCTCTCAAAACAATAAGCTACTGTTGCTCCTGTGAGTTAACCTTAACCTGTCAGACTCCATTAGCATCGCCCGAGACTCTTCCTATAACACCATTACATCTAGTACTTGACATATAAAATGCTCATCAGAACTATTGCATAGCTTACACCTATAAGTGAGAATTAACAGAGCATGAGAAGATGTCTCTTTCAAGACAATTTGCAGCTGAGGAGATTATTGTGCTTTAACTACAGTCATAAGTGGAAAAAGCATTCTGAAACACTCCACCCCAGAGACAACATGTACCACAGCCGCTTCAGTACCTACTTGTAGGACAGAAAGTAAAGGCTCTGTACCTCCCCGATGCAAAACAACACATAATGCACATAATGTACATCTCCAAGACAGTTTGAGACAATTTAAACTTTCCTTGCTGTCACAAGGGAAGGCTGATACTTGCATACTTACAATTGAGCCAGGGTTGGACAAAAAAGACCTTTGGCAGTCTGTGACAGTGAATTTACATAGACGAATAAAAAATATCCAAATCATTAAGGAGTAAGAAATAAAATTCCAGGAGTTCGGGCTCCCAGGATTTTTCAAATACTGAATTCAGGATACAAAACTTAGAACATCATAGGATTATACATAGTGATAGATTTACCTTGCACCATGATAAAAAAACGCTTAAAACCTGTCAGTAAACAAATCTCCTCAACTAAAAGAACACAAAGTTATCTTCCTGCACCTAACATTCCATTTAGAATGAAAAAAGATTAGGAAGTGTCTGCTTGAACAGCACAAGGTATATGTTCCATCACAGATCTGTCCTTCTATAGTACTCGATCTGGTCCTCACAGACTATAATAAACCCAGAACTTAAAGAAGACCCGTCACCTTTCCAAATCCTCCCCTCAGTGGAAGTATCCATCTTGAAAGGATTTGCATGATTATTCTTTCCCATTAATTTATTTCACAACTCTGGTGGAAACTGATAGCGTCTAGTAGCCTATGAAGGAGGAGAAAAAGACACAGTGAGAGGTGAATTTCTGGACATGTAAGTAAAAAGTATGCTTTAACAGACATGTCAATGTACAAAGCTCTGCAGAGATAAGATTCTCAAACTACACATTAAAAGCTCTCAAACTATTAAAAGGTTTTGAAAAACAATAGATATTTGTAATGATCCTAAAAATCTATGTAGGTGACAGGTCCACTTTAATGATGTCCATGCCAAAACACAAGTGGGTGAATCAAAATGATGGAGCCTTTGATCAAGTCACATGTGTTTACAGCAATCAAAACCAAAACTATTTCAACTGGTACAGTCATGAAATAGAATACTCTTCTATACAATGTAATGGGCTACTCGCTACTATAAGTCTGGAGTATACCTTCTTCTATTGAAGCAAGCTTATCAATTTCAAGAGGCAGAGTTACAAAGAGATGTATGTAGTTTCAAACAGTCAGCATTTGACTGAGCCCTAGTCTGACTTGCAGCAACTCTAACAACAAAGGAACAAATGTACAGGAGCAGATTCCATATTTTAAAAGTCTATGGTAGATGAAGTTCATAAACCCGCAGCAGGTAAACCCACTTCAAGTGTCTGGTTAACTAGTATAAATACACCTGCCAAGGAGAGGGCTGTACCATGTAGACCCTGCCAACTGCTAAGCAGAATTTGTTTTTAGAGTTTCCATCCATGGCTGTAATAGCAAGTACAGTAGTATTACAAGGGAAAAAATTGTTTTCTAAGCCTTGGACTGTTAGCGGCCGTGCAGAACAGGTTTGCGCACCACTGTTCTACAGTTAAAGTGAACAATACTAAAATGTCAGAATAACACAAAATCCAATAATAAGCAGCACAATTTTCAAAATCCTTACAAATGATCTGTTCACTCATACTTTTTCTTACAACACTATGATTCCCTAATAGAATTATTACAAGTTCATAAATATTTCATCGAAAATAAACATTTCAGACACAAATGGTATGAACCTAGTTGACAAAATTAGGCTTGACAAAGAAAGAGGTACTAGCAATGTGTTTGTGGAATGATGCAACTAAAGCACAGGCACTGGGCATCTAAACAGAAGTAAAATAAAGTTCAAGTATAGATCAAAATGTTCACAAGCAGTTATTAAAGATATCTTAACTACAGGCACTGTCAGAGAGGAATGCAATTATCCCTTCAAAATGTAAAAAACAAGACGCTGGCATTCAAAAGGTTAAAAATGTAAAACATACACACAACCAAGTGCAACTAAATGTAACTTTAACAAACTTAGGCCAACATACATTAAGACTTGCTATAACAAGAAAGTAAGTTATAGCATTCTCAGATCTGTGTCTAAGTATCTATTCCTGAGGCAAGCAACAGGTGGCACCAGGGATGAATGTGACACCCAGTTTTTCTGCTGGTACAATGGGAAGAGGAGATAATTTCCTTATACTACATCAGAAATGTCCCCCAAAAAAATACATCCTCTTTAATTTCACTCAGTGCATACCTCTCTTTACACTTACACCTTTGGAGATCTGTCTAGCATCCAAAGAATTACTACAGTGGTGGACAGAAATGCACAGTATTAGTAGCCAGTGAAGAAATGAATGTGCATAAATCTGTATATTTAATGTCCCCAACATTTACGACAGAAGAAAGATTTTAGGAGCCTGGGCTCCTAGGGATTTTTCAATTCCTGGGTTAATCTACATTTTTAAAACCTGCTTAGATTTTTAAACTTTAATGTACAGCACTTTGGTGGTCTTGAGGGCCATACAGGAGGTGAATCTGGTTAACTGTTACTGATCTATACCTTCATCAAACTTATTATGTAGCAGTGCTGTTTCTCAGTCAGTTTGGGAAACAATTTCCAAAGCATTCTTCACCTGACAAGTAAGTGAAAAGTGCAAAAGAAAATAGCTTCCAGGGTCTCTACAAAAACAACCCATTTGACATCATATTATAACAAGAGTAATGCCAAATTATGACTTTTCAACATGGTTACAGGAATGTGTTTTAATTTTAAAATAAGAAATTATCCATTTCAATGAAAGGTACAATTTTCATTTTGTAATTCACGCATACCATTAAGTAGAGCTGTATTACTGTACATCAGCTTCAACCTTTTTATATGCATACAGATTTAGGCACATTACTATACAATTCAACAAAGTGTAAAAAGGGTAGTTTTTAGTAATATTTCGCTACAACAAAACCTAAATTGATTGGACGTGAACAAGCGATAGGCACTTTGTTAAGAATTTGTAAATGTCAAAGATAACAACAAAAGCTGTTAATTGTTGCTACAAATGCAATTAGCACAAACATGTTTGCACATAGGCAGAGTACCTCTAAGTATGGATATGTAAACAAATACTGAAATGTGCAAATTAGTACCCCCTTCCCCCTTTAACATATTATGGCTTCTGAAACAAGTTATTGGTAGTCAGTGGTACATGGCAAACGTTTTAGAAAGATGGGTTTACTTTTCTTTTAAGTAGGTTTATGCACTATGTTCTTCAATTAGAAAACATGCAAGCGACTGTCATATCTGCCTCTGTGGACATGACACCCATTATCTCTTAAGTAAAGGCACAAGGGTAAACTTCATAGAAGCCATGGACATAGTAAGGTAAATTGGGGGTTACCGTTGGGTATTCCTTTTCTTTTAAGTATATGCAGTATATCCACAAGAATGCCAGTATCTATGCACACACTCTATTTACATAGAACTATGTGTAAGACTGTCAAATATATCTACAACTATTGCAACTACATTTGTTTTTTCTATGATGTATCTAAAAACGCAAAGCACAATGATGTAGACGCAGCTTAAACCCTTTAAGGCTTTACATTGCGTTGTTCACTTCTTTGGTCCTGAAAGGATTACTATATACCATTCAACAGCAATACATCTAATTTGTACATGGAGCTAAATAAACCCTCGTGCATCCATAACTGTGCAAGGACCTACAAATGCATAGAGACAATATGCCAAAAATGCATTTTTCAGAATACGTATACAAACACACACCCAAAGTTAATATAGACAATTTATAGATGCGATTTCTACATCCCCACCTCTCCCGGTGTACACGACTCCCTCCTCCCTGGAATGACAGTGCAAACCCCCTCCTCCTTCCATGCCTCTCCCTCTTGTTATCACCGACAAAACACAGCACTCAGTGTGCTTATATGCACATGTATGATGCTGCCAACATACATGGCACACAGCATACACGTGTATGTACACACAAGGCGGCCTCTCACCACCGGGCCTCAAGCCTTGGCCTGGCTTGAAGGGTACCCGGTGCCCATAAGCACAGAGAGGGAGAGCTGACCAAGACTTCAGACAAACAAGAAGAAGGGGAAGTTATAACAGGACATGTCGCGACAGCGACACACTAGGGAGAGACATCAGCACACTAAGAGTAACCGGCTCCACCGTGATGAGGCCGGGGCCTGCACCTTGCACACCCAGGGTGTACACAGAGTGTCGGTATAAAGCAGAGGGGTGTGGGTACAAAGGTTCGTGCATACAGGAGTGGGGGGCACAGGGTATCTATCCTGTGTCCTCCCCTAGGTTCTCACCTTCATGTCGGGACATCCTATCGCTCAGGCCGCCGCCGCTGCAGCTGCTGCTCCGACTCCTCCTCCTAGTGAGACAGCAGTGTGTGTGGTGTGTGCTTCCTCTGCACCCTCCTCCTCTTCCTCCTGACACACACACACGGACGTTGCACTGACAGCTAGCTGGGTACACACTGGGGCCAATGTACCGAGAAGTGGGTAATTTCTGGAGTAAACAAAGTTCACCATAGGAAACACACATTGCCCAAAATGACCATGGGTTTTGCAATATGCTAGAGGCCTCGGCAGCAACCAAGAAGTTAAAAGTCATTTTTAAACTAATTCGTATTAATTCCCTACATGGCAGTTGGGTTGCTGAAATATTGTCCAGCGTTCACCTTTTGAGTGTCAGAGGCAAATGCAACTGCAATGCGTTGTGTACCCCACTGGCACTCAAAGGGTTAATAGTACATCAGCCTCGGTGGGACTCCAGTTCGTGTATATACATACAGCGTAAGCTACATGGGCTACTGTATATATACTCTGGTAAGCTAAAATGTACACATAGTGAAGGTTAAAGCGAAACCAGGTTGCTAGTTGCTCAGATAACGTAATGTTGCGATTGCGTTATTGATCCTCTCAGGTCAGGAAGACACTGAGGTTTAGCACCCCCGATAATTAGAAGAGTTTTCTGCTGATGTATTTGTGTAAGGTTCCAGAGGTGGGCAAACAGGAGCCCTCTAGTTGATGGTGTACGGATCCTGTTGATGGGGATGGTAGTCCAACAACAGCTGAAGATACACAGGTTGTCCACTCCTTGTTTTTGCATAGGAAACTGTAATGGCTTCTTATACTTGGATTATTTAGAAACCCCTCTGGAATTTCTGTCTTTGGCACTGGTACTCTCATAATGTACAATGGTGCATAACAGATGTAGCCAGGGCAGGATTTCCCATTTAGCAATGTAGACAACTGCCCAGGGTTCTAAAAGTCCAAGGTGTGCCTTAGATTGCAGGCAATCCGCTGTACTGAATTGCTGGTGCGCCAGCACAATCTCAGTGTGTCTGCACCAGATATTTATGCCTAGTTTATTGTAGATTGTTCATTTAACATTTTATACATTGTAGTAATGTCTACATTCTATTGTACTTTATCCAGTTTAGCTAACACTGCACAGGCTAGCACACCCCTCTGATCCTTAAAGGGTTATTTTAGGAACATGTTTGTGTTTGCATGTCACAGATTAAGGGTAATTTCTGTGCCAAGCAATGCTGTTGGTGTGTGTGTGTGTGTGTGTGTGTGTGTGTGGTGTGTGTGTGGTGTGTGTGTGTGTGTGTGTGTCTAAATATAAGTGCCCATTTAAACTGACTGAGCACCACAAGTTTGAAATGTAGATGAAAATAAATATGAGCCTAAATTAGGGTACCTCTGCAGTGTATCATTTCATCACCATGGTCCACCCTATGCCCCAATAACAGAAACTTGTTCAGTGTTTTATCAACAAGTATAATAAGTATAATTGCTTTCCACTTAAAAACATTATTTCATTCACAATCAATTAAAAACACCAAATATTAAAATCCAATATCGCATCATCCTGAACCTGGCAAGCTAATACCTGACCTACATTCAATTGGACCCATCTCAACCAAAACACACCCAACATAATTTTTCTCAAGCACTGTAAGCTATTCAATTACCTGCACTATGAAAAAAATAAAGTTTAAAAAAATTTACACCGGGTACTTAAGTTAGCACCCATTATGACAAGTACAATATTTGCATTCAGTTCCTTGCATTAAGCAGAAACATGTAAAGGGACCCACTTTAACGGGTGGAAATCTGCACCCACTTTTTTGTGACATAGAGTCCCTTAAAGCATGTTTAAACCTGCTGATGCACGAATTGAAGGGGAACCGGTTACCAGTGGATGTATGGGTATGGGGCCCTAACCCACATATCAATACATCCAAAGTACTCCAAAAATGAGTGTAATGTTATTTGAATTAACCCTATGAGTGCATACCCCACTGGCATTCAGAAGGTTAATCCTACTAAGTTAGCAATTTCACATGAAAAGAAACTTGTAATCCTAATGTCCAGCAGGGTATTCAGCACCCTGGTCAGCTACTGTCTGTCTTCTTCTGTCATCTTCTATCCTCCTTCTTATGATCTTCTTGCAGCTCATTTGTACCTGAAAGAGGAAAACAGTCAACATTAAATATGCTCCAAAAACTTATGATTCAAAGATATACAGTGGTTAACCCTTTGACTGCTGGAAGGGTCCTTGAACGTATTGCAGAGCAATGGGTTGAGTACCTCTCTGGCATTCAAAGGTTTAAATTCGTGCAGCTAGTCCAAACTGAAAAAAATTCGATTTTTCTCCAAAATTAAAAAAAAAATGTCTAATTATTTTCACTATTGTTTGTAAGTACAAATAGAAAAATATATTGTGGTAGTCAATATCAATCATTTATTGACCATGACCTGGACTCTGACCCTGAAGCCTAATGGTTGCCTATCCCTTTTTATTCCTGGCAACACGTCCATTCATGGCTTGATTATTGAGCTAGTTTTTGAAGTTTGGTCTCAACTTTCTGATCCTGCTTTCTGATTTGGATTGTTCCTGACCATGTCTTTGTCTTCTGATTTGGCTTATCCGCTCGGCCCCCCCTCTCCTTCCTGCTATTGATCTCCTGGATTTGACCCGGCGCGTTTGCTGACCATTCTGCATGCCTCTAGATTGCTCTCCAACGGATCATGCTGCTCAGCTGGCATCCAGTTCTCCAATAGTGCTGCCATCTCCTCCCGGCCCTTTGCAGATCACCAGTGCATCCCGACGCCTCACTGAGGCGATCCAGAAGCCACTCTGTTGTCTCTATAGCGCCCAGGCTTCCTCTGAATTTGTCAGCCTCATCCTGCATATACCTATCTCTCCATGCTTGGAGGGTTAGCCAACAATCAAGCTGCGCTGCAGAGTATCATCTCATCTGATCATCAGCCCTGCTGTGCCTGTATGTTAGCCTCCAATCAAGCTGCGCTGCAGAGTATCATCTCATCTGATCATCAGCCCTGCTGTGCCTGTATGTATCTGTCCATCCAGCGATGCGGTGGAGTGTATCTCATCTGATCATTAGCTTGCTCTGTTACAGTGTATCTGATCTCCAATCAAGCTGCGCTGCAGAGTACTTCTCATCAGATCACCAGCCCTAGCTGTGCTATTTTGTACTAGATCTCCATTCAAGCTACACTGTGGAGTATATCTCATCTGATCCTCAGCCTGCTGGGCTCCAGTGTATCTGATCTCCATTCAAGCTATGCTGTGGAGTGTATCTCATCTGATCATCAGCCTGCTGTGCTACAGAGTACAGTGTATCTGATCTCCATTCAAGCTACGCTGTTGAGTATATCTCATCTGATTAACAGCCTGCTGTGTAACAGCGTATCTGATCTCCAATCAAGCCACTCTGTGGAGTATATCTCATCTGATCATCAGCCTGCCGTGCCACAGTGTATCTGATCTCCAGTCAAACTACGCTGTGTAGTATATCCCATCTGATCATCAGCCTGCTGTGCTACAGTGTATCTGATCTCCAATCAATATTCTTTGGAAGAAGAGGGAGAAATCCTGGTAGAGGAAGGAGCTTTTACTGTGGATAAGATGGAGGCATTTTTAAAGTAATGAAGAACTTGGGACTAACAGATGAACAGAAAGAACTTGACGTCATGGATACAGCCTTTTTGGGTAACAAAAACCAAGTGCCAGTGTTTCAAATCCATCATGCTGTATCTGACATCGCTGGAACCAAGTGGAACAAAGGTGATAAGAAGGACACTTCCCCAAGACACTTTAAAAAAATATCCTTTCAGAGAAGAAGACAAAATAAGTTGGTTAAACCCTCCGAAAATCAACTCTTCCATTGCGGAACTGGCAAGGCGACTGACTATTCCTATGGAGAATGGCTCTTCCCTGAGAGATAGTATGGATAGAAAAATGGAGATAGCTTTGAAGAAGCAGTTCTCATTTCTAGGCCAGAACCTAGAGGTAGTATCATGGTGCCCGTGCTTGCCTGTCACTCTCTGTGCTGGTGCTCGTCCATTGGAGGAGGCTGATTGGCCCGCCCAGGGTGTCCCTTTATATTGGGCCTTATGGCACCTGTCAGGTGCCCTTTCATGGTGTTCCTGTGCCTGCGCTATTGTTGCTGTGATCCTGTTTTCCTGTGTACCAACTCGGCTTGTCTGACTACTCTCGTTCCTGCTCCGTGATTAACCTGGCTCTGGCTGATGTTCCTGCTCCGTGATTGACCCGGTTCCGGCTGACTTCCTGCTCCGTGATTGACCTGGCTCTGGCTGACGTTCCTGCTCCGTGATTGACCCGGTTCTGGCTGACGTTCCTGCTCCGTGATCGACCGACTCCGGCTGACGTTCCTGCTCTGTGATCCTTCCAGTTCTGCTTTCCGCTGATGCCTGGCGACATTCTGAGCCTGCTCGCAGCTAGCACCAACTGATCACACTTTAGTTCTCTGTGGCCTCCGATTCTGAGCCTGTTGGTTTCCTCCGTACACTGAGCCTGAGAGATTACTGCTACTGTGACCTTAGTGTCTGTGTTGGTCTTAACACTTGCTGTGCCGGTTGCCTCTGTGATACCGAGCCGTTGCATACGTCTGCCAAGCTTGTTGCCTCCGTTACTGAGCCTTCGCTACACCGGTTGAGCATTTTCCCGCATACTGAGCATAGCTACACATTGCAGAGTTGTACATTTGCTTGGTGCCGTTCTCCTGTGTATTGCGCCGTATGATGCAAAGGGCCTTACGATACTCTGGCAGTAGAAGCTCTGTGTCGGTACCGGAAGGGTGCTTGGCTCAGGTCCTAATCGCTCACTGTGTATGTGTCCATCCATCCACACTCGTTTGTGCGTTGGCTCCTATAGTCAGCTTGGGCAGTGCTTCCTCCGTTACAGCACCTAAGGGGTGCTAGGCTCTGGTCTCATTGGCACTTGTAGTATCTCTCCTTGTTGCTCACCCCTGTAGGGGCATTGGCTCTTGCTGCAATTGGTTACTCCATACCCTTGGGCAAAACCAGACCGAGATCTGGTCGTGATTCAGTTTGGCCTCTCTGCTTGAGCTAGCTGCTACATCACTACTATTGGGACTGTGTATACCGGGCGTTGGCTAATCACCACCACAGAGACTGACTTCCTGCTTGGGTGTTTACCCTTTATATTGTTACATTATACTTTGCTTGCTCTTGCTATATCAAGCCTGTATTTCATTCTGCACTGTATTACCGATTCTGGCCCTCAGGGGCGCTGTTCCTTATTTTCATTTTAAATAAACTGTGTTTTATCTCTAACCCTGTCTGAGTGTCAGAAAACCGTAACAGGTAGCCACTGTTATGGCCTGTGTATCCAGGGCCATCCGGATCTGGCTAACTAGTATGGAGGAGACCAACTCTAATGAAGGAAGTGGCGGCCATAAAAGAAGCAATTGGCTAATCAGTAGCCATTCGTCTCTCAGTCAGATCTTCATATCTCTCTATAACCACCAGAAGAGCTCTCTAGTTAAAGGGGAACTCTCACCTCTATAAAAGTTTGCCTCTATGTAATCTTCCTATAGCGTTAACATGTAATCTGTGTGGTTTTTTTTTTTTTTTATTTAATGCAGGCTATGGCAAAATGTGCCATTTTAAAAATGAGCCGGTGAAGTCACTTTAGGACAGGCTGCGGGTACAGCTCTGCCTCAGCCTGTCAATCTTCGTCTCTTCGTCTCCCCATGTAGTGCCTCGTCCAACCTCCAGTAATGACAGAGGATTTCTCCATGTGAGCTGGAGGGCTCTCTTGCCAATGAGAGTGCTCCAGCTCACACGGAGGAAGCCCCCGTCATCACTGAAGGTTGGAACAAGGCTGTACTTGGGGAGGGGAAGAGATGAAGATTGACAGTCTGCGGTACAGAGCTGTACCCGCAGCCTGCCCTGAAGTTACATTACTGGCCCATATTTAAAACGGAAAATTTTGCCATTGCCTGTATTAAATTAAAAAAACACATAGATTACATGTTATCACTATAGTAACATTACACAGAGGCAAATTTCATAGAGGCGAGAGTTCACCTTTAAGATCTTGGATGGCTGATGCTTCCTCAACAATCAAATTGGTATCACTACCTTTCTCAGGTTCATTATTATTTGGTGAATGACTGGATGAAATTATCACAAAGATTGCTGGGGGTAAAAATTCACTTCTGCCTCAAAACCGCAGAGCCAGAACACTGCCGGTACTCTCCTCTTACAGAAATCAGAGGCAGTCTTTTCGGGAGACAATGCATTTTTTCCAACAATATCATTTGACCAAAAGAAGCAGATGTCAACCCAGGTTTCAAGAGGAGGTTTCAGATAAGAGTGCATCAGAAAAAAGTTCAGAAAAGATTTCTGAAGGTTTTCAGGCCCTGCTTCTAGCTCCAGTAGGAGGTTGACTGGAATTTTCTCCCGTGTACTCCCCAGCACTATGTAAACAATGGGCTTTATCCTCCGCCTCCAGCTGGTAGGACTGAAGAATTTATATATAAGGTTACTCCACCCCTTCAGCCTCAGTTATCTTCAGTCCTACTAGCTGGAGGAAATTATTCTCATTGACCGCATTGGATCATGATTATACGTGGTACTCCTTCCTCCACCGATATGTGGATAGGAGTATCAAAAATATCTCACACAAATGCCATTTCCATCATTCCATTGTGTTACATGGCTTGCAGCAGACGATGCAGCAGTCCCAGTGTTTCCCTCTATGTGCAGGCTCGGGATGATGATGTCAGCGGAGCGGCGACATCTGCTATAGCAGCATGATAGCAGAGAGGAAGGGGAAAATAACTGGCTACCGGCAAACATTTATCCCTTCTGTTTGAACGCAGCACTTACTTGGACGCCGAAACCGGTCAAGGGTATTGATGTTCATGTGTTTTAACTACAAATAAAAAATTTTTATATTGCGCCTCCGACTTCAGACCTGTTTGGATTTGTTACATATTTGGATTCCTATGATATCGATCATCAGAATGGATTAATAAGATGTGACTGACGAATGGTGAACCGGAGGTGTTCCAGTCCACAGACTCGGACCTGAGTAAAGGTACCTAGTGGATGCAGTCAGTGGGTGAGATTAATCCATTTTACCTTCAATACGATCATTGTCAAATATTGTGTAATATCGACATGAGTAGTTACTCTAAAGAAATAATGATGGACTCGATCTGAATATCTCTAGAATTTATTTCAAGAGTTTCAAGTATCTATATGCTATCGTATCAGGTCTGCAGTCAATATATAAAAGTGTGGTTCTATGACAATAATTGGAAGTTCAGCAACGATAGCCAGGAACCTTCTGACTATGCATCAGAAGAAGAGGAAGGTGAAATTGTTGAAGGGATAGGTTCTTTTTCCGTAGATAAGATTGACGGCTTCCTTAGGTATAGAAGGAAATCACTAGGTTGTTACAGTTTCAGCTTACCTTGTTTCCAGCAGCATCTACAGGCGCGAGGCTTCTGCATGCAGCAGGCCTCTGTTTTATCTGTTTGTTTCCTGTAGCCTCCTCCTACCTACTTCCTCCCTCTGAGCTGCTCCTCCTACTTCCTGTGGAGGGGTTTAAAAGGCACGGCTGACTCAGTCGCCCTTGCGTGTTTGTTATTTGATGAAGTACTTGGGCTCTGTGTGTGACCTGGCTATTTATGAGAACCCGCATTGTGTATGACCCAGATAAGTACAAGAACCCTCTCTGTGTATGACCCATCTAAGTACGAGAACCCTCTCTGTGTATGGCCCAGTGATCACGAGTATCCCTTACTGTGATCAATTTGTGTTATTGGCTTAAGACAGACCACTGTTGTGGACAGGGTCTGATTGGTGACTGCAGGCGTGAGTCACAGGGTCTCGATATAGTGACTGCAGGCACAGTCGCAGGGTCTGGTGTAGTGACTGCAGGCATGGGTCACAGGGTCTCGTGTGGTGGCTGCAGGCGTGAGCCACAGGGTCTTTATATGTGACTGCAGGAGTGAGTCACAGGGGTCCGATATAGTGACTGCAGGCAGAGTCACAGGGTCTCTTAGCGGTGACTGCAGGCATGGGTCACCGGGTTGCTGCAAAGGTGTGGTGTTGCTGGTTTGACTGATTGCAGACGTGGGTCAGTTCTCCAGTCCAGCAGTCCTTGTGTTCCTGTTCGTCGGATCAAGATCGCTGAGCCACAGTGGTCGCCTGTTCCAGTCGACGGATCAAGAGTTGGCGTTCCTGTATCCTGCTGAGACTAACAAGGGCTTCGGCCCAGTTAGTGTTGAGCGAGCACCCCGATGCTCGGGTGCTCGGGTGCTCTGACCGAGCACCCCCTGAGGCTCGAGTGCTCGGCCGAGCACCCGAGCCCCATTGACTTCAATGGGGCGACACCAGGCACCCCCTGCTCTGATGAGGGGAGGGTGCCTGGTCAATGCCCCCTTCATCTCCGCTATGCCCCCTTCATCTCCGAATGCCCCCTTCAGCTCCGCAATGTCCCCCTTCATCTCCGCTATGCCCCTCTTCCACAATGTGCCCCTTCATCTCCGCTATGCCCCTCTTCCACAATGTCCCCCTTCATCTCCTCTATGGCATAGAGGAGATGAAGGGGGACATTGTGGAAGAGGGGCATAGCGGAGATGAAGGGGCACATTGTGGAAGAGGGGCATAGCGGAGATGAAGGGGGACATTGTGGAAGACGGGCATAGCGGAGATGAAGGGGGACATTGTGGAAGAGGGGCATAGAGTCTATGCCCCTCTTCCACAATGTCCCCCTTCATCTCCGCAATGCCCCCTTCATCTCCGCAATGCCCCCGTACCTCCAGTCCCTGGTGGTCCAGCGGAGCGTCTTCGGATCTGTGCCTCTTCCGGCACAGATCCCCGCCACCCGAACATGGCGGGAGAGCACATGGCGGTACTCGACGAGTACCGCCATGTGCCGAGCAGAGCGATGCTCGAGCCGATCCGAGCATCGGCCGAGCACGCTCGCTCATCACTAGGCCCAGTCTCTCGCATTGTGGTCTAGTGAGAGGCCTACTATTTCTGGTAGTAGTGTCGCCAGCTAGTAACCCTTTGCTTGTTGTACCACTTATTTATCACTGTGATTTATTCTAATAAATATTTTGCATTATATTACCGTACTGAGTTCTGAGCATTCCTGGGTGTCCGTGACAGTACACAAAGGCCATGAGCTCTGAAGGTGATGGAGGTGCGATTTTCCAAAGCATCCTGGATAGGATGGAGACACTGGGTCAGAGATTGGACCAATTGTCTTTAGCGATTCAGACGGTTTCACAGCGTACTGCAAACCTTGAGCAGATTTGTACACAACTGGTGGCCCCTTCCAATCCCTCCCGGGCCCCAGCTCAACCCGCCTCAGTTGACGCAGGCACGGTCAAGAGGCTAACAGGTTCCGCTCAGCTCCCACAGCGGTATGGTGGGGACCCAGATGGTTGCCGTGGTTTTCTGAACCAATTGGGAATATATTTCGAGCTGGAACCATATGCATTCCCAAATGAACGAAGCAAGGTGGGCTTCTTAATTTCTCTCTTAACTGGCCGGGCATTGGCGTGGGCCAAACCCTTGTGGGAGACCAATAAGCCAATTGTACATAACTTTTTTCGGAATTTATTAATTCCTAAAGACATGGTTTTGACAGACCAGGCCGCGTGGTGCTGGCTTCCAAACATTTGATGCGTACAGTGGCTGATTATGCCATAGAGTTCCGTACTCAGGCGGCTGAGGTGGATTGGAACAATGAGGCGCTGATGGCTGTGTTTTTCCAAGGGCTCTGTGATACCATGAAGGATGAGATCGCGGCACGTGACCTTCCTAACGAACTTGATAGATTAATTGAGTTCTGTATCCTGATGGATACTAGAATCAGGGAGCATCCCTCATTTAAGATGTACATGCAAAGATCCTCTGGCAAAGGATCAGGCCATTATTCTGGCCCACCCTATCCTCCCTCGCCTCCCGTGCCTCCTAGGTTTGTCCCAGAGGAGATGGAACCCATGCAAGTGGATGCTGTGGTTCGAGGAAGACAGAAGGGTGATGAGTATGCACGCAGACCTCCTGGCGATTCCTCCGCTCTGGTTTCTGACCCACCCTATCCTCCCTCGCCTCCCATGCCTCCTGATCTAGGCTCTGAGAGTGGTGAGCCTGCCCTGTTGGGGGTTACCCGATTGTCTCGAGAGGAGAGGGCCTTTAGGAGGAGGGAAGGCCTCTGTTTGTATTGTGGGAGATCTGGACATCTGTTGCGTGCCTGTCCAGTAAGGCCAGAGAGACGGTCTGGTGCACGAGCTGGCAGAGGCCAGATGATTGGCAAGATTTCCTTGTCCCGGGAAAATCTTTTGAGTAAACCCATGTTGAAGGCCTGTATCTACTAGGCTAATAAGTCTGTTTCGGTTTCTGCCCTTTTAGATACAGGGGCCGCTGGGTGGTTTATTGATGCAGAATTTGTAGCCAGTAATAATATTCCATTATCCTTGTTGGAGTCACCATTGGCAGTGGAGGCCATTGATGGTAGACCTTTGCAGCCCTCTCACATCACGCATGAGACTACGTTGATAACCCTAAGAGTGGGAGCCCTGCATATGGAGACATTAAAGTTTCAAGTGATTAATTCTCCACATCATGCTCTTGTTTTGGGTTTCCCATGGGTGCAAAAGCACAATCCTAGGATGGACTGGCAAACGTGCGAGGTCCTATCATGGTCTCAGTCCTGTAACAAGTCCTGTCTATCTTGTCCTGTGTTAGCTACCATTGCCTCGAAGTCTCTTCTTCCAGAGGAATACTCTTCCTTTATCAGGCTGAGGCACTGCCTCCCCACAGACCCTATGATTGTACCCTAGAGTTACTTTCTAGCTGTCACGGTTTTTAAAGACTCTCAGACGTAAGGTTTGGTAAAAACGTAACTTTATTGAAAAGTTAAGGCAATCCCCATAGGGAAACATACATAACAATACAACAATAATAGTCAATGCAATAGGTTCTACCGGCCTTGCCTAAAATACCGGGCAAGGCAACCCAAGTGACAGTAGCAATAACAGGCTCTACCGACCTTGCCTATACCAGGTAAGGCAACTGTGAGATGACATATACCAGTTCTATCGGCCTTACCAATACCGGGCAAGGCAGCCCAAAGAAGTACTGAGTGTAGGCTCTACCGGCCCTGCCAATACCGGGTAAGGCAACCTTAAGGATGGTAACGACAAGGTTCTACCGGCCATACCAATACCGGGCAGGGCAGCCTGAATGAGTAGACCAGCTGTCAGATGACTATGACATCAGAGAGGAATAGGAACAAAGGTCTTACTCAGCGGAAGTCTATTGCCAGGGGAAATCGGACGACTGCATAGGAGTGGACAGCGACCTAGCCTCAGTACTGGATAGATCAGGAGCAAACCAACGTCCGCACGTTGGGACCTACAATAAATATCGCCACCAGGTTAATGGAGTAAACCAGCGTCCGCACTCTGGGACCAACAGAGCATCGCAATCAGGTTTAATGGAGTAAACCAGCATCCGCACGCTGGAACCAACAGTGTATATCGCAACCAGGTTTAATGGAGTAAACCAGCGTCCTCACGCTGGGACCAACAGTAAATGTCGCCACCAGGTTTTAATGGAGTAAACCAGCGTCCGCACGCTGGAACCAACAGTGTATATCGCAACCAGGTTTAATGGAGTAAACCAGCGTCCTCACGCTGGGACCAACAGTAAATGTCGCCACCAGGTTTTAATGGAGTAAACCAGCGTCCGCACGCTGGAACCAACAGTGTATATCGCAACCAGGTTTAATGGAGTAAACCAGCGTCCTCACGCTGGAACCAACAGTGTATATCGCAACCAGGTTTAATGGAGTAAACCAGCGTCCACACGCTGGAACCAACAGTGTATATCGCAACCAGGTTTAATGGAGTAAACCAGCGTCCTCCCGCTGGGAGCAACAATGATAAGCAGCAGCGAAAAGAACAATGTCGCCGGAGCGACAGGGCTAAAGCAGGAGCCCTACACTCCAACGGGGAGTCCACCGGGGCGAGACTGATGCACTGACAGATGACTGGAACAATCGGAACCGCCTGTGCAGCAGAACCAGCTGGAGAAGCGGCAGGCAGGAGATGCAGGAACTCAGCAGATTAACCCGCTAGGTGCTGGAACACTGGAACGCAGGAACAGCGGGCCCAGAAGCCTGACATGCAGATCAGGCCAAGTGAAGTCAGAAACACCACGAAAGGGCAACCTGGAAGTGCTCAACCTGGGTTTAAAAAGGCTGTGTGAGGAGGGCTAATAGCAGACAGCCAATCAGGAATACTCAGCAAGTGACAGACACAAAACAGCACGAATCACGGGCACAGTGATAGTACCCCCCTTTCAAAGACCCCCTCTCCTAGAGTGGGGTCTGGGCTTCTGAGGGTATTTGGTATGAAATATTCGTAGTAACTTGGGTGCATGAAGGTCCTTACTGTCTACCCAGGAACGATCCTCAGGACCATAACCTTTCCAATGCACCAGATACTGTACCCCTCCTCTATGCCTAAGGGAATCAATAATATTTTTTACTTCATACTCCTCCTGCCCTTCGACTTCAACAGGACCTGGCATCACAGGTGTGGTAGTATAATGGTTACAAACCAGAGGTTTAAGGAGAGACACATGGAATACATTATGAATGCGCATAGAAGCAGGTAATTCCAGGGTTAATTTTGCGAATTACCTTGTACGGACCACTGAACCGAGGTGCCAGCTTATTAGATGGGACCTTGAGCTTCAGATTCTTAGAGGACAGCCATACTGTATCCCCGACTTGAAAGGAAACCGCTGGAAGCCTTCTGCGATTGGCATGATGTTGATTTCGCTGAAAAAACTGACCCAATGCCCTCTGAACTTGTGCCCATGTGGAACGGAGTTGCTCTATATGCTCATCCAGAGCTGGAATCTGCTGTGTCTGAAAGGAATCCGGGAGCAGACAGGGTTGGAACCCATAATTGATCAAAAATGGAGAGCTCCCAGAGGAAGAATTAACTGCGCAGTTCCTGGCGAACTCTGCCCAAGGCAACAAGTCGGCCCAATTATCATGATGGTCAGTCACAAAACATCGCAGAAACTGTTCCAACCCTTGATTGGCCCTCTCAGTGGCCCCATTAGTCTGGGGATGATATGCAGAGGAAAAAGATAGCTGTATGCCCATCTGTTCGCAAAATGCCCTCCAGAATCTGGACACAAACTGGCTTCCCCTGTCAGACACCAGCACCCTGGTACTCCATGCAACCGAAACACCTCTCGAGCGAATACCATTGCCAGTTCTTTGGCCGAAGGAAGGCCACGGAGGGGTACGAAGTGTGCCATTTTCGAAAACCTGTCTGCCACCATCAATATGAAGGAATACCCTCTAGACCTGGGCAATTCTTCCATAAAGTCGATAGAGACGTGAGACCAAGGGAGTTCACCATTAGGCACCTGCTGAAGTAAGCCCACCGAGAGATGTCTAGGGGTTTTGGCACGGGCACAAGTGGTACAGGCATTCGTAAAGTTGGCACAATCTGCTCTCATAGAAGGCCACCAAAATAGCTGAGAGAGGGACCAAAACAATTGATCTCTACCAATATGTCCCGTAGCCTTAGAGGAGTGGTAGGTTTCAAGTAGTCGAGTACGGAATGGCTCAGCGACAAAACATTTGCCCGCTGGAGTTTCATGGGGAGCAGAGGCTTGGGACGACAAAATCTCCTCCCCTAGTGGTAAAGTAATACTAGTACGTATGGTAGCCAATATTCGATCAGGTTGAATGATAGGTGCTGGTACTTCTTCTCTGTCAACCTCCGCCTCAAATTGTCTAGACAGAGCATCAGCCCTAACATTTTTACATTTTTTGATCCAGGCAAGTATGATACAACAAAATTGAATCGGGATAGAAACAGTGCCCATCTGGCCTGGCGAGGAGACAATCTCTTGGCCTCAGAGAGATAAGTCAGATTCTTGTGATCAGTTAGAATCAAAACGGGGTTTTTTGTGCCTTCAAGTAAATGACGCCATTCTTTGAGAGCAAGGATAATCGCCAGTAGTTCTCGATCACCAATCTCGTAATGACTTTGACCACTGGTTAATTTTTTAGAAAAGAATCCACAGGGTCTGAGTGTACCACCTTTAACCTGTCTCTGAGAAAGCACCGCCCCGACCCCAATATCTGAGGCATCAACCTCTAAAGTAAAGGGAAGTAGTGGATTGGGGTGGGACAACACAGGCGCTTCAGCAAAGGCTACCTTCAACTTCTCAAAGGCCTCTTCAGCAGCCACCGGCCAGAGAGATGGATTAGCGCCCTTATGCGTGAGGTCAGACAGAGGTTTCACGATAGAGGAGAAGTTTTTAATAAACTTCCTGTAATAATTGGCGAAGCCCAGAAATCGTTGGATGACTTTAAGACTCTTGGGTTTAGGCCACTGTAATACTGCAGTCAATTTATCTTTATCCATGGCAATGCCGTCTTTGCCAATTATAAATCCCAGAAACGGTACACTGGTTTTGTGGAACTCGCATTTCTCCAGTTTACAAAATAATCTATTTTTGCGTAAGCGCAGCAACACTTCAGACACATCCTTGATGTGTTGTGACAGGTCTTTGGAGTGGATAAGTATGTCGTCAAGATAGACTACAACACATGATTGTAACATATCTCTAAGAACATCATTGATCAGTTCTTGAAATACTGCAGGAGCATTACAAAGACCAAATGGCATGACTAGGTATTCATAATGCCCTGATCTCGTATTGAAGGCAGTTTTCCACTCATCACCGGCTCTGATACGTATCAAATTGTAGGCTGCCTTTAGGTCCAATTTGGTGAAAATCGAGGACCCCTTAAGTCTATCAAACAGCTCAGTGATGAGTGGTATCGGGTAGGCATTCTTTGCCATCAGCTTATTCAGCCCACGATAGTCTATGCATGGTCGCAGTTCGCCATTTTTTGTTAAGAAAAAAAATGGCGATTTCCTTATGATCCCTCTACTGAGGGCATCCGCTATGTATTCCTCCATAGTTTGGTTCTCCTCACAAGACAATGGATACGTGCGTCCCCTCGGTGGTACTGCTCCAGGACTTAGTTCTATACGACAATCGTATGGTCTCTGCTGAGGTAGGGCGCCAGCCTCTCCCTTACTGAAAACGTCGCTGAACTGCTGGTAGACATCAGGTAGTGAAGGGGAGGTGCACAAGACCTTAACAGGATGGGTAACGCACTTATCCATACAGAACTGAGACCAAGCAGCAATCTCACATTTCTGCCAATCAAATTGTGGGTTGTGCAACTGTAACCAAGGAAAGCCCAAGATCACGGCATGGTGAGGAGAATTAATCAATTGGAACTGTTGCTCTTCCTTGTGAAGAGCCCCAATAGTCATGGACAAGGGCATCATTTCAAAGGTAACTTGGGCAGGTTCCAAAGGTCTGCCATCAATTGCTTCAATAGCAAGAGGGGTTTCTCTCTGAATCCGTGGTACCCCATGCAATTCGGCAAAGGTATTGTCCATAAAATACCCAGCTGCACCATAGTCAACCAGGGCCAAAACCTCAACTGAGCGTTGTGCCCATGACAATACCACCTGTATGGTGGGTTTAAGTGTGCCCAACACTGGAGACGATTGGACACCACCTAGGGTCTGTCCCCCAAGGTACCCTAGGTGTGTTCGTTTCCCGGACGTACCGGACAAGATCTTAACATGTGACCATTTTTACCGCAGTACAAACATAATCCCTGTATCTTGCGATACCTCCTCTTTTCCTTGGTTAACTTAGTGAAACCCACCTGCATAGGTTCACCTGGTTCATGAATTGGTTCACTAGGTTTGGATGCCAAGGGAGGGTTGGGTGGGCAAAATATGCTACTGGACCCATTATTTTTTAACCGTACTCGTCGCTCTCTGGCGGTTAATCTTTCACGTATTCTGGAGTCAATTAGAATCACGTATTCGATATAATCATCTAGGTCAGTAGGTAAATCTTTTGCTGCGATCTCATCTTTAATCTGGTCACTCAATCCTTGAGCAAAAGCTGCCAACAGGGCCTCGTTATTCCATCCTACCTCTGCTGCCAAGGTGCGGAATTCAATGGCATAATCGCCAACCGTGCGCCTGCTGTTGTATCTCCATAAGACTTTTAGCAGCAGAGGTGGTTCTACCAGGAGGCTCGAAAACTCTCCAAAAGGATTGTACAAAATCACAGAAATTTTCAGTACAAGGTTTAGCGTTTTCCCACAGTGGGTTAGCCCAGGCCAATGCTCTACTGGTCAGTAGGGATATCATGAACCCAACCTTGCTGCGGTCACTAGGAAATGCGTGTGCCGTCAATTCCATAAATATTTCAAGTTGATTAATAAACCCTCTACATAGTTGAGGGTCAACGTCATATCTCAGCGGCAAGGGTGCAGAAGCCGTTAACCCTTTGACTGCGGTCCCTGGGGAACTAGACTCATTCTCTGGTGTCTGAATTGGCGAGACCACCGGGCTAGAACCGGACTTATCAGCAAGTACCGTGCGTTCAAGAATAGTTTGAATAGCAACCGCCAGCTGATCCAAACGTTGCTCATGCATATCCATCCTCCAATGGATATTTTGTGTGTTACCATCACTCTTATTGTCTGAGGTCATGGCCCTTTCGTAATGTCACGGTTTTTAAAGACTCTCAGACGTAAGGTTTGGTAAAAACGTAACTTTATTGAAAAGTTATGGCAATCCCCATAAGGAAACATACATAACAATACAACAATAATAGTCAATACAATAGGTTCTACTGGCCTTGCCTAAAATACCGGGCAAGGCAACCCAAGTGACAGCAGCAATAACAGGCTCTGCCGACCTTGCCTATACCGGGTAAGGCAACCGTGAGATGACATATACCGGTTCTACCGGCCTTACCAATACCGGGCAGGGCAGCCTGAACGAGTAGACCAGCTGTCAGATGACTATGACAGCAGAGAGGAATAGGAACAAAGGTCTTACTCAGCAGAAGTCTTTTGCCAGGGAAAATCGGACGACTGCATACGAGTGGACAGCGACCTAGCCTCAGTACTAGATAGATCAGGAGCAAACCAACGTCCGCATGTTGGGACCTACATTAAATATAGCCACCAGGTTAATGGAGTAAACCAGCATCCGCACGCTGGGACCAACAGAGCATCGCAACCAGGTTTAATGAAGAAAACCAGCGTCCACACGCTGGGACCAACAGTGTATATCACAACCAGGTTTAATGGAGTAAACCAGCGTCCGCACACTGGAACCAACAGTGTATATCTCAACCAGGTTTAATGGAGTAAACCAGCGTCCTCACTCTGGGACCAACAGTAAATGTCGCCACCAGGTTTTAATGGAGTAAACCAGCGTCCGCACGCTGGAACCAACAGTGTATATCGCAACCAGGTTTAATGGAGTAAACCAGCGTCCTCACGCTGGAACCAACAGTGTATATCGAAACCAGGTTTAATGGAGTAAACCAGCGTCCGCACGCTGGAACCAACAGTGTATAACGCAACCAGGTTTAATGGAGTAAACCAGCGTCCTCACGCTGGGACCAACAGTAAATGTTGCCACCAGGTTTAATGGAGTAAACCAGCGTCCGCACGCTGGAACCAACAGTGTATATCGCAACCAGGTTTAATGGAGTAAACCAGCGTCCACACGCTGGAACCAACAGTGTATATTGCAACCAGGTTAATGGAGTAAACCAGCGTCCTCCCGCTGGGAGCAACAATGATAAGCAGCAGCGAAAAGAACAATGTCTCCGGAGCGACGGGACTAGAGCAGGAGCCCTACACTCCAACGGGGAGTCCACCGGGGCGAGACTGATGCACTGACAGATGACCGGAACCGCCGGTGCAGAGCGAACCGGCTGGAGAAGCGGCAGGCAGGAGATGCAGGAACTCAGCAGATTAACCCGCTAGGTGCTGGAACACAGGAACACTGGAATACTGGAACGCAGGAACAGCAGGCCCAGAAGCCTGACATGCAGATCAGGCCAAGTGAAGTCAGAAACACCACGAAAGGGCAACCTGAAAGTGCTCAACCTGGGTTTTAAAAGGCTGTGTGAGGAGGGCTAATAGCAGACAGCCAATCAGGAATACTCAGCAAGTGACAGACACAGAACAGCACGAATCACGGGCACCGTGATACTGGCTCAACTCCTCGTAGGGGTCGTGTGTATCCATTGTCTGTGGAGGAGAATAAGGCTATGGAAGAGTATGTGTCCGATGCATTGGCCAGAGGCATTATTCGGAAATCCACATCCCTGCTGGTGCTGGATTTTATTTTGTTAAGAAGAAGGACGGGGAGTTGCGTCCCTCTATTGATTTCCGTAGCTTAAACAAATTGCTGATGAAAAACGTTTATCCCATCCCGTTGATCACTGAGCTGTTTGATCGAGTGAAGGGATCTAAGATCTTTACTAAGTTGGATCTAAGGGCGGCGTACAATTTGGTACGCATTAAAGAGGGACATGAGTGGAAGACAGAGTTCAATACTCGAAGTGGGCATTATGAGTATCTGGTGATGCCTTTTGGCTTGTGTAATGCTCCAGCTGTCTTCCAGGAACTGATTAATGATGTTCTGAGAGAGCTTCTGCAGAGTTGTGTGGTGGTATATCTGGACGATATCCTTATACATTCCCCGATTCTGGAGACACATCAAGCAGATGTTTCAAGGGTGTTAAGTCTGCTACGGGAGAATAAGCTCTTTTGCAAGTTGGAGAAATGCGCGTTTCACAAGGCGCAAGTGACGTTCTTGGGTTATATAATTTCTGCCGCTGGATTCGCCATGGATCCTTTGAAGTTGTTGGCAGTTCTTAATTGACCTCGTCCTATGGGCCTTAAGGCACTCCAGAGGTTCCTGGGATTCACCAATTATTATCGAAAATTTAGCAAAAATGTTTCCTCCATTGTCAAACCCCTTACGGAAATGACTTGCAAAGAGGCTAAAACCACTGAGTGGTCTCAAGAAGCTATCGATGCATTTGAGAACTTAAAGAAGGCTTTTGCACTGCCCCAATTTTAGGTTCATTTTGACCCCTCCTTACCGTTTACACTGGAGGTGGATGCCTCAGAGATAGGCGTGGGCGCCTTGTTGTCACAGCGCTCTGCTCCAGGAGAAGCTCTTCGCCCATGTGGGTATTTCTCGAGGAAGGTGTCTAAAGCAGAGAGACTGTACCAGATTGGTGACAGAGAGTTATTGGCAATTGTGTTGGCCTTAAAGGAGTGGAGACATCTGTTGGAAGGTATGAAAACTCCCATTTTGATTTTGACAGATCATAAAAATTTGATTTATCTGTCTGAAGCTAAGCACTTATCCACAAGACAGGCTCGATGGGCACTATTCCTGTCTCGTTTTAACTTTGTGGTTTCGTACCTTCCTGATGCATTATCTCGCCAGTTTTGCTCTCCCTTGAGGGAGGAGGATCCTCCCTCTACGGTCATTCCTGCTGACCGTATTTTGGCTACGATCCGTACTTGCATTATTTCTCCTTTGGGTGAGGAGATTTTGGCTGCTCAGGCTGCCGCCCCAGTTGAGAGACCTGAGGGTCGTTGCTTTGTGCCAGCGCAATTTCATATTCAGTTGCTTGAGACTTATCATGCCTCAAAAATTGCTGGGCATATTGGTCGAGACCAGTTGATTTGGTCTTTGTCACAAGTTTTCTGGTGGCCAAGTTTAAGGGCCGATTGTGCTGCTTTTACTGCGGCTTGCACCACGTGTGCTCAAAACAAATCTCCCAGACAGCTGCCTGTGGGTCTACTTCAACCAGTGGCCAATGGGGAACGCCCCTGGTCACATTTATCAATTGATTTCATGGTTGAACTTCCACGCTGCATGGGATGTACAGAGATTTTGATGGTAGTGGACAAGTTTTCGAAGATGGCTCATTTTGTGCCACTTAAGGGATTACCTTCCGCCAGGGAATTGGCGGTGATCTTTGCCAGAGGAGCCTTCCATTTACATGGTATCCCGAAGGTTATTGTGTCTGATAGAGGAAGTCAGTTTATGGCTCGGTTTTGGAGACAGTTTTGTGCTCAAATGGTTATTCAATTGGCGTTCTCCTCCGCCTATCACCCGCCATCTAATGGAGCGGCAGAGCGAGCCAATCAAGCCTTAGAGCAGTTCCTCCGATACTACATTTCTGACCATCATGACAATTGGGCCGAGTTGTTGCCATGGGCAGAGTTTGCTCGAAACTGTGCGGTAAACTCCTCAACTAGGAGTTCCCCATTTTTGATTAATTATGGGTTCCAACCCTCAGTGTTGCCTGAGAATTTTCAAGTGCAATCCATGCCGGCTCTGTATTTGCATTTACGAGCCCTCCGGTCTTCCTGGGTAAAGGTGCAGCAAACCTTACGTGGGTCCAAGTTGCGGCAAAAACAGCAGGTGGATCGTAGAAGGTTGCCGGCTCCCCACTTTCAAGTAGGAGACAGAGTGTGGCTGTCTTCTCGTAATCTGCACCTGAAAGTTACATGTGGCAAGTTGGCTCCTAGATTCATTGGGCCGTTCCATGTATTACGTAAGATTAATCCAGTTGCTTACGCTTTGGAGTTGCCAGCCAGTATGCGAATTCACAATGTGTTCCATGTGTCTCTGCTTAAGCCCTTGGTCTGCAACCGGTACACGACTGTTCCTGTTCAGCCTGCTCCTGTGAGAGTTGCAGCTCACAAGGAATTTGAAGTACAAAACATTATGAACTCCCGGTTGGTTCGAGGGCGCTTACAGTATTTGATCCATTGGAAGGGATATGGTCCAGAGGAGCGTTCCTGGATTTCAGCTGATGATGTTCACGCTCCTGTTTTGGTACGCAGATTCCATGTGAAGTTCCCTGACAAACCCCGGCTGGTTCCACGGAGGAGGGGCCTTTGAGGTGGAGGTACTGTTACAGTTTCAGTTTACCTTGTTTCCAGCAGCATGTACAGGCGCGAGGCTTCTGCATGCAGCAGGCCTCTGTTTTATCTGTTTGTTTCCTGTAGTCTCCTCCTACCTACTTCCTACTTCCTCCCTCTGAGCTGCTCCTCCTACTTCCTGTGGAGGGGTTTAAAAGGCAGACTGAGTCCTGACTCAGATGCCCTTGCATTGTTATTCGGTGAAATACTTGAGCTCTGTGTGTGACCTGGCTATTTATGAGAACCCGCACTGTGTATGACCCGACTAAGTAAGAGAACCCTTTCTGTGTATGACCCAGATAAGTACGAGAACCCTCTCTGTGTATTACCCAGCTAAGTACAAGAACCCTCTCTGTGTATGACCCAGTGATCACAAGTATCCCTTACTGTGATCAATTTGTGCTATTGGCTTAAGACAGACCACTGTTGTGGACAGGGTCTGATTGGTGACTGCAGGTGTGAGTCACAGGGTCTCGATATAGTGACTGCAGGCAGAGTCACAGGGTCTGGTGTAGTGACTGCAGGCATGAGTCACAGGGTCTCGTGTGGTGGCTGCAGGCGTGAGCCACAGGATCTTTATATGTGACTGCAGGAGTGAGTCACAGGGGTCTGATATAGTGACTGCAGGCAGAGTCACAGGGTCTCTTAGCAGTGACTGCAGGCGTGGGTCACCGGGTTGCTGCAAAGGTGTGGTGTTGTTGGTTTGACTGATTGCAGACGTGGGTCAGTTCTCCAGTCCAGCAGTCCTTGTGTTCCTGTTCGTCGGATCAAGATTGCTGAGCCAGTGTTCACAGTGGTCGCCTGTTCCAGTGTTCCAGTCGACGGATCAAGAGTTGGTGTTCCTGTATCCTGCTGAGACTAACAGGGGCTTCGGCCCAGTCTCTCGCATTGTGGTCTAGTGAGAGGCCTACTATTTCTGGTAGTAGTATCGCCAGCTAGTAACCCTTTCCTTGTTGTACCACTTATTTATCACTGTGATTTATTCTAATAAATATTTTGCATTATATTACCGTACTGAGTTCTGAGCATTCCTGGGTGCCCGTGACATAGGTATTGAAGAAGAGCTGAAAGAACTTAATATAATGGATACAACATTTTTAGGTAATCAAAAAAGTACCCCTACATTTCCTGTTCATCACTCCATCTCTAGTATTGTTCCGGATGAATGGAAGAAGACGGATAAGAGATCTATCATAACCAAAAGATTCTCAAGAATGTATCCATTTCAGGATGAGGATGTTAAGCTATGGTCTGCCCCTCCAAAGGTGGATGTGGCAGTGTCTTGTTTGGCAAAATACACAGATTTATCAGCTCTCAAGCATCCAATGGAAAGAAGGATGGAAGCTGTTTTGAAGAAGCAATACTCCCTAATCGGAAACAACATTAAAGAAGCCACTACTGTTGCATTTCCAGAACTATGAGGATTTGGTTAAGTGCTAGAAGAAAAAATTGACTCATCGGTCTCAAGATCAAAGCTGCTAAAAGAGGTCGCTATCATTAAGGAAGCAGTTTTCTGTGCGATGCGTCTTTGGACTCGGTCGGATTAGCAGCTAAGGCCTCTGCATTATCTATATCCTCAAGACTGGCTCTCTGGCTTAAATCTTGGGGAGCAGATGTACCTTCTAAAAATAAATTAATTTCTCTACCCTTTAAAGGAGAGATGTTTGGCGATCACCTGGAGGACATCATCAAAAAAATTACAGGTGGACGTAGTGCCTTTCTACCGCAAGGAAGAAAAAGAAGATCATCTCCAGTTCGCTCCTCTCGATACAGAACCAGGAACTATTCCTTTCATGGCCAAGGGAGATACCAGAACAGGCAAAGCGAGAATAAAAGACAACAGTCAGGCCAGAGTACTAGAGGTTCTTTTAGAAGGGATTTCCCCAAAAGAACAACTTTCAAGAAAGAATTCTGAAGATCAGCGGGTCCTGTCTGTGAAGGAGGTAGGAGGTCACCTGCAGAACTTTGTAAATGTCTAGAAGACAGAAGACAGGTGGGTTTACAATATCCTACAGACAGGATATCCACCGGACTTCAAAAAGACTCCCATAAAATAGGAATTCAAGGCTTCAAGAACACCAAGAAATTCCCAAATGGTCAGGCTTTTCAAGATGGAAACCCAACTCCTTGTCAAGAAAAGAGTAGTGGAACAGAAATATAGTGGGATCTATTCCATTTTATTTGCGGTTCCAAAATCATCAGGGGCATGCAGGCTAATCCTAGACTTAAAAGCCCTCAACAGACATATGATCCAGAAGCACTTCAAGATGGAGTCAGTGAACTCAGTCATAAGAGCAATCTGCCCAAACAACTTCTTGACCAAGATAGATCTCCAGGACGCTTATCACCACATTCCAGTGAGAAAAGGGGATCAAAAATACCTCAGATTCGCCATAGAAGGGAGTCACTTTCAGTTCAGATGCCTTCTTTTCAGGCTATCCACTGCTCCAAGAACATTCACAAAGGTGCTAGCCACAGCACTGGAACCCAAAAGAAGGGAACGGATTCAGATAATTCCGTATCTGGAAGAACTCCTCATTGTGTCAGAATCCAAAGAAGCAGCAAATCAACACACAAGGAGAGTAGTAGAACACCTGTCATACCTAGGATGGCTAAAAAATGTAGAGAAGAGCCAGTTCCTCCCAACACAGAACCTGGTATTCCAAGGAATAAGAATAGACACAAAGAATGCAATAGCAACTCTATCGGAGGAAAGAGTGATCAATGTTATCAAGAAGATTCAAGAGTTCAAGAGAAAAGAGAGGCAAACAGCCCAAGCAATCATGGAAGTTCTAGGATTAATGACTTCAGTAATCCAGATAGTTCCATGGTCAAGATATCACTCAAGAGCTCTACAAGTATATTTCCTCGAACATTGGGCCCATCAAAGGGATCCCCACCAGGTGATTCCGGTACCCCCAAGAATCAGAACAACCCTTGTCTGGTGGACGAAGAGAATAAATCTAACAAAAGGAACACCATTAAGGGACCATTACTGGAAATAATTTACACAGACGCAAGTACGTCAGGATGGGGAGGAACATGAAACTCCAGAATAATACAGGGAGCATGGAAACCAGAAGAAAAGGATCTACACACAAACATTCTGGAATTAAGAGCAGTAAAATACACCTTGCTCCATTTTCAAGATCTACTAAAAGCCACAGTAGTACACATAAGGTCAGACAACATGACCACTGTCCAGTACATAAGAAATCAGGGAGGAACAAGGAGTCTATCTCTAATCAGGGAAATAGGCCCAATATTTCAATGGGCAGAAACAAATTTAAAGGCCCTATCAGTCTTGCACGTTGCAGGCATTCAGAACACGCAGGCAGACTTCTTAAAGGGATAGTATTACTTCAAATTTACTATCCCTCATATTGTAGCCCTTAATAAACTGAGTTAAATGACACCAGCGGCATCTCTCAGACCTTTATGGTATAAGAGATAGCCGCTTTCAAAGTTTCCTCTCCCCTGCTGTCAGCGTTCTGCTGCCAGCAGGGGAATCCGGTCCCGGGACAGGCGGAGGCTCTTCAGCAGAGCCGATATCTCGTTATGGAAGGAAAAATGATTCATTGAAACAGTCTTCTACGTGTGCTTGGTTACCAAGCAGACGTAGAAGACTGTTTCAATTAATAATTTTTCCTTCCATAATGAGATATCGGCTCTGCTGAAGAGCCTCCTCTTGATTCAGAGACCAGATTCTCCTGCTGGCAGCAGAACGCTGACAGCAGGGCAGAGGAAACTTTGAAAGCGGCTATCTCTTAAACCATAAAGGTTTGAGAGATGCCGCTGGTGTCATTTAACTCAGTTTATTAAGGGCTACAATATGAGGGATAGTCATTTTGAAGTAATACTATCCCTTTAAGCAGGGTAAAGATACACCCGGGAGAATGGTCACTAAATCAGGAAGTATATCTTCAAATAGTCCACAAATTGGGAAATCCAGTCATAGACCTAATGGCAACAAAGACAACTCCAAATGCAAGAAGTATCTCTCCAGATGGAAAGAGAACCAAGCAGCAGCTCAGGATGCCGTAAAATACCCCTGGACATTCTCCTTAGCCTATGTGTTCCCTCCCATCCTGTTACTCAGGGAAGTAATCAGAAAGGTCAAAATGGACAGAGCAGAGGTCATCTTGATAACCCCAGACTGGCCGAGAAGATCATGGTATTCGGAGATGGTGAGGCTATCATGCCATAAGCCATGGACTCTCCCAAAGAGGAAGTATCTTCTGCATCAGGGCCCGGTATTTCATCAGAATCCGGATTTTTTCCACCTAACAGCCTGGAGGTTGAGCGGTAACATTGAAGATCCAAAGGCTGTTCAGACAAAGTAATCAAAGCCATTATCTCAAGCAGGAAGGCCTCTACCAACAGAATTTATGATCGAATCTGGAAAGCTTTCAGATGTTGGTGTATTAAAAACAAAATTACCAAACAAAATATTTCCACCTCTACAGTCCTTGAATTCCTACAAAACGGATTTGACTTAGGTCTTAGTCCAGCATCACTGAAAGTACAAATATCAGCCCTCTCGGCAGTGTTTGTAAAGCACTGGGCAGAAAAGGACTTGGTTAGAAGATTTATTGGAGCAGTGGAAAAGGCTCGCCCTAGAATTAGGGAAATTATACCATCATGGGATTTGAATATTGTGTTAAACCAACTGATAGATTCCCATATGTTTGAACCAATTCATCAGATACCTATCAAACATTTAACCTGGAATACTGTTTTCCTTACAGCTATCACCTCTGGTTAGCAAACTTCAGGCCCTGTCTTGTCAAAGCCCATACTTAACCTTCCATCAAGATAAAGTGGTTTTCAAGATGAAACCCAGTTTCAGAGGTAAGGTGGTATCAGATTTCCACCCAAACCAGGAAATTATTCTTCATTCTTTTTGTAATAATCCTTCAGAAGATAAAGAAGAGAGGCTTCATTCTCTAGATTTAGTGAAATGTATATCCACTTACCTAGATAGGACTAAGGACTTTAGATCCTCAGATTCCCTTTTTGTTCACTTCCAGGGGAAAAGGAAAGGGACATCTGCCTCTAAACCATCTATATCTAGATGGATTAGGCAATGTATTATGGCCGCAGAGAAAGAGAGTAACTTAGTTCCTCCCCTTAAGGTGAAAGCTCATTCTACTAGAGCAGTATCTACCTCCTGGGCACAGAAGGCAAGTGCCTCTCCAGCAGAGATCTGCAAATCGGACACCTGGACATCGGTATCTACCTTTATCAGACACTATAAGTTAGATGTGAGCTGCTCAGCAGATGCCAAATTCGGACGTCAAGTGCTGCAAGCAGTGATCCCTACTTGATCCGGGTAGGAAGTATCTTTATTTACCTTTAAATTACCTGTTCATATGTACATGTTTAGATGATATAGTAGACTCTGCAGAATGCTTATTAAATTATTACAATAAAAATTGCCCTCCCATCTTGAAGCTTTTGTTATTTCCCATTGTTTACATAATGCTGGGGATTACACAGAAGAAAGGATAAAATTTACTTACCAATATTTCCTTTTCTTCTGTATATCTCCACAGCACACCCACCCCTTGCTTAACTATCTTATCTTCTCCTTTTATGTCACCTAGCTTGGCTAATAAGATAACTGAGGCGGAACGGGTAGAGTAAACTTATATAAAAATTCTTCAGTCCTACCAGCTGTAGGCGGAGGATAAAGTCCGTTGTTTGCATAGTGCTGTGGAGATACAAAGAAGAAAAGGAAATATCGGTAAGTAAATTTCACCCTTTTTTGTCCATGTCTGAAAGACATGCACAAGAGTGGATATATGGGTGTTGCAGAATCTAAAAGCTGGGTATCAATTGAACATAGATCTGATTCCTCAGAGAAAGTTTTCCTGGGAGTTTTCTAGTGACTATAGATTTGAAGGATTCCTACTACGATATACCTGTGATAAGATCACACAGAAGTTTCCTCAGGTTCTCAATAGAGAACCAGCACTGGCAATACAGAACACTTCCTTTTGGGCTCTCCTTGGCACAAAGAATATTCACCAAGACCCTGGAGGTAGCCTTACAGAACCTAAGGATGGAAGGAATATCCATTATTCCTTACCTAGATTATTTGTTTATGGTGTCAGAATCCAGCTTTCAAGCAGAGAAGGACATATGCAAAACAGTCTCTTTCCTGCAGAACCTGGGATGGATCATAAATCCAGAGAAAATAATACATCACAAATAATACAGGTCTCTCTGAAGGTGAAAAGGGATGTAGAGAAGTGGCTCAACCCGAAGATTCTCTCAAGTGTAAAATCTCTATAGGTCTTCCTTGGGAGACTGTAACCACAGATGCTAGTCTGTATGGTTGGAGATGGTGTTGGAGCAAGAAGCTAGGGCAGAGGTAATGGTCAATATTAGAAAGAAAATTGCATATAAACCTACTGGAGCTCAGAGCAATAGATCACTCTCTAAGAAGTCCCCAGGGTATACCTCAGAGGGAAAAGGGTACAGATTCACACAGACAACACAGTAGCTGCAAAGTACATAAAAAATCCGGGAGGAACAAGAAGCGAGACCCTCAGCAGGAAAACTCAAAAACTCTTCAGGTGGGCAGAAAAAAACATGAAGAAAATCTCAGCGGTCTTTATCCCAGGAAAACAAAACCTCCAAGCAGACTTTCTCAGCCTGAACAAGGTGGATCAGGAAGAATGGTCTCTTAATTGGGAGGTATTTCATATGATCTGCAAGAAATGGGGAAATCCTTCAATAGATATGATGGAATCAGGCAGCAACAGGAAGTGCCAGAACTTCTTCTCCAGGTTCCATCATCCAAAAGCAATAGGGGAAGATGCCATGAGATACAAATGGAACATCAGTCTGGTTTACCTGTTTCCCCCCATCTCCATAATCCCAGTAGTATTAAGGAAAATAAAGAAGGACAGAGTGAATGCCATTCTAATCATACCCAATTGGCCAAGAAGAACTTGGTTTTCAGATCTGGCGAGACTCTTGATAGAAGCCCCTTGGATTCTGCCATCCAGGGAAGATCTTCTGTGTCAGGGGCCAATACTACACCCAAATCCATCATCCTGGAACCTGAGGGCCTGGAGGGTGAGAGGTTGTCATTGAGAGACAAAAGCCTCTCAGATCTGATTATTCACACTATATTTTCTGGAAGAAAGTCTTCAACCTAAAAAATATACTGTAGAGTATAGAGAACCGTTATAAATTGGTGTCTGAAGAATAATGTCATCATTCGGCCAGGTTCCTCTACCAAGGTTCTTTATTTCCTACAAGCAGGATTTGAAATGGGACTAAGTCTGGCTTCTTCAAGAGTACAGGTATCTGCTCTTTCAGGAATCTTGCTGCAACAAGTTGAGGAACAAACACTAGTTAAAAGATATTTAGCTTTTGTTGCAAAAAGCTAGATCAAGAGTTAAGAAAGTAGATCCTCCCTGTGACCTGAACCTAGTTATACAACAACTAGCAGGTTCTAGCATATCTGAACCTCTGGCAGAGATCTCTTTGAAAAATCTCCCTTTTATTTTTCTAACAGCAATTACATCAGCCAGACAAATCTGTGAACTTCATGCATTATTTTCTATCTCTCTTTAGATGGTAATCCACCAAGATACGGTCGTTTTTAGAATTAAGCTAGACTTCAGTTCTAAGGTTGTCACATTCTTTCAGTTAAATCAAGAGATTGTGCTTCCATCGTTTTGCTCCAATCAATCATCAAATGAAGAGCATCTGTTTCACAATCTAGATGTAGTAAGATGTATTTCAACATACCTGCATAGAAGTATTTTAGAAAATCGGATTCACTCTTCCTGTGTTTCCAAGGTTAAAAAAAAGGTCTAACCCCTTCCAAGCCCTCTTTTGCTAGATGGATAACAGAATGCATAAAGATGTCATATCTAAAAGCAGGCTCAGATCATCCAAAGCTGCTTAAAGCCCACTACTAGAGCAATCTCCACTTCCTGGGGATCAAGAGCTTCTGCTTCTACAGAAGAAATTTGTTGGGCAGCTACATGGTCATCTATATAGACTTTTGCCAAGCACTACCATTTGGACATCTTGGCATCTGCAGGGGCAAAATTTGGAAGGAAGGTCCTACAGGCGGTAAAAAAGCCATAATTGGTAAGCGGGTCTGTGATCCACAATTTTTGCCTGTGTGGGTCTATTCATCTAGAGTTGGTGTGCATGATCTAGGGAAGCTGGGTACCTATGTTTCTTCTTCCCACCTTAACTAGCATTGCTCGGGCATCTCTCACACCTATGGCCGTGGATGGGAACACAGAAGAAAGGGTGAAATTTCTTACCGATATTTTCAATTCTTCTGTGTTCCCCCAGCAGTGCTCCTTACCCATAACCTGTTTTGCTCTATTTTTTAGCTTTGTCAAGAGAAGACTACCAGAAGGAGAGGGAGAGCATCCTTTTAAACTCCTTGATTGGTCCTGCATCAGCTAAGGGGAGGAGATTATACACACCTATGGCAGTGGGGGGAACACAGAAGAAAAGGAAAGCACTGTAAATAATTTCACCCTATGGCTTCACTACATAGATGATGTAGTGATGACAACAACTAATATCTTAAGAGTAACAAGTGAGATAAATAAAGATGAACTGTCATTCATTGACATAAAATTGGTGAGAAACAAAAATAATGAGATTAATACAAAAGTACTTTGTAAGTCAACAGCAACCAATAGTTTATTGGCTGTGTAAAGTTATTATTCGGCACCTCTTATTAAAGGTATACCCATAGGATAATACTTATGAATAAGACACTTATGCACAACATGTAAAGATTTTAAATTGGAGTAAAAAAATTACAAAAGCAATTTCTGGACAGAGGTTATAGTAACAAATTGTTAAAAAGGGCATATAAAAAAGCCCTTAATAGTGATTTAACTGACTTGTTGCATAAACCTAAGAATAACAATAATAATACAAAAGAAATTAGGTTAATTGGTACATATAATCAACAACATAATGTAATTAGTTTGATCTTTGAGAAACATTGGTCTGCTCTGTTGCTTGACAGTGATTTAGCAGACGTATTACTTAATACTGAAGGATTACATATTGATAAACAAGAAATATTAAAGATTATGTGGTATATAGCCATTTCCAAAGTACATCCCAGCCAATGGCTGTGAGGGAATTTGAATAGGGACTGCCCATATATAAAGGCAGTCTCTGTTCAAATTCCCTCAGTGCGTAACGGGCATCAGCCCATGAGGGATGGAAGGGGAGATCTGTGGCACACATCACTGTCTCCACTGCCGCCTCTCTATCTGCACACAGCAGCGGAGACAGATAATGGACTTTAGTCAGAAAAACTAGGTCTTAAATTTAAGCGCTAAAGTGATTCCCTTATCTTATCTTAACAGCTAACTCATTCTATTGAATTGTAACTTAAAGGGATAGTAATACTTTGTTTTATCTTTATTTTATTTTGTAGGCATTAAAAAAACATGAAGAACGATATAAGTCTTATCTCTCAAACCATAAAGATATTCACAAGCAAAGTTTCCCCTCCTGCCCCTTTTACCTAGTGTAAGCCATCTCTTTTCAGATGTGGGCCAAAACGCCTCTGACTTTATCGCCTGGCAAGGGATTTTTTTTTTTGCTGGCAATTTTTCATAGCACTGTGAATTGAATAGCTTACAGTGCTTGGAAAAATGCCAACTGAGGTTTTTTGGCCTAATGGGGACAATTGAATCAGGCCCTGTCTCGGCAATTCATCAGTCTGTAATAATGTTAATTCTAAAGGCTGTTTTTTTAGTGGTTGCAGATTGCTCCACATCTGTTCAGTGTGCCGCATGGCTCACTCCAAAATAATCCGTCCTCTTAATACTCCTAGCAATAAAAGATTCAGTGACATTTACCTTCCTGTCTTGCAGTCATTACTTATCTGTTATCCTGACCAACTATTCACTCAATTTATAATTTCAGGTATCAATGAAAGTTTCCACACTGGCATCATAGCATGTCCAGCCTTCTCCCTTTCCTGTCCCAATCTAGCATCAGCGCTTGCAGAACCAAACACAGTCACCCAACTTTTCACCCAAAAATATGAGAGGTTATCTCCTTGGTATCACAGTGCCCGTGATTGCCTGTGACTGACATTTGCCCTGGAGCGACATTGTTTACATGCTACTGTTGCTCTTGCTGAGTCGCTATTCTTATAGGGCGCTACGCTGATGAGGTCATTGCTCCACCTACCCATCAGGGTTTTTAAACCTCTCTCTGTGTCACTCCTATTGCCCTTTCATGGTGTACCTGAGCTTAGTTCTGTGTGGTGCTTACCGTTCCTGTGCATTACCTAGCTCGTCTGACTACCCGTTCCGGTTCTGACTTCTGGCTCGTCTGACTACCCGTTCTGGTTCTGACTCCTGGCTCATCTGACTACACGTTCCGGTCCTGACCTCTGGCTTCACTGACTACCTGTTCCGGTTACGACCATTGGAGACGTCTGACTACCCGATCCGGTGTGACCCTTGGATGTCTCCTGGTTTACCCTTACTTTGCGCTCCGTTACCTTCCCATTGTATGGGTTAGTTGTTGTTCTGCCTGTGCCCTCTGCTTTACGTTTGCTTCCGTTAGAAGCTGCTCATGTCGGTCACTCCATGTGTCTGACCTCCCGTGGCTGTGCCAGTCCATGTTGCCTAGCCTATCTCCATCGGCTACCGTATTGTGTATCCCCTGTGGGGATACTGGTCTGCTCCGTTTATTTGCCGACTCAGTGCTTGGGAGTGCTCTGCACTGCCCTCACACTTACTGTGTGAGGAAAGTGCCTACACTGTTGCTCTCTGGTCTCGTGAAGGTGTGCCATCCTATCAGGGTACAGAGTGCTCTGCACTCTACCCACCTAACTGTGTAGTCAAGGGCCATTCCGCTGTTATCCACCTGTCCTGTGAAGGGTGAGGAAAGTGCCTACACTGTTCCTCTCTGGTCTTGTGAAGGTGTGCCACTGTCGACTGCCATTTACTTCAGTCTCTTACAACTGTGTAATTTATTTGCCTGTTGCCTTACATCCTGCCTTTTTCATTATTTAATAAACTTTTACTTTAAGTTCAGTTGTACTTGTCAGTGTGTTTCCTAGTCACTCCGTGACAGTACGAAAGTGCCATGAACACTGACAGTACTGACACCAGTAGTGGGCAGTCGCTGAGTATTATGTCCAGGATGGACATGCAGGAACAACGACTTGATCAGTTGTCAGTAGTGTTCCAAACATTGCTTGACCGCACCGTGCATTTGGATAAAGCTGGGCAACCACTGATGGCCTCCTCAGTATCGGCATCAGTGACAACCACTCAGGTGGAAAATATGTGCTTCAAAGGCTTGTCTGGGTCCGCTCCTCTGCCCCTAAGATACGATGGGGATCCCACATTATGCCGTGGTTTCATTAATCAGCTCGGAATTTTTTTGGAACTGGTTCCACGCGCTTTCCAATCCGAGAGAAGTAAAGTGGGTTTTATGATTTCTCTGTTGACCAGCAAAGCCCTGGCTTGGGCCAATCCGTTATGTGAGACGGCGAAACCTATCACCTCAGATTTCTCCCAATTCATTGAGGCATTCTGAAGGGTCTTTGATGTTCCTGGTAGGCACATCTCTACCGCAAAAAAACTAATGACAATTCAGCAGGGCACCCGTATGGTAGCTGAGTATGCTATTGAATTTCGCACATTTGCGGCAGAGGTCAGGTGGAATAATGAGGCTCTGGTGGCAGCCTTCTCGCAGGGACTAAACAATATAATCAAAGACGAGATTGCTGCTCGTGATTTACCAAGTGACTTGGACCAACTAATCTCTTTTGTCATCCTAATTGACACCCATATAAGAGAAAGGTCCACATTTAAGAATAATAGGCCAAGACATGAGTTGCGCCCAATACCTAACAGGGAGCTCCCACCTATACCTCCCTCACCTCCCTTGCCGCCCAGTTCAGAGGCCAGTAGGGCTGAACCCATGCAGGTTGACTTTACACGATTATCTAGGGAGCAACGGTCATTCCGCCGTAGAGAAGGCCTGTGTCTGTTTTGTGAGAAGGCTGGGCATATGCTACGAGGTTGTCCGGTGCTTCCGGGAAACGCACGCACCTAAGTTCTCTAAGGGGACAGATCCTAGGTGGAGTCAGTTGGTCCCCAGAGCTTGATGCGAACAAACCCATCATTCAGGTGACAATTTCCTGGGTCGATTCCTCTGTGTCCACGCCAGTCTTGATCGATTCTGGTGCAGTTGGTTATTTTATTGATGGTGATTTTGTGAACAAACACAATATTTCAGTGACACCTAGTGAGTCTCCTTTGGTGGTAGAGGCCATTGATGGTCATCCTCTTGAGCCCTCCCATGTCACACATGAGACCTGTCCACTGACACTAAGAGTAGGAGCTCTCCATGTGGAGACTCTACAGTTTCAGGTGATCCAGTCTCAACACTACACTGTCATTTTGGGGTTCCCATGGCTGCATAAACATAATCCCAGAATGGATTTGGAGAAGTGTGACATATTATCATGGTCGGAATATTGTAATGGGACTTGTCTGCAGCATCCGATTAAAATTTTGTGTACCTCCCCCTCGTTGCCCTCAGAGCACCAGTCTTTCAGTGAGGTCTTTTGCAAGGGGGAGGCTAGCACATTACCAGAGCATAGGCCGTATGATTGTGCTATTAATCTAACACCAGGTTCAATACCTCCCAAAGGCCGCACATATCCTCTATCAGTAGAGGAGAACAAGGCTATGGAGGAATACATTTCAGATGCATTATCCAGAGGCATTATAAGGAAATTTTCCTCGCCCGCGGGGGCTGGATTTTTTTTGTAAAGAAAATGAATGGGGAGCTCAGGCCCTGTATCGATTATAGAGGGCTAAACAAACTAATGGTAAAGAATGCTTACCCCATCCTTCTGATTATGGAATTGTTTGACAAGTTGAAGGGCTCCTCCGTATTCATGAAACTAGATTTACGTGCAGCATACAACTTGATCAGAATCAAGGAGGGCGATGAGTGGAAGACCGCTTTTAATACTCGTAGTGGCCACTACGAATATCTGGTTATGCCCTTTGGGCTGTGCAATGCGCCAGCTATCTTCCAGGAGTTCATTAACGATGTTTTACGAAGCTTGCTACAGTCCTCTGTAGTAGTATATCTGGACGATATTTTGATACACTTTCCTGATATTGAGACACATAAGGGTGCTAACCCATCAGTATGGTCCTCCGAGGCCAACAACGCCTTTGAGGGTTTGAAGTCTGCCTTCTCGACGGCTCCTATATTGGTGCATACGAAAACAGCGCTGCCCTTTACCCTTGAGGTAAATGCCTCCGAGACAGGGGTAGGGGCAGTTTTATCACAGAGAACGGAACCTGGTAAACCCCTGAGGCCGTGCAGGTTCTTTTCCAAAAAGTTGACTAAGGCTCAAAGCCTATATGACATAGGGGACCGTGAGTTGCTGGCCATGATCCTTGCCCTCCGGGAGTGGCGTCACCTCCTGGAGGGGACTAGGGCACCTGTATTAATTTTAACGGATCATAAGAACCTAACATATCTATCAGAGGCCAACAGACTATCCCCTAGAGAGGCCAGATGGGCATTATTCCTGTCTAAATTTAACTTTGTAGTTTCGTACCTCACCAGTTCCAAAAACACCCGAGCTGACTCCTTGTCTAGACAGTTTGATCCTGAGTGTGATCAGGACAGTGAACCTGCTCCAGTTATCCCTCCTGATCACATTTTGGCGACTATCCGTACGAGCATTACCTCTCCTCTGGATGAGGAGATCCTGGCGTCACAAGGCATTGCCCCTGTTGAGAAACCCAGTGGGAAATGTTTCATAGCTGACAATCTCCGCACTAAGCTACTTGAGACCTATCATTCATCCAAAGCACCCGGGCATATTGGTTGAGACCAATTAATTTGGTCAATCTCACAGCTATTTTGGTGGCCTAGCCTAAGAGCAGATTGTGCAGCCTTTGTGGAGGCTTGTTCCATATGCGCCCGTGCCAAGACTCCTAGGCATCTACCTCTAGGACTAATCCAGAGTGTTCCTAATGGGGAACGCCCATGGTCACACATCTCTTTGGATTTTATGGTAGAGTTGCCTAGATCCAAGGGCTGCACAGTCATACTAATGATTGTTGACATATTTTCTAAAATGGCACATTTTGTTCCACTTCCCAGTCTACCTTCCGCTAAAGAATTGGCCGTGGTATTTGTTAAAGAGGTATTCAGGCTCCACGGAGTACCTCGAATTGTGGTCTCTGATCGTGGGAGTCAGTTCGTATCAAGGTTCTGGAAGGCCTTTTGTGACCAGATGTGTATCAAACTGCTATTTTCCTCCGCCTATCACCCCCAGACCAGTGGTGCTGCAGAGAGGGCTAACCAGGGACTGGAGCAATTTCTGCGCTCTTTCGCTTCTGACCATCATAATAATTGGGTTGATCTGTTGCCGTGGGCAGAGTGTGCCAGGAATTGTGCCATAAACGCTTCGTCCGGGAGCTCCTTTCTTGATCAATTATGGGTTCCAACCCTCTTTGCTCTCGGATACATTTCGGGCACAGGACATTCCAGCTCTGGATGAGCATATGGAGCAGCTCCGCTCCACATGGGCACAGGTTCAGGAGAATTTGCAAAGGTCCTCACAGCGATATCAGAGAAATGCAGATCACAGGAGGCGTCCTGCTCCGGTCTTTCAGGTGGGGGAGAGAGTCTGGTTAGCCACCAAGAACCTGCACCTCCAAGTGCCATGTCACAAAATGGCTCCACGATTCATAGGACCCTTCCGGGTACTCCGTAGAATTAAAGTGCCCTGTATTTAGCATATGTAATAACTTAGTAAATCTAAGTGAAAATAAGTGAGAATTTCGTTCCACAAATTGGCCAATCCGTGTGTAAGCTTACCACCAAAGCCAAGGTATCTTACTTTGCGGTAAGTCCTACTCTAATACACCTATAAAGACCCTATCTGTTTGGTATCATCCATTCCTCTCATGACTTGTGGGGAAGGATATAAATGGAACATAGTTTTCAATGCAGGCCCTTATAGGCCATGTATCAGGTAAGTCCTCCCTCTACACCTAATTTGGTTTCTGTTGTCTTGTTGTATGTCTGTTGTTTTTAATTGCACTACACTGGGACCCACAAGAAATAAAAAACATCAAAAAGATATTTAAAGGGTCCCCATTGACGCGTTTATTATAACATCTTTCTTCAGAGAATGTCTGTTTTTAATTTTAATTCAGATAGGGTCTTTATAGGTGTATTAGAGTAGGACTTACCGCAAAGTGAGATACCTTGGCGTTGGAGGTAAGCTTACACACGGATTGGCCAGTTTGTGGAACGAAATTCTCACTTATTTTCACTTACATTTACTAAGAGTTATTACATATGCTAAATACAGGGCACTTATGTTCACAGTATATAGAGGAGCGCAGGACTAATGTTAGGGGACTGGAGAACCCTCTCATTCCTTGCTGCTATCTATATTTCTAACTTTATTCTTATATTAAATTATAATATGATATGGATATTTTATGGAGAGTAAGCTCTGTGAGCTTTCTTCTCTTTTCTGCTTTTGTTTCACACATATCTCCTTTAGCTCAACTAAGCAGATTCTCATTTTATCCAATTTATTCACAAAGATATAAAAACACAGGATTACTTTATATCATTTCACTATTCTCTTTTCTTTCTCACTTGGCCTTTAAGAACAAGGCTTTTTGGCCTGTTCCAGTATGCTATCCCCCTTGCCTGTTTGGTATCATCCATTCCTCACATGACTTGTGGGGAAGGATATAAATGGAACATAGTTTTCAATGCAGGCCCTTATGGGCCATGTATCAGGTAAGTCCTCCCTCTACACCTAATTTGGTTTTTGTTGTCTTGTTAGATGTATGTTGTTTTTAATTGCACTACACTGGGACCCACAAGAAATAAAAAACATCAAAAAGATATTTAAAGGGTCCCCACTGACGCGTTTATTATAACATCTTTCTTCAGAGAATGTCTGTTTTTAATTTTAACTCAGATAGGGTCTTTATAGGTGTATTAGAGTAGGACTTACCGCAAAGTGAGATACCTTGGCGTTGGTGGTAAGCTTACATACGGATTGGCCAATTTGTGGAACGAAATTCTCACTTATTTTCACTTAGATTTACTAAGAGTTATTACATATGCTAAATACAGGGCACTTATGTTCACAGTTATAGAGGAGCGCAGGACTGTCTTTTTTGTATGTGTTTTCACTTTTGGGTTTAGGCCTTATGTTAGGGGGACTGGAGAACCCTCTCATTCCTTGCTGCTATCTATATTTCAAACTTTATTCTTATATTAAATTATAATATGATATGGATATTTTATGGTGAGTAAGCGCTGTGAGCTTTCTTCTCTTTTCTACTCCGTAGAATTAACCTTGTGTCATATGCCTTAGACCTCCAGAGGAATATGCGTTTCCACAACGTATTCCATGTATCTCTCTTGAAACCACTTGTTTGTAACCGTTACACTTCCACCCAAGTAGCCCCAGGTCCAGTGCGCATTCAGAGTCAGGATAAATATGAAATCCAGAGCATCCTGGACTCCCGTAGAGTGCGGGGGCGCATCCAATATTTTGTCCACTGGAAAGGTTATGGTCCAGAGGAGCGTTCATGTGTGGACCAGGGTGATGTTCACGCACCTAGACTATTACGCAGTTTCCACATGAAATTTCCCAATAAGGTGTGGGCTCCTCCGCGGGCGGGAGATCATTGAATGGGGGGTACTATCACTTTGCCCGTGATTGCCTGTGACTACATTTGCCCTGGAGCGACGTTTACATGCTACTGTCGCTCTTGCTGAGTCGCTATCCTTATAGGGCGCCATGCTGATGAGGTCATTGCTCCACCTACCCATCAGGGTTTTTAAACCTCTCTCTGTGTCACTCCTTTTGCCCTTTCGTGGTGTACCTGAGCTTAGTTCTGTGTGGTGCTTACCGTACCTGTGTATTACCTGGCTCGTCTGACTACACATTCCGGTCCTGACCTCTGGCTTCACTGACTACCTGTTCCGGTTACAACCATTGGCGACGTCTGACTACCCGATCCAGTGTGACCCTTGGTTGTCTCCTGGTTTACCCTTACATTGCGCTCCGTTACCTTCCCGTTGTACGGGTTGGTTGTTGTTCTGCCTGTGCCTTCTGCTTTGTGCTTGTTTCCGTCAGAAGCTGTGCTTGTTGGTCACTCCGTGTGTCTGACCTTCCATGGCCGTGCCAGTCCGTGTTGCCTAGCTTATCTCCATCGGCTACCGTATTGTGTATCCCCTGTGGGGATACTGGTCTGCTCCGTTTATTTGCCGACTCAGTGCTTGGGAGTGCTCTGCACTGCCCTCACACTTACTGTGTAGTCAAGGGCCATTCCGCTGTTATCCACCTGTCCTGTGAAGGGTGAGGAAAGTGCCTACGCTGTTCCTCTCTGGTCTCATGAAGGTGTGCCATCCTATCAGGGTACAGAGTGCTCTGCACTATACCCACCTAACTGTGTAGTCAAGGGCCATTCCGCTGTTATCCACCTGTCCTGAGAAGGGTGAGGAAAGTGACTACACTGTTCCTCTCTGGTCTTGTGAAGGTGTGCCATCCTATCAGGGTACAGAGTGCTCTGCACTATACTCACCTAACTGTGTAGTCAAGGGCCATTCCGCTGTTATCCACCTGTCCTGTGAAGGGTGAGGGAAATGCCTACACTGTTCCTCTCTGGTCTTGTGAAGGTGTGCCACTGTCGACTGCCATTTACTTCAGTCTCTTACAACTGTCATTTATTTGCCTGTTGCGTTACATCCTGCCTTTTTCATTACTTAATTAAGTTTTACTTTAAGTACAGTTGTACTTGTCAGTGTGTTTCCTAGTCACTCCGTGACACTTGGCTCCTTTCCACCCCCTCCCCCATTCCCTATCTGACAAATCAATCCCCTTGGAATAGCCACTCGTAAATTTTACCTTAAAAAATGCCTCTTTATAGACCTCTCAGCACCCCATTCCACTACAGTACCTAGCATTAACTCTTTCATCTCATCAGAAGAATACTCCCTTGAATACACCAGCATCGACAATGCCATCCAAGTCATTCAAGGTTGTGGGTTATCTAAGTCAGATATTTCAAAAGCTTTTAAACTCCTGCCTGTGCACCCTTCCATTTGGCACCTCCCAGGAATTGAATGGCAGGATCAATTCTACTTTTATACTAGACTCACCATTGGCTCCTCAACCACAGTCATTGCCCCTCAGTACTACATTATTTAGATGATTTTTTACTCATAGAACCCACCATGGTCCCTCCATCCAGCCTAAATAATCTTCTCTCCCTTTTTCTCTCACTAACCATGCCAGTTGCCTTGGACAAGACAATCGGTCCCTCCACTTCAGTAGAATTTTGTCACAGCTTACCTTGTTTCCAATGCCGCTGCTTAAGCGACGCTCAGCGTCATTCCACACGTCATCTGCAGGTGCGAGGCTTCAGAGTGAAGCAGGCCTCTGTTTTATGCCATGCTTCCTGTAGTCTCCTCCTACCTACTTCCTTCCTCTGAGCCTGCTCCTCCTACCTACTTCCTGAGGAGGGGTTTAAAGGGCAGACGGAGTCCTGGCTCAGTTGCCCTTGCCTTGTTGTTCAAAGCAGTTCTATTACCTTGGGTCCTGTGTATGACCTGGCTTCTCTTCCATCCAATCTGGTACTGACCTGTGGCTCTGTCTGACTATTCTTTTGTCTTATACTTATAGTGGACACCCAGTCTGGTGTAGACCTGTGGCTCTGGCTGACTACCTGAACTGTGTATAACCTGGCTTGTCTGACTACCCTCTCTGGTGCTGACCTGTGGCTCTGTCTGACTATTCTTTTGGTTGTCCCCTATCTGGTGCGGGCCTGGGGCTCTGGCAGACTAGCTTTGATACTGACTGCAGGTGTGAGTCAAGTATACGCTTCCTTATACTGACTGCAGGTGTGAGTCAGATATACGCTCCATTCTGACTGCAGGCATGAGTCAGATTTCGCGCTACTTTGGATCAAGACTTTGAGGTTCTGTTCCTGTTCCCAGCTCCTGGTTCCAGCAGAGACTACCAGTGGCTTCGGCCTAGTCTCTAGTAGAGTGGTCCTCAGCGGCAGTTTACTATTTCTGGTGGTAGCTCTTGCTGGCTGTGACCCTTTGCTTGTATCTGCTATTTACCTCTGTTTGCTACCTTATTGTTGTTTAATAAATTGCATTTTACTATACCGTACTGACTCCTGAACATTTTTGGGGAACCGAAGCCCCTGGTAGTCTCCGCTGAAACCAGGAGCTGGAACAGGAACAGAACAGGAACCAGAATTCAAAGTCTTGATCCAAGGTAGCGCGAAATCTGACTCACGCCTGCAGTCCGAACGGAGCATATATCTGACTCACGCCTGCAGTCAGTATAGGAAAAGTATACTTGACTGACGCCTGCAGTCAGTATCAAAGTTAGTCTGCCAGAGCCCCAGGCCCACACCAGATAGGGTGTCTGCTAGGTACCGGGGACAACCAAAAGAATAGTCAGACAGAGCCACAGGTCAGCACCAGAGATGGTAGTTAGACAAGCCAGGTCATACACAGTTCAGGTAGTCAGCCAGAGCCACGGGTCTGCACCAGATTGGGTGTCCACTATAAGGATGAGACAAAAGAATAGTCAGACAGAGCCACAGGTCAGCACCAGATTGGATGGAAGACAAGCCAGGTCATACACAGAGCTCAAGGTAATAGAACTGCTTTGAACAACAATGCAAGGACTCAGTCTGACCTTTAAACCCCTCCTCAGGAAGTAGGTAGGAGGAGTAGGGTCAGAGGAAGGAAGTAGGTAGGAGACTACAGGAAGCACGGCATAAAACAGAGGCCTGCTTCACTCTGAAGCCTCGCACCTGCAGATGACGCGTGGAATGACGGCGAGCATCACTGAAGCGGCGGCATTGGAAACAAGGTAAGCTGTAACAAATTTTTAGGAATCATCATAGACTCAGCCCACCGAGAAATTAGACTACCTCAGGATAAATTAAAGTGGATTCAATCCATAGTCCACACTTACTCCTCCAAAGCCTCCCTTACCAAAGTAGAACTGCAGTCTCTCATAGGATACTTAGATTTCGCCATGAAGGTTATCCCCCGGGGTAGGTCCTTTATATCATACCTACTCATTCTCCTTTCATGAGCTTCCACCATTTTCTTTGACTCTTCCACCAAAGCCGATCTTAATATGTGGTCCAAATACCTCCAGTATTGGAATGGCCATATGATGGTCCCTCCCTCCACCAACCCATCCTCCCCTACAATCTACTCCGACACAGCAGTAGGTAAGGGCTTCACAGCCATATGGGGATCTGAATGGTCTGCAGAACCATGACCAGCACAAGCTGTAGCCCTCCTCCAGTTTTCCATCTCCTCCCACTTCTTTGAAATATACCCCACTGTGCAGGCAGCCATGCTTTGGGGTCACCTTTGGATCAGTCAAGCAGTTACCTTTGTTACAGATAACCAGGCCACATCATGACTGATAACAAAGAGTCGATCTCCTTCCCCTCAGATCATGCTGTTCCTCCACAGATTAACCTGGCTCACCATGTGCCACAAATTCTTTATCCATACCTCCTTCATCCCAAGTCATCTCAATATAGCAGCAGAGGCTCTTTCCCATTTTAACTTTCAGGTCTTCTTCACCAGCAGTGAACCTGATACCAGCACACCCTCCTGCTTTTGAAGACCTCATCTTCCCCTAAAATAATTGCTTTCTACAACATCAGTCATTATCATTATCAATCAAACCCTCACTCCCAGCACCAAAAAAACATACTCTAAAGCATGGCAATCTTTCTAATCCTTCATTTCACTTACTAGACCTAACCACTAGTGTTGAGCGAGCATGCTCGGCCGATGCTCGGATCGGCTCGAGCATCGCTCTGCTCGGCACATGGCGGTACTCGTACGAGTACCGCATGTGCTCGCCCGCCATGTTCGGGTCTCCTCCCCGCACGTTTTGCGCCTGCTGCGCAGCCAATAAACGTGCAGGGAGGCTCTGACATCGGTGTAATGCCAGCAGCCATGTTGGCTGCTGGCATTACACTGATTGGCTGGCCAGAACCCGTGGTCAGGTGCTGTATAGCACCTGACCATCGAGTTCGGCTCAGTCTGAGCCAGGGAGAGCTGAGGATAGGAAGGGAAAGGCAGTGTAGGGAGGAAAAAAACAAAAATTGTGAAAAAAAAAGAACCAAAAGTCCTTTTTAGGACTACTGTGTGTGGGGGCAGCAGGTTATTTGGTGTGGGGGGAAAAAAACAAAAAAAAAAAAAAAAATATATATATATTCTGTTTAGTGTGCAAAGTTGCAGATTAGAGCACATTCTGTTTAGTGTGCACAGTTGCAGATTAGAGCACATTCTGTTTAGTGTGCAAAGTTGCAGATTAGAGCACATTCTGTTTAGTGTGCAAAGTTGCAGATTAGAGCACATTCTGTTTAGTGTGCAAAGTTGCAGATTAGAGCACATTCTGTTAAGTCTTCAAACTAAAATATCAAAGTCACGTATTCCATTCAGTGTGCGTCGCCGCAGTTTAGCAGCACATTCTGAGTACTGTGCAGAGTTGCAGAATAGGAAGAAATACTGTTAAGTCTTCAAACTAAAATATCAAAGTCACATATTCCATTCAGTGTGCTTCGCCGCAGTGTAGCAGCACATTCTGTGTACTGTGCAGAGTTGCAGAATAGGAAGAAATACTGTTAAGTCTTCAAACTAAAATATCAAAGTCACATATTCCATTCAGTGTGCTTCGCCGCAGTTTAGCAGCACATTCTGTGTACTGTGCAGAGTTGCAGAATAGGAAGAAATACTGTTAAGTCTTCAAACTAAAATATCAAAGTCACATATTCCATTCAGTGTGCTTCGCCGCAGTTTAGCAGCACATTCTGTGTACTGTGCAGAGTTGCAGAATAGGAAGAAATACTGTTAAGTCTTCAAACTAAAATTTCAAAGTCACGTATTCCATTCAGTGTGCGTCGCCGCAGTTTAGCAGCACATTCTGAGTACTGTGCAGAGTTGCAGAATAGGAAGAAATACTGTTAAGTCTTCAAACTAAAATATCAAAGTCACATATTCCATTCAGTGTGCTTCGCCGCAGTGTAGCAGCACATTCTGTGTACTGTGCAGAGTTGCAGAATAGGAAGAAATACTGTTAAGTCTTCAAACTAAAATATCAAAGTCACATATTCCATTCAGTGTGCTTCGCCGCAGTTTAGCAGCACATTCTGTGTACTGTGCAGAGTTGCAGAATAGGAAGAAATACTGTTAAGTCTTCAAACTAAAATATCAAAGTCACATATTCCATTCAGTGTGCTTCGCCGCAGTTTAGCAGCACATTCTGTGTACTGTGCAGAGTTGCAGAATAGGAAGAAATACTGTTAAGTCTTCAAACTAAAATTTCAAAGTCACGTATTCCATTCAGTGTGCGTCGCCGCAGTTTAGCAGCACATTCTGAGTACTGTGCAGAGTTGCAGAATAGGAAGAAATACTGTTAAGTCTTCAAACTAAAATATCAAAGTCACATATTCCATTCAGTGTGCTTCGCCGCAGTGTAGCAGCACATTCTGTGTACTGTGCAGAGTTGCAGAATAGGAAGAAATACTGTTAAGTCTTCAAACTAAAATATCAAAGTCACATATTCCATTCAGTGTGCTTCGCCGCAGTTTAGCAGCACATTCTGTGTACTGTGCAGAGTTGCAGAATAGGAAGAAATACTGTTAAGTCTTCAAACTAAAATATCAAAGTCACATATTCCATTCAGTGTGCTTCGCCGCAGTTTAGCAGCACATTCTGTGTACTGTGCAGAGTTGCAGAATAGGAAGAAATACTGTTAAGTCTTCAAACTAAAATTTCAAAGTCACATATTCCATTCAGTGTGCTTCGCCGCAGTTTAGCAGCACATTCTGTGTACTGTGCAGAGTTGCAGAATAGGAAGAAATACTGTTAAGTCTTCAAACTAAAATATCAAAGTCACATATTCCATTCAGTGTGCTTCGCCGCAGTGTAGCAGCACATTCTGTGTACTGTGCAGAGTTGCAGAATAGGAAGAAATACTGTTAAGTCTTCAAACTAAAATATCAAAGTCACATATTCCATTCAGTGTGCTTCGCCGCAGTGTAGCAGCACATTCTGTGTACTGTGCAGAGTTCCAGAATAGGAAGAAATACTGTTAAGTCTTCAAACTAAAATATCAAAGTCACATATTCCATTCAGTGTGTTTCACCGCAGTTTAGCAGCCTTTTCTGTGTACTCTGCAGAGTTGCAGAATAATAAGAAATACTGTTAAGTTTTCAAACTCAAATATTAAAGTCACATATTCCATTCAGTGTCTTTCACCGCCGTTTAACAGCCTATTCTGTGTACTCTGTACAGTTGCAGAATTATAAGAAATACTGTTAAGTTTTCAAACTCAAATATTAAAGTCACATATTCCATTCAGTGTGTTTCAACGCCGTTTAACAGCCTATTCTGTGTACTCTGTACAGTTGCAGAATAATAAGAAATACTGTTAAGTTTTCAAACTCAAATATTAAAGTCACATATTCCATTCAGTGTCTTTCACCGCCGTTTAACAGCCTATTCTGTGTACTCTGTACAGTTGCAGAATTATAAGAAATACTGTTAAGTTTTCAAACTCAAATATTAAAGTCACATATTCCATTCAGTGTGTTTCAACGCCGTTTAACAGCCTATTCTGTGTACTCTGTACAGTTGCAGAATAATAAGAAATACTGTTAAGTTTTCAAACTCAAATATTAAAGTCACATATTCCATTCAGTGTGTTTCAACGCCGTTTAACAGCCTATTCTGTGTACTCTGTACAGTTGCAGAATAATAAGAAATACTGTTAAGTTTTCAAACTCAAATATTAAAGTCACATATTCCATTCAGTGTGTTTCAACGCCGTTTAACAGCCTATTCTGTGTACTCTGTACAGTTGCAGAATTATAAGAAATACTGTTAAGTTTTCAAACTCAAATATTAAAGTCACATATTCCATTCAGTGTGTTTCAACGCCGTTTAACAGCCTATTCTGTGTACTCTGCAGAGTTGCAGAATAATAAGAAATACTGTTAAGTTTTCAAACTCAAATATTAAAGTCACATATTCCATTCAGTGTGTTTCACCACCGTTTAACAGCCTATTCTGTGTACTCTGTACAGTTGCAGAATAATAAGAAATACTGTTAAGTTTTCAAACTCAAATATTAAAGTCACATATTCCATTCAGTGTGTTTCAACGCCGTTTAACAGCCTATTCTGTGTACTCTGTACAGTTGCAGAATTATTAGAAATACTGTTAAGTTTTCAAACTCAAATATTAAAGTCACATATTCTGTGTAAGATGAAGAAGGCGGGTAAAAAGGGACGGGGAAGTGGACGTGATCCTGAAAGTTCAGGGCGCGGGTCAGGACGCGGAGAAACTGTGCCTGGTGCCAGAGCACAAGAAAGAAAGACATCCACCATACCTAGCTTCATGTCTGATTTCACAGGGCGTCGCAGGACATCACTCTCGAGGTCCGACCAGTGCGAACAGGTGGTCGGTTGGATGACAGCTGATACTGCTTCCAGTCGGTTAAGCACCACCCTGTCTTCCACCAAGTCCACTCTCAGTAGCCAAGAGTCTGGTCAACATAATCCTCACTCTGATCATCCTTCCTCCCACCATACACGGTCTGGTCAAAGAAGTGATCCCACACTGGGATATAGTGATGAGCTCGTCTCATCACCAATCCTTCATTTGACCCTCTCTCCAAGCACGCTTGCAGAGGAACATGACATCTTGTGCCCTGATTCACAACCTCTAGAGGCTACCCAATCACAAGAAGATGACAGATGTGAACGGCATTTAAGGTCAAAGGAAGTAGTGGATGATGATGATGATGATGATGAGACACAGTTGCCATTAAATCAACCACTATTTCCGTCTCAAGACCTTGTTGAGGAGAATGTTATACAGTTGTCAATGACTGAGTATGTGGTGGGATCAAGACTTGAGGAGGATGATCAGAGTGAGGAAGTGGAGGAGGACTTGGTGGACGATGAGGTGACTGACCCCACCTGGGAAGGTGTAGAGCCGAGCGATGACAGCAGTCCTGAGGGTGAGCCATCTGCAGCACCGCAACAGGCTGGAAGAGGCAGTGGTGTGGCTACAGAAAGAAGGCGGACCGCACCAAACCGGCCCGCAAATGTTCCACGGAGCACCCCCTTGCGTAAATCTACCTTGCCAAAGGGTAGGTGTTCCGCGGTATGGCGTTTTTTTAAGGAAAGTGCGGACGACAAAAGAATTGTAGTTTGCAACCTGTGCCACACCAGAATGAGCCGAGGCATGAACACTAGAAACCTCACCACCACCAGCATGATCCGACACATGGCATCCAAGCACCGTAGTAAGTGGGAGGAACGCCTGGATCGCCCACCTGTGTCTGCAGGCCACACCACTGCCTCCTCTTCCCCTGTTTTCGGTGCCGGCCAATCGCCTGTCGAAGGCGCAGGCCCGCATACCTCCCGCCCTGCACCTGTAGCATCTGAAGCACCATCAGCGACCACATCCACTTCCCTGTCCCAGCACAGCGTCCAAATGTCGTTACCCCAGGCATTTGAGCGCAAGAGAAAGTACCCAGCCACCCACCCACAGGCCATAGCACTAACCTCACACCTTTCAAAATTACTGGCCATCGAAATGCTGCCATTTAGGCTTGTGGACACTGAGTCCTTCCGCAGCCTGATGGCAGCAGCTGTCCCTCGGTACGCGGTCCCCAGCCGCCACTACTTTTCCCGGTGTGCCATCCCCGCATTACACCACCATGTGTCCCGTAACATCACCCGTGCCCTGACCAACGCAGTTACTGGGAAGGTCCACTTAACGACTGACACATGGACAAGTGCTTGTGGCCAGGGACGCTACATTTCCCTGACGGCACACTGGGTGAATGTCGTGGAGGCTGGGAGCGACTCGGACCCTGGGATGGCACGGGTGCTACCCACGCCGAGGATTGCGGGCCCTACCTCCATCAGGGTTTCCACCAGCACCTACGTTATTGGCTCCTCCTCCTCCGTTTCCACCTCCGAATTCTCTACACACACCGCCACTCCCCCATCAGCCAGTAGCTGGAAGCAGTGTAGCACTGCAGTGGGGAAGCGTCAACAGGCCGTGCTGAAGCTGATCTGCCTTGGGGACAAACAGCACACGGCCTCAGAGCTGTTGCAGGGGATTAGTCACCAGACCGAGCAGTGGCTCTCGCCACTCAACCTGCAAGCAGGCATGGTTGTGTGTGATAATGGGCGTAACTTGGTGGCGGCTTTGGAGCTCGGCAAGCTCACACACGTACCATGCCTAGCGCATGTATTTAATTTAGTGGTGCAGCGATTTCTAAAAACCTACCCCAATGTGCATGATCTCTTGACCAAGGTGCGCCGCGTGTGTGCACATTTCCGTAAGTCATCAACAGCTTCAGCCGGCCTGTTGAAGCTGCAGCAGCGCTTACAATTGCCAGCTCACCGGCTGCTGTGTGACGTGAGCACGCGCTGGAACTCCACCTTCCACATGTTGGCCCGGCTTTGTGAGCAGCAGAGGGCAGTAGTGGAGTACCAGCTGTTACACGGTCGTCGCCTCTCCGTTCAACTTCCTGTAATCAGAAGTGAGGAGTGGGAATGGATGTCAGACCTCTGCGAGGTTTTACGCAATTTTGAGGAATCGACACAGATGGTGAGCGGCGATAACGCTATTATCAGTGTAACCATCCCACTTCTGTGTCTACTGAAACGCTCGCTGCTCACAATTAAAACCGACGCTTTGCATGTGGAAGAGGTGGAAATGGGGGAGGAAGAGCTTACACAAGGTGATAGCCAGAGCACCCTCACTTCGTCTTCTCAGCGACAATTGGAGGAGGCGGAGGAGGAGGAGGAGGAGGAGGAGGAAGACACGGTTGCCTCCGCTACAGAGGGTAGCCATGGAACTTTAGTTCCATCTCTTCAGCGTGGGTGGGCAGAAGAGGAGGAAGAGGATGAGGATATTGAGAGTCAGCCTCCTGGTGAGGACAGCGAAATCTTGACTGTTGGTACTCTGGCACACATGGCTGACTTTATGTTAGGCTGCCTTTCCCGTGACCCACGCGTTGTACGCATTTTAGACAACACGGATTACTGGGTGTTCACCCTTCTGGACCCCCGCTACAAAGAGAATTTCTCATCTCTCATTCCTCCGGTGGAGAGGACAAGCAAAATGTTGCAATACCAGAAGGTTCTTGTTGAAAAATTGCTCCAAAATTTTCCATCTGACAACGCTGGCGGCAGAGTACGTGCTACCTTGGCCAACCGAGAAGGGGAGAAAAGGGGAGCACACAGCAGTTCCGACAAAGGCAGGGCAACACTCTCCAAGGCGTGGGACACCTTCATGACACCCCGCCAGCACCCTCACCCTGATGCGCAGCCTAGTGTCACAAGGAGGGAAAAGTTTTGGAAGATGGTGAAGGAGTACGTAGCAGACCGTGTCAGCGTCCTCAATGATCCCTCTGTGCCTTACAACTACTGGGTGTCCAAGCTGGACACGTGGTATGAACTGGCACTCTACGCCTTGGAGGTGCTGGCCTGCCCTGCCGCCAGCGTTCTGTCTGAGCGGGTATTTAGTGCTGCTGGTGGCATCATAACAGATAAGCGTATCCGCCTTTCCACCGACAATGCTGATAGGTTGACACTTATAAAAATGAACAAGGCCTGGATTTCCCCTGACTTCTCCACTCCACTGGAGGAAAGCCCCGGGGGAACATAAACTCACTTTATATATGTTATTTACAATGATGGGAATACTCTGTATTCCCATTCACCCCATCCACCCAAAAAACGGGTATATGGTTGACTCTTAATCTTCTCATCCTCCTCCTCCTCTTCCATATGCCCTGTACTATAATTTTTATATAGGGCCAGCTCACCAGCGTGCCCTGGGATATAATTTTTATATAGGGCCAGCTCACCAGCGGGCCCTGTGATATAATTTTTATATAGGGCCAGCTCACCAGCGGGCCCTGTTTGACAATTTTTATATAGGTCAGCTCACCAGCGGGCCTTCTCATATAATGTTTTATTGGGTCAGCTCTCTAGCGGGCCCTCTCATATAATGTTTTATAGCGTCAGCTCACTAGCGGGCCTTCGCATATAATGTTTAGGATGGTCAGCTCTGCAGCAGACCCTCACCCATAATGTTTTAGATGGTCAGCTCAGCGCACGTTTCCCTCTTAATCATGGCCTCAGTTCTGAAAATCAAGGAAATTTTTGGGAGAATTTGCCTCTGCGCACGTTTCCCTCTTAATCATGGCCTCAGTTCTGAAAATCAAGGAAATTTTTGGGAGAATTTGCCTCTGCGCACGTTTCCCTCTTAATCATGGCCTCAGTTCTGAAAATCAAGGAAATTTTTGGGAGAATTTGCCTCTGCGCACGTTTCCCTCTTAATCATGGCCTCACTTCCGAAAATCAAGGAAATTTTTGGGATAATTTGCAGATGATATACAAGTAAATATACAGCAAATATTGTTTGGTAACAATTTTTCGCCTAAAGTCGTTTTTATTTTCCTTTTTGTGTGTTTTATGGTCAGTCTGTAAAAATGGCGTACTACGGGCGAAAGATCGTTCCCAGCAGCGATGTTGGAGTCCAAGGTGCATCCAGACATCCTCCCTATGCTGTCCCTGAACCATTTCTGTAGTGTTTCCATCTTTTTCTGCCCTTTTCCTATGGACCAGGCACCCTCCCCTCATCAGAGCAGGGGGTGCCTGGTGTAATGCTCGAGTCCTCCCATTGACTTCAATGGGGCTCGGATGCTCGGCCGAGCACTCGAGCCTCAGGGGGTGCTCGGTCAGAGCACCCGAACATCCGAGCATTGGGGTGCTCGCTCATCACTACTAACCACCCCTATTCCCCATGGACCATCCTCGCCTTTGCAGCCTACTGCCATTCTGCCCATCAGAACATACCTCTCTGGCATACAACATCACCTAACCCTAATCCACCTTCACAAACCATCCATATTCTCATACTATAACATAAAGTTATTTCTCAAAGGCAATATGAAACTCCCTCATTCTATCATCAGAACCTGAAAACCCATTACAGGCCACATTTTTCAAAAAATATACACATTTGTCTTATCCAAATTGTTTCAAACTCGGATCAACATTCTTCTACTGGCAACAGTTAGCATTGCATTTTTTCACTTTTTGAGGCCATGAGAATTCCTAGCCATATCCAAGTCATCTACATTCATAGCAAAAAAGCAGCTTATACATAAAGACCACCACTACAAGCTATTTCTTTCCCATTCTAAAACTGACCAGTCTAGTAAAGGTTTCTACATTCCCATATATCCAAACAAAGACCATTTTTGCCCTTACACCGCTTTAACCATCTCTCCCATTTTACCCAGTCAAGTCCAGCACTCAGTCCCCTTCTTCCCACAGATTCAGATCCTCATACTACAGCCAAATTTTTTAGATACCACCGAATCATCCTGTCTGGTTTATGTCTCAACCCTACCAATTTCTCAGGCCACTCCTTTGGAGTAGGAGCCTCCTCATCAGCCTCTAAGAATCAGGTTCCCGTATACATCATTCAGAAACTGGGCAGATGGCTATCATCCTGTTTCTCTAGATTCATTCCCGAACCCACTCATGAAATCTGTTTTACCCTTACTTCCCTTGCTCACTAACCATGCTATGTATACTCAACTCAATAAAGTATTTATGAGCAGTTTTGTCTCTTATTGGTTCTGCTCATCATTCATTTTCTGGGCAAGGTCACTCCCAGGTAAATCCACATTACATACCATCCACTGCTTCCCTGGAAGCCCTGAACACAAATAAATTAAAAGTATTGAATCCTGATGGTCTAAATGAAGGGTTTAGGTTTAGACCTTTTATAGATTAATTTGGTGATGTCATTCTACAATTGAAATTACCTGGCCAGGAAGGGTTTATATTTGACTCCTTCAGGGATAGCTTTGAGCTACTATATCTGGATGGTTACCTTTCTGCTGTCTTCCTCTGCAAGGCAGAGACAACAGTGGTTGACTATTTCTAGTTTATCACATTTTTGATGTTTTTGGTTTAAGGCACATTGAATATTATTTATTTTTTGGGCAGAGCTTGGCCCACTTGGTTGGCTACTGGACTTATCAGGGGTTGGTGGTGATTGGGGTCTTGCAGTGGCTGGGAGGCCTTAGGCTGCCCATCCTGTTTGATTAAGGGTATAATTAAGGAATGCCAAATAGTTATAAAATTGTCATCCATGTCCTGTTTATTTCCTGAGAACGAAATAGTATTTAGTCTTGTATCCTGGATTTCTCTAGCCAGAATTAACTGCTATAGCGACAGTTGCCATAAACAAGTGGTTGGCAACCACACAGGATCAAGGGTAAATGGAAAATTCAAGCCTCATTTCTATTGAAACAGAAGTATAAAACGGTGTGTACCTAGCGGCTCACTTTCCTAAGAGTTCCTGATTAAATGCGTTGGGGCAATAATGTTACATGGGCAACTCATTGAACTCTTGTAATTATATTATGTCTTCATGAACTTTGATTCTGTTTTACTGGTTGATAATGAGGAACTCTCTGAAAAGGTGCTTCTTTAATAATTTTGGTTCCATGTGGTATCATCAGTTAGTGACCCATAGTGTTGTGGATCCAGTGTATTGTTGAAAGTGAGTAAAAGTTCTCCTACGGTAAACTAAACAAAGGGTGTACATGGTTGAGAATGTCCAATTATGGCTTAATTTTATAACATGGCAGAGAGTTGAATGATAATAAGCGGCTCCTCCAACTCGATATGTTTGGGTTTACCCAGTATTTTGCAAACGTGGTAATTATATTTGGTGTAAGCACTAGAAGTTCCTCTAAGCGTATAACAAAGTGAAATACATCTCTTTGTAGAATTGAACGTCCATAAAATTAAGAGTTAAAGGGATAGTAATACTTCGTTTTTAACTTTATTTTATTTTGTAGGCATTAAAAAAACATGAAGAATGATATAAGTCTTATCTCTGAAACCTTTATGGTTTAAGAGATATTCACAAACAAAGTATCCCTTCCCTGTTTAACCAGATCAGAAGGGAGATGCCCAGGTAGACTGCAGAGAGGGACAATCTTCTATTAAGATAATGGAAAAAGCTGAAAAACTTGTCAAGGGGGGAAGGGCTTTCATTGTTTTCATACAAAGAAAATTGTCCCCTTCTGTTATCTGTCCTGTCATACAACCAGACTCACATTTGAGAAGAGATGGCTTAAACTAGGTAAAAGGGGCGGGGAGGGGAACTTTGCTTGTGAATATCTCATAAACCATAAAGGTTTGAGAGATAAGACTTATATCATTCTTCATGTTTTTTTAATGCCTACAAAATAAAATAAAGTTAAAACGAAGTATTACTATCCCTTTAAAACTTTGGGGTTTATACATGAGGCAGTGTATTACATAGTTGAATGGTTTGAAATAAATGAAACCACAGAATTATGTCGTCAAGTTGTTGTGTCAAATGATCTGCGTGACTACGAGAAGTCCACATAACCAAGTAACAATTGGTTTTAATTTAATTGGATCAATCTGAAACAATATAGTTTCTCACAGTATTTAATCCCAATGTGACATGTAAATAAGTTGTTCATAGTGATACTTAAAGGGACACTAATGTCCCATAAAAAAAAATGCTTGTTTTGTAGACGTTAAAAAAATAATTATTTGGCACCAATCCTATCTCTCAAACCTTTATGCTTTGAGAGATATTCACTTCTAAAGTTCCCCCCTCCCTCCCCTTCTCCTGACAGCATCTAGCTGAGAGCAGGAGATCCCAGTCTGGGGACCAGCCTGCAGCTCTGCAGCAGAGCTGAAATTGCGTTATTTAAAAAGAATTACTTAGTTGGTAAGGTCTACAAAGTGCTCCTGGTTTGTAAGCACACTTTGTATACCGTTCCCATGAAGTAGTTCTTTTTAAATAACGTGATTTCAGCTCTGCTGAAGACCCTGCACGAGATGGAACTTTACTGGTTAATATCTCTCAAACCATAGCGGTTTGAGAGATAGGATTGGGGCCAAATAATTTATTTTTTAAACGTCTACAAAACAAGAATCATTTTTTATGGGGCATCACTGTCCCTTTAAGTGATGTATGATCATTTCTTGATTTCTGAAATTCATTAGGTGCTCAATATTGTAAGTCACACGCTAAGAGGACACCATAAAATCTAATATCTCCCAATTCGGCATATTCTGGTCAATGTAAATGGATTGTAGGTGATATATAATATCCTCATTAAAGATATGTGAAACGTGCCTTTGTGTTCCCCAAAAAACTATGTGGTTTTGCCCTTTTTCTCTACAGAATCCACCCTCAGCAAAACCCTTAAAAATGTCTCCATTTTGCCTACACCAAAAATATTTCTCTGTGTCTTTCAATGGCTACAAACTTCCCACCCATTTACTAAGTGTATCTCGCATTTTCTCACCAAAAATGTGACGATACCAGGAAGTGGACAGAGGCTGGTGGTGATTCTAAAGCAGCTGATGGGACTAGCTCCTCTATGGATCCTAATGCTGAAGCAGAATGGGGATCAAGCAGCCAGACTAGTGGTCAAGGGAGCCAACAACATCCCTCTGAGCCTGTGATTCCTATTCCCCAGCATTGTCCCTCTGGGACATGATGTTGAAGGCAGAACTGGCTAGCAGTATTAGCATCAGCACACACCAGCTGCCTCTGCCTGCTGCTAGAGCTGCTAGTGTACTTTCTTCACCTGAAGAGATTGCAAGTGTGACAGTATGGAACCCTCTGTCACATCTGTCATCATTGCCAACCAGTCCTACTCCCACAGAGCAGCACAAGAGACAGGTGGTGGTGGTAATTAGATTGAGGGTGATGGTGGAACAGCTTGGGTAGAGGAGAGAATTAGGGCCTTTTTAGTAGAAAGTGAAAAGGAATGAGATACAGATATGCAAATGAGTATGGCATCACCAACAGCACCAGCAGTGACATTTCAGAGTTTCCTGCTGCTGTAATTCCTGCTGCTGAGTCGCAAGAGCCAGATGTTGCTCTGTCTCAGCAGCAGACTGATGTGGCAGGCTAATGTGCCACAGACCACCGTGGCCATAGTGGGACTGGGTTCCAGCAGTAGTGATACTGTACTAGGACAGGTTCCACTTGCCAATCCTGGTCCTAGTTGTAGTGCTGATTATGAGGCAGCATCAGCATCATCCTCTGCCCCAGGCAATGAAGGGGCAGAGGATGAAGTCATGGGTGTGGGACTATTTTTTCTCTTGGAGCAGGCACAGTGTAGTCATCAGCAGTGGCACTGTGCACTATCTGTGACAAGTTAGTGAAAAAGAAGAAAGGAGGGGACACACTTTGGCACAACCGCCCTCACAAAACACATGCAATACAGACACAATGGCATTTATGTGAAGCATTATAAAGTCAAACCCCTACAAAAGAAATTGGGAACCACTGTTGCTTTGCCCCCATCCCTCAAGGACACCAAGAAGGTAGGCGGCAATCGAAGCGGGCCCTCTACCTCCTCCTCGCTCTACTGCTATCCTCCTCTACTGTGTCCCGTGCTCTAGCTTGCCAAATCTCGAAGCACAGACAAGGTGTCAGTTATTTTTGGGTATATATAGGTGGATTTGAATGTATTTGATACCTTGGTGTATTGTGATTGGCTGTGAGCTTGAACTTGTCTTGACAACAATCAACTTCTCTAGCTAATGTCAACCATTATCATTTTCATTCAGATGTATCATACATTAATTATTGGCAGATTGGAATGCATGATGAGGTGCAATGCAGGTTTTTGAGTTACGTGGATTTGTTGGGCATATGCTCGTTAGCCATTCTTGTAGATTAAGTATAGAATTCAACATAATTCAGATTGTATTAATGGTTGTTGGGCTTTTTTGCCTTAACAGCAGTTTTACAGGACTCAGTTGAAAGAACACCTTAATTGGTAGGCCAGGTATTAGCTTGCCACTTTCTGAATTATCCGATATTGGATTTTAATGTGTGTTTGGTGTTTTTAATTGATAGTGAATAATATTTTAAAGTGGAAAGCAATTATACTTCCAGGTGAAAAAGCACTGAGCAGGTTTCTAATAAGGCTTTGGGTGGACCGTGGCTATGTGTGGTATCATGGAAAGAGTGGGGGTTATGGCTTTATGTTGTGATAGAGGCACCCAGCATTCATCAGGGGCCTCCAGTTTCAGCCTCATCTTAAGTGTCCAGAAATACTAACTGGCCAAAGAAAGGCATATTCAGAACTTAAAGGGATTGTAAACTTATTCTTATATTTGGGGGGCTCCATTCATAATTTTACCAGAGGCCTCAAAGGTTTTTACAATTTCCATGCATGATACACATATTGTTGGATACACAGACAGGCATATACAGCTACATACCCTTCAATATATCACAAATACAGCTGCCATTTAAATATATATTTACTAGCAGAGCAATGTTATGAAATCTTTTTTATTAGTGATTATAAGGGGTTAACCCAAATTACAAGGGGATTATAAGGGGTTAACCCAAATTACTCATATACACAGAGAGGACACTACTATGTCCAACTTGATGGGCTATACCACTTCATTTTATAAATTATTCCTTTATTAGAAAATTCTTTAAATCTGTGGAATTTTCTTTCACACATTTTAAAGGGATAGTAACAATTAATAAGTAAAAAATAGATTGTAGTGTTTATTCTTCTCTGTAAAACAAGGGTAGTCCAACTGCTGAAAGTTTTCTTATCCAAAGATTATTACAGCTGTAAGTTAAATTTTGTAGGTACACTATTCCAATGACCTGAAATTATACGTTGTCCTTTGAAGTTTTATGGTCAATGACCAGAAATGTCCATAAGATGGTGTAGCAACAGAACCACTGTAAAATGTCAGCTAATTGGGGTACAGCACCTGCAAATTTCAAGTTTGAGCTGCAATAACTTTTAAATAAAACACCTCTTAGCAGTGGGAGTACCCTTGTTTTACAAACACTGCAATATATATATATATTTTTATATATATTAGGTGTTACTACTATACCTTTAAATAATGTTCTAGTAAAGGGATCTGGTGTACAATTAAGTGGTAATCATCCATATATAGTTGGACCTAGCAGTGTCCTATGTGTCCATATCACATATAGTGACCAGACCTGCCCTTTAATAGAGAATGCAAATGAAAATGTGAATATATATGAAAAGGTGATTTTTTTAAAACTTAGCGATAAATCCTTTTCTCATAGTCAGTTGGGGGACACATGGACCATAAGATAAAATGCCCTCGTCAGAACACTATTAATATATGGTAATTTATTTTGGCCTCTTTAGTGCCCCATGCTGTTTTCCACTCAATGCTGTTTTTCATGAGATGCGTCAGATGTGCATTGTTGTGTATCTGGACAATATTCTGATCTATTCTAAGACAATGGAAGAATACTGTACCCATGTACTTGGGTTCACATGGCCTATATGCTACGCTAGAAAAAATATGAGTTTGAGAAGACTTGGTTTTCCTTTCTTGAGCCACACAATTTCTGCTGATGGCCTGGAAATTGATTCCTTCCTCAAGACTGTAAAGCCATACATAGATTTACTGGGTTTGCAAATTACTATCAGAGAGCCATTAGGGACTTTTCCAAGAATGTGCTCCCATCCCCAAAATTATCAGAAAGGCTGTGAACTGTTATTATTGGTCCCCAGAATCACTTAGAGCCTTTATTGTGCTGAAAGCCTATTTCTGCTCAGCACCTATCCTTCTGCATCCAAATTTTCAATGGGCCATGGTCATAGAAGTGGTTGCTTCAGAAGTGACAGCTGGAAAAGTCCTCTCTCAGAGGTATCCTCTCACTGGTAAAAGCCACCCTTTTTGCTTTTTTTAAAGACGTTTTCTTTAGCCCCGAGAAATTATGATGTGGGCAAGTGAGAGCTTCTAGTTATCTAGATGGCCTTGGAGGAGTGGCTCTACCTGTTGGAGGGTGAGTTACACCCACAAGAATCTTAACAGTCCACAGTAATTGAATATCTCAGAAAAACCAAAGGATTAAATGTCTGTCAAGGTCGATGGGCTTTGTTATTCAGGCGATTGTACTATACTATTGCCTACATATTTGGTTCCAAGAACTCTAAGGTTGATGCCCTCTCCTTGTAATTTATGGAAATCACTGATGCTTTTAGTTCTGATTAGCCCATCATGCCTTCCTCTCATTACCTCACTTTCTTTTTTCCTATTACAAAAGATCTCAGTTGCCCAGTGAAACATTTCTATTAGGACCTCCGGACCAAAATCCTGCACTATGTAGTGTCTAAGCAACCTGGAGTAAAACGTACCTTTGATTTTCTTGCTCGTTATGTTTAAATGCCTAAACTCAAAACTGATCATATTGAAATTTTGGCAGCCTGTCCTTTTTTGTGCTCAGACCAAGACACCTCAAGTCAGCGGTCCTTCTTCAGCCTCTTCCTATGTCAGCTCTACCTTAGTCCCATCTGATGATGGATTTCATTGTAGATCTCCCATCCATAGGCATGAAGTCATCTGTGTCACAGTGGATTGCTTTTCTAAAAACATGGTTACTTTGTGCCTCTTTGTCACGGTAATCAGGCAAAGAAGAATAGACACACAGTAATAAAATATAACCACCTTTATTGGAATATACAGTGATAATAATATATGAGATATAGTGATAATAATATCCCACACAACCCCAGACCACTGGATGATACCTACCCAGTATTGCACACTGTGCTACGCACTGCACTACTGCGAGGTACCGGAGACCAAAGGCAAGAGGGAGTGAGAGTCAGACAGAGCCATGGGACACAGAGGCTAATGGTCAGGCAGGCTAGGAGCATACTGAGCAAGTAGTCAGCCAGAGCCACAGGTCAGACAAGCCAGGGATACACTGAGCGAGATACGAGCCAGAGCTGGAGGACAGACAAACCGGGGACTACACAGAGCGAGTGAGTCAGCCAGAGCCACAGGTCAGAACCGATGTGGGTAGTCAGACAAACCAGGGTATACACAGAGCGAGTAAGTCAGCCAGAGCCACAGGACAGAACTGATGTGGGTAGTCAGACAAGCTGGGTTCATACACAGAGCGAGTAAGTCAGCAGAGCCACAGGTCAGAACCAATGTGGGTAGTCAGACAAGCCAGGGTCATACACAGAGCGGATTCTTAGATAAGCACAGGTCACAACGGAGCACAAGAGTAACTAACAAGAACACCACGTAAGAGCAATGACTCCCAGGCCCAGGGAGGTTTATAAAGGAACAGAAGGAGGCGGGACCCAATTAGGCCACCCAGAATAGGCCCATAAACAGGCGTCTGTGCTAAATCTTTCACCTCAACTGAGTATCTGAGCAAATATTTTTTGCCAGAGGATCTCAGTTTGTGTCATGATTATGTAGGGCCTTTTGTAAAATACTTTGAATCAATCTGCACTTCTCATCTGTCTACCACCATAGTCCAATGGCCAGAAGAATTAAATAGAGATTACACGAGAATCCGAAACAGTTTCTTTGATGCTTCTGCAATCAGCATCGGGATAACTAGACTGACTTACTACCCGGCAGAGTTTTCCTGTAACTTCTTGCTGCAAGATTTCCTGGGATGTTCTCCTTTAATTTCTGCCATGAGTTATAATCCCTGAACCTTCATCCTGGAGAGACAACCTACCAGAGTATCTCCAAGCCGCCTCCCTTATAGATCTATGACAGGGTATCAGAGCTACCCTTCCTTCAACTCAATCTCAGCAGATGAAAGCCTCAAGCATCATTCTCCAGCACAGTTTATGCGCCCGGATACATGGTCTGGTTCAACAGAAAACATAAAGCTCTGCCAACCTTGTGGTAAACTCGGTCCTTACTATATAAGATTCTGCAACCCATCGGCCGGATATTCTACAAACTGGAGATTCAGCTTAACTTTAAGATCTCACCTACCTTCATATGTCTTTATTTAAGCCCTGTAACATAACAGATTGGTTCACTCTATTTTTCCACGTCTGTCTGTGATGGGGCATGAAGAATTTGTCTCTGGCAAAATTCTAGATTTGCACTTCTCTAAAGGCATACTTTAGTACTTAGTAAACTGTAAGGGTTACGGACCAGAAAAGTGTTCCTGGGTTCCAGCTTCTAATATCCATGCTTCTGCCCCGAAGAGAGCATTTAATTGTGAATTTCCTTCTAAGCTATTTTTAGGACCCTGGGAGGGTGCCTATGGAGGGAAATAGTGTAAGATTGGTTGAGGAAGTCCTGTTCTGTTATTATTTGCAGCCATCTGTTTAAATGGACACACCCGGTCCAGTTACTCCAGTTCTGCTATTACTTGTAATCCTGTCAAGTTTACTACAAAATGCACCTGAGGGCTATATCAAGCAGCTGCACAGGCACAACAGTGCAGGTGTATAGTGTCTTTTTAGCTAATGTGCCTGAGCTTTGATTCCCGTATTGTGTGTTTGAACTTAGCTTGTGTCACACTTTGTCCATCTTTTCGGTCATCTTTACCATTCCATGCCTGGTCTTCTATGGTTACCTTGTCTTCCTGATTCCCTGCCTCCTGTCCTGGATTTCCCCTTGTTTATCCCTTCCCTTGGCACGTGATCTAAGGACTCCGGTCAGTGTTCAGTTATTCTCAGTCCAGCTCCTTTGCCCTTGCATCCTTCCCTTGAATCATTTGTAGTTGTTGACCTTGGCTTTGATTTCTGATTTCTCTTGTCTCATGATCCATTACCTTGCTTTCTGATTTTCTGTTACGACCCGACTCCGTTGAATGACTACTCTCTTGCTCGCTGATTCTGTACCCTGCTCCTCTGTTGCCGTTCGACCATTCTGCCTCTCCGGTCCCTGTGGTAGGAGGTTGTTCCTCTCCATTCACCATCTCTTCCTTCAGCCACTCTAGGGGGCTGATCCTTGGTCTGTATGACTGTGGCACTCCCTGCTCTGGCCTAGTTGAAATCCAACTCTACAACCTTATCCAGCTTCTTTGTGGTTCTACTTGTTCAACTGCCAGTCGAGCTGCAGGTAAACCCAGTTGTATTTTGACCACTGTGCAGGTCTTCCACTTTGACTCCTCGAGACCTGCTTAGTCTTCTCTACACTGCTTTCCTGGGTTCCTGCTCCTGTTTACTCTGCACATCTGTGTTTTGGGTCTCCAGTTGATATCAACTGCTGTCTGCTTTTCTTTGTGGAGTTATTCCTTCACAAAGCCAGGTCACTCATAGCATATATTTCAGTGTTTCCAGCTTTCATACTCCTGGCCTCATTTGTTTGCCATTTGCCATGACCTCAGTTACGTTCCTGACCTGATTTTTTTATGTTATTTTGGTTGAAAGAAACATTTAGTGCGGAAAGCTTTTAATCTCATTTGATTGTTGAGAGGGTTCATAGAATTACAGCTTGATTAACCTTACCTTTGTAAGACTCTTGACCGGAGCACCCAATGTAAGCTACCTGAGAACAGCTTGCGGAGGGGAATCCCCACAAGAAGTAGCAGACTGCTGATTTGATATAAATACAATATACAATGACAGGAGACAATATGTAATACGTACTAGGTAGGCCCCATTGAGCCTGGAGCTAGAGTTTGCAGGTTTGAGAACAGTGCTAGCAGTTGGTGGCTGCTCCCAGGAGGTCTTGCTGTGGCCAAAGCCAGGCAGTGGTGCAGGAGCGAAGCCTGATAGCAGGATAACCACCTAAGACACAGACAGCTACTCACCAGGTCAGGAATCAATGTATTAAACTTACCAGAAATATAGCTGTCTCTGTCAAACACTGGATCAGCAGCTCGGTACAAAATCAGCAGGCAGATGAATAGTCGAATCACAGGCTGAGATCAAAACCAACATAGGAGTCGTAGTAGAATCAGGAGACAAGATACGTAGTCGAGGAAAGCCAGGTCAAGCACTGGAAACTTCAAAGACTTGATACTCAGAATGCTTTGATCGTGCACTGACACAAGGGTGTCAATACTTGATATAGGCCCAAACAAGTGGGTCACTAGAACAAGGCAGGGAAAACAAGAGACACGTAAGAGAACCAGAATACCTGGTAAAGACAGCAAATCCCGGAGAATCATGACAACCTGAATTACAGAAATGGGAATATAAAGATCTTGCACTTGCTAGACAACAACAGAATATTGTATTTGTAATGCTACAATCTCCCTATAGCTTGACTATATAGCTTGAAAACACACCTAAAGTGAAAGCCTGGGGTGTCTACTTTCCAAAAATATGCACTTTTTGGGAGAAATTTTAAAGTGGAGCACTGGTACACAGCCCCAAATGAGACATGGCACCTGTGACGCAACCTTTGAAAATTCAAAGTGTGAAACTTGAAACGTACATGTTCCAATTTGGGCCCCGTAGCACCCCCAAATCCTGAGAAACCTATGCATATAGGGTATTGCCGTACTCAGAAAAAGGAGCTGAACACTTAAAAATGCATTTTTAAATATTTTTAACTCTCATGTGCTTGAAATTCACATCAACATTGAAATCTAAGTGTGAAAAACACATAATTTTTTACTTACATTAAGTTTTAAGAGGGATTGGTGGTAAAATGGCTGTGTAAAAAATTTGAAAACACATCTAAAATGAGAGCCTGGGGTGTCTACTTTACAAAAATATACAATTTTTTTGGGGGGGGGATTTAAAGTGGAGCACTGGTACACAGCTCCAAATGAGACATGGCACCAGTGACGAAAGCTGTGAAAATTCAAAATGTGAAACTTGAAACGCATGTTCCAATTTGGGCCCCTGTAGCTCCAACAAACCCTGAGAAACCTATGCATATGGGGTATTTCCGTACTCAGACGAAGGAGCTGAACACTTAAAAATGCATTTTTAAAAATCTTCAACTATCCCATGCTTGATATCAACAGCAATATTGAAATGTAGGTGTGAAAACTGCAAAAAAATATTACCACAAATTTGGAACATATTTTTGGCAAAATAGATGCATAAAAAACTCCAAAATTCTACTGATTATTTACCTATGTTGTCTTCTTTTCAGAAACATATACCTTTGTGGGATATTTTTGGGTTCTGGCACCATCAACTAAGCTATGATACTCACATGCTAAATGTTGAAAAATTACAGTTTGGAAATAATGGTGCCCATCTTGTAATATTTACCTTGTAAATGTGAGAAAGGAATTGAAATACTAGATATATGGGGTACTCTCCTATTCAGGAGAAGCACATAAATATATTTAGGGGTATTTTTTGTAATTACCTAATAATATACAAATCCTGACAGGAAAATGTAAGCAAAATGTTTTTTGTTTTTTTCCCTATATTTTTCTATATTAATCAAATTGAAAGATGAGGTATTCATATAATTGTGGTATCAAAAGAAAGCCCTACTTGTGCTTAAAAAACAGTATATAATTTGTGTGGGTGTACTAAATAAATTAAATAGAAAATATTGTTGAACAAAGACATAGTCAAAATTGTTCCGGTCCACATCAGATGTTCCTGGTCCTTAAGGGGTTAAGCTAAGTATTTCGTAAAAGCAAATATTTATGTAATTATGGCATTACTGGAGTTATTATTTGGAACAACTTGGACATCGTTGTCTAACTGGCAGCATATTCTTATTTATGGCACCAGACATGCTTTAACCCTTTTGAGCCCCAGAGAGGTATGCAATGCATTGCCTACCCCTCTGGGACTCAAGGGGTTAAAGGATGTATGTATTTCAGCATTGAATTTATACTTGTCTTTTTTATTTACAGATCTAAGAAAGAAGAGAAGACAGAAGATATAAGAAGAGAAGAAAGAAGGACAAACTATGACCAGCATGCTGAGGACTCTGCTGGACATCAGGATTAATGGTAAGTGTTGCTTTGTTACTTAGTTGGGTTAACCTTATGAGTGCCGGTGGGGTAATTATACCCCACCGGCACTCATAGGGTTAATTCTACTAACTCTGGACACATTTTAAGACCATTGGGTGTATTGATATAGGGCTTAGGGCCCCATATCAATACATCCACTGTGGACTTAGGGTTTTTTTGCCTTTTAAAAGCTGCGTCGGCTGACTAAAGATCTGATAAGGGACTTTAGTAAACAAAAAACTGGGTCTTAAATATTATGCGATAAAGTGAGTCCCTTATTGGATCTTAAAAGCTAATGCAGTCGTTTAAATGGCAACTTGTAACATTTGTAGCTGATAGGATTTTTTTTGCTGGCATTTTTTCATAGCACAGATCCTTAAATAGCTTACAGTGCTTGAAAAAATGGCAACACCTGTTTTTTTTTGGAGTCGGCTGCCTTTAAATCTGGCCCTAGATCTCCTCTTTATTGTTTCTTTTAGTTAATCTGAGGTCTTTGTACTAATGGATTTGTGCTCTCTTTTGCATTGCCTAGTTGAATTGTTGGTTGAGGGTTTGTTCTGTGTTGTGTAGGATGAACATGGTGGGCACGGCTTTGGAGTTGTTATTGTAGTCTCTGTTTTCTTTCCATTTTCGTTCCTTTTTTCCCTTCTTTATTTCTTTTCTTAGAAGGTGAAATGTTCCTGCTATATAATTGCCAGATATGCTCATACATATTTTTTCCTGAGGTGGGGTGGGAGGGGGTCTTGGTCTTGCCTTTATTACAAATTTTTCATTAGATGACTGACGGATGTGATAGTGTTAGATTTGTCTCATGGAATGTCCAGAGTCTGAAATATTCAAGAGATGTTTGATATTTACTTTTCTTATTCAGTATTTACCTACAGGAGACAAATTTGTTGGGGCAAAAGAATACTAGCCCTTAAAAAAAAACTGTGGGTTGCTAAAGCTTGCCACTCTGTATACTGTTACTATTTGATGAGGGGGGTGGCTATTTTAATTAGTAAGTCCCTGGCTTTTAATATTACTCATGCTAATACTGACATTCATGGCAAGTACATAATTATAGTATGTGCTGTGATGGGTTCCCCCATTAATTGTTAATGTCTATGCTCTGCTACCATTTGATAAAACCTTACTGGAATATATTATGGCATAGGTGAATGAGCATGAATCAGTTCCCCTTCTTTTGATGGGGGATTTTAATATAACTTTTGGTGCTCTGTCAGACATAATGATTTAGAAGGTGGAGTATCTTCTCTGGGGCTTGTCGGACCATTCTCCCTTGTAAGCGGATCTTTTGTATCATAGTCAAAATAATATAATAATTTGGAGACTTAATCCTGCATGGTTTTCGGTGCCTGACATCTCTAAACTGGGTCTGCAGTGAAGATAGTTTACACCCCTTTATACACTGGGACACCTTTAAGGCTATGACTTTGGCATCCTTATTTCTAATATTGTCAGCTACAGGAGAGCAGCTGTTGCAGAGAGTGAGTTTGTTGAGCTGGAGGACAGATATGTTAGGCGTGGGGATTAAATAATATATTCATACTGGGCTCATGCCCTGCCATCTTATTCTCTCCTTTTGGCAGATATTACCAATTCCTCTTTATTTTATTTCCAGAAAATGTATTTTTTTGTGCAGGCCGATAGGACTGGACAAGGTGGCCATACTCTTGACCTTTTTGGCCAAGCCAGAGGCTACCGTTCTTAATATCCCTTGGATTCTAGATAGTATTGGATTGGCCCATAGTAATCTTGGAGTATTAATACCACCTTTGCCCAATATTTTAGCTTCAGTACAAATTTAGAATGCCATACCTTTTTATTCAGATCTTATGAGTTGCCACTTACAGATTAGTTTTTTGGTTCCCACAGAAGTGGATCTAAATATAGCAGCTATATAAAATATAACTTTAAGCATTTGAAAGTAGAAGTCTTCCGTACTCTTGCTCTCATTGTACTTATTCTCAAGGGAAACATGCATGTGTGATTCATATAGGCCTATCTCTTTGCTGAACATGATGTCATAATATTGGCAAAAGTTCTAGCCACTAGGCTTAATGCGATTATCTTTAATTTAATTCACCAGGAATGATCAGGTGTTATGCCAGGAAGAGCAGAGATATTAATATTAGACACATTCATACTAACTTACAGGTTGTGTATGATAATGTTGGTCCACAAGTGGCTCAGTCTCCGTTACTGCTACGGCAGCCCAGAAGTTGTTCTGGTCTCCATTACCTTTGGGCGTTACTCGATTTGGTGCTCTCTCCTTTTGTTTGACTTCTTAAAAGGCCTTGCAATATTAGGGCCTGTCAGTACTCTCAGCCTAATAGTAACCCGTTCAATACTGTCCAACTGAGATTCACACAAGAACTGCCTGACCTGTGTCAGTATATTGAACTCTGGACTACCTGTATATACTGGACCCGTGTGGGCCTACCTCTTTATAACCTGTCTTGTGTCTGTATTATATTGCATATATATTACAGGACCCGTGAGGGTTATTGTTATATTCATTGTTCAATAAAATTATGTTTTAACCAAACCTACTGTGTCTGTGTGTCAAACTGTTACAAGAGGGTTGTCAAACAAGCCAAAAGTAATGCACAGAACAGGTAGTCTGCCAGAGCCAACATCAGTAACTAAGCAGAACTTATACAAACTGGGGTCAACACGGAGCGAGTAGGCAGCCAGAGCCACAGGTCAGAACCGATGTGGGTAGTCAGACAAGCCAGGGTCATATACGGAGCGAATAGTCAGCCAGAGCCACAAGTCAGAACTGATGTGGGTAGACAGACAAGCCGGTGTCATACAAGGAGCGAACAGTCAGCCAGAGCCACAGGTCAGAACTGATGTGGATAGTCAGACAAGCCAGGAAGCAGACACGAAGGAGATTCGGAAGCCAGGCACGGTCACAACGAGATCAAACAAGACACAAGGATACTAGCAGGAACACCACGTAAGGGTGACTACGTAACGGTTTTCAGTACACTCAGAGGCAGGCAATTTGGTAAAACACGGTTTTATTGAAACCAGAGAGAATAAAGTAACCCTCGCGGGTCCAGCAATAGTTAACAAACAGTACTGACACAGGACAGGTTACTAAATAACATTAACCCACACGGGTCCAGTATACATATATCAGAGAGCAATACTGATACAGGTCAGGAACAGTTCGTGTGATATAGTGAGACACTGATGGTAAATGCTATTAGGCCAGGAGGCTGGGAGGCCCTAATAGCGAGGCCCAAGAAGCACTCTCTGTAGATGAGTGCCAAAATAGCGACTAGGCCAAGGAAGGGTGAGCGAGGCCCAGATGGATTACAACTACCAGTAGTACTGCAACCGGAGGAACAACGGAACGCCCAGGAATACACACAGACTGCGACCCAGGTTAACGGTACTGGACAATAGATGTAATAACGCTAGGCTCGATGGCAACTGCCGGGTGACAAAGCCGACTGAGGCTCCCAGGAGACCAACCTCAATAATGGAGTAGTGACTAGCCAGCGTATAATGTGCCAAAGAATAGCTCCTACCCGGGTGAGTACCGGACGGCCCTGGTAACGGGCGCTTGGCTTGTTAGCAACTGACAAGAGCGGAGACTAACTGCGGCGCCCAGGAGACCACCCACAGTGGTAACAATAACAAGCCAAACGTATAGTGAGCAAGCGAGATCAGCGTCAACCCTGGGTAAGGAGGAAGGAGGTAGCAAGGCACAAATGGGTCACAGTCACGGAATGGTAATGCAGTACTCAAGGCAACCAACTAGGCCATCAAGCTCAAGACAGCGTACAGGAGATACTCTCTACCGGATGCGGTAGTGCACCGGACTGGAGGCACAGAACAGGAACTTCAGCCAGGCCGGGTCGGTACATGGAGCAGGAACGTCAGCCAATCCAAGTCGATACACGGAGCAGGAACGTCAGCCAGGCCGGGTCTGTACATGGAGCAGGAACGTCAGCCAATCCAAGTCGGTACATGTACCAGGAACGTCAGCCAGACCGGGTCGGTACACGGAGCAGGAACAGGATCAGAGAGAGTAGTCAAGCAGTCCGGGTCATACACAGGATATCACATGTTAACGGCAGTAAGCAATAAGCAACGGGAACACCACGAAAGGGCCCTGTATGAGTGACAGGGCACAGTACTTAAAGGCTACCACTGGGCGGAGTAATCACAGGCTAGCCAATAAGAAAGCATCCGAAATCATGTGTCAAAATGTCGCCAGCAATACACGGGCACCATGATAGACTACCCCTAGTCTTAGGGTAGTTTAAATACACCTCCACAAGGCAGGAAGCAATTAGGCCAATAGTGTAGCGCCTACAAAAGCAAGCATGATGTCACTGGCGACTCATACGAGCGCCTGCGCCCATGACCACCAGGAATGCGGAATCGACCGGCACCTGCTGCAGGCTGTCCGCAAGATGGAGCAGAGGATAGCAGAACAGGTGGCAGAAGGAAGGAAGATTGCTGAGGTATGCCATGATAGTACCCTCCCCTTAGCGACCTCTTCCCCGCAGGAGAGGGTCAGCTCCAGCAGGGCTGTGGGAGTGGCATACACGGATGAGAACTGGAGCAAATAAATCCCTTTTGGCAACCCAGGAGAGTTCCTCTGGTCTATAACCCTTCCAATGTACCAGGTATTGCACTTGGCCACTGACTCTGTGTGAGTCCAGAATACTTTTCACCTCATACTCTCCATGATCTCCCACTCTGACAGGCCTGGGATGAACAGGAGCAGATGTGTAACGGTTAAAAATCGAAGGTTTGAGTAAAGATACATGAAACACATTGGAAATGTGCATATTGGCCGGAGGTTCAAGGGCATAGGCTACGGGGTTAACTCTATGGAGGACCCAAAAAGGACCTACAAAATGAGGAGCCAGTTTCCTACAAGGCGCCTGGAGGTGCAGATTATGGGAAGATAGCCACACTCTCTCTCCCACCTGGAAAACAGGAGCTGGTAACTGTCTACAGTCTGCGTGTCTCTTTGTAAGCTATTTGAATACTCTCTCTGGGCAGGAAGTAGCACAGAGAATAGCAAACAGCTAGTATAATGTAAATGGAAGAAGATGAGGTGAACCTGCGCTAAAAAGGACTCATGAGAAGACCAAAACACAGCGAAGAACCGACAAGGATGAGGCAAGCGGAGAAACGGGGACTGGCCAAAGGTCAAAAACCAGAAAGGGCAGCGAGTATAGACACAGCGAAGTACCGACAAGGATGAGGCAAGCGGAGAAACAGGGAGAGGCCAAAGGTCAAAACCGGACTGGTCAGAAAGAATATAATTATATATAATAGAGGGGAGCGCGAAAACGCTAGGAAGCAGACTGACAGGACTAAACCCGACGAGTGAGCGCGGGGGGAAGCGCAACAGTGACTTATATAGAGCCTAGACGTCTGAAGTCATGACGACCAACGTCACGAAACCCCGGAAGAAGCCCGCACTAACTCCCGCGCATGCGCGAGGCGACTAGCGGATCGAGAAACGGAGCAGCGGTGGTAGGAGACGGAGCACCGAACGTAACAGCTACCCCCCCCCCGAATGGACGCCCTCTGAGCGGACACAGACATAGGCCAATCTGGGTGAGAGTCATGAAAGTCCTTGATACAAGAGGGAGCATGGATGTTGGAACATGGTTCCCAGGAGCGGTGCTCCGGGCCATAGCCCTTCCAATGGACCAGATACTCCAGCTGTCCTCTTTGAAACCTGGAATCTGGGATTTGTTGAACCTCATACTCTGCATATCCGTTCACAAGGAGTGGGGGGATGAGTAGGTTGTCGATCCGGAAAGGGGATGGCCTTCCATGGCTTGGGAAGCGTGGAACGTAGGGTGTATCCTGTAGGCATCTGGCAAGGCAAGGCAGAAGGTAACTGGATTGATCACTTTGGTGATGGGAAAGGGACCAAGAAAACGGGGACTCAACTTCCGTGAAGGACAGGACAGGCGTATATGAGTTGAGGACAGCCATACCTTGTCACCAACCTGGTAGGGCGGACTAGCCTGACGGTGTCTATCCGCCTGTAGTTTGTACGCAGCCTGGGCTTGGTGTAGGAGGTTGCGTAGTTCATGATCTAATTTCTATAGAGCCAAAATATGCTGGTTGGCATCAGGGACAGACAACGTAGGAGGAACATCAGGAATAGCTGCTGGGTGAAAACCATAGGAGGCATACAAAGGAGAAATACGTATAGCTTGATGATGTTGATTGTTATAGGCAAATTCCGCCTGTGGTAGAAACTGAAGCCAGTTATCTTGTAAATGGGTGGAGAAGCATCTAAGATACTGTTCTAACGTTTGGTTAGTCCTCTCTGTTTGCCCGTTGGTTTGTGGATGGTATCCGGATGAGAAGTTTGTTTTAATGTGGAGATTGGAGCAAAGAGCCTTCCAGAACTTGGATGTGAACTGTGATCCACGATCGGAAGTGATGAGGTATGGAAGTCCATGTAAACGAAAAATCCCATTGAGGTATAAGTCGTCAGTGTGAGCCGCGGTAGGCAGGCCTCTGGCAGGTAGGAAGTGTGCCATCTTAGTATAACGATCTACCACTACCAGAATGGTGTCATGGGAGCCAGACTTAGGTAGGTCAACGATAAAATCCAGAGACACCTCCCTCCATGGGCCGGAAGGGACCAGTAAGGGATGCAAAAGGCCAGATGGTTTGGTGCGACAACACTTGGATCGACAGCATACGTCGCAGGTTGACACGTAGCGGGTTACATCGGAGCTCATGGTAGGCCACCAGAAATACCTTTGTAGGCCCTTGAGTGTCTGTGTCATACCCCCGTGCCCGGCCGTGGGAAGGTCGTGGAAGTGGTGGAGCACATCCTGACGAACAGAGTCTGGGACAAATATAAGGTTTTACTTGTACAGGAGTCCGCTACTGAATGTCAAGGCGTACCGTTGTACGAATCTCGGTGAGGGCTGAGATGCCAGGCGTAGTTTAGTTAATAAGTCGCTAGATAGGGCTAAAAAGTGGTGGGCTTGTAAGATGGTATCAGGTGGGTCAGAAGTGGATGAGCTAGGGCAGTACATCTTGGATAATGCGTCAGCTTTCTGTTTTTGGATCCCGGTCAATAGGTGTTGTGGAGGGAGAATCTGGAAAAGAACAAGGCCCATCTAGCCTGTCTGGGACGAAGTCTCTTAGCAGATCATAGATACTCTAGATTTCAGTGGTCCGCGAAAACTGTGACAGGAGCAGAAGCGCCCTCTAATAGATGCCGCCACTCCTCTAGCCAACAGTTCTTTATCCCCAGTATCGTAATTCATCTTGGCTGGAGTAAGGCGTCTAGAGAAGTAGGCGATAGGGTGGTATTGCCCTTTGGGACCTCCCCGTTGTGAAAGAATAGCATCTGTGGCAATGTTGGAGGAATCAACCTCAAGGAAGAATGGTGTAGTGGTATCAGGTTGATGCAAGACAGGGCCTTGTGTGAAGGCTTTCTTTAGTGAATCAAACGCCTCTTGAGCCTTCGATGACCAAGCAAAATGGGAGTCCGTCTTAGTTAAAGCAGTCAGAGGTGCCACGAGCCAGGAGAAGTTACGGATGAATCTCCTGTAGAAGTTGGCACAACCGAGAAAACGTTGTACTGCCTTTTTGTCCTTCGGGGTAGGCCAGTCCAGAACTGCCGATATCTTGCGGGGATTCATCCGCACCTGACCAGGAGAAATCAGGAACCCTAAGAAGTCAATCTCTCTGGACTCGAACACGCATTTCTCTAGCTTGGTAAAGAGACTATGGTCACGGAGACGTTGCAAAACTGTTCTCACATGTTCTCGATGGTGGTGTAGAGTAGGAGAATATATTGGGATGTCATCCAGATAGGTGATAAGGAATTGGTCAAGGAGATCATGGAAGACATTAATAAAATACTGAAAGGTGGCCGGGGCATTACACAGCCCAAAAGGCATGACTTTATACTTGTAGTGTCCATAACGAGTACGGAAAGCCGTTTTCCATTCGTCCCCCTCTCTGACACGCACCAGATTGTAAGCGCCTCTCAGATAAATCTTGGTGAAGACTTGAGCTGAAGAGACCTGCTCCAGTAGATCCAGTATGAGTGGTAGTGGGTAGCGGTTCTTAATGGTTATCTTATTCATTTTCCGATAATCGATACATGGATGAAGACCCCCATCTTTTTTGGGAACAAAGAAGATTCCTGCTCCGGCGGGTGATGTAGAAGGGCATATGAAACCCTGTTTCAAGCTCTCTGAAATGTACTCCTTCAGATGTTGTGCCTTGGGACCAGACAGGGGGTATATGCGACCATAGGGTATAGCTGCTCCAGGGAGAAGGTCAATCGAGCAGTCATAGGGTCTATGGGGAGGTAGAGTAGTTGCTCTCTCTTTGTCAAACACATCTGCATAGTCTTTATATGAATCGGGTAAGAGAGGAGAACAAGGAAACAATAACAAGGGGGATTCCATAGATGGGAGACAATGCTCCTTGTGATGATCAGACCGGAAAGTGACGGTGGCTGAAGACCAATAGATGGATGGGTCGTGCTTGCGGAGCCAGGGGAGTCCAAGGATTACCGGGTACAGCAAAGATGGCATCACGTTGAGACATATCTCTTCTTCATGGGAATCAGAAGGGATAAGAAGAACGGGTATAGTCTCTGTATCGATAGGCCCAGACTGGAGAGGGGTCTGGTCAGCCATAAGGACTACAAGAGGGTGGTTCTTCAACCGTGTGGGAATTCCCAGTGTCCGGGCATACTCCTGGCTAAGAAAGCAGCCACTAGCTCCTGAATCAATCATAGCGGCCACGTTGCTCCGCTACTCTTTCCACTGTAAGGAAACGGAGATAGACAAGTAAGAAGGGGCAATGGTGGAGCAGATGTGAGAAAAAGAAGGTAAGTGTTCATTACCTGATAGAGGCGGAGGCCTCACAGGACAGGATCACAACAAGTGCCCAGCCCCACCACAGTATAAGCACAGGTTCAGATTTCTACGGCGTTCCCTCTCTGTTCTGGTGAGAGGTCCGCGGAGAGCTCCCAGCTGCATGGGTTCCTCGGACTGTTGGGTTGTCGATGGGGCTGGGCTTGAGCAGGGACCGCGGTAGGGCGTCTGACAACAACTGGATAGGTAGTCTGAAGCTCCCGACGTCTCTCCTTCAGATGGCGGTCTATCTGGATGGACAGGTGGATAAGATCCTCCAAGCCACCGGGGAGATTCACTCTGGCCAATTCATCCTTGAGAGCATCCAACAGCCCGTAACAGAATTAGTCAAACAGAGATGCTTAATTCCAGCAGGAGTCGCTGGATAACCGACGAAAGTCCGTTACATAATCCTCCACCTGCCTTCTATCCTGGGTCAGAGAACGCAGGGTACTCTGGGCTGTAGCGACTCGGAAAGGGTCATCATACAATGCTTCCATGGCATGCTGGAAAGAGGACCAGGATTCCAATAAAGGGCTGTCAGTGTGTAGTAAATGATGAGCCCAGGCTTGCAGTTCACCAGAAAGCAAGGTAATGGCCATACGTACCTTCACAAATTCCATGGCGTAAGTGTAGGGATTCAGGGAAAACAATAAATCACAAGCGGTCACAAAGCACCTGTATTTGGAGCGGTCACCATCAAAACGATCAGGCAGGGGAATCCGTGGTTCAACAGGATGGTGGTCATTACCGGCGGAAGCCACGGATCCACTAGGCGCAGGTGCGGCAGGAGGGGGAGAGGCGCTAGGATGCAGGTCTTGCAGCTGCTGTTGGAGTAGTGATTGATTAGCTTGGAGGTCTTGAACTGAGTGGGTGAGGGCTGACAGGCGAGAACCCAAAGAGTTTAAAGCATCAATCAGATTGGCAGGTTCCATCTTCTAGAAAAGGGCTCACTCGTTCTGTAATCTATTTGAATACTCTCTCTGGGCAGGAAGTAGCACAGAGAATAGCAAACAGCTAGTATAATGTAAATGGAAGATGAGGTGAACCAGCGCTAAAAAGGACTCACGAGAAGACCAAAACACAGCAAAGAACCGACAAGGATGAGGCAAGCAGAGAAATGGGGACAGGCCAAAGGTCAAAACCGGACTGGTCAGAAAGAATATAAATATATATATATAATAGAGGGGAGCGAGAAAATGCTAGGAAGCAGACTGAAAGGACTAAACCCAACGAGTGAGTGCGTGGGGAAGCGCGACAGCGACTTATATAGAGCCTAGACATCTGACGTTACAACAACCGACGTCACGAAGCCCCGGAAGCAGCCCGCACAATCTCCAGCTCATGCGCGAGGCGACTAGTGGATCGAGAAACGGAGCAGCGGGGGTAGGAGACGGAGCACCGAACGTAACACTCTTATACCGCTGCGTGGACCTTAGTAGGGTTCTCTGGACCTGTACCCAAGTGGAGCGGAGTTCCCTCAAGTGCTGGAATGTTATGTGCCTCAAAAGATTCCGGAAGCAGAGAAGGTTGAAACCCATAATTTATCAGAAACAGGGAATCTGTCAGAAGGAATTCACAACACTATTCCGGGCAAACTCGGCCCACGTTAACAGGTTCGCCCAATTGTCATGATGGTCCGAAATAAAACAGCGGAGGAACTGTTCCAACATTTGATTAGACCTCTCTGCAGCACAGTTGGATGGTATACTGAGGAGAACAAGAGTTGAATACCCACCATGGAGACGAACTACCTCTCTAGCAAAACCTCGGCCAACTCCCTGGAGGAGGGGAGACCCTTAAGAAGTGAGCCATTTTAGAAAATCTATCTACGATCATAAGGATGACCGTGTAGCCCTTTGATACTGCCAGTTCTACCATAAAGTCGTCTGACGTGCTACAAAGGACGTTCCCCATTAGGATCAGCCACCGGTTTGGAAGGCACAACCTCTGGGGACTGCTGAATACCACCTAGGACCTGTCCCCTAAGGAAGCCTAGGTGCGTGCGTTTCCCGGCCGAGTAGGACAATTGCGCAACAAATGACCTCCTTTCCCACAGTACAGACACAGGCCATTCATACGCCGAAATGACCGTTCTTCCTTAGATAGTCTAGTAAAGCCCACCTGCATGGGTTCGGCAGCTTCAACATGACCAGGAGGTGTGGGAGGAGAGGGAGGCAAGGGTGGGAGAATATTTTTGTGCCACTGTCCTGTAGGACACCTCGGTTTGTGGTCCCTATTCTGTGTACGTTCCCTGTTCCGAGTGTTAATCAAATTAACAAATTCAATGAACTTGTCCAGAGATTCAGGTAATTCCCGGGCCGCAATCTCATCTTTAATACGGTCATTTAGACCTTGAACAAATGCCGCTACCAAAGCCTCATCGTTCCATCCCAACTTGGCTGCCAAGGTGCGAAAGTCAATGGAGTAATCGGCAACTGTACGGTTGCCCTGTTGGATATTCATAATTTGCTTGGCAGCCAAGATATTGTGCCCAGGGATCTCAAAGACACTTCTAAAGGCCCTCATGAAATCACCAAAATTGGTAGTAATGGGCTTAGCCGTCTCCCAAATCGGATTTGCCCAGGCTAGAGCCCTGCCAGTTAACAGCGATATCATAAAACCAATCTTGCTTCTCTCCGTAGGAAAGGCTTGGGGAGCCAGTTCCAGAAAAATTTCCAGCTGATTGAGGAAACCTCTACAGAGAGTAGGTTCCCCATCATACCTTAATGGTAATGGTGCCGTAGCAGATAGCCCTTTATATTGCATATTGACACTCGAGTTTTGGACTGTCGGTGCCTGGACTGGGGTGGCCACCGAGAAAGGAACAGGTCTGTCCAAGTGTGCGGTCCGCTCCAGCATAGTCTGCACCGCCACTGACAGTTGATCAAGATGTTGCTCATACAACTTTCTCCAATGGATATTGAGTGAACTACCTTCACTGGACTTGACTGAGGTCATTGGCCCTTTCGTACTGTCACGGTTTTTGATGAACACTCAGGCAGAACAGTAAGGTTAAAATTATTTTATTGAGTAAAGTGCATACAAGGAATGAGGCCACAGGCGCACGATACGAAACCACACTATATGGAGGATATATATGCAGTAGGCAATGACTGTAAACAGAATGACAGAGACGGCACACAGGTAATAGAGGTATCTTAGGCAGGCAACCCTCCACTAGAGAACCTGGAGCAATCAGTCTACTGGACCCCGGCTGACAGCAGGACAGAGAATGGTAGTAAGTCCTGGAGATGGTAATAGGCACGAGACCCAGATGCCTGGGTGGCACAGAACCCAAGGAGGCAACGAGGCAACACTGACCACGGGACAAGGGTCCCAGAGTGACCGAGGCCACCACTTACAAGGGGTAAACCCTAGAGCGCTAGGGGTGGATCGAAGTGAACACAGGAAGGCTACAGGTGTCCCATCATAGGACAGCAGAACAAGCACAAATGCTGGCTCTAGGCCCTCAGCCACTATACAGGAATATAAGATCAAGGTCTCCACACACCCAATAGTGCATGCCAATGCAAGTGCTGGCCCTCACCCAGGCACTGCAACACGAAGGAGCACACGGGTAGCTTAGATAGTGTTAGGCACTGAACAGTAAACAGGAGACGCCCAGAGATACATAGGAACTCCCACAGGGAGTGAGCCCAGCAATTAGCGCACAGGGAGACACAGACATCAGAGTAACTCAGTCAGCACTTGCTAGCACTGTACCGGTACTTCGCTTGTACACACTGCCGCAGGCAGTAGGAGCAAGTGGCGATAGCACGAATGCTATGCCTATGGTTGACAGAATAAGATTAGCGCCACGCGGCACACCCCAACTAGGCAACTGGAAACTGTTGAATGTAATGCTGGCCAGTTAGACAACAGAGGAGGCACAACCATACACGGATGGCAACGGAACAATGGCTCAGCGGAACAGGTTACAAACCAACGGGAAGCACAGACTGGTCAGGTGCACAGGCACGGCTCAATAGCCAGGCAGACTATGACAATGGGGGTTCACAGCCAGATCAGTTCAGCAACGGAGCGGGTTCTCAGCCAGATCAGTCGGTAACGGAGCAGGTTCTCAGCCGGATCAGTTCAGCAACGGTGCGGGTTCTCAGCCAGATCAGTCAGTAACGGAGCAGGTTATCAGCCAGATCAGTTCAGCAATGGAGCGGGTTCTCAGCCAGATCAGTAGGACAATTGCGCAACAAATGACCTCCTTTCCCACAGTACAGACACAGGCCATTCATACGCCGAAATGACCGTTCTTCCTTAGATAGTCTAGTAAAGCCCACCTGCATGGGTTCGGCAGCTTCAACATGACCAGGAGGTGTGGGAGGAGAGGGAGGCAAGGGTGGGAGAATATTTTTGTGCCACTGTCCTGTAGGACACCTCGGTTTGTGGTCCCTATTCTGTGTACGTTCCCTGTTCCGAGTGTTAATCAAATTAACAAATTCAATGAACTTGTCCAGAGATTCAGGTAATTCCCGGGCCGCAATCTCATCTTTAATACGGTCATTTAGACCTTGAACAAATGCCACTACCAAAGCCTCATCGTTCCATCCCAACTTGGCTGCCAAGGTGCGAAAGTCAATGGAGTAATCGGCAACTGTACGGTTGCCCTGTTGGATATTCATAATTTGCTTGGCAGCCGAGATATTGTGCCCAGGGATCTCAAAGACACTTCTAAAGGCCCTCATGAAATCACCAAAATTGGTAGTAATGGGCTTAGCCGTCTCCCAAATCGGATTTGCCCAGGCTAGAGCCCTGCCAGTTAACAGCGATATCATAAAACCAATCTTGCTTCTCTCCGTAGGAAAGGCTTGGGGAGCCAGTTCCAGAAAAATTTCCAGCTGATTGAGGAAACCTCTACAGAGAGTAGGTTCCCCATCATACCTTAATGGTAATGGTGCCGTAGCAGATAGCCCTTTATATTGCATATTGACACTCGAGTTTTGGACTGTCGGTGCCTGGACTGGGGTGGCCACCGAGAAAGGAACAGGTCTGTCCAAGTGTGCGGTCCGCTCCAGCATAGTCTGCACCGCCACTGACAGTTGATCAAGATGTTGCTCATACAACTTTCTCCAATGGATATTGAGTGAACTACCTTCACTGGACTTGACTGAGGTCATTGGCCCTTTCGTACTGTCACGGTTTTTGATGAACACTCAGGCAGAACAGTAAGGTTAAAATTATTTTATTGAGTAAAGTGCATACAAGGAATGAGGCCACAGGCGCACGATACGAAACCACACTATATGGAGGATATATATGCAGTAGGCAATGACTGTAAACAGAATGACAGAGACGGCACACAGGTAATAGAGGTATCTTAGGCAGGCAACCCTCCACTAGAGAACCTGGAGCAATCAGTCTACTGGACCCCGGCTGACAGCAAGACAGAGAATGGTAGTAAGTCCTGGAGATGGTAATAGGCACGAGACCCAGATGCCTGGGTGGCACAGAACCCAAGGAGGCAACGAGGCAACACTGACCACGGGACAAGGGTCCCAGAGTGACCGAGGCCACCACTTACAAGGGGTAAACCCTAGAGCGCTAGGGGTGGATCGAAGTGAACACAGGAAGGCTACAGGTGTCCCATCATAGGACAGCAGAACAAGCACAAATGCTGGCTCTAGGCCCTCAGCCACTATACAGGAATATAAGATCAAGGTCTCCACACACCCAATAGTGCATGCCAATGCAAGTGCTGGCCCTCACCCAGGCACTGCAACACGAAGGAGCACACGGGTAGCTTAGATAGTGTTAGGCACTGAACAGTAAACAGGAGACGCCCAGAGATACATAGGAACTCCCACAGGGAGTGAGCCCAGCAATTAGCGCAGAGGGAGACACAGAGATCAGAGTAACTCAGTCAGCACTTGCTAGCACTGTACCGGTACTTCGCTTGTACACACTGCCGCAGGCAGTAGGAGCAAGTGGCGATAGCACGAATGCTATGCCTATGGTTGACAGAATAAGATTAGCGCCACGCGGCACACCCCAACTAGGCAACTGGAAACTGTTGAATGTAATGCTGGCCAGTTAGACAACAGAGGAGGCACAACCATACACGGATGGCAACGGAACAATGGCTCAGCGGAACAGGTTACAAACCAACGGGAAGCACAGACTGGTCAGGTGCACAGGCACGGCTCAATAGCCAGGCAGACTATGACAATGGGGGTTCACAGCCAGATCAGTTCAGCAACGGAGCGGGTTCTCAGCCAGATCAGTCGGTAACGGAGCAGGTTCTCAGCCGGATCAGTTCAGCAACGGTGCGGGTTCTCAGCCAGATCAGTCAGTAACGGAGCAGGTTATCAGCCAGATCAGTTCAGCAATGGAGCGGGTTCTCAGCCAGATCAGTTGGTAATGGAGCAGGTTCTCAGCCAGATCAGTTCAGCAACGGAGCAGGTTCTCAGCCAGATCAGTCGGTAACGGAGTAGGTTCTCAGCCAGATCAGTTCAGCAATGGAGCGGGTTCTCAGCCGGATCAGTCGGTAACGGAGCAATACACGGGAAACACAGGAACGTCGTCAGGCAAGCCAGGTCATACACGAACAGCAACACAGTAGCAAAACGTCAGGCTCAGATTCACCACGAAAGGTCGCCTTAGAATAGATGTGACAGGATATAAAAAGGCAAGCCCTGGATGGAGCGAAGATGACAGGCCAGTGAGAAGGCAGCATGGAAATTAGGCACAGTAACAATGTCACCGTCAGAGCAGGAACATGGGCACCGTGATACACAGTACGTGTGCCTTGGCAGATGGTCATAAGTTGTTTGGCAGCGGAGGCCGCACGACCCGGAACATCAAAGACCCTTCAAAAAGAAGCCACAAATTCTGCAAAGTTATAGATAACGGGTTTGTCCTTTTCCCAAAGTGGATTGGCCCATGCCAATGCCTTGCCTGACAATAGTGAGATCCGACCTTACTTCTTTCATTCGGAAATGCCTGCGGTACCATCTCTAGGAATATACCCAGCTGATTGAGGAACCCACAGCAGAGTATAGGTTCTCCGTCTTTGAGGTAAAGGAGCGGACCCAGAAAAGCCTCTGGTCACATAGACCTCAGGGGTAGCAAGAGCAGCCGGTGCCAACTCTGGGGAGGCCACCTGTTGCCGAGTAAAGCGATCCAGGGGAGCTGTACGATTTAACTGTGTCTGCATGGCCAAAGATAACTGATCAATACATTGATCCTGCGAGTCCATCCTGGTCACAGTGCTCAGAGTAGGTGGATTACTTGTACCTTCAATACTCATGGCCCTTACATACTGTCACGGTAACCAATACAAAGAGAGTCAGACAAAGGTATAGTAAGTTAAAACCACCTTTTTTTAATAATAATAAACGTTATGAGAAAGAACCCCCATGATCCCCAGAACACAGGAGGATGGACAGTAATACAGTCCACTACCCAGGGCTGTACACTGAGCCAAAGCCTGCACTACTCGGAGCTGGATAGCGATATTAATAGAACCTAGCCTATGGCTCTATCCTTCTGGTAGTCAGCAGACCTACCAGGGGTATATGCGCCCGTACCACACAGATACTGGAATGTGTGAACAAAGGTAATTGCGAGCAGAGATAGCTTGAGCCGCGGTACCAAGAAGTGGGTAGTCAGACAAGCCAGGAGTAATGCACAGAGCAGGTAGTCTGCCAGAGCCAACATCAGTAACTAAGCGGAACTTAGACAAACCGGGGTCAACACTGAGCGAGTAGGCAGCCAGAGCCACAGGTCAGAACCGATGTGGGTAGTCAGACAAGCCGGGGTCATACATGGAGCGAATAGTCAGCCAGAGCCACAGGTTAGAACAGATGTGGGTAGTCAGACAAGCCGGGATCATATACGGAGCGAATAGTCAGGCAGAACCACAGGTCAGAACCGATGTGGGTAGTCAGACAAGCCAGGAAGCAGACACAGAGGAGATTCGGAAGCCAGGCACAGTCACAACGAGATCAAAAAAGACACAAGGATTCTAGCAGGAACACTATGTAAAGGTGACTATACCTAGTCTTAGGGTAGTTTAAATACACCTCCACAAGGCGGGAAGCAATAAGGCCAATAGCGTAGAGCCTACAATAGAAAGCGTGACATCACTGGTGACTCATATGCATACCTGAGCCCGTGACCACCAGGAATGCGGAAGCGGCTGGTACCTGCTGCAGGCTGTCCGCAAGATGGAGCAGAGGATAGGAGAACAGGCGGCAGAAGGCAGGAAGACTGCTGAGGTACACTGTGATAGGATGTTGGGATTGAGATGCAGGAAGTTGGAGGAGAGTATCTCATTATACTCTGAAAATAGTCTAGTTTATCTAGGGGATCCTTGTGGTTCCTTGGAGTGTCTGCTTGATCTGGTAAATTAATTTGGCCATTTCTCTAGTCTCAGAGTAAATTGGGGTGTCGGTTTTGTTTCCTATAGACTGGGAGGCAGTTGAGGCCCGTCTGTGCTCTGGACCTCTCCTCTGTGTTACTAGGTTTCAGTACCTTGGTGTTTGGGTACTATCACGGTTCCCATGATTCCCTGTCAATCTGTGACTGTGTTACCTTTGCATTGGAGGAGGCTGATTGGCCCGCCCAGGATGTTCCTTTTTATACTGGCTCTTGGGCACTTGTCAGTTGCCCTTTTGTGGTGTTCCTGTTCCTGCATCTCGCTGCTGAGTTCCAGTGTCTCCTGTGTACCGATCCGGCTTGGCTGACTCCTCTTCTGATCCTGCTCCGTGATTGACCCGGTTCTGGCTGACGACACTGCTCCGTGATTGACCCGGTTCTGGCTGACGACCCTGCTCCGTGATTGCTCCGTTCTCCGGTTGTCGTTCCTGCTGCTGTATCCATCCGGTTCCGGTTGTCGCTCCTGCCCGGTTGCAGTTCCAGTGTCCTCCGGTCGCTCTGGCGACATTCTGAACTGTTCAGTATCTCGCTGATCCTCTCTCGCCCTTTCAGCTGTAGCCTGAGGTTGCTTTGTCATCTGCATTGCTGAGCTGTGCACTCATGTGTGTACCAGATTAACCCGTGCATTGCCAGTAGTCTCCGGTTACGTGCCACTTGTATGCTTGCCAAGCTTCTGTTTGCCCTTTGAGCCGCTACTCTCTGAGCCTTCTATACACGCCATACTATTCCTTGCAGAGCTCCGCCTGTCCGGTGTTCGGGGTGCACCGTGACCACGCCGGCTGGCGCCGGTAGTCTGTTCGCTCTTGCTGTAAGGATTCCGTGCGACACCGGAAGGGTGTCCTGGCTCCGGCTCACATTCACTCAGAGTGTACATTTCCACCTGCACTTCCTAGTGCATCAGCTCCTTGTAGCTTGTGCAGCAACCAGCTATCGTGGCATCCCAAGGGTGTATTGGCACAATCCACTTGGCATACGCAGGGTTACTAACTAGTCCTTGTGGGCGATTCCTATTCTGGTTCCTTCCGCTCTGGCAGTAGCATTCCTCCTAGCCCACGGTGGTGGTATTGGCTCAGCTCAGCGCAATAGTGGCGCTCCCTATTTCTATCTAGAGAGTGATTCAGTGCAGACACTTTACTCCTTTCTCTACATTCAGAGACTGCTATCCAGAGACTATTATTTACTCCTGGGCGTTGGCCAATCTAAGACTGAGTTTCTCCAGTTGCTCCTGTTAACCCTTTGGGGTTACTCCAGTCTCTATTTGTACTTATACTCCTGCTTGTATTACACATACTTTGTCTGTATTTGTCAATACTGTTTTTACCTGTGCTGGCCCCTAGGGGCACTGTTTATCATCCTGATTCAATAAAACTGTGTTTTTACTTCATACCCTGGTCTGAGTGTCAGAAAACCGTTACAGTACAAAAGGGCCATGACCTCAGACGGGAAAGGTGACAGTAATACACAGAACCTCCACTGGAGGATGGATGTTCACGAGCAACTCCTAGACCAGTTGGCACTGGCCATGCAAACCTTGCTGGAACGTACGGTACACCTTGATAAACCGAATCAAAATCCGGTGGTTCCCCCAGTTATGACACCGGATAACACTACTGGGCAATTGTTGGCTTCCTCTAGAAGTTTAACGGCGGTGGCGCCGTTACCGCTAAGATATGATGGCGAACCCACACTATGCAGAGGTTTCCTTAACCAATAAGAGATATTCCTAGAACTCACACCCCATGCCTTTCCGAATGACCGTAGCAAGGTGGGGTTCATGATATCTCTTTTAACTGGCAAAGCCCTGGCATGGGCTAATCCTTTATGGGAGCAGGCTAAACCATGCACTCTGTGCTTTAACGAATTTGTCAAACAGTTCCGTAGAGTATTCGAGACACCTGGGCGAGCCACCTCTGTGGCCAAAAAACTGTTGTTATTACAGATTACAGATTCTAGCTGCAGAGGTGGCATGGAATAATGAGGCACTCCTGGCAGCATTTGCCCAAGGTCTTTCTGATGCCATTAAGGATGAGATAGCTGCCAGGGAGGTACCTACTGATTTGGATGAGTACATAGATAATGTGATACTCATTGATACTCGCATGTGCGAGAGGCACTTGGCAAAAAGGGCGCGTTCCAAAACCCATGGGCACGAGAAGTCTTTTAACCCACCCTCTCCTCCCATTCCTCCTGACCGGGTACCTGAAACAGGGGAACCTATGCAAATTGGCTTCACTAGACTGTCTAAAGAGGAGAGGGCATATCACAAAAGACAAGGGTTATGCCTATATTGTGGCAAAAGTGGGCATTTATTACGCACATGTCCGGTTTGTCCGGGAAATGCACGCACCTAGGGTACCTTGGGGGACAGGCCCTAGGTGGTGTACAATCGTCCCCAGATCCTTGCTCCAAGAAACCCACCATACCGGTGAGTTTTCTCCTAGGCGACCAAACTGTGGAGGTACTAGCCCTGGTAGATTCTGGCGCAGCAGGCTATTTCATGGACCGGGCATTTGCTGAAAGACACAATATTCCTCTGTCTAAAAGAGATACTCCGTTAGCCATTGAGGCTATTGATTGCAGACCTCTAGAACCAGCCCTTATCACCATGGAGACTACTCTCCTCACTATGTCTATTGGGGTCCTCCACAAGGAGGAGGTTTGTTTCCAGATTATACACTCACCCCATCATGCGGTCATTCTGGGGTTCCCTTGGTTGATGCTGCACAATCCCCAGTTTGACTGGCAGACATGCGAAATTAAGTCATGGTCTGATTACTGCACTGGTCACTGTCTATCTCGTCCAGTCAAGATTATGTGTACCTCCCCTTCTGTGCCAGCTGAATACAGCAAGTTCAGCGACGTATTCAGTAAGGGTGAGGCTAGCACACTGCCGCAGCATTGGCCATATGATTGCGCCATTGATTTGCCCCCGGGAGTGGTGCCACTGAGGGGGTAGGACGTACCCATTGTCCTGTGAGGAGACTAAGGCCATGGAGGAGTACACTGAGGATGCTCTCAAATGAGGGATTATTTGCAAATCATCCTCTCTGGCTGGTGCAGGGTTCTTTTTTGTGAAAAAGAAAAGTGGCGAACTACGACCTTGTATTGACTACCGTGGACTCAATAAGCTGATGTCCAAAAATGCGTACCCCATTCCGCTCATCACAGAGTTATTTGATAGGTTGAAAGGTTCCTCTATCTTTACGAAACTCGACTTACGGGCCGCCTACAACTTAATAAGGATAAGGGCCGGTGATGAGTGGAAGACGGCATTCAATACGAGGTCAGGGCACTACGAATATCTAGTTATGCCATTTGGGTTGTGTAATGCACCTGCCGTATATAAGGAGTTCATCAACAATATCCTCCGCGATATGTTACAGTCTTGTGTAGTTGTATACCTGGACGATATATTGATTCACTCAGCTAATTTAACCCAGCACATCCAGGATGTTTCTGAGGTATTGCTTCGATTGCGCAAGAACAAATTGTTCTGCAAATTAGAAAAATGTGAATTTCATTGTTCTCAAGTACCCTTTTTGGGTTTTGTTATATCTAACGATGGCATAGCTATGGGCCAAGAGAAGTTGGCTGCAGTCTTACAATGGCCACAACCCAAGGGGTTAAAAGCTATCCAAAGGTTCCTGGGCTTTGCCAACTATTACAGAAAGTTTATTCAGAACTTTTCTACCATTACAAAACCTCTCTCTGACCTTATGCATAAGGGCGCAAATCCCTCTCAATGGTCTGAGGAAGCTGAGCAGGCCTTCGAGACCCTCAAGAAGGCATTCGCATCTGCTCCTATACTATCCCACCCTAATCCCACCCTGCCTTTTACGCTGGAGGTCGATGCCTCCGAGGTTGGGGTAGGGGCAGTTCTCTCCCAACGCCCCAGGGAAGGGGGTAACCTAAGACCGTGCGGTTAATTCATCATCTGGGAGCTCTCCATTCCTGGTTAATTATGGGTTCCAACCCTGTCTACTCCCAGACTCATTTCAATCCCAACAGATTCCGGCTCTGGATGAGCACATGGAGCAGCTCCGCTCCACTTGGGCACAGGTACAACGGTCCCTCAGTCAGTCCTTCCATAGACATCAGCGGCAGGCTAATCGCAGACGGCTACCAGCAGTCTCCTTCCAGGTTGGGGACAGGGTATGGCTTTCCTCCAGGAATCTTAACCTGCAAGTGCCTTCGAACAAACTGGCTCCCTGGTTCATTGGGCCTTTTAAGATTATTCGCAAAGGCAATCCCGTGGCATACTCATTGGAGCTTCATAAGAGTATGCGTATTCGCAATGTGTTCCATGTGTCGCTATTAAAGCCCTTGGTTTTCAACCGCTATACTACCACTCTGGTGGTTCCTGGGCCGGTGGATGTACAGGGCCAAGAGGAATACGAAGTTCAGAGCATTATTGACTCCAGGAGATTTAGAGGCAAGTTGCAATATTTGGTCCACTGGAAAGGCTATGGGCCTGAGGAGCGCTCTTGGGTTGACCACAAGGACCTTCATGCTCCACGATTGCTGCGCAACTTTCATTCTAAATATCCTTTGAAACCAAGACCCTCTGTCAGGTCTTTGAGAGGGGGGTACTATCATGGTTCCCGTGATTCCCTGTCAATCTGTGACTGTGTTACCTTTGCATTGGAGGAGGCTGATTGGCCCGCCCAGGATGTTCCTTTTTATACTGGCTCTTGGGCACTTGTCAGTTGCCCTTTTGTGGTGTTCCTGTTCCTGCGTCTCGTTGCTGAGTTCCAGTGTCTCCTGTGTACCGATCCGGCTTGGCTGACTCCTCTTCTGATCCTGCTCCGTGATTGACCCGGTTCTGGCTGACGACCCTGCTCCGTGATTGACCCGGTTCTGGCTGACGACCCTGTTCTGTGATTGACCCGGTTCTGGCTGACGACCCTGCTCCGTGATTGCTCCGTTCTCCGGTTGTCGTTCCTGCTGCTGTATCCTTCCGGTTCCGGTTGTCGCTCCTGTCCGGTTGCAGTTCCAGTGTCCTCCGGTCGCTCTGGCGACATTCTGAACTGTTCAGTTCGCTGATCCTCTCTCGCCCTTTCAGCTGTAGCCTGAGGTTGCTTTGCCATCTGCATTGCTGAGCTGTGCTCTCATGTGTGTACCAGATTAACCCGTGCATTGCCAGTAGTCTCCGGTTACGTGCCACTTGTATGCTTGCCAAGCTTCTGTTTGCCCTTTGAGCCGCTACTCTCTGAGCCTTCTATACACACCATACTATTCCTTGCAGAGCTCCAGAGCTGGCGCCGGTAGTCTGTTTGCTCTTGCTGTAAGGATTCCGTGCGACACCGGAAGGGTGTCCTGGCTCCGGCTCACATTCACTCAGAGTGTACATTTCCACCTGCACTTCCTAGTGCATCGGCTCCTTGTAGCTTGTGCAGCAACCAGCTATCGTGGCATCCCAAGGGTGTATTGGCACAATCCACTTGGCATACGCAGGGTTACTAACTAGTCCTTGTGGGCGATTCCTATTCTGGTTCCTTCCGCTCTAGCAGTAGCATTCCTCCTAGCCCACGGTGGTGGTATTGGCTCAGCTCAGCGCAATAGGGGCGCTGTTTCTATCTAGAGAGTGATTCAGTGCAGACACTTTACTCCTTTCTCTACATTCAGAGACTGCTATCCAGAGACTATTATTTACTCCTGGGCGTTGGCCAATCTAAGACTGAGTTTCTCCAGTTGCTCCTGTTAACCCTTTGGGGTTACTCCAGTCTCTATTTGTACTTATACTCCTGCTTGTATTACACATACTTTGTCTGTATTTGTCAATACTGTTTTTATCTGTGCTGGCCCCTAGGGGCACTGTTTATCATCCTGATTCAATAAAACTGTGTTTTTACTTCATACCCTGGTCTGAGTGTCAGAAAACCGTTACAGGTACATATACAAAGTAAACTGATGCACAGACTTTCCTTTTGTTTACTTTTTATATATAGCCAAGACATAGTCCCTGCTGCTGTCCTCACTATACACATATGTAACTATTGGAACACATGTTTTTATATGTATTTTGAGATGTTTTGGCTCCTCTTTTCTTCGTTTGTAGCTCCCTAGATTCAGGTGATATCTGAACAGGGAAGGTATAAGTACCTCCCTTATTTCCCTCACAAGGGTTTTGTTCACAGTTGAGGTAAGATGACTTTACTGTTTTTTAATTGCATTTTTCTGTTGCGGTTGTCAAGCAAGACAAGGAGTCAGACGGTATAGATTACCTTTATTAGAATAATAATAACAGTAATGCAAAAGATAAAAGGCAGAGGGTGACCGAAGAGGCTACGACTCAATAAGAAATAAGAGTCTGCCAAATGATCCACCACTACTGCTAGAGACTAGGCCTCAGCCCACTGTAGTCCCTGTATATGGAGAAACGCCCAACGGACTAGCACTGACTCAGCCTGCAGTCAGTCTAGGAGAGATGTCTCCAATAATGAACGCAACCAAGGAGACTACTGACTCACGCCTGCAGTCAGTAAGATAGGAGTCTGATAGAGCCCCAGGTCTGCACTAGGATGGATGTCTGTGGAGCGGGAGCCAACACACATAGGAAACAAACAGAGCCCCTAGTCAGCACCAGCTAGGATAGTCAGAAAGGCCAAGTCATACACGGAGCAGGTAGTCAGCCAGAGCCACAGGTTTGCACCAGATAGTATATACACTGAAGCGTATGCAGGATGCGCAGTGGACAGAGCCCCAGGTCAACACCAGGATGGGTAGCCAGACAAGCCAGGTCATCCACGGAGTGGGTATTCAGCCAGAGCCACAGGTTTGCACCAGAAAGGATGTCTAACCCAAATCGGAACACTCACAAAGAATGGTCAGACAGAGCCACAGGTCAACACCAGAATGGATGGACAGACAAGCCGGGTCATACACAGGAATCAGGAATACAACTCAATGAACTGCTCAGAACAACAACGTAAGGGTAACTGATACACAGGACCATAGAGGTTTATAAAAGAGAAGGTCCCCCAGGCTAGTGTTGCTCCATTTCAATTGTAAGTTCTGTGGTATCACTAGTATAGCACCATTTCAGTTTTAAAATCTGCTAATCCCTAGTACCATGTGAATTGTATGCTCTGTGATATCATTTGAGTAACTGTATATCAGTTGTAGCTTTGTGTAATTACTAGCGTGGCTCAAGTTCAACCTTAAACTCTGTGGTATCACTAGTATAGCTCATTTTGGAGTGTAAGCTCTGTGGCATCACTAGTGTAACTCAATTTCAATTGTAAGCACTGTGGTATCACTAGTATAGCTCAGTTTGGATTGTAAGCTTTGTAGTATCACTAGTGTAGCTCAATTTCAATTGTAAGCTCTGTGGTATCTCAAAAATAAGGATTAAAAATAACCTAGCGTTTTTAATTGTGCTGCCATATTACCACTGACGTAGGTGCTACATGGAAAAAGCATATTGCAATTCAAAGTTGCTCAAAATGTACTTCTGCTGATACTTGTTTTACTTCACAACATTAATGGCAGTTATAAAGGGGTTGGGTAGTGGGCTGGAGCGATGGTAAAAATGGGCCACTTGATTGCTTGCCCCCAAGGCCAAAAGTTGCCAGCCCTCCCCTGGAAGAGATATTATAAAGGGAAAGGATATCAATCTAATATCCCTATTACTAGCATCCCAAGATTTGGCTGAAAATAGAACTGTGAGCTGTGGGGACTTTTCAGTGACACTGAAGGCCAAGGACCCTAGATTGAGCAAAAAACTGTCCATCCCCGAATTCGTTCTGTCTTTGTGTCTTCTGTGATATATTGTGTGCAGCCCATGCACACCTCAGACAAGAACTTGATCAATATTTATACCTGATATTAGATCTGGGATATAGATATGGCGGTTTCACTTTTTTCGACTACCATAGGTCCTTTTGGCCAAAGCGGTCGTGGCATTGGCACAATTTAACTTAATTACCGACTGGAGTGTAATGGATGAGTTATTTTGCTGCCATTTTGCAGTCCTTAAAACTGCCATATGCTCCTTATGCCAGTCCAGTTCTCATTCAGAGAATTTATGCCCCTCGGCAGTATTCTCTACCAGCAATATTTCTCAGGGCCCATCCTTGTCAAATTCAGCCCCCACCCAGCATGACTTCAATGCCAGCCCCTCCTCAACGAGACAGACTAGGAAGAATTATTCATTATTTTGTTTGTGCTCCAACATGTAATAATTTAAATTCAAAAGGTGTTTTTTTCAATGCTTGCCATTTATAACATCTATGTTCACTATGTCACAGGGCTCACGCCAAAACTATATGCCCACATAATGCAGCTCTCTAAATAAATCAATTAATATGTATATGTTGCACTCTTTATTGGCTCAGCACCCCTACTTCAATCTCGCTCAGGCACTCATCACAGGTTTCCTGGAGGGATTCCACATAGGAATTGTAGCATCCCCATCAGTCTCTTTCGAATCTCCAAATTTGGTCTCGGCTACATCTGAACCAGAAGTAGTAGATAGGATATTAGACATAGAATTAAGTAAAGGTTTTCTTTTAGGCCCATTCTCTACACCTCCATTCCCCGTTTGGAGGGTGAATCCAATAGGCATCTCTATAAGAAAATATTCTCAAAAGAAACGACTCATTATCGATTTTTCGGCCCCACACGCTAGTCCGATACCTAGCAACAATGCATTAATACCATCGAAGGAATATTCATTAGAATATACAAGTATAGACGATGCTATTAAACTCCTCAAGCAAGCAGGTCTCAGATGTTTCTGACAGATATTGTTGACGCATTTAAACTCCTTCTGGTTCATCTGTCATTATGGCACTTGCAGGGTAATAGACGGCATCAGCAGTATTTCTTCAGTACTCATCTTAGTTTCGGATGCAAAAGCAGTCCAATAATTTTTGACAGATTCACAGACACATTATGTTTTCTGCTCATTAATCATTGCAGATGTCCAGTTGTCCTCCACTATTTAGACAATTTTTTACTCATTGAGCCTTATACCAGGTCACGCTCAAGCCTTAGAAAAATGCTATTTCTGTTTTCAGATCTAAACATACCATTAGCTAGGAACAGGACATCCGGCCCAGACACTTCCGTAGAATTCCTGGGTATAATATGAGACTCTGACAAATTCAAGTCTAGTTTACCTCTAGAGAAACTATCACGCATACAGGACCTAATTCAGCAGTTCCTAAACAAACCTAGTTGCACCAGGATCGAATTACAATGCTTGATAGATCATCTGACCTTTGCCATGCGCATTATCCCATAAGGTAGATAATTTATTTCAAGTCTACTAATGCGCCTTTCCAACTCATCAGATTCATTCAACCATGTTAAGTTGGGTTCTATTATCGAAGAAGATCTGAGAATATGGAGCCTGTTTTTGCAGTCTTGGAATGGTAAAAGCATGTTCCCACCTATGCCTTCTCGATCTTCCCCTGCCATTTACTCAGACGCCTCTGCAGCTTACGGTAATGCGCCATTTACAGAGCAAATTGGTTCTCAGAACATTGGCCACTAGAAGTTTTTAGTCTACCATAATTTTCCAAAACTCTTCTCCTGGTAGGGTATATTTCTATTGTAGCAGCAGCCACATTGTGGGGTAACCAATGGTCAGGAGAAGCGGTTCTATTCTATACAGATAACATGTCTACTGCTTTTATCTTAAACAAAGGCAGATCCAAATCACTTTCTATCATGTTATTTCTGAGAAAACTGACTAAACTTTCTCTTATATATCATTTCCAATATCATGGTGTGTTCATCCCCGGGGTCAGCAAAAAAGCTGACTCTTTGTCACAATTTTGTTTTCAGGAATTCTTCCAACTACATTCGGAAGCCAATTCACGCCCAGTCTCTCCTCCAGTATTTGCAGACCTGATTTCAAGATAGAGACCTTCATCAATACAGCTCACAGTATAATGCAGAAAGGGTTAGCTCCTAATACTAAGCGAACATATGCCAAAGCTTGGTCGGCTTTTAAAAGATTCCTCCTTCATACCAACCCTTTACAACCATTTTCACCATCCGTGATCCTGGCATTTGCATCATATTGCCATACGGCCCTCAAATTGTCACCCCTGTCCATCAAGCTACATTTAGCCGGTGTTCAGCACTTTATCTCCTTATTCCAACAGGCATGTCTTCCAATAGACATTACTATATTTAAGAAATGTCCAACCTACTTAGTTCCAAACCTTTTGATGATGTAACAAATAGCACTGTGCTAGCAGCCATCTACTTAGCCTTTTTCGGGTTCATGAGACCAAGCGAGTTAACCATTTCTTCCAGCTCTACTCTGTTCCTTAAAACGTCAGATTTAATTCACTTCTCTTCAGGGAAGCCTATCAACTGCCTCCATAAACAATATCACCAAGAATCACCCCTTGCCTTGACCACTGCACTCAACAGCACTTCTCACTCCCACCCACTGACTGGCAGGTCAGGTGGCAAGAGACACTTACACCCAATAGCACTTACTCCTTCTGTGTCATACCTACCTTCCTCTAGACTGTAAGCTCTCACGAGCAGGGTCCTCTGATTCTTCTGTTCTCCACATTTGATTGTACTGTTTAATACCTCTGTATGTCTACTCCCTGCTGTAAAGTGCTGCAGAATTTGTTGGCGCTATATAAATAAAGATTAATAATAATAATAATTATAATAATAATAATAAATAATAAAGTTCCAAAACAGATCAGTCAGGTTCAGGTGTCAGTATTCCTTACTACGCTACAGGTGATCAGTGGTGCCCGTTCAATACCCTCAAAATTTTTTCTCTTATTTTGGCCAATAAACCAGCAGACAGCCCTTTACTGCCTATGCATGATGGACCTCTCAAAACACCTACATTTATCCAATTGTCTAGAGTCCTGCTTTCCAGATTAGGTTATAACCCATCTCTATTTTCTGGACACTCATTCAGAATAGGCGCAGCATCCTCCACTTCCAGGAACAATGTTCCTTCATTTATCATACAAAGATTAGGACGGTATAGTTAATAGAACCTTTATTATGAGAATAATGACCGTAATGCAATATATAAATATACACACAGTGGGTGATTGAAACGGAGAGCACTGTATCAGGAATAGCAGTCTCCTAATCTCTGAACCACACTGTCTGAGACTAGGCCTCAGCCCACTGGAGTCTCGTGGTACGGTAACGCCCAAAATATACTGACTCAGCCTGCAGTCAGTAGCTAGGAGTCTGCTAGAGCCCCAGGTCAGTATTAGGAAGGATGTCTGAATACCGGAACTGAACGAACAGACAGAACCTTCTAGTAAGCACCAGATAGGATAGTCAGACGAGCCAAAGTCATACACTGAGCAGGAAGTTGGCCAGAGCCACAGGTTTGCACCAGAAAGGATATACACTGAAGCGATGGAATGCTGGATGTGCAGTGGATAGAGCCCCAGGTCAACACCAGAGTGGGTAGTCAGACCAAAATGAGACAAATAAAAACAGCGCAAAAGAACTCCTCTGAGTGTAGTATCTCCAAATTCTTTTCCCTTCACCTTCACCACGTGCTCCAAATTGGGTACTCACTTAGACTGAGGTTGTCACTGTCTCTTAGTATACACCAGCATTCCTGGTTTTAACCCCAGGATGGTTTCCAACTCTCCGTTTCCTTTCACTTGTTCTTCACGTCTCAGCTTCCACAGCCACTATATAAATATCACTATTTATCCCTTATAGGGATCTAATAGTATATAAGACACTATAGATCTTATTTGTAGTGGATATTAGGATCGGGAGTATTAGTATAGATATCACCACTGAGTAATCCAAAATATTGGAAGAGCACCAGAAGGGTAATACAAAAATGAATATATTTATTAAAAAGTATATAAAAATTCAAATAAAATTACAACAATGTTGTATGCAATATCAGAAATACGCTCGATGCGTTTCGTAAGTACACACTTACTTCTTCAAGAGCTTCTTACTAAATTAGACCAAATCCTACCTGTTCCACATCTCGACATCTATATAGAGGACGCCAATCTTCTCCATTAAGGTGAAGGTGAAGGGAAAAGAATTTGGAGATACTACACTCAGAGGAGTTCTTTTGCGCTGTTTTTATTTGTCTCATTTTGCAGTTGTACGATTCGGAGTCCCAAACCCATTATACAGCAAGCATTGGACTCTGAAGATCTACCATTGGATGATTGATTATACCCTACTTAAGAACTTTTGTGAGATTTATTGTATTTGGTACTATACTCAATCTTGGCGCTTCCTGATATATCCTAAGGACGGAACTTGTAGTAGCTTCGTATCTTGGGTATATACTTACATACGTGTATAGCTATTTTATTTTGTTGGGACAACAGGAAAGCAGCCTGAGTTGAATAAATATGGTGTGTACTGCTATTTTGTCTAGAACACAAAGAAAAAGAGAAATGATAGAATACTTTGACAAAGAAATGTTACCAAAGTAATGAATACTAAAAATGTGGAAGAATTGGAAATGAAAAAATATTTTAATCTTTTAGAAAATGCTTTAGGATTAGAATTGAAACACTGGTGGGATTGTTTGTTATTACAGAAATATCTTGAAGATAATTTGGTACCTAGGGGGTTGAGAATTTTTAAGGCCTGTCCATTCCAGGATTCTAAATTTAAAGAAACCTGGAATGGAGAGCTCACACTGTGTTCTAAGATGTTAATGAAAAATATTATTCAGTATAGAGAAGAATGTTTAAGTAAAATAGAAGGAGATATTGAAGAATTAAATAGAACTTTGGTAAAATATGAACATATTCAGAGTTTTATAGAAATGGACAAAATAGTACAAACAAATATAAATAAATTGGAAAAAGAATTAAAAGAAAGAAAAGAGGGTAAATTACATAGAGATATGGTGGAAAATAATAGTAGTAAGAAAAGAAATTTTAATGAAAATAAAAAATTTCAAAATAAGTATAAATATTATGGAGAAGCCTATCAAAAAGAAAGGAGGGAAGTAAAAAATGGAATAATGGATGAGAAGAGTGCTATAGAAAAAACAAGAGAGGAGAAAAAGGTAGTAGAAAAAACAACCAAAGTAGAATTGCTAAAATCCTCCAAAGGGAAGATGATAGTGCCGAACCAAAATAGATTTACAGTGTTAGCAGATATACATGCAATAGAAAATGACCAAGATTTAATAAATAAAACCTGTCAAGAATTAGAAACTGAAATTAATAACTTGGACAAATGTATAAAAGATCTTAATGGTGAGAATTCTCCAAATACCAATCCTATAGTGTCTTTTATGGAGAAGACCTACAAAAAGGACAAAAAAGAAAAAGAGGAGAAGAAAATTCCGAAAAAAAGAGAATTAGAAATAGAGGTAATAGAGGAGGAAAGCGTAATAATAAAAAAAAGCAAGTTGTAAATATTCCACCAAGAACGATGATAAATGGTATATATAATCTTTCAGATATAAACCTAGAAAAAGATGAGGTTAAACTTCTTAAAAAAGGACTTATGTTTGCCCCGAAAAATAATGTTAACGACTTCGAATTTTTCTTAGATTTTAATAGACTAATAAGAAAACTTACTTTAAAAAGATTTTTTAATATAAAAGAAAAGAAAAATAATGAAACAAGAGAGGAATTAGATTTTTTGATCAATCTATTAGATGATAACAAAAATGATAAGGAGGGGGAAAGAAAGAGAATAGAAGGTAGATATAGTACTACATCCTATTTAAAAAAGAAATCTAATTTCTATCCAACTAGTCATAAGGGTCCCTATATCCAAACATTTTATAAACAAGTTATGGAAGATTACAACAAGGAAATAATAAAAAAGAGGAAAAAGAAAAGTTTCAAAAAAGATAATCTGAGTAAAGGTGAAAGAGAAGCCTTGTCCAAACTCGCTAGACAAAAAGAAATTACAATACGCGAGGCTGACAAGGGGGGAGCCATTGTGGTTCAAAATACTGTTGAATATACTGGAGAAGGTTATAGACTATTAGAAGATACTCAATTTTATAAAAAATTACCATCTGACCCGAGTGAAATATATAATGAACAACTGTGCCAACTATTGAGAGGGGCTCTAAAGAGAGAGATTATAACAAAAGAAGAATATGAATATATTGTGGTAAAACATCATGAACCAGCATTCCTATACCACAATCCTAAAATTCATAAATCTATCACTAACCCCCCCCGGAAGACCAATAGTAGCAGGGATGAATAGTATCACTTCGAACCTATCAAAATATGTTGACCATTTTCTCCAGGAATATGTACTAGATTTACCTAGTTACATTCGTGATAGTCAACATGTCCTGAAGAAAATGGAAGAACTAGAATGGCAACCCAACTATAAGTGGGTCACAATGGATGTAGTATCTTTATATACTAATATTCAACACCTCCAAGGTATCAAGGCTGTGGCCCACTATTTAGATTTGGACAAGGAAAAGAATATGGTACATAAAGAATTTATACTCAGATGTGTGTCTTTCATGTTGGAACATAACTTTTTTACCTACCAGGGGGAATTTTATCAACCTTTTTATGGGGCATTTTGAGGAAGAATATATATACAATAACGAAGCGTGGAGGGAGGGACTGGTGTACTATGGCCATTTTATTGACGATGTACTCCTGATATGGAAAGAAGAGACTAGTAAACTAGAAATGTTGCTGCAAGATTTGAATCAGAATGATAGGGGAATCTCATTCACCCATAAGATTAGTACTGGGGTGATTGAGTTTCTAGATATCATCTTGGTTGGAAATCAGAATAAGAAGATTGAGAGCAGTATTTATTTAAAAGAGGTGGCCACGAATAAGTATTTGCATGTTACTAGTGCACATTATCCTAAATGGCTACATAATATACCATTTGGTCAGTTTCATAGATTGAAACGTAACTGCAGCAACATACAAGATTTTGAGAATAAAAGTAAAGATTTAAAAGATACATTTTTGGAAAGGGGATATGAAGAAAGATTGATTGATCAAGCCTTAGAAAGAGCTAGAACATTAGATAGGAAAAATCTGATTAAGAAAAAGAGTAAGAATAGAAATGTAGAGAAAAATCAACAGCAACAAGTTAGTCTTATTACTACATATAATGCACAGAGTAGAGAAATTCAACGTCTTATTCAAAAACACTGGAATATAGTTAAATATGATCCAGAACTTAGAGATATTATTCCAAATGAATTGAAAATAACATACAAGAAGAATAGAAATCTAAGGTCCTATATGGCTCCAAGCAGACCTAAAGAGATAAAAGGAAACATCAAAGAGAAAGAAGGATCATTGAAAGTAGGGAATTATAGATTTGGCAAAGTAAAGTGTAAGAACTGTCCATATATGATTTCAGGAATCAAAGAAGTTAGAAATGATAAAAAGGATATAAGATTTGATATGAAAGATTATATAGACTGTGATACAGACTATGTGATTTATCTTATTATTTGTCCATGCGGCATGGAGTATATAGGAAGGACTACCAGAAGGTTGAGAGTAAGGTTGGGAGAACATAGGCGTAAAATAGAGGGTAAAAAAGAAGATCATGGGGTTTCACGTCACTTTTTACAGTGTAAGCAAGGTAGGGGTTTAGTAGGATTTAGGGTGATGGGACTGGAACACGTTCCTAAGAGTAGATCCAGTAGATTTGCGGTGCTGTGTAAGCGCGAGGCCTACTGGATCTATACTCTGGGAACATTGGGTGAAGGAGGACTTAATGAAGAAATAGACTTGGGGTTTATGTCACAGTGTTAAAAATATTTACATATAGAATATATATTCATAAGTTGTATTATATAGTATGTACTTCATAGTTTTAGGGAATTATGGATATTTATACAATTGAATTTAATATATTTAATATATTTAATATATTTATCATAAGATGTTTAATTTAAACTATATAAGATATAATAATAAGGATAATAGGAGTCACTAATAGAGATTAAAACTTTATATACTAATAAGATATACAAATAATTTTGATATATTTAATATCTTTCACATATTGAGGAGAAAGGAAGAGTAGGGGAAAGAGGAAAGGTAAGGAGGGGGGAAAGAGGAGAGAGAAAGGGAATTAAAAGGGGAAATAATTATATAGATATATACATATTTTTTTTTTTATTTATTTATTTATTTTTTTTTCTCCCATCTTTGCTATATTTGATACTCCATGCTGCTAGGTAGATATGTACATGTGTGTGTGTGTGTATATATATATATATATATATATATGCATATATATGAGTATATATAAATAGCATCTCGACACCTTTATAGAAGGATAGCATATAGATTGGGGTTATATATGGTTACATCATCTAGCGAAGAAAATTTCCATTTCCATTATATCTTTTGGAGATACAGTAGATTGATGGGATATATAGTGGAGGTAGTTTAATTGGAGTGGGGAGGTGAGATCTATGTATGTTTATGATCCTACTATGGAATGGGATGGAGTGGATAATTGTGCACACTAGGATCGGTTTTATGGAGGTACTTTTTTTTTTTTTTCCGATATTGTGTGGCCATCCGTTGGCTCCCCAGTGAGATGGGTCCTGGATTCGTGTTACCAATGTCTATGGAGAGACGCTCGTGGTGAGCCCTGCAGGCAGAGCGTATGTGTAGGTATGACAGATGTGGGGAGAGTGCTCTCTATGTGAACGGAGGGACGATATGAACGGGACTTAAAGAATGTGGGAGTGAGATATGGTGCGGTTGATTGCGTATGTACTGAGATGGATACTATGTTTGCCTATTATGTCCTTTACATCTATTGCATAGCGGAGATATATAGGATGGGGATCCTGAATATAGCGCATGAAGATTCAGCGCATGCACATAGTCAATTTTTGGTGCTCCGACGCATGTGTATTAGATGCGTCTCATTGGTGAAACGCATGCGTCATCTATGGGAGACAATACCGGAAGTATTTCGGAAATGGCGGTAAATAGTTTAATGGAGAAGATTGGCGTCCTCTATATAGATGTCGAGATGTGGAACAGGTAGGATTTGGTCTAATTTAGTCAGAAGCTCTTGAAGAAGTAAGTGTGTACTTACGAAACGCGTCGAGCGTATTTCTGATATTGCATACAACATTGTTGTAATTTTATTTGAATTTTTATATACTTTTTAATAAATATATTCATTTTTGTATTACCCTTCTGGTGCTCTTCCAATATTTTGGATTACTCAGTGGTGATATCTATACTAATACTCCCGATCCTAATATCCACTACAAATAAGATCTATAGTGTCTTATATACTATTAGATCCCTATAAGGGATAAATAGTGATATTTATATAGTGGCTGTGGAAGCTGAGACGTGAAGAACAAGTGAAAGGAAACGGAGAGTTGGAAACCATCCTGGGGTTAAAACCAGGAATGCTGGTGTATACTGAGAGGCAGTGACAACCTCAGTCTAAGTGAGTACCCAATTTGGAGCACGTGGTGAAGGTGAAGGGAAAAGAATTTGGAGATACTACACTCAGAGGAGTTCTTTTGCGCTGTTTTTATTTGTCTCATTTTGCAGTTGTACGATTGGGAGTCCCAAACCCATTATACAGCAAACATTGGACTCTGAAGATCTACCATTGGATGATTGATTATACCCTACTTAAGAACTTTTGTGAGATTTATTGTATTTGGTACTATACTCAATCTTGGCACTTCCTGATATATCCTAAGGACGGAACTTGTAGTAGCTTCGTATCTTGGGTATATACTTACATACGTGGGTAGTCAGACCAGCCTAGGTCATACACGGAGCGGGTAGTCAGCCAGAGCCACAGGTTTGCACCAGAAAGGATATCTGAGCCAAATCAGAACGCCAAGGAAATAGTCAGACAGAGCCACAGGTCAACACCAGAATGGATGGACAGACAAGCCGGATCATACACAGGAATCAGGAATACTAGAAAAGAACTGCTCAGAACAACGTAAGGGTGACTGAGTCAGGACTCAGTCTGCCCTTTAAACCCCTCCACAGGAAGTAGGTAGGAGGAGCAGCTACAGGGAGGAAGTAGGTAGGAGGAGACTGCAGGAAACAAACACACATAAAACAGAGGCTTGCAGCATGCTTGATGCCTCTTGCCTGCAGATGATGCGTGGAAACATGCCGAGCGTCGCTGAAGCGGCGGCACTGGAAACAAGGTACTGTGACAGACATTGGAGGTCTAACTGTTTCAGCCGTTATATTCCAAATCCTAAGAGAAATTAGAAGTGCACTGTCTTGCTTATGTAAATAAATTCTGTTTGCATAATCATTAAATAATCACACATTTTGTCATCTTTTTGGCTTCTAACCAGGCTTGCTGCCTCATCTACAATCCTGGGCTCAGTCAGTGACCCTCGACCATAAGTAGAAGGCTACGCCTGGATTTATGGAAGGGGCATCAGGTCATTCTTATACCCAGGACTTCAGGCTACTTCAGATGCTTTGTCCAGGGAACCCATCCCAAGATTTCCCACACACACACACTTTTAAGCATTACCTTAAGGCAGGACCTCTAACCAGGCTTGCTGCCTCATCTATAATCCTGGGGTCAGTCAGTGACCCTCTGATATTGGCCACAAGGACTTCTAATCCATGAAGCAATCATTTCCTGAAGAATCGACCATAAGTGATATATATATGTATGGTATATTTTATTATAATTATTTTATTATAATATTTGTTTTTTATTTTATGTATTTGTTCATATATGTGACTGTTATTGTTTTTTGATGATTTATAAAAAAAAAAAAAAAAAAAGTGTATGTCCCGCCAAGCTGAGAGGGGAAGAAGCAGTTGCATTTGCAGGGAGTGTTATTTTTTTTGTAGACAGTGAAAGATAGGGACAGCTAATAAAAATAAATGAATAAATAAATAATAGTTTGGATGACAGATGACAGAGACTTTGACATGAGCTGTGAAAAAGAAAGTACACCCTCTCTGAATTCTATGATTTTACATATCAGGACATAATAACAATAATCTGCTCCTTAGCAGGTCTAAAAATGAGGTAAATACAACACATGACGTATTACACCTTGTCATGGTTTATTTAACAAAAATAAAGACAAAAAGGAGAAACCATGTGTGAAAAAGTACACCCTTACTGCTTCCATAGAAATTAAGATGCCAAGTTTCAGATAGGTGCTTCTAATCAAATGCTCTTGATTAATTGATCATCAGCAAGTGTGACCATCTCTATAAAAGCCGAAGTTTTAGCAGTTTGCTGGTCTGGAGCATTCAGGTGTGTGTTAACACAATGCCAAGGAGGAAAGACATCAGCAATGATCTTAGAGAAGCAATTGTTGCTGTCCATCAATCTGGAAAGGGATATAAGTAGTGATGAGCGAGCGTGCTCGGCCGATGCTCGGATCGGCTCGAGCATCGCTCTGCTCGGCACATGGCGGTACTCGTCGAGTACCGCCATGTGCTCGCCCGACATGTTCGGGTGGCGGGGATCTGTGCCGGAAGAGGCACAGATCCGAAGAAGCTCCGCTGGACCACCAGGGACTGGAGGTACGGGGGCATTGCGGAGATGAAGGGGGCATTGCGGAGATGAAGGGGGACATTGTGGAAGAGGGGCATAGACTCTATGCCCCTCTTCCACAATGTCCCCCTTCATTTCCGCTATGCCCGTCTTCCACAATGTGCCCCTTCATCTCCGCTATGCCCCTCTTCCACAATGTGCCCCTTCATCTCCGCTATGCCCCTCTTCCACAATGTCCCCCTTCATCTCCTCTATGGCATAGAGGAGATGAAGGGGGACATTGTGGAAGAGGGGCATAGCGGAGATGAAGGGGCACATTGTGGAAGAGGGGCATAGCGGAGATGAAGGGGCACATTGTGGAAGACGGGCATAGCGGAGCTGAAGGGGGACATTGCGGAGCTGAAGGGGGCATTCGGAGATGAAGGGGGCATAGCGGAGATGAAGGGGGCATTGACCAGGCACCCTCCCCTCATCAGAGCAGGGGGTGCCTGGTGTCGCCCCATTCATTCCAATGGGGCTCGGGTGCTCGGCCGAGCACTCGAGCCTCAGGGGGTGCTCGGTCAGAGCACCCGAGCATCGTGGTGCTCGCTCAACACTAGATATAAGGCCATTTCCAAACAATTTAAAGTCCCTCACAATGGTCATAACCAATACAGATCTAGAGAAAAGTTATGCAAGGCATGCCATTTTAGAAAATAGACCTCACATCAAATGGGTCTTATGAGGAGGTCACATGCCTTTCTACTCCTAGGCTAGTGGGAAAATCCGTTTGCTATAGGAAAACACATCCAAAACACATTTTTTTTACATTTCACTTACTACAAAGATAATAGAATGTTTCAGCACCATGGAATGTCTTACTTTATTCAGACCCTGTCAGAGAAATTTGAACCCAATAGGATTTCTATATCACAGGTGGTGTCAAAAGCATGACTACCAGTGTAATAAGGCTGGGGAAACAGTGTATGTGGTGTTTGGTGACCACCAGTGGAACAAGGTTGGGGTGTGCATGGTGCTGTTGCTACCAGGTGATCAAGGCAGGGGAGAAGACAGTCTGCATGGTTCTATGGCTAACAGTGGGACAGTATAATAAGACTAGAGTGTCAGACATTGCATTTGTGGTGCTGTGGTTACCAGTGGGACAAAGCTGGTGAAGCAGACAGGGTATGTTTGCTTTTGTGGCTACCCATGGAACAAGTGTATGTGGGGTTCTATGGCTACCAGTTGAGAGTAGAACAAGGCTGAGAAAGTAGACATTTTGTGGGTCAATGACTATTAGTGGGCAGTGCAACAAGACTGGGATGTCAGGCATTGTGTGTGTGGTGCTGTGGATACCAGTGGGTCAAGGTTTAGATGTCAGACAGTGTATGTGAGGTTTTAAGGCAATCTGTGCACAGCATACCTGGGAACTGTCTGAATCTGCCCCAGAGACTGGCATTGGTGATTTTCCTGTGAAATTCCACCCACTTCTCATCCATTCTACCTACTTCATACCCTGTTCTTACAACCCATTAAACCCTATATTTCCTCCACTCAATCCTGATTAATCCCCACTCACCGAATTATAGCCATACCACTTTATTTCACATAATTTAAATATACCCATTCCCAGGCCAGGGGCTCCAAAGAAGAAAGCTCCCAGGTATGGTGGACAGTGGAACAAGACGTGCAAGTATCAAAGGGAGTGCACACATGCTTATCCCCCCCACCCATTCAGATATCGATGATGCAAGACATTATATAGATCACCCAACTAATAGTGCTGAGCAATCAACAGAGACAACCATGCTGTGATGTGTCTCCCCTATTACCACAACCAGAAATTCCAGGTTGAGTTGGAGGGATTAGGTAAAATTGCCCATGTGACATCACAGATGTAACCGATGTGGTTGGCCACTCTGGTTCTAACCCACTCAACCATAAATCATGTACAGCATACATCTGGGAACAATTTTTTGCAGATTTATTCCACACATGCTTGGTACTAAAAGGGTTCATTTGCCCAAGGATCCCCCCAAAGAAGACAGGACTTACTGGATTCAAAAAAAGATGTCAAGCAATCAGGAGTAAAACAATGGGGGAAATAGTTTAAGAAGGAATCTTGAAATCCCCACCCTAAACTCCAACAATTACCCTGTGGGATAGAGGCTGATTTCTAGGTCAATCATCTGTTATGGCAGAGGTTCATTGGATTTGTGAAATGTTAAGAAACCTTTAGTTGCCAGAAACCCTTGTTTCCTTCTTCCCCCAACCAAAAAGATGAAAAGGTCATAACTACAGTGCTGAAATCCCAATATGGAAAAGATGCCTCTCAACGGGTGTTGCCTATTACACATTAAATAACTTGAAGGCTCAGTCTTCCATATCTTACAATCTTCAGAGCCAATCATAGGTTGAAATGTCAACCTGTCATTGGTTAACATGCAATATTTAACTCCCACTGTTATCAAAACAATTAAAAAGAGTAGTGGGGCACATGCTATAATGGATTTCAGCACCTATCTGCCACACAAATTAAAATTTTTACAAGCAAAGCATTTGTGTCCATGATTTACACCTGCTTTTTAAAGGAGCAGTAGACTTTAAAAAAACAAACAAAAAACAAAAAGTGTGTATATCTATATATCTATATATATATATATCTATATATATCTATCTATATCTATATCTATATATATCTATATCTATATATATATATATCTATATATAAATTATTTTCCTGCTGAGTATTACAAGAGTACTACCACTGCAGGGAGATTTTTCAGAGCTATTGCAACTCATACATGTTTACAGTATTAAAAGCACTATTTATATTGTGGTCACCAGGTGGCACTGTTCCTATCACTTACTATATTACTATATATTATAAAACAAAAATTAGCATTTTTACCATTAGCTAGCACTTTTTGAATTTAATAGTAAGTTTGAGTTGTAATAACTAAAATCCCTTATCCCCCCCTCCCGCTGTCTCGTGGGCAGTGCATCGAGATGTGACATAGAAGTGACTTTTCTTTGATTTACACTTGGTGAAGTTGCAGTGCTCTAATAATCTATTAGTGCTTACTATACTTTCATGCTCTCATTCTCTTGCAGGGGCTAAAAACTATCATTGCCCATGGTTACGTTGTGACTTTTCCTATATTCTAAATAAAGCCTGGATTAAGCCTGGAGCAGAACTACACATTGGGGAATTCTTCCAAAAAAGTGTTAATCTGGAACATTTATTCAATTCGAGCCATCACATACTGGTAGTTCAGCATATTCAGAAGAATACTTTCGGGATGATAGGCTCTCAAAAGAACAGGTTGAGGAGTGAGTGACTAGCACTCACGTAATTCTGGATATAGATTTTTGGCTTTCAACAATACCTCAGATTAGACACATAAATTTGAACACATGTACTCAAAAGTATGACAAGTATACAAGTTTTCCTACTGACAAAGAAATGATCAGTCTATAATTTTAATGGTAAGTTTATTTGAACAGTGAGACAGAATAACAGTAAAAAAATCCCGAAACGCTGTCCAAAAAAGTTATAAATTGATTTGCATTTTACTGAGTGAAATAAGCATTTCACCCCTTTGCAAAACATGACTTAGTACTTGATGGCAAAACCCTTGTTGGCAATCACAGAGGTCAGATGTTTCTTGTAGTTGGCCACCAGGTTTGCACACATCTCAGGAGGGATTTTGTCCCACTCCTCTTTGCAGATCCTCTCCAAGTCATTAAGGTTTCGAGGCTGAAGTTTTGGCAACTCGAACACTCAGCTCCCTCCACAGATTTTCTATGGGATTAAGGTCTGGAGACTGGCTAGGCCACTCCAGGACCTTAATGTGCTTCTTCTTGAACCACTCCTTTGTTGCCTTGGCTGTGTGTTTTGGGTCATTATCATGCTGGAATACCCATCCATGACCCATTTCAATGCCCTGGCTGAGGGAAGGAGGTTCTCACCCAAGATTTGACGGTACATGGCCCCATCCATTGTTCCTTTGATGCAGTGATGTTGTCCGGTCCTCTTAGCAGAAAAACACCCCCAAAGCATAATGTTTCCACCTCCATGTTTGACGGTGGGGATGGTGTTCTTGCGGTCATAGGCAGCATTCCTCCTCCTCCTCCAAACACGGCGAGTTGAGTTGATGCCAAAGAGCTCCGTTTTGGTCTCCCCTGACCACAACATTTTCACCCAGTTTTCCTTTGAATCATTCAGATGTTCATTGGCAGACTTCAGACGGGCCAGTACCTGTGCTTTCTTGAGCAGGAGAACCTTGCGGGTGCTGTAGAATTTCAATCCTTCACGGCATAATGTGTTACCAGTTGTTTTCTTGGTGGCTATGGTCCCAGCTGCCTTGAGATCATTGACAAGACACTCCTGTGTAGTTCTGGGCTGATTCCTCACTTTTCTCATGATTATTGAAACTCCACAAAGTGAGATCTTGCATGGAGCCACAGACCGAGAGAGATTGACAGTTATTTTGTGTTTCTTCCATTTGCAAATAATCGCACCAACTGTTGTCACCTTCTCACCAAGCTGCTTGAAGATGGTCTTGTAGCCCATTCCAGCCTAATGTAGGTCTACAATCTTGTCCCTGACATCCTTGGACAGCTCTTTGGTCTTGGCCATGGTGGAGAGTTTGGAATCTGATTGATTGCTTCTGTGGACAGGTGTCTTTTATACAGGCAACAAGCTAAGATTAGAAGCACTCCCTTTAAAGGGATAGTAATACTTCATTTTTACTATCCCCCCTCTTGTAGCCCTTAAAAATCTGAATTAAATGAGACCAGCGGCATCTCTCAAACCATTATGGTTTGAGAGATATCCGCATTCAAAGTTCTCTCTCCTTCTCTCTCCCCTGACGTCAGCCTTATAGCCGACAGCAGGGGAATCCGGCCCCGGGACTGGCGGCGGCTCTGCAGCAGTGGTGAGATTGAGTTATAGGAACAGAAATCCTTCACTGAAATGGTCTTCTACGTGTGCTTGCAAACCAAATGCATGTAGAAGACCATTTCAGTGAAGGATTTCTGTTTCTATCACACGATCTCAGCACTGCTGCAGAGTCGCCGCTTGCTCCGGGACCAGATTCCCCTGCTGTGAGCTATAACGCTGACGTCAGGGGAGAGAGGAGAGGGAACTTTGAATGTGGATATCTCTCAAACCATAAAGGTTTGAGAGATGCTGCTGGTCTCATTTAATTCAGATTTTTAAGGGCAACAAGAGGGGGGATAGTAAAAATGAAGTATTACTATTCCTTTAAGAGAGTGCTCCTAATCTCAACTTCTTACCTGTATGAAAGACACCTGGGAGCCAGAAATCTTGCTGATTGATAGGGGGTCAAATACTTTATATCACTGTTTTGAAATGCATTTTTCCTGATTTTTTTGTTCTTATTTTGTCTCTCACTGTTCAAATAAACCTACTATTAAAATTAAAGACTGATAATTTCTTTGTCAGTGGTCAAACGTACAGAATCAGCACTGGATCAAATAATTTTTCCCTCACTGTATCTATCAAACCATAGTGGTTTGAGAGATAGGGTTTGTGTCATTCAGTTTATTTTCTTCACCTCTACAAAACATTAAAATGTTTTTATGGGACATTACTGTCCCTTTAATAAACACTGGTGATCTATGTCACTTCCACTTGATATATTGCTTATGATGTTAGGAACAGTTCCTATTTTGTCCAGAGGTCTTGTTAGAAAGGCTTTTTTCGTTGGTCTATCACATGTATATTGTGAAAAAGTGAATGTTTAGCTTGCAGTGTCTTATAGTTTTTTGTTTTGGGAGTGTATTGGAGTCCTGATGTCAGACTTCGTGATTGATATAGGATGAGAGATCGCTCTTTTTGAGTGCTCCTTGCTGCCATCTGTGCATTCAAATAAATGTGTTCAAAATCACCAACGACCACCGATAGGTAATGTACTCGCAAGCACAATGGTTGAGACACCCACATATGTGTTGCTCAACTGTAAGGCTCATGTGATTATATTGTGACCGCCCCCTTTATGGAAGTATCTCCAAGGCAGCTTCCTTCCAGATATACTCAACCAGGATATGGAAGTATAATATGCAAAAGAAGAAAAAGAAAAAAGGTACGCCAATAGTGTGTATATGTAAATATATTATATCACAAAGATATATCCACTCACATTAATTATATGTCAATAATCAAGCATTCACCTGTCATCAACTTTAACAGCATGCAGGATACTTTACCCATCCCTGCTTGGGTTAACCAGTCGGTCTCCGATTTGGATTTTGGAATTTCTCTCCATCTCTCTCTCTCCAGGCATTGATTTCCCTTGCTTGAAACCCACTGTAACAGTGGGTTTCAAGCAGTGGTCTCATGTCGTTTCAAGCAACCCACTGTAAAACGCCCACAACACAAACGTGCGCCCGCAGCCTACACACGTGCGCCCACAACACACACACACACACACGTGCGCCCACAACACACACTCAATACATACACACCTGCAACACACATACACATACATCCACAACACACATGCCTGCAACATACACATGCCCGCAACACACACGCATGCCTACAACACACACGCACAAAGATGCCCGCAACACACATATGTCCACAACACGCATGCCCACAATATGCACGCTCACAACACACGCATGCCTGCAACACAAACACACCCGCAACACACATACACACACACCCTCAATACACACACGCCTGCAACACACACATACAATATACACACACGCACAACACACATGCCCACAATACACACATGCGCACGCAATATACAAATGCACCCTCAACACACACGCATGCAACACACACACATGTAACAGACACGCACGTCCGCAACACTCACATACAATATACACACGCGCCCGCAACACACATGCACACAATACACTTACCCACAATACACACATGCACGCGCAATACACACACATGCACAAAAAACACAAACAAGAGCATAGCACCACAACACACATGCACAATACACAACACATAAAGAATACACACCTGCAATACACATGCATAATATACACTCACATGCAATGCACACACTCAATCCACACATGCAAAACACACACACACAATAAATACACACAATATACCACAACACACACCATATGCATAATCACAATACACCACTACAAATACACACACACACGTACAACACACATGTGCAAAACACACACACACCACACAACACATACCACTTCAAACACACAACACACATCACACCCAATATATATATGCAATAAACGTGCACACACAACACCACATACTCAACAAAAAAACACAACACACATGCACAAAAACACACGCAATACACACAAAAAACACATGCACAACAAATACAAGCAATGCACAGACACAATACACTGAAACACACGTGTGCATAACACACACGCTTGCAATACATATGCACAGCACAAACAGACAACACACACACATGCACAAAATATGCACAACACACACAACACATACATGCACTACACATGCACAACACACACAGACAATACACACACACAAACACATGTACAACACACCACAAATACACATACATAATACACATGCACACAACACACATGTGCAAAACACACTCACACAACACATGTACCTCACACATGCACAATACATGTGCAAAACACACTCACAATACACATACACATGCAATACACACACATGCACAAAAACACACGCAATACACACAAAAAAACACACGCACAACAGATACAAGCAATACACAGACACAATACACTGCAACACACGTGCACAACACACACGCTTGCAATACATATGCACAACACAAACAGACAACACACACACATGCACAAAATATGCACAACACATACCTCACACATGCACAATACACATGTGCAAAACACACTCACAATACACATACACATGCAATACACATACATGCACAACACAATATACAAACAGAACACACACAGGCAATACACAAACACACACGCAAATTCAACAATACTGTCATTCAGAACATTGTCTCCTTTTCTGGATTTATCTGGATGTCAGTGTCCTTGAAGCACTCAAAGGATTTAATCCCCACGGCCAACACTGTGCCCCTTTTGCTAGTTTTTCTATAAAATAGTTTGAGAAATTAACCTTCATATTTTGGTGTTACAGTGTGGCACGTGATGATGATTACCTGCTCAGTGTGTTAATTTGTTCTGTTCTAGACCCAACTTGTGGCTCGCTGTACTATTATAGTGCACCCAATGTATAGGCCCTATTTAGATCCATTCATAGCGCAGTGTGTGTTGTATTGGTCCAGCAGAGAAACTAATTAGTATAAAGTGCTGCATTGTGTAACAAACAAACATTTGTTAATTTCTCTATAAATTATAAACAAATGGCTGGGTCAAAATGTAAGGACTTTTATGTTAGCTAAACTTAGGGGATATGTCCATTTTTAGGATACTTTTTAATGGAATTTCTTTATCTTTCTACTCAATTCCTCTTCAGTTTCATTACAATGTAGATATACTTGCATGGATTCCTGACTGTTGTATGGCAGCAAAACTGACAAATAATACAACCACTAAATTATTTCTTTTTTAGGGAAGTCCTTTTTCCTAAATGTTTCCTAAATGTTATATATTTTACTATCAATCTTAAAATGTTATTGATTCATATGAAATGTATACATTTAACACTAGGTGGTGCTATTTTCAACTTTATAGATATTAGAGTTGGTTCACACTGGGATTTTAAATAGAACTACAATTCAGCCCTGTTCAAATCAGCAGAGGTGCTAACTAGACCCAGCGTTCAAGCTCCATTTAAATCGATGAGAATTTTATGAACTCTTGGTTCCTGTATACGGCCTTACTTCGGGATTTTTAATGTATGCCCATAGAACTTAGCCTGAAGAGTAAATGAGGGGGCAATAAAGAGAAGTATTACTCCAAAGACAAGTTCACAGTAATGGTAAAAGGAAAAAAGTCACAGATATACTACTGGAATACACTGGAGATCATTTATCTGTGTCAGGACTCTGTTCAACAGCCTTCCTTCTGCCTCTTCCAGACCAACCTGACTCCTTTTCAGGTCCTCCAAATGACCAAAAAGAGATGTCCTGATAGCAGTTACCGTTAAACAAATAACCAAAAAAAAATATATATGTCCTGATAGCAGTCACTGTTAAAATCACACACAATTACTCAGCAGCCATCATTAGAACAAACTCCAGGAAAGACAAGGAAAGAATTAAAGTTTAACTCCCATGACCAACATCTGTTTGTGCTGTGTCACACTTTGTCAAGGTCCAAGCAGGAATAAAAAATTTTCTCTCACATAACTTCTTATTGGCATATACTAACACGTAACTATTTTACATTTGGCAAGAACTCTACATACAATGGACTGGACTGCCATGGGAACATGAATGGTGCCAAGATGCTCCAACCTATTAATGGCTAAATTGGAAAAGGTTTTCTTGTCCACATGGCAAATAAAACATTGGTCTACCTCTTCTATATAGTCGATTATCCTATTCATTTGGACTACCAAAGATGAACATTTGTCATTTCACAAAAATTACAATGCTTTACATCCCAACATTAATTTCAAACACAGCCATTCTCCCACATAAATTAACTTTTTCGACAACATAATCAGTATTAAAAACAACTCGTAGAATTTGACGGCAGCTAAGAGCATTTGGCCCATCTAGGGCTGGATTCTATTGCAGTTGCTAATTTTATCACTGCTTTTATCTGCAGGTTTTCCCATAGACTTCAGTAGGAAAATATTTGATAAAACAGGTGTTAACATTTAGCACCTGCAATAGAATCTAGCCTCTAGTCTGCCCATTTTTCCTAGTGTAAAAACCTCAAACTTTATTTGGTCCTTGGTCTTGACTTATGTTCAGGATAGCCTTATGCCTAATCCATGCATGCTTAAATTCTATCACTGTATTAACTTCTACCACTTCTGCTGGTAGGTTGTTCCACTACCCTCTCAGGCAAAGGCTGAACTTGATGGACTTGTGTCTTTTTTCGAACTAATTTAACTGTTACTGTGTTACATCCAAATCTATGGCCCTCTAATTTTAGACAATTACCTCTTGTCCTAACATTTATACTCCTTTGAAATGTACTTCCCTTCTGCACTTTGTTGAATGCCTTTATGTATTTGAATGTTTCTATCATATCCCCTCTTTCTTTTCTGTCCTCCAAGCTATACATGTTAAGATCCATTAATCTATCCTGATATGTATTTTCCTGTACACTGTTAACCATTTTAGTAGCCCTTCTCTGAACTCTCTCCAGAATATCTACAGCCTTCTGGAGATGGTATCTCCAGTACTGTACACCACACTTTAGGGGAGGTCTAACTAGGGACTGGTAAAGTTGCATGACCACCTCCCCTTTTTTGCTCCCAATGTTTCTAGCTATACAACCCAGCACTCTAATTACATTCCCTGCTGCTTTGTTACAGTGCCTGCCTACCTTTAAGTAATCAGAAATAATTAATACCAAATCCCTTTCCACTGTTGTCTCGGACAGCATAGTACCCTTAATACTATATTTTGCCTTTGGATTTTTACTTCCCAAGTGAATTATTTTACATTTATCAGCATTAAACTGCAGCTGCCACACTCTTGTCCATTCTTCTAATTTACCTAAATCATTTGGCTAATTCCCCCAGGAATGTGTACCCTGTAGCAGATATTTGTATCATCTGCAAAAAGGCATGCCTTACCATGAAGACCAAGACCTTTTGTAATATCACTAATAAAACATTCCTGTACCTCCCACCAAAAGGCAGGCCTAATTATCTCAAACACACAAATAAACTCTGTTATTTACAACCATGCGGTAAGGTATTCTCACATTTGCTCTGAAACTTCTGAAGTGGATAAACATATTAAAAATCTAAAGAGAGCTTTATAAGTTAAGGATATAAGGCCAGACACCTACATTCAGAGAGTCTCCATTGTACTCAGAAGATCTCTCCTGGAATGCAAACAGGAAGATAAGATTGCCATTAATAGTTACCTGCAACCCCCAGCGTGAAGTACTATGAAAAATCTCAAAAGAGCTCCAAGCAATATTACATATGGATGACAGATTAAAAAAAAAACCCCAAAATTTCAGCTGCTCTCCTATAAACAGCCACCCAACCTGAAAAACTGTTGCTCAAGAGCTCCATTAAAAATGCAGCAAAAATGGTACATCTCCATGCCTACAACAGAGATGTGGAATACCAGAGATACGGTGCCCCTTACTACATTCCCACGAAAACCACATCAAGAGCAAATTCTCCTGCAGCTCATGTCATGTTGTCTACCTCATCATGTGTGCAAAATGTCACAACACAGTAGAAACTCTAAGAAACTGAATTTGCATAGGCTCAGCATGAACAAGAAAAAACAGATACACCTGTAGATGCAACATTTCTGCAAAAAATGGACATGACATCAAAGATCTCAGGGCCACTGAACTGATGCTAAACTTCAGTCACAGAGATACAGGAATATCTTGGAGTATAAGCGGATGACCAGGTTTAATACTCTGAACTGTATTTGAACCATTTGTCACATCATTCTGCACAATAAACATATTATATCCCACAAACTCAATATACTTAGCAATTACATACTTTCCACACACTGAATTTACTGGAACAAGAAACACATCAAAAGGGACCACCTGGCCACACTTCATAATGGGAGGTGGATTTTATTGCTGACCACAAAAAAGATGCCTCTAGTTAAGCCTAAAGAATTAATTAGACAGAGACTGATGCTACGATTCTCACCTTCAGTGGAATCCAAAGTAATCAAGAACTTGCATTTCCCACAGTCATGAATGTGTGTAATTATCTGCTGTACAATCTATGTCATGATGTGTGTGTGTGTGTGTGTGTGTGTGTGTGTGTGTGTATATATATTTGACCTAAGTTATCCTGAAAGCTTGTACTTTAAAGCTACTAGTCTGCTTCTTTTTCCATGGCTAAGATGGTACCACCTTTTAATTATGAAACATTCTATGGGAGAGCGAGTCCCTGACAAATAGTTCTCCATAAAGTTTGATAGATACTGCTGAGTTATGCTGTTGAGCTTTCAGAAAGTAAATATTCTGTGATTCACTTCCTAATAATTTGAAATTTTTGAATAAAACACCTGATAGCAGAGGGAGTACCCTGATTTTCTCTCCACAGAAAAAGCTGTATAGCATATAGGTTTTCATATAAAATGTTAACTTCTCCTTTAATATACTTATCAAATTCCTCAAAATCAACCCTGTCCGCATACCAAAAAACAAGGATATAATCCTATACCTCACCCACAATGTGAGCTTACTTACAAAGGAGGTTAGAGGACTCAAAATTAAGTCCTCTTCCCATTTGCCTGAAAAGAGGATAGAATATAGGTTAACAGAGGTCCCTATCTCTGCCCAACATAGTTGATTGTACCACTTCTTATTATATAGGAACAAGTTGTTAAGATAAAAATTCACATTTCCTACCTTTTTTAATAAATCCACCACAAAATAAACTGGGCCAAAATGATTGTAGGGCAAAAATGTTAACCTGTCCCCAGGTGAGATAAACAGTGTTTAGTAACAGGTAATTATTTGCAAGTTACATGATTCCTACCTTCTCTAGTTGATATGCTTGATTAGCTATGGCATCTGGTATTGTAAGTTCTCATCCCAGCATACTCTTTTTAATCCTATTATTTCCTTTCCCCATTGGGTCCTTTGCCTCTTCTTGGGTGTGAGTTAGATATATAACAACATCTTGCAGCAAGAATATTGTTTATGTATTTCTCATTTTTTCATATGAATTGATACCCCCTTATCAGATTCTTATACTTTTAGTTGAGCACAACATTTATTATCAGATTTCCCTTTCTTCTGGCAGTTTTACAGTGGTTTGATTCCCAATATGTGTAGTCATTTCTCAGAAGTGTAACGTATGCAGAACAAATTCCCTCTACAGGGAGGAACATGGTCTCTATTTCTTAATCACCAACTTAATCCACAGAGTGGTACAGATGAGATTTAAAAAATTATAACACAATAGTGGTTGGGACAAATACTGTTAAGGAATTCAAAATTGCCTGGGATAGACATAAACCTATTCTGAGAAGTATGAAAGACTATTTTATTAAACAGGGAAATGGGCAGCAGAATGGGCCAGATGGTTCTTTTCTGATGCCAAAATCTATGTTTCTATGTTTATAAGTGAAAATACTGGCAGATTCTAGTCTTAAACACTTAGCTGATATAGCATTTCAACCCCACACCCATGCTAACTGTAATCAAAAAATCTACCCAGAATGGCAAGAATTATGTTTTACTAAAATTCCAATAAAGTGGAACTCCAAAAATAATAATATATGGGGTTCTAGAGTGAAGGGGATACTTGAGCTATTCCAGAGGGAGAAACTTAATTGACAAAAGGACAGGATACAGGAGTGGGAGTATTGACATTAACTTTTAACCTTTGAGGAACCAGTTATGTTTGTGTGTTACTGCTGGAGTTCCATTTAATAATGTAATGTACTTTGTTGAAAACCCCTAGCACCCATGTAAGTTTTCTCTCTGCACATGCATTCACCAGGCTCTACAAGACCCCTGCAGATTGAAGACCTTGAAACAGTGAGCCAATGGCGGAGTTCACCGAATCCAGCAGCACCAGGAAATAGTTTTAACCAACCCTAGGTGAGGTGCAAGGGGAAATCTTTTACACACGTACAGACTGTACTTTTCAATCACTGTGTGTTTATGTATACTTGTGCCTGCTGTTGTTCTTTAAAAGGTATTGTATTAATGGGATATTATCTCATTTTACTAAGTCTGCTCCAATGTGCAGCCCAAAAACTCCTCTTATCAGTCTTTCTGGGGGTCAGAAAACTGACCCTCTCAGCTAGAATGCAACACAAAATTTTGTGGCACTCAGCAATAAATAACCAAGGCTCTCCAGGCTGGGTTAGTAGTAATATTTCAGATGTCCTCCTGGATTTCTCAGGGTCCTCTGCATGGAAAGAGTCTGTCACCCATCACCACCACCATCAGTCATTTATTGTTAGCTGTGTCTCTATAACCAGAAAGCAGAGCTAGGAAAGGATACTTCTTTACCCCATCCAATACCAGTACTCCAAGTCCTTGAGTACTGCTCTTCATATCGTAGTCTGAGAACGATAATGCCCCAAGCCCTGCCTTGCTACTGCCTATGCCATGCTAATGGTGTGGACAGTAAGGTCAGATACCCCTCTGAGCCAGTGAAAGGCCAGGAAGACTGGACCAGGGATGTGCATGAGGTGGTGTTGGAGTAAATTACAGAGAAGTATCACCAGAAGGACAAGACTAAAATTAAAGGTACCCGAAATATCCTAAACAAAGGCCTAACATAATTACATGTAAAGATGCATACATAAGAGAGCAAATAGACTGAGAACTGTTTGTTATTTCCTGCTGATAGCTTGTTCCTGATCTAATCACGGCTTGTGCTCAACCATACATGTCTCCAGTCCTGACCCGGGCCTGACCTTGACCATTCGCTTGTCTCCAGTCCTGACCTCCGCTATGTTCTTGACATCTGCCTGTCTCCAGTGCTGACCTCAGTTTGTTTTTGACCTTCCACCTGTCTACAGTCCCTCAGTTTGCTTTCAACATCCTCTGGCCTTCCTTCACCTGTCTAGAACCCATCTGTCAAGGTCTGTTTGCCAGGAACTCATTCGCCAGTTTGAATCAATGAGTGATTACCTATCAAGAACACCTCTGTCAAGGTCTGTTCATCTGCCTGTACTGACCTCCGTTTGCTTTCGACATCCTCTGGCCTTCATTCACAGATCAACTACAGGAAGGATTTTCCACATCTGTGTCTTGAAGATTTGCCTGTATGTGTAAGCTCCCCAGGCCTCCTGCCAAGCAGTGCTGCCTTAGTTGATCTACAGAGGAGGGATTTGCCTGTTGTGTAAACTCACTAGGCTCTCATCCTCCATCAAAGACTGATCACTAGTTTAGAATTCATCTGTCTGGGTCTGATCTCCAGGCACTCATTCGCAAGTGTGTCAATGACTGATCGCCAGTCAAGATCCCATTTGTCAAGGTCTGTTTGCCAGGTACTCCTTTTCCAGTGCAGTCAAAGATTGTTTGCCTGTTGAGGTCTGTTCACCAGGTACTCATTCATCATTTGAACCACCTACTACAATCTATGTCATTCTCAAGTGGCAAATGTCTGGCTAAGTATAGTTTGCAGAATATTATAGGAATTGGAGTCCAGTCAACAATAGCTGGAAGGATACCTATATGAAGTTTGTCTTCCTTGTGAGAAATGCTATTAAGTGGGAGAAAGGAGACATAATTCAAGGCTGTGAGATAAATCTCTCTAATTCCTATGTTATTCTATAAAGCCTCTGTTTCAAGATGGAGAGATTTTAGTAGATAGACTCATGGAATAGCACAGACATTGGGGAGGTTTTTCTCACAGGAGTGAATTATCTCACCAGGGCTCAAAATTTCCACTCGCTATTAGCCAATGGTGAGTGAAAATTTAGCCCTGGCGAGTAGAAATTCAGCCCTGGTGGGCATGTTTTGGCTTGCAGTGGTGAGTAACTTTTCAGGTCTGGCTAGTAGCAAAGGATTTAAAATTATAAGCCCTGATCTCACCCTTGTAAGGGAAAAAGGGACAGCCTCAATGACCCTGTCCTGCCCATAGCAGTTATCCCTTTTTGTGCACAATTCCAGTAAGCAGAGTTCAGTATGCATGTGTTCCAATTTTCATTGCAGGTTTCCTCAATCTATAGTCTTTACTCTATATGAAGTATACAACACTCATGTGGTGAGAATTTCTTTAGAATCATAAGGTTAAATTGGTTCCATGCTGAAAACCGGGACCTTTTGAAACTCACTCTGAGGACCCCTTACAATGAAAGCCCATGGTGAATGTTGGGTGTGCCTGTCCATTAAAATGCCCTTGGGGAGAACCTATTATGAAGAGTGTTCTCAATCGAAGTCAGTGCAGAAGGTATAGAAAAGGCATCTGGAGCCAGTAAGGATTCCCCACATATACACACACATCAGAACTGAGCTTAATCTGCTTGCATATGCATTTCATTTTCTATTTTAAATAAAATCTTAGTAGGACAAATATCCATCATATCCTAGACACAACATTGATGTATAGAGAGCTGATTTTAGATGCAGAGCTGGTTTGCACCTGCTTTGTTTCTATTCCCTTTTCAGTTTGGATACCAGTATGCCAAGGACAGCATTCTGATGGTCAGGGCAGCAGGTATGAGAAAGCAGCATTACATAACAATATATAGTAGCAAGTTAAATGATTACATGTGAAGTAATTTAACCCACTGAGTGCCAGAGAGGTAGTCAGCACATTGCATTGCAATGAATTGTATACATCTCTGGCACTCAGAGGGTTAAATATCAATGGCCTTATTTAGCAAGCTACGTAGGAGCAATTCTGCAACACCCTGCACCTAGGGAATAAATAAAATTCCCCATAATTCCTATTGATTAAAGTGGTTACTTCAGTACCTGCAAGTGATATAATTGACACCTCTTCAAGCAAAGCATAACATTTCAATTGCGGCCTGAACAACGGCCAGGAATGTTACTAAAGCTCAGTGCTTCAGGAATTTAATGCCACAGTTCATCATTAATGAAGTTAGTGGCACTGTAGAGAACAGACATGAATGAACTTCAACAATGCTTGATAATGGAAAAGGGGAATGAGGCTTTAAAATGCCAACAGTAGACAATTACCAGGTAGAAAGACTGTAGTTCAAACATTATGTGCTGGCCTAGATGAGGAAGAAGATAGATTGCACTGCTTACCAGGGAGCATATAGTTATTGCAGGAAGGTGAAGAATACAGAGAAGCAATACACTTAGCTGCAGAGCAGGGCCTCAATGTGATCCTATATGAACTGGAGAGGCATACTTCATATGTAGCAGATAAGAAGTAGACAAGTACTTGAAAGGTTAACTTATTAGGAATACTTGGATTGCACAGACCGCACTGACACAGGTGCAATGAGGACTAACCAGTTAATGGATTAAATTGTCTGGCATATTACTTTTGTTGCAGTCAACAATGATCTGGACAGAGTGTTAAGGACAGAGCAATTGAATGGGTGGACTGTAGCAGACAGAGAATTGAGACTGGGCTGTAGGAGGAATTACTTGATTGAAGGTAACACATGAAACAAACTGCACTAAACTTGAGGTTCAGGGTAACTTGGCTAAAAGCAGGAAGAGCAATAGTCAGTGCCTTAAAAGGGTCAAAAGTCTGGTGGCAAACAGAGAGATGGTAAGTACCTTTGCAAAGTTTGCTGGGCAGGAAGCAGACAGAGTGGTGGCCAGGGGTCCATAGGCGGGCAGCAGGCACAGTGGTGGTCAAGATCTTTGCAGAGGTCAACAATATGATACATCAGCTAAGACCATGAGCAGCTGGACAAGGTTAGATACCAAGGCAAACTCAATGAACAATTTCTGAGGTGCTACAGCTGTGGATTTCTCTCTTGGGAGATGTGTGTGTAGGTGAGACATGAGGAACACAATTACAGTGATGGAGCGCTGGAAGTTTTGACAAAACTGGGCCTTGACGATGAAGCGTCAATCAGCATTTCTGACTCTTGTGATATCTGGCTTGATACCATTTTCATTGATGGGTCCTGTGTGATGACAGTATTGGTAGATCTTGGCATTGTGTACTCCTATGGAGACAGAGTTTCTTGCATTGAATGGTTTGTGTCAATATAGCTGTACCAGTGGCCTTTTTTGAGGTTATCTTGGTGCTTTCTCACCATTGTGAAAGGGTTGTACAATGACATTCTCGTGAGCTGAAGATTCAGCATTGTGAGCCAGTTACTGGCTGTTGAATGTTGGGTACTTTGATGTTTGTAGTCCCAACAATACCAGCATCGTTTCACTTTTCCAACATCATAGCCAATGGCTAGCATGGACAATTCCACCTGATGTAGTTCCTTTGATGCTGCCCCTCTCTCAAATTTGGCAGTTGACTTCATCATACACTGGGAATGTCATAGAGCATACCACAACCAAAACCCCAGTATTCAGTGTCTTAACAGGTAACACTTGATCTGCCCAGCCAACAACCTTTATACCTATCTAACCCATTACCCACAGCCATCACTCTGAAACTATAATAATTTACATATTTCAGACAACCTGTTACTTGATGCAATGTGCATAGCTCTACTTCTCCTCCTTCATTGTGTTACAAATTCAGCATTGAGCAGTATATAAAAATATAGTTTTTCATGTTTATATACTCATAATAAAACATCACTGCTCCTTTAACACTTTGGATGCTAAGACTTCTCCATAACATTGTTCACAATGCATTGTGAAACTTCTATTCCTCAGTATATGCTGCTGTACCCAAAGTACCCAATGTCATTATTTACAGAAAGTCATGATTTTCATTTCAGAATACCGAGGGAGTAGTATAGCACAGAAATTTCAATGTTGAGCAGGTAACATTTCTTGCTTAAAACAGATATGTTTTGTAACATGCTGGTAATTAAAAGCATTTCACTTTATTGCAAGATTTTATTTTCTAATTACCTCAGCTGCTGGCCTGTAGGCATTACACCTCTGAGTCACCTCTGCAATTTAACAAATTGCTACTATTGCTATTGAAACTTTTCTTTCTCCACGGCTTTAAATATCATGAAATTTCTAGTTTCCAGGGCAACTAGGACATTCCAAAGTAAAGAAACATAAATGCTTTGCACTTCAGATTGGCCAATGGGCTACACTGATTTTACCTTTTCATACAAGAATAAATATACATACAATATCCCATTATTTCCATCTGAACAACTCTGTTAATGACTAAATTAGATTTGAGGCTCTTCATCTAAGCAATTTGTGATTCTTAAGTTCATACAAGGGTAATAATACTAACTTTCTAGTGAAATGTCCCAAAGTTATAATTTAATTATATCTTTCTCCACTACATTATTACACCTAAATCTTTTGCTCTAATAGACCAACTAAACCTACTTAGAGCCAGCAGGTGTGTACTTCTTTACTAACAGGTATGCTGCGAAAGCTAGCACCATATTGTGAGCCTTGGTGTATCAGCGGAGAGATCTATGGGCTCGGACAACAGACATCAGGTGCAATCCATGATTCATTCTAAACCTTGAGACATCCATAATTAACATTATATTATCAGTAGCGTTTGCATCACACAATCAACAATTTTCTTTCAATGTACTGCTCAATCAAAAGCAATTAATGCACTGACAATTGCCTTTGTCAATATTTTTTCACGTACGTGATCAGAATCTTTTTATCGATACTGTTTTACTCGATTAAGCTCACATGGTCAACAATTGTCTTTCTATATGTGAATAGCGTGGCAATGCATCTTTATATGGGACTAGCAGGTATCCATAGAATGCAACAAGAACTGGATAGATTTGGTGCATCTCATATCCCCATCCCAACTAGGATTATCATGATGAGTGAGTACTTGGGGGTTCTGTACAAAGGTGATAGGAGGGAGATAAAGGTGTGTTATGTTGCTGGTCTCATACAGGTCAACTGTCCTGCTGGTCTATTGTAAAGGTGCATTGCCCTGCTGCTGATTTCATGTAACCGACTCTCACCCTGCTACTCTCTTATAAATGAGCTTTATATATAAACATACATTGCAATGCTGTGTCATATATATATATATAAATTGCATCCCACTTCTATGTCATATGTAAAGTTATATTGTCCTGCTGGCTCATATAAATGTACATTATGCTGCTGGTCCCGTATAATATTATATTGCTCTGCTCCTCACATATAAAGTTACAGTTCCCCACTGATCACATACAAGCTATATTGTCCTATGTGTTTCATATAAAGGTCCATTGCTATGTTAGTCACATATACATTTATTCTTCCCTGCTGGTCACATAAACATTTATGTTGCCCTGTGGGTTTCATAAAAATGATTAATGTAAAGGTTCATTGCTCTTTTCGTCATATATAAAGTTATATTTCCCTACTAGCATACCTGGGAACTCTCAGGATTTGACCCTGAGATTCAGGGTTTTGGCCTAGATCTCAGGGTCTCAGGGTGAAGAGCCAAAATGTCAGGGTGAGAGAGTTAAGTGCTACCTGCTATATATTCTGCTCCAGTTAACTGCTTCTTTAGTCTCTAAACTGGTGCCACTTGTACCAGAAAGACAGAGGGAGAAGTCCTGCTTGATTTGTGTGTGTTTATGCAGTTATACCTGTAAGTTGTTGTGTATTAATGGCTCCTTGAATGCTGATTGGAGCAACTCTTGATTACAGCGATCAGGTATACATTGCGGATGATCTATAACGGGAAATTTAATTAATATATTTACACAATCTCAGGGTCAGCTCAATTTGAATGTTCCCAGGTATACCTACTAGTTATCATACCTGGGAACTCTCCGGTTTTGTGTGAATCACCGGGTGGGCAGAGTTTAAGTAGAAACTCTGCCCACTTGTGCTCCATCCCGCCCGGTTCTTCCAACTCCCCGCCCTCTTACATCCATTTTGCAGGGGTTTTTTGTGTTTTTTTTGTCCCGCCCCCCGTGACTAAGCCCCACCCCTTTTATGACGCAATTCGCGTAATTTTCCTCCCCCTGGGCACTGACAGGGTTACCCTCTGGGTAGCCCTGTTTCAAAAGTTCCCAGGTATGCTAGTCATGTATAAAAATATATTGACCTGCTTATTTATATAAAGGTTGATTGTCTGCCAGTCACATAGCTACATATAAAGTTATTTTGCACTAATGGTTTCATATAAAGGTGAATTGCTGTGTTGGATTCATACTAATATATTTATTTCCCTTCTGGTCACAAACAAAACTTCATTTCTCTGCTGATCTCATGTAAAGATCCATTTTTTGATATAAAATAAATAATTATTTTTATGAATAGAGAGCAATATATGTGGCCCATTATTATTTCTTGCTTACATAATATATTAGTGTGATACTCCCTATGCTTAGTCCCCTAGAGGCTAGCGTTAGCTGTTCACTAGATATAGGGCTATTTTGTTAGATTCTATTTAAGCTGTAGTTTCAGCTGTTGAAGAATCTGTGAGAGTTGCCCTGGGTAATACAGCATATGAATATCGAGGCCTGAGGGACAGTGGATGGGGATACAAAGGAGTCACACATATATCTGCACTGGGGGTTGCTCCTAAGCTGAGAGGCCAGTTGATGCCTCACCCACTGTCACGGTTTGTTAAGACTCTCAGACGCAGAGTTAGGTAAAAACACAACTTTATTGAAAAGTTAATGCAGCCCCATAGGGTAATATACACGTACACACATATATCTTTATTAGACAGGAATACAATACAAATAAGAGCAATATTGGCTCTACCGGCCCTGCCAATATACCGGGCAAGGCAGCCAAAGGATTGGAGGTTAAGACTGGCTCTACCGGCCTTGCCAATACCGGGTAAGGCAACCCAAGGAAACAGGACAGGTTCTACCGACCTTACCATATACCAGGCAAGGCAGCCAATTGACAGGAGACAACACAGGCTCTACCGGCCTTGCCAATACCGGGTAAGGCAACCCAAGGAAACAGGACAGGTTCTACCGGCCTTACCATATACCGGGCAAGGCAGCCCGTAATAGCAACCACTCGCTAAAGTGACTGAAAGGTAGAACAACAGTCACTATGATGGTAAAGAGGCTAAGTCAGTAAGTAGGCCGCCAGCAGCAGAGATAGTGAAGGATGTGGAGCTCACCAATGCTCTCACAGATGGAACGCCATACCACTATAGTAGCAATCAGGTGTGCATGGAGCGAACCAGTACCCAGTACGTGGAACGCTAACAATACTGAGACGGCCGGATGGCTTAAGGAGCGAACCAGTACCCTGTACGTGGAATGCGATCAATACTAAGACAGCCGGGTGGCTTGAGGAGCGAACCAGTACCCTGTACGTGGAACGCAATAATACAGAGACAGCGGGGAGGCTTGTGGAGCGAACCAGTACCCTGTACGTGGAACTCTATAACACTGAGATAGCCTGGTGGCTTGAGGAGCGAACCAGTACCCTGTACGTGGAACGCTATCACACTGAGGCAGCCTGGTGGCTTGAGGAGCGAACCAGTACCCTGTACGTGGGACGCTATCAATCTGAGACAGCCGGGTGACTTGAGGAGCGAACCAGTACCCTGTATGTGGAACGCGATAATACAAAGACAGCTGGGAGGCTTATGGAGCGAACCAGTACCCTGTACGTGGGACGCTATCAATCTGAGACAGATGGGTGGCTTGAGGAGCGAACCAGTACCCTGTACGTGGAACGCGATAATACAGAGACAGCCAGGAGGCTTGTGGAGCAAACCAGTACCCTGTACGTGGAACACTATAACACTGAGGCAGCCGGGTGGCTTGAGGAGCGAACCAGTACCCTGTACATGGAACGCGATAATACAGAGACAGCCGGGAGGCTTGTGGAGCGAACCAGCACCCGCGTACTGAATAACTGGCAAGTTACTAATGTCACCAAGTGAAAACGTCCTCCAAAGCACCTAACATGGCAAGGAAGGGGTTAATGTACCACAGAAAACCCAAAATACTCCAAAGACTCTAAGCAGACATACGATAAACCCAAATGAGTGCAGGAGTAAATATATAGGAACTCCAAAACGAGACCCCTGTGAGGAGGGGAAAGAGTTAGACAAGTGTACCATGGCACTCAAAAGGTTGCTCAACTTTTTTTGCAGGTTTTCAGCCTTCAGATTACCATTGAGAAAGGGAGAAGCCTCACTGAGACTCCCCAGAGAAAAGACATAGCACACAAGGTTTTCCCCCAGGTCTGGAAGGTCCACAAACAGCACCTGTTAACTGAGCAATCAACCATTGGGAAGTCAGTAATGGTAATCTGCCTAATGGGGGATTTCTGCACCCCATATCTAACAAAGTAATAAAAGAAACTAAAAATTAAGCAGAACTGTTCTCTGTAGCCTCTCTCTACAAGGAACAAATAGAACTGGAGGAGATTAGCTAGTGGCCAGCTAAGGAGGAGAGGAAGGCTCCACCATGCATTCTTTCCAAGAATTGTTCCTGTCTACTTAAAGAGGCTGTCGCTTTCCCAGAGTTACCTGTAAGCTATATTGGACGACAGAGAAAACTCCATTGTTTTGGCAGTCTCTTGTAAAGTACACAGCCTTAGATGGTTATTCATGGTTAACAGTTATATGAGTATACAAACTTTTGATTGTATGCTATAGGCTGACTAGGGGCTCAGTCCAATTCCTATTTATAATGCTCTTTAGCATGATTTATGGAACTGAAAAAGACACAATAAACATTGGGCTACAAGCTAGGTTCTGTGTCCCCACACTCATCTTGGTTCGTGTTGGAAGGGCAATTGCATTCCGATGATAACGTGGTGTACCGTTCAGTGTTCATTTTTGCTCTATTGACAGCTTTACATGGGATCGAGCCCTATGTGAGGTCTCCCCTCAGCTTTCTATGTTGCTACAGCCATTGTCACAACCCCCCTTAATATAGTAATGAAACAGAAAGAAGGACCTATTGAAAGCTCTTTATGTAATTAAAGAAATTATTCAGAACAAGACCACAGTTTATTTGCACAATCTAATTTATAAATACATATACTGAAGTTTATACAAACATTAATGTATGTTGTATTGTTTGTGCAAATAAAAGTTTTTGATCTTGTGTACATCAGTACACAAATAGTTTTTATTAGGTCCTTTTTGTTCCATCACAATATTACCATTGGAGTGCCTGAAAGGTATCTAATGCTTTCCTCTACAACAGGCTGCTGTTCTTGGTGCTGAAGTCTCTCTATATCCTCTCTGCTACCTCCCTTTCTTTCCCAACACACCAACACCTTTATGCCAGGATGATATGCTAATGATCACAGTCTCTCCCCCTCCCCTTGCATCCCTAATTCTTAGTGCATATGGTAATGCGTGCATCTGTCACCAAGGGATGTGCTCTCCACACATCAACAGACACATGTCTCCATAGCACCAACCCTTAGCACACCTCCCCCATGGTGTTTATTGGAACTGCATCTCTAAGCATTCGCTCCACCCCTGATGAAGTGGGAAGTGTCCCACGAAAGCACTAGGGTCATTGAGTAGTACGCACTCTAGAACAGGTCCCACCCACGTCCCCCGTGAGGTTTCATCCCTGTAAGGTGTGCATCCGGTTCAAGCCTACTGCATTGACATCGCGGTTTATACCACTTTTCTGAAAGACGCAGACGAGTCTTCCATTCGGAAACTGGAGCCACTGGGAAACAGTGAGAAGGACACGGTTCGTGACTATCAGGGGCTGGGACCCCGAGATGCTTTACAATCAAGCAGATTAACCCCTTAGGGACTCTTGACGTACCAGGACCATCAAGGGTAAATTTGCTCGAAAGACCCTTGACGTCCTGGTACGTCACGTACTTTTTACTTACAGCGCTCTACCGGGAGCGCTGTAAGTAAAAATAGGGCATGAAATAGACCGCTCCAAGATCGGAGCGATCTGTTTCAAGCCCCATAGTGACGCGCCGATACACGTGACAGGTCACGTGTACCGGCTCGTCAAAGTGCCCCTATGCGGACGTTATGGGACGGAAATGTCCCATAACGTCCGGTCCTTAAGGGGTTAAGAGTGAGTGTGCACTTTTCTTGTATGTTTAACTGATTGACATTAAAATACTACGCTTAGATTCTTTTATCTGTTTGTTTTTCCCTTTTGAGCGCTGATTACCAAAGTGATTTTTATCTTATGTGATGGCCTATACAAGTCCATAGTTGAAAGCTGCACAAGAGACATTAAGATTGTTTTTATTGACGAATTGAGAGACTGCGAACACTTCATTTCATTTCACCATCTCTTCATCCTCTTTCATTTCATCTCATCGATCATCCACTCACCATTCATCATTCTTTATTTCTTGCATTCCTTTTCATCTTTACTCATTGGACTGGATTAACAGGTATTTGAGTGATTATTTACCACTCAATTTTTATTGGACCTTCAATTTCATTATTTCAAGGACTATCATTCAATCAATTTTTGCTTTTGTATATTGGGTTATTATTATTGGCTTTATTTATTCTACTCTGCCTTTTTTTTTCTCTTACTCCACATGGTACTCTCAGTCTATTAATATTTCTAGTCTCCCAGAATTGCTTTTTGGCTTTTGGAGTAGGATACTCTCAGAAGAGTGGTTGGTGCGCAATATCTGTTCATTGCATCTCTAAGCATACAGACATTTTGAGGCGTACATGCTGGTACAAATTGAGAAAGGTGCTCTGTTACAGTAAACATGGCTCACAGTGCTTCAGTTTAAATGATCCTTGAGAGCAGTGTGTTTTGTTTATATTCATTGGGTTTCCAGTAAAGACATATCGCCCTGTTGGTCTGCTGAGATAGTGTTCTTATGTTCTAATGTTCTTTTAATCAACACGTTGTTGTTAAATGTGTGCAATGGGCTGTGGGTATCACAACTTTTTTGTTCCTTATTTATGGTGTTATAATTTGTCATGTGATCATTTATTTTGTATAATAGGTATGCTTAGGGATGAAGGCACACCTTGAACTAATGGACTAACTAATGGAGCAATGCTAAACAGTTATCAAGAGAAGACTACATAGGAAAGCTCTGAAGAAAACAGGATGTGGCAGTAACATAGAGTAACATTGATGCTGCTCAATGGTCAAAAAAGAGCGGATTTGGAATAAGCAAACTGTAGTTTCAGTTATGTAATCAGTAGATGGAGCTGAGTAGCTATAATCACAAAGCAGTTGCAGTTTCAATGGATTGATCATTAGATGGCACATGAGTGCACAGAACATCCAACATGGAGAAACACTAGTAGACAGAACATAATCATGGGGAAATGACTGAGCAGATTAAGGCCAAAGGATTGGAAACAATGGAGTGGGATAGGGAAAAGCAAGGTAAAGACAGGTAGTTTTGACAATAGGTAAATAATACTAAAGATAAAGTAGGAGCATGCTCAAATGCAGGGAGAGGTTTCGCAACAAGTGCCAGAGAATCTGAACATCTAGACAAATCAGGGGACAACAGGTGTAAAAGCAAAATTAATGCTGGATCAGGATTTGGAGCACAATAATCTGGCACTGACCAGAAGGGGAGCATTAACAAAATATGCAAGAGTATCAGAGGAAAATCTTGACTAGAGTAGGCAGGTATACAAAATGGACAAAGCAAGCGTTGCATACTCACATATGTACTCAGGAACTCTGCCAGACATCCACTGAGGACTGATATGAGGTATTTAATGGCTGTCTGACAAGTTTTTCTCTAAGGTACAAACATATTTTCAAGAGGGGTCAGATGTTGCACATACAAAACTGAAAATCATTTTAGATGGGATATAAAGTCTTACCCACTGGGTAATTGAAGTTAATATGGGTTATACAGACCTATGTTAATTTCTTTTCATTAATTTTCACCCAGGACTGAATGAAGAATTATGGAGGGGTCAAATAAGGCATTTTGAAAAAATATGTGTTCCCTGGACCCCATTTCAGTTTTTGAGTGTTTTCAACCTGATGCAATTGGTGTGGAGAGATGAAGTTATCACTCAGTCCCACCAAGCGTAGTGCTAAGCTACCGTGGCCTTGTTTGCTATTATTTTATCTATCCATTTCCACTGGGATTACAATACATTGCTTTACAATGGGTTACAAGTCTCTTTTAATACTCTTTTTTAATAATTGAAAGGTTACTCTCTCATAGTGTAAGAGTGGGGTGTAGTGAAGGGAGCATTATAAATAAAATGCAAGCACTTCTAGGTTGCTCATGCAGCTATAAAGTATTGTTTAATAGTGCATTCTTGGCAAGTCTGTTAACAAAGGGTTTAACTGAGGTAAAAGAGGGCAATGGCAGTGTGTGTGTTTCTTTATTTTTAGCTCTGCTAATCCTTTGGAATACTTTTTATCCTTTGCAATGCATTAGAGATAACTTAATCATCAGAGTGGTTAATGCCGCCATTACCAATGAGTTTGCAACACATTGCTGTTTCATTGCACTGCAATACATTGCAAGCTTGGTAAAAAAAAAAGGTGAGGTTGATGGATGACTTATGGTGTTAGGATGGTGTTTTGGAGGTAGAGTCACTTGCCTTCAGGCAGGGGGCCAAGAAAATGTATGCGTCTCCCAATTCCATCTGCCGGGACCACATGAAAGAGAAAAGGCCCGTAAGTCACCTATTTCTCTTCCATTCTTTGTATCAGGCCACATGCTAGTGAGGGGAGTGCCTCTTTTTCATTCGCCTTGGCTCATTTGTATGAGCCAGGAGCAGTGGGATAATTGTCTCCCTTTTCAAGCATAACATGCATAATACATGGCACATAGCAAGAGCAGTGTAATTTATGCTCCTATACATGGCATTGTATGAATGAAAACTGTGGACAGAGATTTTACTATATTTCTCTCACTGTGCAGTTGATGTGCAGGCTGGAAGCTTGGCAGCAGCAAAATCAAGTCCAACTAGAAACTGTTCATTTTATCCCAGCATACAGTGAGAAGTGTCAGTCATTTAAAACAGACTAACCTATTATGGACTGACATCCTTTACTGGCTGTATTTGTCAGCAGAGGTAGGAACACTGCTGTCCTTTAACTACTGGAGGGCCACAGATTGCCAACCTGCTTTACAGTAAGGGGCCATCACTTATTTTCCAACTCTTACATAAATTGTTGAGTATATTTTTAAATCCCAGTGCCCTTTATGCTTATTTCTTGAGTGCATATTCATTCGATTAATCATCTTCTTTACTATACTATAGAATCTGCAACAATTTCTGTATGTTAACAATGCATCTAAATGAATAGTAGCATACATGTATAAACAAAATATAGGTTTCACATATTCACTAAGCAGCATAGTTGTATTTCTTGTAAAAACATTATAAAAATATCATGATTCAAATTTTGCAGAATCAAGTTACTTGCAGATCAGAGGGGAAGAATATGTGTCTTTTTTTCCATATTATTGAGCCTGCCACATGAAACAAAATTAACCCTAAATCATAGAGTTTTTAGAGTTAGGCGTACTTACAGCTGCATTGCTGAGAGGTCAGGAAAGGAGAGTGCAGGCATCACAGGAGAGGAGACCCAGAGGAGAGCACAGGAAAGGGAATGATGGTTGGCCTCTGCCTGAATTAGACCTAGGGTTTTTGCATTCAGAACTATTCTGGAAGACCTTATGATCATGACATCTTGCAGAGGTTCAAGTTAAATTGAGAGACCAATATAACTTTATACCAGCCCATAAGCAGCAATATGGAGCCCCTGACTGGAATTTTCTGGGTACATGATCCTTACCTCATTTTGCACAGAGATCACCTCAGTGACTAGAAAATGAGTTCCTTAATCGCAAGCGCATCCTCTCGCTGAATCATCATGAGTGTTTGAACAGGCTTCCCAGCCTCTTGCCATGAATCCCATGTCTTACATAAGTAAGCCCTATTAAAAAAATTGAAAGACTCATTCCAAAAGGATGGCTTTTGCGTAAGAGCTGTTTCATTTTTTTAAGATATCCTGTCAGGATATGGGTGTTGCCCCTTGTTTTTAACACCTGAGTAAAGTCCACAAACTCGCACAGAGCAGCAGTACAAGGGTCATTGTAATAGTGTGAACATGTGGGGTGCTTAAAGTTCAGTTCTGTTGCCTCAATAAATCAGACGGTGTCCTATTATTCTTTCCCTACAGGGTGATGGATACTATATCCGCATACTTTGTGTATTTTATACATCTTGGCTATATGCCATGGCCTTTTACAGTCCATTGCTGATGATGATTCTGTATCTGAAGAGCAGGATCACAATGTGAAAAACACAGAGGGTGAAAGCAGGGCCCGCGTTCATTTCATTTCAGCTCAATTTCATTGTAAGTGTTTAAATGGTTAAAACATGTTTAACGTTAATAATGTGATAATATTCATATTTCAAACACGTTTTCACTCTATAGACTTTGGAAAAGTTTCTGCTACTTCAATATACACTTATATATACTTATTGAGAGGGTAATTTGGCAAGACTTTTAAACACTAATGCATATGCATTTGCAGTGTTTCCACAAGAAAACATGCTAACAAACACACATATATACACACATATATGTGCATGTATATATGCCTTCTAGCATTAACCTGGTCAAATCACCTTCATGTTGTGCCCACTTTGCCTGCTAGCCATCATCCTCCACTGTGTCAATCAATCTGTTCCCTGCCTTCTGTCACGATCCTTATCTATCTTGCACCTCCAAACAGCAGATATCACCTTCTGCTTAGCTGGTTTCCGGCTGCTGCCGCTGGATGTCTTTGCGTTCAGTATCGATCCCGACCCAGGAAGTGAGCCTTTGTTTGGCATTCCCTCTCCTCCTTAAAGTTGCTTCCTTTCTCAAGCAATTCTGGGTGTTCTGTCTTGAAATTGCCTTTTGCTTCCGGTTCTGACCTTGGCTTGTATTTGGATCCCTTCTTATCAGCCAGCCTTGCTTTTCATGGCCTAATGGGGGTACTCATCCTAATCTGGCCCCATCTGAACTGGGGTCATATATCCAGCCTTTGCAGCTGACACCTTTATACATCCTTCACCTGCAGCAACAGTACGCCTATAGCTGTCTATGTACTCAAGCCTCACTCTCTAGCTTCACTCTCCAGCATCCTAGTTAGAGATTTCCCCTCTACCAACTCGATCTGTATCCCTGTTCTAGAGAGGGTCTAATAGCTCTACCTCTGTCCCAAGGGTTCTAATCCTGTTGTGCAATCAGCTATGTTCCACCTCCCATTTGTCTCCCAGTCACTACCAGCCATCACCCTGATCTGTTTCACCGGCTCCCTGCACATCAACATCACCCTCCCCTGTGTCCTCTTTCCTGTCTTACTATGTCTGATGTCTTTACATTCCATTCATCCTGATCTGTGTCACATATTACCTTGGTTCCAGCACTCCGCTTCAGAAGACACTCGAAATGACGCTTCGGCGTCAGCGGCCGTCCATGCTGCACGGATTGATGCAGGATTATGACAGCGGTTGGACACATCAGAGCATGATGCGTCACCTGCAGGCGCGAGGCTTCTGAATGAAGCAGACCTCTGTTTTATGTGTTTGCTTCCTGTAGTTGTCTCCTACCTACTTCCTCTCTCTGAGCTACTCCTCCTATCTACTTCCTGAGGAGGGATTTAAAGGGCAGACTGAGTCCTGACTCAGTTACCCATTCGTTTTTGTACAAAGCAGTTCTGTGTCCTTGGGCTCTGTGTATGACCTGGCTTGTCTGACCATCCAATCTGGTGCTGACCTGTGGCTCTGTCTGATTATTCTCTGTTATTCCCCTGTAGCTAGCAGACACCCAGTCTGGTGCAGACCTGGGGCTCTAGTAGACTAGCTATTTACTGACTGCAGGCATGGGTCAAGCTTCCTCTTTCTCCATACTGACCGCAGGTGAGAGTCAGGTATCCTCTGCTACATTGCTGACTGCAGACGTGAGTCAGGTAGCGCCTTACTACGCCTGATCAAGATCCTGTGTTCCAGTTCCTGCTCCTGGTTCCAGCACAGACTACCAGTAGCTGAGGCCTAGTCTCCAGCAGTGTGGCCAATATGAGCAGCCTACTATTTCTGATAACAGTGCTTGCTGGCTTAGGACCCTCTGCTTGTTCTTGCTGTATTACTATTGTGTACTACCTTACTTATACTTTAATAAATTGCATTTTACTATACCATACTGACTCCTGAATATCTCTGGGGAACCGTGACAGTACGCAAGGGCCATGAATTCAGACGGTAGTAGTAATGCAGTTCTTCAAAGCATCCTGGACAGAATCAACATATTGACCAATTGTCTTTGGCCATACAAAACTTGTTGCAGCGCATGCCGCAACTCGAACGCTCTAATCCACAAGTGGTGGCCACTCCTGCTCCATCCCAGGCACCAGTGATTCAAACCTCTTTTGATGCAGGCACGATCAAGGAGTTATCTGGTTCTGCTCAGCTCCCCCAGCGGTATGGTGGGGGCCCAGATTCTTGCCGTGGTTTCTTCAATCAGCTCGGCATATACCTGGAGATGGTTCCGCATTCCTTTCCCTCTGAGCACAGTAAGGTTGGATTACTGACTTCCTAATTACACTACCTTGCTCTGATTGGCCAGGTATCTTGTCGCCGCCCAGTGATAGCCTTTATATACTCTGTCATGTCTACACTGTGGTGCCCTTTCGTGGTGTACTAGTTCCTGACATTTGTTCTGTATCTCTCTGATCGTGTATGACCTGGCCTGCCTGACGACATTCCTGAGTTTCCTGTGTTGCTGCTGTTCCGTTGCTGACCGTATCTGGCTGATAACCTGCTCCGTTGCTGATTGCATCTGGCTGAGAACCCGCTCCGTTGCTGACCGTACCTGGCTGAGTACCCATTCTGTTACTGACCGTGTCAGGCTGATTACTGCGCTGTTGCCATCTGTGTCTGGCTATACCGCTTGGTTGCCTCCATTTGGTCCAGTGATACCCGCTTTGACCTTTCCGTTACGCAAGTCGGTGTGCGCAGCATGGCACTATTATTCTTGGCGACCGAAGGCTGAGCATTCGTGCTTTAGCTGCTCTCTTAACCGCCTGAGGCAGTGTGCACACGCAAAGTACCGGTACAGTGTTTCATAGCACTGACTGTGTTACTCTGATCACTCTCTGTGTCCACCTCCCTTTCAACGCTGGGCTCACTCCCTTTGTGAGTTGCAGTATCTCTCTGGGCATTACCTATTGACCCTTTGTGTGCCTGGATCTTCCAGTTAGGGTCAGTGCTTTATTCCTCACTGCAGTAGCCTGCGGTTGTGTTATACCATCCTTCAGTGTGAGGGGACATTGGTTGCCATATATATATATATATCTATATACAGGGCTTAAAATATGAAGTCCTTTGCTACTAGCCAGACCTGAAAAGTTACTGGCCACTGCAAGCCAAAACATACCCACCAGGGCTGAATTTCTACTCGCCAGGGCAAAATTTTCACTTGCCATTGGCTAGTGGAGAGTGGAAATTTTGAGCCCTGTCTATATATATATATATATATATATATATATATATATATATATATATAGATATATATATAAAATATTACGATCCACCCCTGGTGTTCTAGGGTTTTCTTACTTGAGTAGTTGCCATGGTCGCCCTGTGACCCAAGTCTTAGGGTCAGTGCTACCTACTATAAGCGGTTGCCTTGGTGTCATGGTTTTATTGAACACTCAGACAATTGGGTAGGATAAAATAGAAAAGCTTTATTAGGCAAAATAAAGCGCACAAGGCCCCTCACGGGTCCCTACTCTACAAACAGGAGTAATAAAGTTTGACACAGGACAAGTCATACAAAATAGCAATACAATAGTGAGACTCTACCGGCCTTACCGAATACCAGGTAAGGCAGCCTAATTACTAATGCAACAAGGAACAGAGGAGGCTCTACCGGCCTTACCGAATACCGGGTAAGGCAGCCTGATATCTGGTGCAACAAGGAATTGAGGAGGCTCTACCGGCCTTACCGAATACCGGGTAAGGCAGCCTGATATCTGGTGCAACAAGGAACAGAGGAGGCTCTACCGGGTCACAGGCTGAGCGTATAGTGGGAAGGCAACGGTAACCGCTTAGTGACCGGAGAGCACTGACTGGGTGTGCTAAACGGAGGCCACAGATAGTCACAGGCTGAGCGTATAGTGGGAAGGCAACAATAACCGCTTAGTGACTGGATCGCACTAACTGGGTGTGCTTAAAGGAGGCCACAGATAGTCACAGGCTGAGCTTATAGTTGGAAGGCAACAGTAACCGCTTAGTGACCGGATTGCACTGACTGGGTGTGCTTAACGGAGGCCACAGATAGTCACAGGCTGAGCGTATAGTGGGAAGGCAACAGTAACCACTTAGTGACCGGATAGCACTGACTGGGTGTGCTTAACGGAGGCCACAGATAATCAAAGGCTGAGAGTAGCGCAACCGGAGGCAACAAATCAGAGAGAACTGACAATAATAGCGAGGGCAACAAGATAGCGTAAGTCAGTTAATGCCTGGATCAGTACACGGAGAGCGGAAGTCAGCCAAAGCCTAGATCGATACACAGAAAGCGGTTGTCAGCCAAAGCCTGGGTCACTACACAGAGATCGGTAGTCAGTCAAAGCCTGGATCGGTACACAGAGAGCGGTTGTCAGCCAAAGCCTGGGTCAGTACACAGAGAGCGGTAGTCAGCCAAAGCCTGGGTCGGTACACAGAGAGCGGTAGTCAGCCAAAGCCTGGATCTGTAAACAGGAGCAGAACAGGAGCAAGGTCAGACAGAAACCGGATCAACACGGAACAGGAGCAGTGAATAACTTAAGGTCAGGAACACCACGAAAGGGCACCGGCCTAGTGACAGGAGGGCATATATAAAGGCTAGCCCTGGGAGCTAGCACCAATAAAAGTCAGCAAAGCACAAACCCGGAAGTCAGAATGTCGCACAAGAATCACGGGCACCGTGATACTTGGTCTCCCTGTGACCCTAATCCTAGGGTCAGTGTTGCCTACTAAAGCGGTTGCCTTGGTCTCGATGTGGTCCAAGTGCCAGGGTCAGTGTTGCCTCGCTCCTCTTGGGTTCTGTGCCTCCCAGGCATCTGGGTTTGTGCAAGTCATCTATTCCTGGACTACCTGGCTCCTAAGTCCTGTTGTCAGTTCCTGGACTGCGTTGCCTTCCGTCATTCCGGTTCAAGCCAGAACCCTCTTTGCCAGTGATTGTTTCCATTTCATCATATATTACTAATACTGGCTTGCTATTGCTATACATATATATATATATATATATATATATATATATTTGTTCTGTTTGTGTGGGTCTAAGGGCCTAACTAAGTGTTTGTACTTTATCCTAATAAAGTCATTTTAACCTTACCGATCCGGTCTGAGTTTTCATCAAAAACCGTGACAGTAAGAAAGGGCCAATGACCTCAGACAGTTCTGGTGAAGGAAGCTCTGTGAATATCCATTGGAGAATGGATATATACGATCAAGTTCAGGTTTCTGGAAGACAGCTACACACGATCCCCAACTTGGAAAACAGGAGCCGGCAACCTCCTGTTATTGGCATGTCATTGATACCGTTGGAAGGACTCACGCAAAGAATTTTTCACTTGTACCCAAGTGGAATGGCGTTACCACAGATGTACGTCCAGGGCTGGCATCTGCTGCGCTTGGAATGCATCCGGAAACAAGGATGGCTGAAACCCATAATTGACAAGAAAGGGTGAGCTTTCGGATGATGTATTAATAGCACAGTTCCTAGCGAACTCCGCCCAGGGTAACAACTCAGCCCAATTGTCATGATGGTTGGATACAAAGCAGCGAATTAATTGTTCAAGCCCCTGGTTAGCACGCTCTGCCTCACCATTTGTTTGTGGATGGTATGCAGAAGAATATGACAGCTGAATGCCCATCTCTTACAGAATGCCTTCCAAAATCTCAAAATAAGTTGACTACTACGGTCCGAAACGAGCACCTTAGGGACACCATGGAGTCTAAATACTTCTTTGGCGAAGACTACCGTTAACCCTTAGCGGATGGCAGACCTGAAAGAGGCACAAAATGTGCCATTTTAGAAAATCTGTCTACCTCCATTAAAATGTACGTATAGCCATTAGAAACCGGTAGTTCTCCCAGGAAATCAATGGACACATGCGACCAGGGTCGGTCACCGTTGGGTACCGGCTGTATCAAGCCCACAGGCAGGTGTCTTGGAGATTTGCATGGGCACACACCGTACAGGCAGCAGTAAATTTGGCACAATCCTTCCTTACGGTGGGCCTCCAGAATATGAGCGACAAGGACCAGAACAATTGGTCTCTGCCTACATGCCCTGCTGCTCTAGACACATGGTAGGTTTCCAATAGTCTGGTCCGAAAAGGTTCAGCCACAAAACATTTGCCCATGGGTTTTTCAGGAGGAGATTGATTCTGGGTAGCCATAATCTCCTGGCCCAGAGGAAAAGTGATGCTTGTCCGCAAAGTGGCCAAAATTCGGTCAGGAGGTATAATGGGTACTGGCTGTACCTCAGACTCTATTTCAGGCCCATGTTGTCTGGACAGGGCATCAGCCCATACATTCTTGGACCTGGGCAAATAGGATACCACAAAGTTGAACCGGGAAAGGAAGAGTGCACATCTCGCTTGTCTTGGCGACAATCTCTTAGCTTTGATAAATATAGCAAATTTTTGTGGTCCGTCAAAATCAAAATCGGGGCCCTGGTACCCTCAAACAAGTGACGTCACTCACGTAATGCCAAGATAACTGCCAATAGTTCATGATCACCAATCTCATATACAGATTGCGCCTTAGTTTTTTCAAAAAGAAAAGGCTTAGGTACCTGACCAGGCTCAGACTTCTGGGACAGTACAGCTCCCACACCTGTATCAGAAGCATCTACCTCCAGAATATATGGTAGGTCGGCCTTAGGATGGGCCAAAACCGGTGCTGAAGCAAATGCCGCCTTAAATGCCTCAAAGGCCTCCTCAGCCTCCTTAGACCACTTGGACGTCTTGGCCCCTTTGTGCGTCAAGTCCGTGAGAGGCTTGACAATGATGGAAAAGTCACGGATAAATTTACGATAATAATTGGCAAAGCCAAGAAACATTTGAATGGCCTTGAGGCCCTTGGGACGTGGCCAATTCAGCACTGCAGACAGCTTTTCTTTGTCCATGGAAATGCCCTCTTTAGAAATAACGTAACCCAGGAAGGCTACCATGGGTTTATGGAATTCACATTTGTCAATCTTACAAAATAATTTATTCTCCCTGAGTTTCTGAAGTACAGTGGCCACATGAATACGACGAGTCTCCAAATCAGGGGAATAAATTAAAATGTTGTCTAGATAGACTACTACACAGGACATAAGCAGATCTCTGAGAACATCATTAATAAAATCTTGGAACACGGCTAGAGCATTGCACAACCCAAATGGCATTGCTAGGTATTCATAATGCCCATTGCGTGTGTTAAATGCAGTTTTCCACTCATCACCTTCTCTAATTTGAACGGGATTATAGGCTGCCCTTAGGTCCAGTTTCGTAAAGATAGTAGCGCCCTTCAGTCGGTCAAACAGCTCGGTAATGAGTGGAATCGGATAAGCGCTTTTGATCATTAGTTTATTGAGCCCTCTATAATCGATACAAGGCCTTAGTTCACCCGACTTTTTCTTAACAAAAAAGAATCCAGCCCCTGCAGGCGTGGATGATTTGCGAATAATGCCCTGAGTCAGGGCGTCAGTAATGTATTCTTCCATGGCCTTGTTCTCCTCACAGGATAGAGGATACGTTCTACCCCTGGGGGGCACTGCACCAGGTGCAATATCAATAGCACAGTCATATGCCCGGTGTGGTGGCAAGGTGCTAGCCTCTCCCTTGCTAAAAACATCGCTGAAGGATTGGTATTCATGTGGTAGGGAGGGAGAGGTACACATAATCCTGGTAGGTCGTTGTAAACAATGGCTCATACAATAGTCAGACCAAGTCGTAATCTCACAAGTGTCCCAATTAATTCTAGGGTTATGGGTTCGTAACCATGGAAACCCTAAGATAACAGCTTAATGAGGTGACTGAATAATTTGAAACGACAGAGACTCGCATTGTAATGCACCCGTAAGTACAGAGAGTGGGCAAGTCCCATGGGTGACCTGGGGAGGCACCAAAGGTCACCCATCAATAGCTTCGATTTGCATAGGATTGACCAACTCAACCAAAGGAATATTATGAGCTGCAGCAAATTCCTTATCCATAAAATATCCAGCTGCTCCAGAGTCAATCAGAGCAGATGCAGTGAAGGAGAAGCTGGCACCGGAAATTATCACCTGGAGGACCAGTTTGGAAGGCACATCATCTGGGGACTGCTGAATACTACCTAGGACCTGTCCCCTTAGGAAGCCTAGGTGCGTGCGTTTACCGGCAGTGTGGGACAATTACGCAACAAGTGCCCACCTTTGCCACAATACAGGCACAACCCATTCTTACGGCGGAAGGACCATTCCTCTCTGGTTAGTTGCGTAAACCCAACCTGTATAGGTTCCGACAATTCGTTTTGCCCAGGAGGCAAGGGAGGCAAGGGTGGGAGTTCGTTCCTGTGCCATTACTCTGCAGATGACTTAGGTTTGAAGTCTCTATTTTGCGTCCGCTCACTTATTCGCATGTCAATTACGTTTACAAATTCTATGAATTTGTCCAGCGTTTCAGGCAACTCTCGGGCTACTATCTCATCCTTAATGCGCTCATGGAGTCAGTGTGCAAAAGCCAGTACCAGGGCCTCATCGTTCCATGCCAGCTCGGCCGCCAGGGTGTGATATTCTATGGAGTAATCGGCCACAGAATGATTGCCCTGTCTGATGCACATAATCTGTTTAGCAGCAGAGATGTTGCGCCCAGGAACCTCAAACATGCTACGGAAGGCCCTCACAAATTAACTGAAATTTGTTGTAATAGGCTTCGCTGTCTCCCATATAGGGTTTGCCCAGGCTAAGGTTCTGCCTGTTAAAACTGATATCCTAAACCCAACCTTACTTCTTTCAGTAGGAAATGCTTGAGGAGTTAGTTCCAAAAAAAATTTCAGCTGATTGAGAAAACCCCTCTATAGGGTAGGTTCTCCATCGTATCTTAATGATAGGGGTGCTGTCGCAGATAGCCCTTTAAATTCTGGTTAGCTTTCATAATTTAGACCGTCGGTGCCTGAACCGGGGTGGTCACCGAGGCTGGTACTGGTTTGTCCAAGTGTGCGGTCCACTCTAGTATGGTTTGCACCTCCACTGACAATTGATCAAGACGTTGTTCGTACATATCCATTCTCCAATGGATATTTACAGAGTTTCCTTCACCAGAACCATCTGAGGTCATTGGCCCTTTTGTACTGTCACGGTTTTTGATGAACACTCAGAACAGTTTTGTAAGGTTAAAATAACTTTATTAGAACAAAGTTCAAATGCATAGATAGGCCTATAGGCCCACACAACAGAGTAATTATACAGGCAAGTATATACAACAGTATCAGGCCAGTAATGGAGATATATGTGAGAATAATAACAATCTCTGACAGTGGAGGTCCTTGGACCAGGACAGGCAGCAGGATAAGTAGATAGCGGGCTGACCAAAGGACCTAGATGGTAGATGGTCCAGACGAAGGTGACTGGCACAACCCAGAGGAGCGAGGCAACTCTGCTAGCACAACCCAGACACCTGGGAGGCACAGAACCCAAGGAGCGAGGCAGCACTACTGGCACAACCCAGACGCCTGGGCAGTGCAGAACCCAAGGATTGAGGCAACACTGACACTGGAACCGGATGGCAACAGACCGAGGTAACTCTCCCAGGAAAACCCTAGAACACTAGGGATGGATCGCAGCACAGAAAGTATACAGATGTAGGCAACCAGTGTCCCCTCTAATGAGGATGGTACAACACAACGCTGGCTCTTGAGCCCGAGGCTCCTGCATAGGGAAATATGCAACACTCTACCTGGAACATCCAGGTACGCAAAGGGTCACTATGTAACGCCCAGATATACTGCAACTCCCAAAGGGAGTGAGCCCAGCGAGGTATGAGAGGTTGACACAGAGAGATCAGAGTAACACAGTCAGTGATAGAACTCTGTACCGGTACTTCGCTTGTGCACTCCGCCAACGGCGGTATGGAGAGAAACTATAGCACAAATGCCAGCTAATGGTCGACAGAGATATAGCGTCACGCGGCGCAACTGACTAACGTAACAGCAACCTCCAGGTAAAGCGAGAGCAAAACAGAGTCCACAAGTGGTATGCTGGAAACGCACAGCACACTGAGACAAGGCAGCCCACAGAGTAACTGGTAGCCAGGAAAGTCAGACACGGAACGGATACTCAGCCCAGCACAGAGTAAAAGGAAGCAGGTTCTCAGCCAGATACACTCGGTAACGGAAGCGGGTTCTCAGCCAGACCAGGTCAGCAACGGAACGGGTTCTCAGCCAGATACAGTCGTAACGGAAGTGGGTTCTCAGCCAGACCAGGTCTGGCTGCTTAATTGTCCAATACGGCCAGAAAACACATGCGCCTAAGTTTCCTAAGGGGACAGGTCCTGGGCGGCATTCAGCAGTCCCCAGATGAGGTGCCTTCCAAACCAGTGGTCGAGGTGGTAATTTCCAGCGCCAGCTTCTCCTTTACCTCCTCTACTCTGATTGACTCTGGAGCAACTGGATATTTTATGGACAAAGAATTTGCCACATCTCATAACATTCCTTTGGTCAAGCTGGTCAATCCCATGCAAATTAAGGCTATTGATGGGCAACCTTTGGTGCCTCCCCAGGTCACCCACGAGACTTGCCCACTCTCAATGCAGACTGGAGCACTACATTTTGAGACCCTGTCGTTCTAAATTATTCAGTCACCACATTATGCGGTCATTTTGGGTTTTCCATGGTTGCGAACTCATAATCCTAGAACCAGTTGGGGCTCTTGTGAAATTTTGGCTTGGTCTGAGTATTGTATAAGCCATTGCATTCGACAACCTACCAGGATTATGTGTACCTCTCCCTCTCTACCACATGAATACCAGTCTTTCAGAGATGTTTTCAGCAAGGGAGAGGCTAGCACTTTGCCACCACACCGGGCGTATGACTGTGCTATCGATATTGCGCCTGGCACGGTGCCCCCCAGGGGTAGAACTTACCCTCTCTCCTGTGAGGAGAACCAGGCGATGGAAGAATATATTGCTGACGCTTTGGAATGGGGCATTATTCGCATATCATCCTCGCCCGCGGGGGCTGGATTTTTTTTCGTTAAGAAGAAGTCTGGTGAACTAAGGCCATGTATTGATTATAGAGGGCTCAATAAGCTGATGATTAAAAGTGCTTACCTGATTCCACTCATCACCAAGCTGTTTGACCGGTGGAAGGGCTATGGCCGGAGGAACGTTCCTGGGTCTTGCATTCTGATATCCATGCACCTCTATTGTTGCGTAGATTCCACGCTAAGTTTCCCTCTAAGCCTGGTCCCCCTCCGCGGGGAGGGGGTCGTTGAGAAGAGGGTACTATCACGGTGCCCCTTCTCTTGGCTGCAGGCGGCGACATTCTGACTTCCTAATTACACTACCTTGCTCTGATTGGCCAGGTATCTTGTCGCCGTCCAGTAATAACCTTTATATACTCTGTCATGTCTACACTGTGGTGCCCTTTTGTGGTGTACTAGTTCCTGACATTTGTTCTGATCATGTATGACTTGGCCTGCCTGACGACGTTCCTGAGTTTCCTGTGTTGCTGCTCTTCCGTTGCTCCATTGCTGACTGTATCTGGCTGAGAACCCGCTCCATTGCTGACTGTATCTGGCTGAGAACCCGCTCCATTGCTGACTGTATCTGGCTGAGAACCCGCTCCGTTGCTGACTGCATCTGGCTGAGAACCCGCTCCATTGCTGACCGTACCTGGCTGAGTACCCATTCCGTTACTGACCGTTTCAGGCTGATTACCGCGCTGTTGCCATCTGTGCCTGGCTATACCACTTGGTTGCCTCCGTTTGGTCCAGTGATACCCGCTGTGGCCTTTCTGTTACGCAAGTCGGTGTGCGCCGTATGGCGCTATTATTCTTGTCGACAGAAGGCTGAACATTTGTGCTTTATCTGCTCTCTTAACTACCTCAGGTGGTGTGCACACGCGAAGTACCAGTACAGTGTTTCATAGCACTGACTATGTTACTCTGATCACTCTCTGTGTCCATGTCACGGTTTATTATGACTCTCAGACACAAGTTTTAGGTAAAAAAAATCAATTTTATTGAAATAATAAATGATAACTTAGGATGGCAATAACATACATATATATATATACAGAATATAGCACAGACAGAAGGCAGACTCTACCGGTCCTGTCAATATACCGGACAGGACAGTCTTTAGGCTCTACCGGCCTTGCCAATACCGGGTAAGGCAACCTGCAGATGGAATAGCATAACGGTTTTACCGGCCTTACCAAATTACCGGGCAAGGCAGCCTCAATAGATACACAATGTAGGCTCTACCGGCCCTGCCAATACCGGGTAAGGCAACCTCAGATGGAATGTGGTAAAAGGTTCTACCGGCCTTACCAATACCGGGCAGGGCAGCCCAGAGATAATAGCAGCAGTCAGATGGAACTGGCAAATTAGCAGAATCGTTAAGCAGCAAGGCTTTGGAGCAAACCAGCGTCCGCACGCTGGAAACAACACTGAATAGTATAGCCGTTAGGCTTAGCGAGCAAACCAGTGACCGCACACTGGAGTAACAAGCGAGTAGTATAGCCGCAAGGCTTAGGAGCAAACCAGCGTCCGCACGCTGGGACCAACACAGATTAGTATAGCTGATAGGCTTTGGAGCAAACCAGTGACCGCACACTGGTGTAACAAGCGAGTTTGTATAGCCGCAAGGCTTAGGAGCAAACCAGCGTCCGCACGCTGGGACCAACACAGATTTGTATAGCTGAAAGGCTTTGGAGCAAACCAGTGACCGCACACTGGTGTAACAAGTGAGTTTGTATAGCCGCAAGGCTTAGGAGCAAACCAGCGTCCGCACGCTGGGACCAACACGGAATTGTAGCAATGTCACCAACGCGACCAGGCAGAAGGTCGTCAGGATACTGAAGACAGGTGATGAGATGACAGGGACCAGCAACGATCAGTCAGGTCAGAAAACAGCAGAGAAGTTCAGCAGGAACTGCAACACCAGAGACTAGGCCGGAACCAGGACTGGAAGTACTTCAGCATGCAGGAAACACTGGAACAGTAGAGATCAGGAACTCAGGAACACATGAGATCAGGAACTCAGGAACACTGGAACAGAGGCCCAGCTATCACTAGCATAGTGATAGCAAGAAGGTCAGAAACAACACGAAAGGGCACTCAAAGGGTGCCCAATCCAGGTTTAAATAGTCAATAAGAGGCGGGCTATCTGCAGACAGCCAATAGAAGCCCCCTACTGGTGACAGACAAGTAACTGCAGCAAATCACGGGCACCGTGATAGTACCCCCCTTTCAAAGACCCCCTCTCCTAGAATAGGGTTTAGGTTTCTGCGGGTAATTGGCATGAAAGGCCCTAGTTAACCTAGGTGCATGAAGGTCCGTACTATCCACCCATGATCGATCCTCAGGACCATACCCTTTCCAATGTACCAGGTACTGTACCCTTCCTCTAAGCCTACGGGAATCAATAATGCTCTGAACCTCATACTCCTCCTGGCCCTCGACCTCAACAGGTCCTGGCACCACAGGTGTGGTAGTATAGCGATTGCAAACCAGAGGCTTAAGAAGGGACACATGGAACACATTATGGATACGCATGGATGCAGGTAGGTCTAGTGCATAGGAGACAGGGTTAATTTTGCGAATAACTCTGTATGGACCAATAAACCGAGGAGCCAACTTATTAGACGGAACCTGCAGCTTGAGATTTCTGGAGGAAAGCCATACTCTATCCCCAACCTGAAAGGAAACCGCTGGAAGCCTTCTGCGATTAGCATGGCGCTGATGACGCTGAAATGACTGACCAAGTGCCCTCTGAACTTGTGCCCATGTGGAACGGAGTTGCTCGATATGCTCATCCAGAGCTGGAATCTGTTGCGTCTGAAATGAGTCTGGAAGCAAACAGGGCTGGAACCCATAATTAATCAGAAACGGAGAGCTCCCAGATGAAGAATTGACCGCACAGTTCCTGGCGAACTCTGCCCAAGGCAACAAGTCGGACCAATTATCATGATGGTCAGTAACGAAACAACGGAGAAATTGTTCCAAGCCCTGATTAGCTCGTTCAGCGGCTCCATTGGTCTGGGGATGGTAGGCAGAGGAGAAAGACAGCTGTATGCCCATCTGTTGGCAAAATGCCCTCCAAAATCTAGACACAAACTGGCTCCCCCTGTCAGACACCAGTACCCTAGGCACTCCATGCAACCGGAATACTTCTCTGGCGAACACCATTGCCAATTCCTTCGCTGAAGGAAGACCACGGAGGGGCACGAAATGAGCCATTTTAGAAAACCTGTCCACCACCATGAATATAAAGGAGTACCCCTTCGACATAGGCAACTCTCCCATAAAATCAATGGAAACATGAGACCAGGGGCGTTCGCCATTAGGCACCGGTTGAAGCAAGCCCACAGGGAGATGTCTCGGGGTCTTAGCGCGGGCGCAGGTGGCACAGGCATTCGTAAATTCGGCACAATCGTTTCTCATGGAAGGCCACCAAAATAACTGAGAAAGGGACCATAACAATTGGTCTCTACCAATATGTCCCGCAGCCTTAGAGGAATGGTAGGTTTCGAGCAGCCTAGTACGAAATGATTCAGCGACAAAACATTTGCCCACTGGGGTTTCATGGGGAGCGGACCCCTGAGAGGCCAGGATCTCCTCCCCTAGAGGAGAAGTGATACTCGTGCGTATAGTAGCCAGTATTCTATCAGGTTGGATGATAGGAGCTGGTGCTTCCACTCTGTCACTGTCGGCCTCAAATTGTCTTGACAGTGCATCAGCCCTGATATTTTTTGACCCTGGTAAATATGATACAATGAAATTAAATCGAGACAGGAACAGTGCCCACCTGGCTTGACGAGAGGACAATCTCTTGGCCTCCGAGAGATAGGTCAGATTCTTATGATCTGTTAGGATTAAGACAGGATTCTTAGTACCTTCAAGCAAATGACGCCATTCCTTAAGAGCAAGGATAATGGCCAATAATTCTCTGTCACCTATCTCATAGTGGCTTTGAGTGACAGTCAACTTTTTAGAGAAAAACCCACAAGGTCTGAGAGTTCCACCTTTCTCGTGTCGCTGCGAAAGTACTGCCCCGACCCCAATATCTGAGGCATCAACCTCTAACGTAAATGGAAGTAAAGGATTGGGGTGGGATAACACAGGAGCCGCAGCAAATGCCAGCTTCAAATTCTCAAAGGCTTTCTCAGCAGATACCGGCCAACAAGAAGGATTAGCACCCTTGTGCGTAAGATCGGACAGAGGTTTGACAATGGAAGAAAAGTTCTTAATAAACCTCCTATAATAATTAGCGAAACCCAGGAAACGCTGTATGGCTTTAAGACCCTTGGGTTTTGGCCATTGTAGGACAGCTGACAACTTTTCTTTGTCCATGGCAATGCCATCATTGCCAATTATGAACCCCAAGAATGGCACACTGGTTCTATGAAACTCACATTTTTCCATTTTACAAAATAATTTGTTCTCACGGAGTCGTAGCAATACTGCGGATACATCTTTGATGTGCTGTGCCATGTTTTGGGAGTAAATCAGTATTTCGTCGAGGTACACCACAACACATGTCTGTAACATATCTCTCAGAACATCATTTATCAGTTCCTGGAAAACTGCGGGTGCATTACACAGCCCAAAAGGCATTACTAGATACTCGTAGTGCCCAGCTCGAGTATTAAAGGCAGTTTTCCACTCATCACCTGCTCGAATGCGAACCAGATTGTAAGCGGCCCGTAGGTCCAACTTGGTAAATATCGAAGCGCCCTTAAGCCTGTCAAAAAGCTCGGTGATGAGTGGTATTGGGTATGCGTTTTTTGCCATTAGTTTATTCAAGCCCCGGTAGTCAATGCATGGTCTTAATTCGCCATTTTTCTTTTTTACAAAAAAGAACCCAGCCCCAGCTGGAGAGGTAGATTTACGTATGATCCCTCTAGCAAGGGCATCAGAAATGTAATCCTCCATAGCCTTATTTTCATCACAAGATAATGGATAAGTGCGTCCTTTCGGAGGTACTGCACCAGGCTGCAATTCAATGCAACAATCATAAGGTCTATGCTGGGGTAGCATACTAGCCTCTCCTTTGCTAAAAACATCGCCAAACTGTTGGTACACATCCGGCATAGCAGAGGAGGTGCACATGACCTTAATAGGCTGGATGACGCACTTGTCCATACAAAACTGGGACCAAGCAGCAATTTCACACTTTTTCCAATCGAATTGTGGGTTATGTAACTGTAACCACGGAAATCCCAATATCACCGCATGGTGCGGGGAATTAATCAGTTGAAACTGCTGCTCTTCTCTGTGAAGTGCCCCAATAGTCATAGACAATGGCATAGTTTCAAATATAACCTGAGGCGGTTCTAAGGGTCTACCATCAATCGCTTCAATAGTCAAGGGGTTTTCTCTTTCAATGCGTGGAACTCCGTGCAATTCAGCAAAGGTATTATCCATAAAATACCCTGCTGCACCGGAGTCAACCAAGGCCAAAACCTCCACAGAGCGTTGTGCCCAAGACAATACCACCTGTATGGTGGGTTTCATTATGCCCGACACTGGGGACGATTGTACACCACCTAGGGCCTGTCCCCCAAGATACCCTAGGTGTGTGCGTTTCCCGGACGTACCGGACAGGAATTTAGCAAGTGCCCTTTTTTACCGCAGTATAAACATAACCCTTGTTTTTTGCGATATAGTCTCTCTGCCTTGGATAGTCTAGTGAAGCCTATTTCCATAGGTTCACTTGTTTCCCGTACTGGTTCACTAGACTTCAATGCCAAGGGAGGGATGGGTGGGCAAAACATGCTACTAGGCTCATTATTTTTTGACCGTAACTTACGATCTCTGGCAATTGATCTCTCATGTATTCTGGAGTCAATTATCATAACATACTCAATGTAATCATCTAGATCAATAGGTAGATCTTTAGCAGCGATTTCGTCTTTAATGTGGTCATTCAGGCCTTGAGAGAAGGCTGCCAATAATGCCTCGTTATTCCAACCTACCTCTGCTGCCAATGTGCGGAATTCGATGGCATAGTCGCCCACTGTACGCCTGCCCTGTTGTATCTCCATAAGGCGTTTGGCAGCAGAGGTGGTTCTACCAGGAGGCTCAAACACTCTTCGAAAGGAACGCACAAATTCACTAAAGTTCTTAGTACAAGGTTTAGCATTCTCCCACAAGGGGTTAGCCCAGGCCAATGCTCTGCCAGTGAGCAGTGATATCGTGAACCCCACTTTACTACGATCATTGGGAAATGCGTGTGCCGTCAATTCCATAAAGATTTCGAGTTGATTGATGAACCCTCTGCAGAGACTAGGGTCACCATCATATCTTAGCGGCAAGGGTGCAGAAGCCGTTAACCCTTTAACAGTACCCCCTAGGGGTCTGGTATCACTTTCCGGTGTCTGACTTGGCGAGACCACCGGGCTAGAGCTAGATTGGTCAGCAGGTACCGTGCGTTCAAGGATCGTTTGAATTGCAACTGCCAACTGATCCAAACGTTGCTCGAGCACATCCATCCTCCAATGGATATTCTGTGCGTTACCTTGACCCTTGCTGTCTGAGGTCATGGCCCTTTCGTACTGTCACGGTTTATTATGACTCTCAGACACAAGTTTTAGGTAAAAAAAATCAATTTTATTGAAATAATAAATGATAACTTAGGATGGCAATAACATACATATATATATATACAGAATATAGCACAGACAGAAGGCAGACTCTACCGGTCCTGTCAATATACCGGACAGGACAGTCTTTAGGCTCTACCGGCCTTGCCAATACCGGGTAAGGCAACCTGCAGATGGAATAGCATAACGGTTTTACCGGCCTTACCAAATTACCGGGCAAGGCAGCCTCAATAGATACACAATGTAGGCTCTACCGGCCCTGCCAATACCGGGTAAGGCAACCTCAGATGGAATGTGGTAAAAGGTTCTACCGGCCTTACCAATACCGGGCAGGGCAGCCCAGAGATAATAGCAGCAGTCAGATGGAACTGGCAAATTAGCAGAATCGTTAAGCAGCAAGGCTTTGGAGCAAACCAGCGTCCGCACGCTGGAAACAACACTGAATAGTATAGCCGTTAGGCTTAGCGAGCAAACCAGTGACCGCACACTGGAGTAACAAGCGAGTAGTATAGCCGCAAGGCTTAGGAGCAAACCAGCGTCCGCACGCTGGGACCAACACAGATTAGTATAGCTGATAGGCTTTGGAGCAAACCAGTGACCGCACACTGGTGTAACAAGCGAGTTTGTATAGCCGCAAGGCTTAGGAGCAAACCAGCGTCCGCACGCTGGGACCAACACAGATTTGTATAGCTGAAAGGCTTTGGAGCAAACCAGTGACCGCACACTGGTGTAACAAGTGAGTTTGTATAGCCGCAAGGCTTAGGAGCAAACCAGCGTCCGCACGCTGGGACCAACACAGATTTGTATAGCTGATAGGCTTTGGAGCAAACCAGTGACCGCACACTGGTGTAACAAGCGAGTTAGTATAGCCGCAAGGCTTGGGAGCAAACCAGCGTCCGCACGCTGGGACCAACACGGAATTGTAGCAATGTCACCAACGCGACCAGGCAGAAGGTCGTCAGGATACTGAAGACAGGTGATGAGATGACAGGAACCAGCAACGATCAGTCAGGTCAGAAAACAGCAGAGAAGTTCAGCAGGAACTGCAACACCAGAGACTAGGCCGGAACCAGGACTGGAAGTACTTCAGCATGCAGGAAACACTGGAACAGTAGAGATCAGGAACTCAGGAACACATGAGATCAGGAACTCAGGAACACTGGAACAGAGGCCCAGCTATCACTAGCATAGTGATAGCAAGAAGGTCAGAAACAACACGAAAGGGCACTCAAAGGGTGCCCAATCCAGGTTTAAATAGTCAATAAGAGGCGGGCTATCTGCAGAAAGCCAATAGAAGCCCCCTACTGGTGACAGACAAGTAACTGCAGCAAATCACGGGCACCGTGATAGTCCACCTCCCTTTCAACGCTGGGCTCACTCCCTTTGGGAGTTGCAGTATCTCACTGGGCGTTACCTTTGTGTGCCTGGATCTTCCAGGTAGGGTCAGTGCTTTATTCCTCACTGAAGTAGCCTTGGGCTCAAGAGCCAGCGGCTGCGTTATACCATCCTTCAGTATGAGGGGACATTGGTTGCCTTATATATATATATATATATATATATATATATATATATATATATTTTATATTACGATCCACCCCTATCATTCTAGGGTTTGCCTACTTGAGTAGTTGCCTTGGTCTCCCTGTGACCCTAATCCTAGGGTCAGTGCTGCCTACTAAAGTGGTTACCTCGGTATCACTGTGGTCCAAGTGCCAGGGTGAGTGTTGCCTCACTCCCCTTGGGTTCTGTGCCTCCCAGGCGTCTGGGTTTGTGCCAGTCATCTACTCCTGGACTACCTGGCACCTAAGTCCTGTTGTCAGTTCCTGGACTGCGTTGCCTTCAGTCATTCCGGTTCAAGCCAGAACCCTCGTTGCCAGTGATTGTTTCCATTTCATCATATATTACTAATACTGGCTTGCTATTGCTGTATATATCTGTACATATATATATATATATACATATATATATGTTCTGTTTGTGTGGGTCTATGGGCCTAACTAAGTGTTTGTACTTTATCCTAATAAAGTCATTTTAACCTTACCAATCCGGTCTGAGTGTTCATCAAACACCGTGACACAAACCCAATGTGTATAACTTTAAGGAGTTTGTGGACTCCTTCAGGAACTATTCGATAGGCCAGGCCGCGTGGTCTTGACTTCTAAAAACCTTATGACCATTCGTCAGGGCACACTTACTGTGGCGGACTACTCCGTTGAATTTCGCACCCTGGCTTCAGACCTAGGCTGGAATGATGAGGCCTTAGTAGCTGCCTTCTCACAAGAGCTGTGTGATACCTTGAAAGCTGAAATTGTGATGCGCGATTTACCTAATGAATTGGACAAACTGATTTCGTATTGTATCTTGATACCAGACTCAGGGAGAGACCCTCATTTAGGGAAAGCCAGCTGAGGCTCTCGGGCAGATGGTCTTCTCATTCTTCTGGCCCACCCTATCCTCCCTCGCCTCCCATGCCTCCTGAGCTTGGTTCTGACGGTTGCGAACCTATGCAAGTTGATGCCATTATCAGGGAGAGAGGCCCGTTTCGTGAGCGCCTGTGGAGTCCTCCAGGTAGATTGTCCTCTCATCCTTCTGACTTACCTTCCACAACTACTGTACTGGCCTCTGAGGGCACTGAACCCAGGCAAGCGGGTGCTACCTGGCTTTTGAATGAGGAGAGGGCCTTCAGGAGGAGGGAGGGACTTTGTCTGTACTGTGGCGGTTCTGGACATTTGTTGTGGTCCTGTCCAGTCACTTTCCCCAGAGAATGTTTTGAATAAGCCCATGTTGAAGGCCTGCATTTATTGGGCAGATAAATCAATCTCAGTTCCAGCGTATTTGGACACAGGGGCCGCTTGCTGCTTTACAGATGCAGAATTTGCAGCCAGCAATAATATCCCCTTGCAGCCGCTTGCTTCTCCTCTGGCCATAGAAGCCATTGATGGCCGACCCTTACAGCCCTCACACATTACACACAGAACCACTCTGTTAACCCTGAGGGTGAAAGCCCACCATATCGAATCTCGTTTACCTTTCTGAGGCCAAACGCTTGTCTTCCAGGCAAGCCAGATGGGCATTGTTCCTTTACCGGTTCAATTTTGTGGTCTTATACCTTCCTGGCTTGAAAAATGTTAAGGCAGACGCATTGTCTCGCCAGTTTTGCCTGCCTTCCAGAGAGGAGGTTCCACTGTCACCGATCATTCCGACTGATCTATCCGTGCTATTATACGAACCTGTATTACTTCTCCTCTGGGAGAAGAGATTTTGGCTGCCCAAGCTTCAGCACCTGCTGACAAACCTGATGGCCGTTGCTTCGTTCCGGCTCAGTTGCACATTAAGCTGTTGGAAACCTATCATGCCTCAAAAATTGCTGGCCACATTGGTTGCGACCAATTGATTTGGTCTTTGTCGCAAGTATTCTGGTGGCCTAGTCTATGTTCCGATTGTGCTGCCTTCACTGCTGCCTGCACAACCTGTTCTCAGAATGAGTCACCTAGACACCTGCCGGTGGGCTTGCTCCAAGTTCCATGTGTTCTACAGCCATACTGATGATTGTGGACAAGTTTTCAGATGGCTCACTTCGTGCCACTGAAGAGCTTACCATCCACGCAGGAATTGGTGGTGGTATTTGCTAGGGAGGTTTTCCGACTCCATGGTATACCCAAAGTAATAGTGTACGATAGAGGAAGCCAATTTGTGTCCCGCTTCTGGAGGTGTTTCTGTGCTCAGATGGGAATTCAATTGTCATTCTCCTCCTCAGCGTACCACCCACAATCTAACGGTGTGGCAGAAAGGTCAAACGGAGCCTTAGAACAGTTCCTCCACTGCTATATCTCTGACCACCACGATAATTGGGCTACCCTGTTCCCTTGGGCAGAGTTTGCCAGAAATTGTGCTGTTAACTGTCAACTATGGGTTCCAACCCACAGTTCTTCCAGAGACCTTCCAAGCACAAGCGATTCTGGCTCTTGACGAGCAATTGAGGGCACTCCGTTCCTCTTGGGTTCGGGAACAGCATACCCTATGTGGTTCTGTGCAGCAACAAAAAAGGCAGGCTGACCATAGGCGACTGCCGGCACCTACCTTCCAGGTAGGAGACAGTGTGTGGTTGTCTTCCCATAACCAGGTTCCTTTTAACAAACTGACTCCTCGATTCATTGGTCCTTTCTGTGTGTTGCGCAAAATTAACCCAGTGGTTTATGCATTGGAGCTCCCTGCCAATATGCACATTCATGTCTTCCATGTTTCCCTGTTAAAGCCCTTGGTCTGCAACCGGTATACCTCAGCTCCCGTCCGTCCTGTTTCCGTGAGAGTTGCAGATCACAAGGAGTATGAAGCTCAAAATATTCTGGACTTCCGGTTGGTTCAAGGGCACCTACAGTCCAATCTGGTGCTGACCTATGGCTCTGTCTGACTATTCTCCTGCCTTATCCTTATAGTGGTCACCCAAACTGGTGCTGACCTGTGGCTCTGTCTGACTATTCTTTTGTTATCCCCCTGTAGCTAGCAGACACCCAATCTGGTGTGGACCTGGGCTCTAGTAGACTAGCTATTTACTGACTGCAGGCATGAGTCAGGTATCCTCTGCTACATTGCTGACTGCAGGCGTGAGTCAGGTAGCTCCTCACTACGTTGGATCAAGATCCTGTGTTCCAGTTCCTGCTCCTGGTTCCAGCAGAGACTACCAGTGGCTGAGGCCTAGTCTCCAGCAGAGTGGCTAATATGGGCAGCCTACTATTTCTGATAGCAGTGCTTGCTGGCTTAGGACCCTCTGCTTATTCTTGCTATATTTCTATTGTGTACTACCTTACTTATATTTTAATAAATTGCATTTTACTATACCGTACTGACTCCTGAATATCTCTGGGGAACCATGACAATCCGGTTGTTTCCCCTGCATGGTGCTGTTCTAAGTGCCCTGCAAAAATAAACTACTTCCTGCCTCTCTATCAGAAGTAATTTATTTTTTCAACAGACAAAGATTTAGATGACAAGAGATCATGTGGGGTAACAGCTGCAAAAGGATGGGGTCGTGTAATTACACCAGACAATGTATTCATTCCTTCAGTACCAAATGAGTTTACCAACATATTGATACAAGCTTCGCTGTCAGGCAGTATGATGTGGTTCTGTGGTTACTAATGTGTGGGGAGCACCCCTTATCTGAACACCACAATTCTGATGCTGCTGAGGTAGATGGTTTTGAATTGTGTTTTGTGTTCTTTTCGCAAACAAACTGCTTCATTAAATTATTTTGTTCTAATAATTCATTCCTTCTTTTTTAATTGATGCAGCTTCACAACTCAGTAGCCCCCTCTCTTTTTCAATTCTAACTTCATTATTTTTTGAATATTTCCAAAATTGTAATTCATACTCTCTTATTTGAAAACGGAATTCACCATAACCAGTAGGAATGAGCAAAACTTTCTCCTCAAAAAGGAAAAGTTCAGCTTTTCTGATTTTTTTTAAATTAAATAATAATAATGACCCCCCCCCCCACACACACACACACACACACCTACAGTAGGAGTATTTGCGATAGCCATTACTGTGGATGTGGATATAGGTGTGAATTGAGAAAGAATAATTACAAAAATAAAGCAAAAAAATCCTTTTTTGATGATAAGAATCAGACAGGAAAGTGAATTGATTCTTCCTACTTAAGCTGGCTGGCTAAGCCTGAGACTGATAGATACTAAAATTCAGCATACATTCAATAAAAACAGGTAGGTACAACTTGACATACTGTGTTCTTTATTCACACTCACTCCTATATCTGCTGTCAGTGCCTAGGGAATCCAGCTGCCTCTCACTGACAAGGCCCAACAAGGCCAAAACATATAATTGGGGTTAGCTGGTGTTCCTGAGTGGCCAGTCAATTTGTAACTGGATTGCCCTTTTATCCAGGATTCATCTAATATGTACATGGAAATGTCACCTCTGTAATGGAGCTAGAGAGCTAAAACATAATACTTCTGATTGATGACTACCAGCAGAAAAAGACATTTTGCATTTGTTCATCCTCAGAGTCTCTTACATTTTGGTAAGTATTCTTTAATACTCTTAGGTAATCCAGATGTAGACCTCTTGCTCTCAGTGCCTAGGGAATCCAGCTGCACCTCACTGACCAGACCCAACAAGGCCAAAATATATGACTGAGGTTCACTGGTGTTCCCATGCCAAGGGTACTGGTCCATCATTTTGGAACTGGACTGCCCTTTTGGGAGAGCTTAGTCTAATAGGTATAAGGATATTTCACCTCTGTAATGACACTAGAGAGCTAAAATGTAACGCTTCTGAGCAGTGACTAGCCGTAGAACAAGCCATTCTGCTTTTGTCCATCCTCAGAGCCTCTCACATTTTTATACGTTAGTGAAAATGTAGAAACCTTATGGTTTTTTTATTATGTACAGGAATTTCTGTGGAACAAGCTGCAAATTCTGTTTTTTTAATTTAGTTGTTTTTTTTTTTGCATACTAAAATTATTCAGTATGTGTCAAAACAAGAATACTTGCAGTTTTGAATTCACCAACATAAAGTTATCATGATTCCACTTATTAAACACCCAGAAAACTGCAATTATTGCTGTAACATTTTTGTTCATCCAAGCACCTTTCTCTTTCAATAGTTATTTTACTTATTTCCCAAAAAATTAAAGAAATTTACAATATTCAAAATATACCTCTTTCATTGGTGCCATCGATCCCAGACAATTCAGTTGCCTCACTAACAATGTCTTGATCAAAAAATGAAAAATACAAAATTTCAATTTGAAATAGAAGAACAAAACAATACACACTAATACAACTTTGGCAATCATTACACTCCATCAATAATGTTATCTGTTCAATTTTTCTGACAAAACTGTCGTAAACAGGAACACAGAAGGTGTCCTATAAGTGCATCTATTAACTGTGCACACACACACGCACACATGCACATAGGTATGTACACCTTAACAGACATGCACACATACACACACATCCATATATTTGTATATGACTGTATATGTACCTGGTCTGGTGCACGCATACTACAAAGAACAAACAAAAGTAGAGTAGAAGATGTATGCATGGGTAACATCTCAATAACTTCTGTGCTTATCAAAATTTCCATTACTTTTCTTGGAACGTTTTTTTTTAAATTTTGGTATGAAAATGATGTCTTTAAAAATATTTAATTAAATGAAATATGAAAAACAGTACAGCACTTAACCTACCATGAATATGATACGAATAAACAAGTCCATTGATCCTATAAATGACATCAGTTTATATTAATTTTGAACACTTTCCCTTGATCCAAGTATTTGATTTCCGATGGTTCTCCTCCACTAGTTGTTCATGTGTTGCAATATATCAATCTTTTTTCCTTAATAACCATTTCACATCACTGAACCTTTTTTTTTTTTTTTTTTTTTTTGCAATTGTACAGTGTAAGGGTGAGAACAGACAGCATTCACTGACTTAAAAATATTGCCATTTTTTCTGGCCATGGAGTTTTAGGACTCTGGAGCAAGGTGACCAAAAATATGGTCATAATACGTTAATATTTTATTGATCATTGAACAGTTTTGTTCAAGTGTAAATTTTATATAATGCACCCTGATATGGTAGAATTCTTATTTCCCACCTAAGCATCCATTAAACCACTATGCTTTTTTCTTATTATTTCTTACTCAATATGGGAGATTTATCATGTTTCTTAAAAAATTCACCATTTGCCATTTTATTCTATGCTTTCTGGGGATCTCTACTTTTAATCCCTGTTTAAATATGACATGTATACTATGTGAGTTTTAATTGTATGCAATTTCATGAATATATATACACTCATTTAGAGTACTACATTTGAGAAGGCTGGCATATGCATATGTGTTCATATCCTTGTAAAATACTGCCACTTGTTTAATTCTGGGCTATGTATTTATAAGTATCCAAATATTTATTGGATAGTTCAAATTTGTGTGTAGAACTAGATCTATGTTGCAAGTTTGTTATGCCACCCAATATTGTACCCCACAAACCATTGTGTACTTGGAAGAGAACTAGGACCTTCTGAATGAAAGAAAAAGAGGAACAGTTTTGGAGAAAATAAATTGAAACATGGAGAAACAATTTCCTATCCCCATTAATTTAAAGGGACCTTCTCACCTAAAACAACTTTTGTGATTTTGCTAGTTTTTCTATATGTTGTACTAGCTATTTTTTACTTACAAAACTGTATAAATTTATACTTGATACTAATTAAGACATGCAGGTACATCCTGTCTTAGTTCTGCATTACCTTCCCCACTCACTGGCACTTAACTCTTTCAGTGCTGGGGAGGTGGGTAATGCATTATTAAGCAGTGTCAGTGAGTGGAGGAAGTAATGTAGGGTTAAAAAAAGTAAGTGTCTGCACAGCCTGACTTAATTATTTATACATCTAAATAAACAAAAAATAGTTTCCTAAATAGTAAATTTGCAATAAAACATGTAGGTGATATAGGTTCTTTCAAAATAACCAACAGAGTTCTTAGGTGGGAATATCCCTTTAAAAGGGTTTTTTTACAGCTCGAATGCTAAAGAGGTCTCCATATCTTTGTAAACCAATGTGCTGGAGATTTCTTGCATTCGATGTGTTGAAATCCTCTTTTAAATCAATGTGTTTTTTTATTTGTCCCCTATGGTGCAGATGTTCTGTCCCATAATTGTTCCTCATTACTTCTGAGGATAAGGTCATTGGGGATAATTTTCTTCCTGTAATCTTGCCCTTCAATAAATCTATAATTCCTGTTTTTCTTAAATCTTCTGATGCAAGTGCCAACCATCCACAAACATGACAGGAAATGCCTACATGGCATGCATTAATTTGCATAATGTATACATAATATGGCTCAGAGGCTATAAATAACTGGTTCAACACAGTTTCCATACCTGTTACCAGGCTTTTCCTTTTCTATCAGATGACCACCTTTGGGAGATATATTTAGATGTCCTATGCTATAGAAAAACATTATAAAAATAATAATAATAAATTAGTTACATCTTAATTCATGGTCATTGGTAAAACAAAATAGTAACACTTTAATAAAAGTATTTTCATTTTAATCATCGGCAAAGAAAATCCTATTTTTATCTTTCTTTAAAGAAACCTGTAGATTGATTAATAAGTGCTGTGCACAAAGAGAACTTGTGGGAGGATAGCTGTTGTTTATGTGAGTCATGAAAAATAAAGGGGGCTGCTATTTTAGCACATAACCACTGCGGGTTAGTGTACATGTACATTTAACCAATTTAGAAATGTCATTCAAATACAAATTGACAAAGGGGAAAAAATAATAAGCTTAATAAGCATACAGGATGATCTTTACAGCTCCATTGATACATTCCATTTTTGCATTTTGTACATTAGACAGGGCAATAGCCCCAAAAATAAAATGGGAGTCTGTTTTTTGTAAGACATGATAGCTTTTGACAACAGTATTAACAGAGGTTGGAATATGACTTCTCATTTTCCCCTTTACCCATCTGAATCAAACCCAGAACACGAATCACCCATTTTCAATTTACCAAAAACCCCTTATTCTGATTCTTTCCTGTTTTACATTGGTGGACCAGATTAAAGGAAAATTGTTGGAAAATAGTTCTGTTTATAGGAAATCAGACAAGATAGCGTTGCAAGATAGATGGCATTTATGTGGGCTATCGTTACAGCAAGCTCCATTTACCATGCTACTGAGCTTGCAAGCCGCACATACAGGGTGTCGCAGAACGTGGAAGTGCCCAATTTTAAGGCTTCATAACTTCATTAGTAGGTAACTAAATTTTAAAAAACCCCAACTGTGATCTGCTTGTGCTAATTAAAACCCATGAATAGAGGTTTTTGTAATGTTCCCCTTTAAGTGGTGTCTTTTTTGAAAGAGCTCTTACATGTCCCTCATGCTTTTTGCCCTCCCAATGCAGGTATGTGTTCCCATTAAAACTATGGCACTGGTGGGCAACAGGTGACCCTTAGGCCACAGCATCTCTCAAATGCTTATCATGTGCCACTCACACACGCACACAAACACAATCTATTCTCTGGGGCAGTAGGAAGAGGAGATAGTTTCCCTCTATCACATCACACACACACACAATTTTCACCTCATAAAGCTCACATCCTCTTCCTTTTGCCTCAGAGCATACATCCCTTTATAATTGTTTCTCCTTAACCCTTTGGGTGCCAGAGAGTTCTCCAATGCATTGTGTAATCTACTTTTATCAACCCCTGTTTAGAATATTTAATCATAATGTGCCACCTTTAGGATTTGGGGGATATATATCAAACCCTTGAAGTAACTCTGGTTGGCTCTCACTGAGCTAAGGAGTTACACAGAGACTCAGGAACATGTGCGCAACACATTGATTGTTGTATGTTCAACTGAGGCTTGTAATCTGAATAAATGTATCCCCAAAGCAGGTCAAGAATGTGTATTTTAGCACAGCAAACCATGCAAAGGGGAGAAAAGGTTGGCACATGTTAAAAAGGAACTATGGCCTAGGAATAATCAGATTAATTTACTAAAGTAGATGTCCATTATACAGTATATATATTAATACATTTTTGCATTTTATCTGCAGTTTCCTGTATATGGTGAGGGGAGAAAAGGTTGGCACATGTTAAAAAGGAACTATGGCCTAGGAATAATCAGATTAATTTACTAAAGTAGATGTCCATTATACAGTATATATATTAATACATTTTTGCATTTTATCTGCAGTTTCTTGTATATGGTGATCTCTGCTTGACTCAGCTGTCAAACCTCCTCACAACAAATAATAGACTTCAACATACCTTAATGTCTAGCTAGGGACACGTGCCTTGTTCAGATTCTGAAAATAAACAGCCGTGGGCTGTAAGAGAGATCAAATGCATAAACAATATCTGGTTTATACGTACCTTACTGCTGTGTGAAGGACACTTAACTCAGTAAGTTATTATTTTAAACAAAAGAAGACCCTCTTATACATGTGTAAGTCAAGGTAAGTTGATGGTCTGCTTCTAATATATGTAGCATTACTTTGTCTTCACAGGGTGTCTTGAAATAATAAACCACACATTGTATGTGAAAATATTACATTTTTCCTTGTGAGTAATCTATTGGGATAGAAGAACATAATTCTATGGTTTGTTAGGGATGATGAGAGTTAGCTGCTTCATAGAAAAATAACATGTTAAAACAGAGTGTTGTCTTTTTGTTGACTATAGAGATCTTCAAGTTTTACTTTGATGTATTTACAAAATATCCCCAGTCTAGTGAAGAGAATCTCATACACAGGTAGACCTTTATGTTAAAAAGAAAGCTGGAGTTGTTCCAGAGAAAACTAATTGCATCATAGGGAACACATACAATTTCTTTTGGGGACCTCTCTAGCATTCATGAGATTAAAAACCCCATTTACATCAAAATGGATTATTATTTATCCTATATGGTATAGTTCCTATTTTCCAATATAAGGCCCTTATAAAGACTGACAAGGCTGCAGCTGACATGTCTCTGAGAACACTGATACCACATATGGATTGTTACACTTATACTTGCACAAATACAAATGAGACTTACACAGGCCATAAAACCATCGTCACATCTATCCATCCATCCATCTGGAGACTGTCAAATTAAGTGCTAACAGTGACCTCTTCACCCCAGTTATATGTATCAATTTAATAAAGATCTGATGGGAGGATCTAAAGAAATATTGAAAATGTATGGCAGAGAAGAGAATGCTTGCAACCCTTGGCTTGGTGGGCAAATACCATTAAGTGACACTTGGGCATCCAGGTAAATCAAAATTTCTCTGTCGTCCAATATAGGTTACTGGTAACTTTGGGTAGGCGACCGCCAGTTTAAGTAGGCAGGAACAATTCTTGAAGAGAATGCTGGGTGGAGCCTACCTCCTCTCCTTAGCTGCATCTAGCCACCCCTCTCCAGAAAGATTTGTTCCTTGATGAAGATACAGGCAAGAGAACAGTTCTGCTATAGTTTTAGCTTATTTTTTGTTTTCTGTTAGATATGGAATACCACCATTAGGCAAATTACCATTACTGACATTCCCTAGTGGATAGCTCAGTTTCCAGGAGCTATAGTGGACACGCTGTATTGGGTTGTTTCCTTATACTTGGGACATTTTGACACTGTGAGGATGTCCACTTTCTTGGAGCTTGGGGCTAGACCTAAGACTAAGGATACTGGGCTCTCTGTGTCCCCCATTGCGCACTGCTCCTCATTTCAATCAGGTTACCTAGAGAATACTCCAGCCATGCACAAGAGCCAGTTTGGATGCAAGAATTTAAGGCCACTACTAGAGACCTAAGGTCTACCTTACAACTCCTTCCATCCCAATTGCAGGGGTCTTCCAGTCTTGGCAACCCTCCTACTCCTATCAGGTCTTCCCTGCCAAAACCACAGGGAGTACCTGATGTATCAGATTCCTCTGAAGAGGAACTGTTGATAGATTCTGACGAGGGGGGAATGTTCTGCGTTGGTGTCTTCCCAATTCTTTGGGGACCCCTTTGAGGCTGACCCTGATCCCTCTGCTGAGGGCCTGATCAGGGCAGTGTTAAACACCTTAAACATTCCCTTGTTCCAGAGGCTCCTGTGGACCACTCTGATGTGTTCAAGGAGCCCAAGAAACAGTCTACCTGTGTTCCTCCTAACCCTATTCTTGACTGTCTGGTGTCTGACGAGTGGAAAGCTCCTGACAACAAGCCTTCTGTATCTAAGAAGTTTGCCAAGTTGTACCCCTTTTCTGAAGCGGCATTAACTCAATTGGCTCATCCACCCAAGGTGGACGCTCCAGTCTTTAGACTCTCCAAGTCCACTGCTTTGCCTGTGGCAGACGCATCTGTCCTCAAAGACTGGACTGACAGGAAGCTTGAGACATCTTTGCTACGGCTGGTACTTCATTGCACCCAGATTTCGCCGCTGCTTGGGTGAACAGGGCCATTGCAGTTTGGACTGAACAGCTGATGGTGGCTGTCCGCCAGGGACCTCCTACCGCTGATGTGTTGTGACTTCTTGCCAACATTTCTGAGACTCAGCATTATGTTTCTGCTTCTATTTTTGATGCCATCCGCTTGGTGGCTAGGGTTTCTACCATGTCTGTGGTAGCCAGATGGGCTCTTTGGCTCAAGATCTGGTCTGCAGACACTACCTCTAAGAAAGCCTTGCTTTCATTGCCTCTTCAGTGTACTTATTTGGTAGCAGGAAAGTTATATAATTCTCAGTCACTGGGGTATGAGGCAAAGGTTGAACTCAGGGCCGGCCATTACATGGGTCCAGGTGGGGCCATGGACCCAGGCGGCACTTTGTCAGGGGTGGCAATTTGCTGCCCCAAAGCATGTTTAGTTTGTGCGCAGCCACCAGGTCTGTCTGTGTTGCTCTCCCTTGGCGCCGAGCAGCTGGTCTAAATATGCTGCCCAGTGCCGAGTGTCAGCTCCCTGCTGCTTTGCATAATTGGGGAGGAAGCCTACTGCCGACAAGGAAGCTCAGATCCATACGTGCATTGCCTGTACAGCACCCTTTAGAGGTGCCGGGAGCCGGAATGTGATGTCACTCCAGCCCAGGCACCACTGCAGGGCAGGCACGTATGGATTGGTGAATGTGCCAGTTTTATTGCAGACAGCATTATGGATCTGCCAGGAATGAAGTTACTGCATATATAGTAAATATCCGTGGGTTTGTGATGAGATTTTACACATTACCATCACTGCAGCCTCATTGTACTGACACCATGGCTGACAATATCTAGGAAGGTGATTATGGCCAAATGCATTGCAAAAGAAAACCTGAAAAAGTAAAAAGACTTAGACTGAAATATGTATGTAGAGTCCTATAGCATTTTTTACTACTTCTTTAAGTAGCAGTTATTGGGATCTTTATTATGTATTACCCATAATAGAAAGTGTAGGTGAAGGTTATAATGCATTGCTAAAATAAACATCCAGTTGCTTCTCTACATTCCTGGAGTTGTCTAACTCTTGTATATTACTTGGATCTCCAACACGAACACTTGTGATTGTATCCAGAGGACTCATCTTCCTTTTCTTCTTCTGATTATTATCCTTTGTTCTTAAAGTACCACCTTATTGTGATGATACTAGTATACCAGTCCTTGCATGCATATAGATATAAGCACACCGAGTGCAATTAGTTTATTTATTAATTAATGTATTTATTTGAACTCATTGAAAATAAGCAGCCCATGAAATAACCTAAAATAATATGCACAACGTAGCATTGCATTGCACTTGTCCTTAACGTGTTAAAGCAGACCACATTAGACATTAAACCAAAGACAAGAGTAGAGCAATTCTGATTCACATCAGCTGTACCATTTGTGTCTACAGACATATTGTAAATCAGAGCGCATATTTACAGCCCTGGTAACTTAAGCTGTTTATGGACACAAGACCCCAACATCATATTTACTGGCTGAAATACAGCCCCATTGACTTAATCTCTGTCTATGGACACAAGACCCCAACATCATCTTTACTGGCTGAAATAATTTCAGCCAGTAAATATTATGTTGGGGTCTTGTTTCAGGGAGACAGCTTAAGTCACCAGGGGCAGTGAATAAGCACTCTTATTTACAATATTATTATTTACAATATGTCTGTAGACACCAACCAAGTGTAAGAGCATAACCAATATTTAGACTAAATATGGATGTGGGCATGTTTTGGTGGGCGTGGTTTGGGGGGCAGCATTTCATCCTTGGACCCAGGCAGCACAATGTCTTGGGCCGACACTGGTTGAATTGATGGACTTGTGTCTTTATTCAACCTAATTTACTATGTTACTATGTAACGCGTACGGATTCAGCTATATCTTATTTCTCACTGGGAATGGTAAACTATATTTTGGATGATCCATCTACCTGGGCAGATTACAGAATGACCGAGTGCGGGCGGTTTCTAAAAAATCCCCACAAGCTATAAAAGTTCTCGGAAAGTGGAATACCCTTCCCATGCCAGCACAGAAACATGAGCACTCAAGATTATCATTTACCCTTGATGTACTGTTTGGATTGTCATTCACCTGTGATGTACAGCTTGGATACCAGTTGTTAGCTGAGTGAGGGCAGCTGCATTAATTAACCACATATTTTGTATTAGCTTGACATAACCATTCTGATCAGTGAAGTGTTACTATATACAAGCGAGTTTGAAAATAAACCTTCGATTCCATTCTACATATATTACCCCCAGGAGTTTAAATTATATTAACCCCTTAACGACCAGCCGCACGGGCTCGTTGCGGTCACTAAAGGACCACAGAGCATTTTTTTATTCAGATTCCGGACTTCCCGAACGGCGTGCAGCCGCAGGGGGAGCCCGGAATTCCATGACAGTCATAGTACACCATGGGTCGTTAAGTCAGATCTACCCATGACATACTATGACCGTCAAGGGTCGTTAAGGGGTTAACAAGTTTTGGAATATCAATACTTGAAGATGTTTTTGTTTTTGGGACTTTACAACTATAATTCTACTATATATATATATATATATATATATATATTTTTTTTTTTTTTTTTTTTTTCTTGAAGATTCTTCTATAGATTACAGTTGTTGTATATGAGATGCTGTTAGAAATATATCTGTAAACACAGATCACACTATGGTGTACACTTTATTTCTTTTTTGCATATCTACCTCACACATACTTGGGGAGTGAAAGTTACGTGCTTGACAGTCCCTTCCCAGAGAACTGTGAGTATTAAAATATTGAAATATCAGCTTCACTTATTCACATTTATAGTTCGTCTAATTGTATTATATTAGATTTGTATATCTGTTTTATTGATATCATATGAAAAGTTTGTCACTATATATATTATATTGTACTATACTTCTATTTCACTATTAAAAGAGCTCACCCTTATTTTGAATTCACTCCTTCCCTACATGCATGGCCAGTTTGAAGCTTTTCCCTTCACAGGCCATGCGGAGAGAAGCTTCTAAACACAACTTTGTAAAACTCACTTGTTGGATTTTCAAGCACACTCTGCCAACCTCTTGAATTTTTGGGGATGGCACTCAAACGGTTAAATAGATACCCTTCTTTATTGAAATTAAATCTTATGCTCTTTTTAACTTACAGAGAAGTAGCTTACAGGCAAGTGAAATTTGAAAGAATCAGGAAAAAAAGTACTTGAGATTGTGCTTGGGTATATAAAGTTTAAAAAATTATTGGGTGCTTGGGTTTATATAAAGGGTTAAACAAATATTGTTGTTAATTTTTTTTCCCTCCTGTGGGTGTGGGCTTGATTGAAAAAGGGGATCAGCCTGTGTGTAGCTCTGCTTTATAAGCAAGTGTCTGGCTCAGCTGGAGCATCTCAGTTGATTACAGAGAAGTGGCTTGCACACAAGTGGAGTTTGGAAGAATCACGGGTTAGAAAAGCAAGAGTTTGAAATCTATAGATCTCTGTGGTACAGGTAATTTAAATGATATTAGTGTGGTGAATGCAGACAGAAATTTCATTTCAGATTTTGTTTTTAAGCATTTTAGAAAAGCAAACTTACTGGACACACATTTAACCCAGATATAGTTGAGCCAAAAGTGAGTTAGTAGATACTGAAATACCAGCTGTTTTATAGTACTATAAGCACAAGTGGTAGCAAGTTGGACAATCTCATGCAATGCACATAATTCCACATGAGCTTAATGCATGGCTTAATTATTGGTGTAGGAAGGAGAATTTGGGATTTTTAGAGCACTGGGCTGACTTTGCTTTTGGGTACAAACAATGTGATTGGGAAGGATTGGACCTAAATGAAAAAGGAGCTGCTGTGCTACGGGATAAAATGCTTAGAAGGCTGGAGGAGCTTTTAAACTAGGAAATGGGGTATAGCTAGTAAAAGCAGGGTACATAGTGTACATAGAAACTGGGTACAATTAAAGGATCATGGTGGTTTAGAAGTGGTGTGGATAAATGTAGCTAATGGAGTAAGTCCAGATCTAGAAAAGAGGTAAGTAGTGGGTAGATGACCAAATTAATTGTATGTTGGCGAATCCAAGTATGGTAGGCAGAATGGGTGAGCTTCATTTCCTGACAGTTAATGAGCATTTGGACATAACTGGTATTACCGAGACATAGTGGGATGATACACGTGATTGGGCTGTAAATATTGAGGGTTATTCCCTGTTTAGGCAGGACAGGATTAATAAAAGAAAGGGAAGTACGTTTCTATATTTGAAACCAGATCTATATACAAGTTTACGGAAAAATATTTGTTATGAAACTGAGGTAATGTGGAGTCCTTGTGGGTAGAAATTGAAGCTAGTTGTGGCACAAAAGGGTAAAATAAAGCTTTAGTGGGTATATGCTAGAAACCAACAAATATTGCTTATAATGTTGAGGCCCCTTTGTTATTGCAAATTGAAAAAAGTTGTATATCTTGGGCATACTATAATTATGGGAGATTTTAACTATCCAGATATAAACTGGATTAATGAGACCTGTCAGAGTACTAAGGGAAGGAGGTTTGTGAGCATGCTTAGGGATAGCTACATGACACAAATGGTGGAACTGCTGACAAGAAATAACAATTAATTGGTCCTAGGTGAACATTTCAGAAACAGTCACAACATGGTTTCATTTGAGATCAGTTTGATAAAGCAAAAATATATTGGTACAACCAAAACTCTTTTTTAATAGAGTTTTAAGCCATATGATAACTAAACTAAAGAAGTAAATATGTGCCGCTAAAGTGTAATCATATGAAAACTATTTATTAAAAATAGACCTTTCCATACAGTCATATAGGAAGTTCATTATTGTCATTGTTTGATGCAGTGGCGATACGAAACGCATTACATTGTAATGAACGATATATACAATTTTTAATGTATTGTTTATAAAGTTTTATATGACTGTACCACCACCTCTAATAAGCTTTAGTGAGGGAAGCATTTAGAGTTGTCAGATTTTGATGTACTAGTTTATATTTATTAGCCACATATGCAATCACTGTGCCCCTAAGCACAGCTTTTAAGGCTGACCAAAAAAAGAAAAGAATCAGACATCTGGGCTTTATTAGTTTTTGGCATAATCTACCCATTGGACTCTAAGAAATGTTTTAAAATTCTCAGACTTGGCTAAATAAGCCAGCATCCTCCACGAACTGGGTGGCGACATCCAGAGTCAGTGGTGCATGGTCCGAGAATCTAATATTATGGACTAGTTGAACAGCCCCGTTACACGGGCCACATTGTCACAACCACCCGGTCGTGGGGCAGTCACCCGCAGTAGAGACTGTCCGCGCCACAGCTGATACAGAGCTGGACACTCCTTCGGAGCGCCCAGCACTGTATCAGCCGCGACGCGGGCAGTCTCTACTGCGCATGACTGCAGCACGCGCAGCAGTGTCTGCTGCGCATGACGCGGCGTTACACACGATTTAGCAAATTATTATATAGGATATGTGTATGTGTGACCCAAGGTAAAAGAAACTAACCAGAAAGTAATCAATCCTGGTGAATAATTGAAGCAGATTGGAGAAAAATGTGAAATCCCTTTCTAATGGAGATAGAGTTAATTTTACCTGATCACTCACTGGGGAGACTTCCGCTATGGTCCATGACTGGGTCAGCCAGGAAATTCAAATCAAGGCCCAGAATCAAAGGGATATGATACAAAGGAAAGATTAGCAGTCGAAGGCACGTAGACATTAACCAGTAGATATATCTTCGCTCCTATGTCACATTCTACTATCATGTATCCTCCCTCTTCATCAGTCTCCGATCTTGGAATTTTAAAAGACAACTTTTTATGAAAAAGTATTGATACCTCCCCCATTTTATGCTGGTAAAAGAGGAAGCTATTACTTCCCCTACCCGCTCACTCTGTAGTTTCAAGTGTTCAGCCTCCAGGAGATGTCTCCTGTAGCAATGTCAATATCACATTTAAGAAATTTCAGGTGAGATATAAAATGTTACGTTTAATCAGGTTGTTCAATCTGGCCGCATTCCAACAGACAAATCTCAATGATCTGGACAAAGTTAAAGCATTATCCATAGTGCATTAAATAATCATGTGCAGACAACAAGGACAAAACTAGTGGTAGATCAGGAACACTCTTCCCAGAGAGAGAGGGCCCCAAAACAGGAAGGGACATCTTAAAATCAGTTAGTTTCAGGCAGATGGATGACTCCAGATCAGAGGAGATAGAGAGCCAGAGAGAGAGAGAGACAGAAGAGAAGAAAAGGGATCAAAACCAAAAAACAGTATATCTAAGCCATAATAGGAGCCATAGTATTTTGTCGACTTTGCCTGGCCCTGGACAGAAATATGTAGCCATCCCAGTTTTAGACATAAGAACAGGTTGATTCTACTTAGGATCACATATGCCCGTAGAATCCAGCTTGTCAAAATTCACCCGCCTCTGGATCCCCACGAGATGCAATCCCACAATAGATCGCCTTAAAACAAAGGTCAATATATATAACTGTAAACTCATCAGACCCAAACCACACCTTCCATCTCTCATTTAGGAAACCCCAAAACTGAACTAAAATGATGGCCTCCAGTTGAGGACAGCGAAAACTGAGCATCCTAGAGCAGTCTAGTGAGTCCAGGAGCAGACAACAAATCAGCTGGGCCGTCCAATTCCAATACAACAAACACTCCACTAGGAAGGCTAGTCCTTTACCATTTCCACAGGTGGACATGATCCCAAAACAACATAAGAGACCTCCAGCCTCCACAGTATCACAATCCAATTAAACAAGAGCAGCGCTTCAAAACAATAAGTCTCCAGGCATCCTGTTGAGTGCAGAATTGAGTAGTTAAAGTCAAGAAGCAAACAAAGCAACAGCTCTCAAATGTCTGTAATATGAGGCCTGATTAGGCAGGTGTTCCAGATCCACCGGGTGAGAAGGTAAGAGGTCCTCATCTTTGAATTGAGTATCATCCATCGGGTGTAGTCAGGATACTATAGGGAAGAAGAGCATCCTCAGGTAGGTGTCTGTGAAGCTGCCACCCCATCTGCCTCAGCTCCTGCCAGCTTTGCAGGCTCCAGAGAAGTAACAAATTGTTCTGCCTCCAGCGGAGTATTGAGCCACTTGGTTGAGTTGTCGTAGAACACTTTCAGACATGCCAGATACAGCATCACAAATTTGAACCCCTTGTCATGGAGGGCCTGACAATAAGGGGCCAAAGCCCTGCATTTCATCAACAATTTTAAGGTGTAGTCCTGAAACAGGAGCAATTTATGGTCTTCATATATGAGTGCATTCACTGTACGATAGGCAGATATGATACTAGACATATCACCATAGTTGAGCAGCCAAAATATAAGCAGGAGAGGTCAGCCCTCAGGGCCCTACCTCTCTCGATCCAGCCTGTGATCTCAATAGTCATCCCCATAGACAGCACCTCAAGCTTTAACTGTTTGGGTAGATCATGGTGTAGGGGGTACCACGGATACTTTTTTTTTTTTTACAAATTCTGGGAGTCCCACCAGCCTTAGGTTGTTAAGGCGGCTTTTATTCTCCAAGTCGTCTATCTTATCACTGTTCTTTTTCGTCAGTTCCTCAAGTTTCTCTGCTCTGTGCTGCAGTTTAGAGAGATCTCCTTCAAAAACTAAGGTGTGTTGTTCCATGTCATCTAGGCGATCATTTGGCTTTTCAGTTCTGTCAATACATTGTCAATGGAGGGTGATATCATAGAGAGTTTAGCATCAATCATAGGACTCAGCAGGTCAGCTATCCTCAGCTACATCTCAGAAGTTTTCTCCATTTTTCTTTCTGAGCTCTTGACTTTTGGGGTATACTGTCCAGGTTATAGAGACCCAGCAAGCAGGCCAAAATCAAGAGGTGAACGCAGGCGGGTGGGTTAACAGCAATCACCTAGTATACCAAAGAGAGAGGATCTATGTTGAAGTGGAGAGAGCAGGGTGGTCAGCTAATGGAATGTCCAGTGCTCAGACAGGGTGGATCCATCCCAGTGTATCCAGGACCAGTCAATCTATGCCATGTCTAGTCATCATGGATGTAAATGTGGGTGGTATATAGATATATAGGTATGTATATGGCACTCACTTCCCAGATGTAATAGGCCCGCATCTCCAAACAAGGGGGTGCAATCAGCAAACAAGATCCTCCGATACGCAATATAGAGGGAGAAAGAATCCACTTTGTGGCTAGGCTCGACTTTGAACCGGTAACCAGATGCTGTATGCCTCAGATGGTAGGCAAATAGTGAGCTCGTGTTTTCCTAGATCGATCCCAGCAGCCGGGCATGCCTGCACTCAGGAGACCCACAAAGACTTCGACTAGGCCAAAAGTGCTTCTCAGTCCAGAAAGGTGCATAGTGAGGTAGCAGCGAGATGTAGGGCAAAGACAAACCGCACTGAGGCAGAAATTAAGCCAAATACTATGGTTTTGATAGTAGAAACCACAGAGCTCTGCAAAGACACGTCCATGCACATCGGTGGTTAGCTTACTTACAACCCAAACTCTTAATTTTAAAAAGGCTAACATCAAAATGTTAACACCATCAATACAACACATAGACAGGGATACATTATAAAAATGAAAAAATACTGAGGGAAAAACGGTCAGAATCTAAATCTATGTTGTGGAAATATATTAAACAGTATATACCTCCGGGAACAAATGCAAAAGTAGATCACAACCATTGTAGTTAACCATCTAACAAAGTGCACTGGATACCCCTCTGGCAATCAAAGGGCTAAATGCAACTGTAAATAGGAAATGGCAAGGAAAAATGCATTTAAACTGTTTAAGTCTGAAGGAACTGTAGTGTTTTTGTTTTTTTTTATTGAAGGGAACAATATATACCTGGAAATTTACCTCGGTAGTGGGAAACTGATAGAAGGAATAATAAGGGATTATATACAGGATTACACTGTGGAAAATAAGATCATTAGCAGGAATCAACATGGTTTTTATGAGGAATAGATCTTGCCAAACAAATCTTTAGAGCTTCTACAAAGAAGTAAGTAGAAACTTAGACACTGGTGAAGCAATAGATGTAGTATATCTAGATTTTGCATATGCATTTGATACAGTGCCACTCAGAAGACTGGTATATCAAAAAAGGAAAATGGGCCTAAGGCATAACCTTGAAACTGTATAGAAAACTGGTTAAAGGATACGGAACAGTGTATTCTTGTAAATGTACAGTTAAAGTTGAGAGTGGAGTAACTCAGGGTTCATTACATGGTCCACTGTTTTTTTAACATAAATGAACTGGAAACAGATACAGAAAGCAAAATTTCCATGTTTGCAGATGACACTAAATTATGCAGGGAAATAAATTAAGAGCAGGATTTGGGAGGAACAAATTGTAATGCTACCTATGAACCTAATGGATTCACTGTAGGAGATATTTGGGAGTACTTGTAAACTGTAAACTAGGAAATAGTGTAAAATTGTGTCAAACAGTAGCAAAAGCAAACAAAGTACTATATTGGTATTATTGAAGCAAGAATGAATAACACTATTTTGCCACTGTGCGGACCATTGGTAAGACTTCACTTTGAATATGCAGTTCAGTTTTGGGCAACAATTCTGAAAAAGGATATTCTAGAATTGGAGAAAGTACAGAAGAGAGCAACAAAAGTAAGTAAGGGAATTGAGGATTAGGATAATTCTCAATATTGTGCTGTCTTAGACAGGCATCCAATACTTTTTTAAAGGAAGTTACAATATCAGCAAGCACAGCTTCCCAATGCAAAGAATTCCATAACTTTTTGTGCCTACATTTTATTAAAAAAAAAAAGCACTAATTATACAAATTGTGACACTGCTGCTTAGGGCTCTTAGCGTGGTCACCTTGTCTTCATACATGTGACAAACCTTGCACCTCTAAAACATAGCACACCTTATATGGTAACAACACCATGGGTGGAGCAGCCAAGCACTTTCAGGAAATCTTTTGATAACCAGCCTAGCCTTAAAAAGAATGTTCCCTTCACTTTGCTATTCATGCTTCTGGGTCTTAAAGGGAAGGGGCATGATCTATGGAAGATGTTTGATAAAGTGAGGGTGACACAAAGTGTGTATGAGGAGGAATGCATGCACTTTGTTTTGCCTAGGACGGCAGAAAGCCTAAATATCTTACTAAAGAGAACCAGTATTTTTCCCTGGCATGAAGGATAGGAAAAACACTAGCTCTCTTAGGGAAGGTGGGCTCCTTTTTGTTTAGGGGATTCCTGCCACGAGCATGTGGGGGGAAGGGACACCTTACAGTATGCTGACATGCATGTAAGCTTGAATCCCACATCCCGACGCATTATATTTAGGCCATTCCTAATAACATTGCTTCAACAAATAGCAGGGAATCGAAAGTTCCCTCTCCCTTGCTTCCTCCCATTCACTACAGCGGTGGCCTCAATAGATTCTCTCCCACACATTATTAAAAAAAAACAGCACAGAATTTCCAGCACTTCTTAAACTCTTCTTTCCATACAAAAAGCTTTGTAGAAAACTGGCATAGGCAGACTATGGACAGGGAGCCTTGCATTGCTAATATAGGACTAAAAGGATACATTAAAACATTGCTGTCCAAAACTACAGTTATTTATTTATATTAATTTGTTTCTTCTTACTAGAACACTGCACTATTTGGATTTTTATTACATTTTTATGATTTAATGATCACGTGACAAATTTTTTTAGTTCACTACAGTTAGATATGTATAGGCATTCTAGACTTCATACTTCCTGCTGCTTTAGTAGCTACACTTTCTTTATCATGCAAGTTAGTGTTTTAAGTGATGGGGCTTTACAGCACTCATATGTTACATGATCCTATGTTCTTCATTACATAAATTTAAAGGGGAACTATCATGCCAAATAAAGTCTCCCCCCCCCCCAACAATTAACCATCTAGCCATAAGCTTAATAACAGTAGTAACTGCCAACATAATTACCGCGTTACTGAGAAATCCTACTTCTGCCGAGACTGATGGCCAGGCAACAGTGCTTTAGAGGCATATGCGTACCTATGTCGTCAGTTCATTCTGGTACCTAAAGGTACCATGCAACTCCTCATAGGGGAGACTGGGACTGAAAGCACAGGAGTGCAGATGTCTGTAAGCAAAGGTGTCTGTGCTGTTGCCTGGCCATCAGTCTCAGCAGAAGTTGGATTTCTCAGTAACTTATATGTGTTGAACTTACCTGTTACCCACTGTCTCATTCTTTCTTCTCTTCTTTCTTCTGTCTTGTATCTTCTGTCTTCTCTTCTTTCTTCTATCTGTCAAAGAAACATAAGTGTATGAATACATTTGCTGGAATATCACGGACAATAATACATAGTTTAACCCCCTTGAGTGCCAGAGGGATACGCAATGCATTGCATACCTCTCTGGGACTCAAAGGGTCAAACATCATATTAGTGCCCGCTTAAATATAAATATGCCTCCATACAATCAAAATGCACTGTAATTTGGCATTACAGGCATATGTTACCTCTCTGTACAATCACACTGTAATGTAATGTGATATATGTGCCCAGTATAATGAGGTGTATGTTCCCTGTGTATAATCACCTGCACTGCAGTTTAAAGGGGTTCTGTCAACCCTATACATGTTTGTCTAAAACATTAGTTTATATTAGATTAGATTGAAAACAGGTTTCATTTTTTTTTAAAAAATCATTATTTTGCCCAAATTAAACATCTAAAAATTACCCTGCGGTTTCCTTCCAGACAGACTGCGGTCAAAAGCTCTGTACCGCAGTCTGTCACTCTTTCTCTGCTCCCCTCCCTCAATCCAGCCTCCTTCAATGATGGAAGCTTTCTGCAGGAAACCACAGGGTAATCTTTAGACGTTTAATTTGGACAAAATAACGATTTTTTTAAAAAGTTTTCAATCTAATCGCTATATAAACTAACATTTTAGACAAACATGTATAGGGATGAGAAATCCCCTTTAATTTGGTGTATGTGTCATTTGTACACTCGCAGTGCAGTATAGTGTATGTATATGTGTTTAATGTATCTCCTCTACACAGTCAGTCAGTCACATGCAGTGAATATAATGGACAGATCCTCTTTTCATGCAGTGGAAATATGGTTGATCTATTTATGTTGAAATGTTAACACGCATAAATCAGATTAAGATAATCCCCCCCCCAAATGTTTTTTTTTTTTTTTTTTTTGCATGAAAAGAGGATCTGTTCATTATATTCACTGCAGGTGACTGACTCAGAGGAGATACAGTTCTCATATATACATATACTACATTGCACTGCAAGTGAGTGTACAGATGACACATACACCAAATTAATCTGCAGGGCAGATGATGCTAAACACGGCGCATATACACCTCATTATATGGTTAGTGATTGGACAGAGGGCCCAAATATCGCATTACATTACAGTATGATTGCATAGAGAAGTAACATATGCCAGTAATGCCACATTACAGTTAATTTTGATTATACAGACAGTACACTGCAAGAATATTGTATAGTGGACATACATACACCACATGACAATACAGGTGTTGATTGTATAGAGGAAAAACTACATTATTATTATTTAATGCCAAAAACTAAAAACAGTGAGGCTGAAGACAACATATACATGGTTGCTGAACTTGAAGCTGATGGGGGGGGGGCTAGTACTGCTGCTGCAGCCACCTCCACCCACCAATAAATTATGGCCTGTGACCTGCTGCTTCTGTTACTGCACCACTGATATCACATTCTCCCGCTAGCTACTCTCAGACAAATCTGAGGGAGTAGCTGGTTACTGTGCTTCTTATGCAGACGCGCAAGCTACACCATTTGCTGCATTTGATTACGTGCTCCGTGATGCGCTGATGTCGCAGGAGGTCTCATCTGGGCAAAGAGCAGAGAGCAGTGTGGCACGCATGCGCAGCAGTGGCTCACATAGAGTGGTCCAGGCTGCTCAGGAACTAGAAGAAACCCAGTACAGTTAATACTAATTGCATAAATTTGCAACAAAGCTCCTGTCATGTGGGGAATGCAAGCACTATTATTATGTACATCCTGTGGCCATCACATTATAAAGTGGCTGGGCCAGTGGGTCTGACAGGGTCATTGCCAGGCACCTCTGAAAATCAGCCAACCTAGGCAAGTCTGCCTATTGACAAATCCGGCCCTGACTTGCAGGCGTGTGGCACAACTTCACCCATGTGGCTGATCTTGTTTTTTTTTCTTTTTTAACACCTTTGAGTTTCAGAGAAGTATCCAAAGGCCACTGAAATGGTTACATTTTATTAAAAGTCAGAATCATAGTGGGGCATCCAGACCCCTCCGGATGCCTCTCAGCTACTGATCTCCCAGCAGATTCAGCTAGGAAAGCAATAGAGGTGATGCAGGGGAGCAAGAGAGCTCCCCTGCTTCAATTCTATCCAGAGCTGGATAGGAGTGGGTAGGATCGGGAAACCCTCTCACCTCAGTGAAGGAGGCTTTCCCTCATTGACATGAGTGGGTTTGCTGATCCCACCCATTCCTACCCAAATTCTCCTGTAGAATGGAAGCAGGGGACCTCTTTTGCTCCCCTGCAACACCTCTATTGATCTCACAGCTGAACCGGCTGGGAGATCAGTAGCTGGGGGGTGTCAGAAGGGGTCCTGATGCCCCTACCATAAGGTCTGACTTTTTTTGTGTAAGGAAGATGTGGGAAGCCTCCTCAGCCAACATGCACTGTGCATTTGAATTTCTTGAAGTCAGTTGTTTATTATGGGGATGTGGGTTCTAGAAAGAGGCTTATCTCTTTGAATTTCAGAAGGCTATCCAACACACTGATTTAGACTGTGTTGGATATCCCTCTTGCACTCAAACAGTTAAATAGGGATCACTATTTACAGAAAACTGTACATATAATGCAAAAACAAAATAGACAAGTGTTCCTGACTATTGTATGAGGTAAGTGAAACTGTTAAAAAAATGTTTCCCTTTAAATGTTTGTGGGTTTTTGTTATAGCATTCATTTAGTTTCAGTTTGAGTCATGACCTTTAAGATGATTTTATCTGTCTCTCACTGCATGGTAGTTCCACAGTTTGTGCAGTTCTTTTAATAATAATGGCATGTATTAGAAATTTCAAGTGGAGATGCAATAAGGACAAATAATGGTGAGGTAAACTCACCAGTTATATACATTATTCAATTTCTTTGTTATTGTATGGAGCCTATGCACTAAAATGTCTGCACCCTGAAAAAGAGGTGCCATGGCAAAACATGAGCTCTGGAGAATCTAGCTCACCAGAGAGTTTATCTCGCCTTAATGTGTACCACCCAGGAACCTGAAAAAAAACACAAATAATACAGATGAATGCTAGACATGTCTACAATGCTTTGTTTTCTTAGTCCCTTATCTATGTAGGTAAATAAACAATTTTAATAATCCAAATAATCGTAGTATTTATACATGTAATGTGGGGGGCATGTTTGTCTCAATAAAGCTATGAGGCTGGTGTAGGGGACAAATAAGCATTCTTATTGATCTACATGTGGCTTTTAGCTCCTTGAATACTAGAGAGGTTTCCAAAGTTCTGCAAAGAAATCTCTAGCAGTCAAGGGGTTAGAAATATAATGCAGGTGGTTTGCTCCAGAATTTCTTCCTGGATTAAAACAAGTTGGAATCAATATGTGCTGGGTGTCTAACCACCCACAATTCAAACTGATAGATGCTAATGCCACAAAGAAAGACAAAAGACTTGATCTGGTTGAACTAAAATACAGTAAATGCAGCCATGGATCCAAGACTATGAGAGAGACCGAAACACAAGAGAACTAATCAGGAGGATTTAGTCAGAAATTACGTCCCGAAATATTTTCCAGATGTTTGTTCCGTGCCCTAATCTACGGTATTTATAACGTGGGTCTTGTCTACTCTCCTCAGCTGGACAGAACCAATCGAAAGACTACTTAAGGAAGCCTCCTCTTGCACTGCTTCCATTATTTTGGTCCTACCAGCTGGCAGGACAGAGGTCTGTTACCTGCATTTATTCATCTATATATGTGGCAAATATTGAAAATATATGGATTGAGACTTTAGCTTCTCATGGCCACATTTATGCCCCCTAGGCCAGGAGTTTTTCTTTTTAGATCTCCCTGAAGCCTGGTTAAGGGAGGGGAGCAAGAAGATCCTCCCTTCCTCACCCTTCCATCCCCGCTTATTATAATCTATATATATAAAAGAATAAGCCTCATCTATATATATAAAAGAATAAGCCTCATTGCATAATTTATGGTACACACACAGAACATAATTTATGTCTCCTCAGAAAACAAACACACATTGAACAGAATGCCTCATTACATAATTTATGTCTCATTAGGAGAAACAACTCCCATTGAGTGATTCAATGGGGACATTACTGCTCCCATTGGGTGATTCATTGGGGGCGTGTTTATCATACAGGGAGCTGGCCCGCCCCCTCCAGCCCACACACCACTACCCAACTGACAAAAAAAATATAGCTGCCACTCGCTCCTGAAGTAGGGGATATCAGTAACTTCTCCTGGTCCACACACACACTCTCACTCAGGATCATGACCCCACAAACACACTGTTTCACCTCCCACAGATAACTGTAACCCTCCATACACTCTCTGTCACCTCCCACAGATAATTGTAACCCTCCATACACTCTGTTTCAGTACGAGGGTGTAATGTTTCCATAAAATACAAACTCAGGGATAAACTTAATAGCAACTCTTTTATTTAACCCTTTCAGTGCCAGAGGGGTATGCAACACATTGCTTTGCAATGCGTTGCGTACCCCTCTGGCACTCAAAGGGTTAACTCTTAATCTCTTCAGTCACCTCACTGTCTGTTTTCAACTGTCACTCCTCCACTTCCTGCTTCCTGATTCCCGCCCTTTCTCCTTAAAGGGAGAGAGATGCTTTGCTGTATGTTACAGAGGGCAAGCCTCAAACACCACTTTCTATTTGATCCCTCAGCATATTGCTACGTTGCCTCAACTGAAGAGCCACTGTGTGTTATATTGCTGTTACCTCAGCTGAAGTAAGGAGTTACTGTTCCCATCGGGTGATTCAATGGAGTAGTGATTTAAATCATTCAGGGAGTTGGCCTGCCCCAATATCCAGCCCGCCCACCAATATCCAAGTGACTGAAAAAACAAAATGACTGCCACTCGCTCCTACACCACACACACACACACGCACACACACACACAAAAGCCACACACACACACACACAAAAGCCACACACATACACACACAAAAGCCACACACACACAGAGTCCCCAGGGGTCCCTCCACCAACCTGAGGCACACAATGAGCTGATCCAACAAAGAGAGGGCGGGACCGGCTCCAGTGTACCTTCATTTCTGGTATCCACAACACAACAATGCTTTTGGCTACTGGTGCACAATGTGCTTCTGCTGCAGGAAGCCCAGCTGCTTCATGTAGCTCGGAGGCAGGCCCAGTACCAAATCCTTCATGCTTCCCCTTCATGAAGCACAACACTCCACCCCGCAACAGCCCTGTCATGAGGCCCTTCAAGGAGCTCTCTACAAACAGCAGCTGGATGCGGCTATTACCCATGGCTGAGGGGCTGGAGACAGATCATGCTGGGGCCACTCTGTAGTACACACTCTTACACACAAGCTTCTTCACCGCCGCTCTCTGCCCGCTGTCACACACCTGCATTGTGTAAGTACCCTGGCACAAAAAATATACCTGCTGCACTATAGCTGCTCCAACAACACACACCATCCCTGCTCCAACCACACACACCATCCCTCATCAGTTCCCGCTCTCGGTGCCCGGGTTGCATCCCTAGTAACGCTCTTGGCTGAGGCCTGGGGCAGGAGGTGTCTTCCTGGCCAGGGAGCTGGGCCGGCGGTTGTCTGGCAGCCTCTGAGTGTGCATGTACAGAGTCCACTTCAGGGACTGTGGACTCCATGACTCTCGCTACATACTGGGACAGCTGGTTAACCCTTTCAGTGCCAGAGGATTAAGCAACACAATGAGCAATGCCTTGCCTACCCCTCTGGCACTTACAGGACCGTAATTATATCTGTATGTGTGTGTGTGTGTGTGTACGCATGTATGTATGTGTGTATGTATGATCAATGTCTGTATATGTCACTGTATCTGTGTGTGTCTATGTATGTGTGCAATATGATTCTTTCTGCTTCACACAGTACACAAAAAAAACATCATCAGTCAATACAGCTAAATGAAATGTACAATACAAACAAACATAAAAAATTCTTACAAAATACCCTCAACATGCCATCTACAACATTTCAAACAAAAAATGCTCCATAACACATACCCTACTACAATGACGGGCAACGCCGTCACATATTGCTATTAATAATATAAACGAAGCCAAGTTTCAAGCACCCATCTAACCCCACTATTATTGGTGGTAAAAGGGAAGTATCTTATGCTCAGGATTTATCTCTGCTCATCTCCTCACAATCGTAACTTTGCGTTCCACGTTGGAAGGCGCACAGAGCTCTACCTCAGCATCTAGCCAATCATGGATGATAAGTGTTTACTCAATCCTATCAGAGAAGAGAAGAAGATTAAGTCACGTAGCACACATTTGTGACTCCTTTCCCTCATTTGGTTAACAGCTCAAGCAGGACTGGAGGAATGGAATGTTTCATCTCTTAACTATGGGGGATCTTAAGCCCATATAAATGGATCTTTTGTATTTTACTTGACAAGTGTATAATTCAATATGGGGTCCCCGGGCCACATATAGAATTAATTGTTTGGCTTTCTTTTTTCAGTTTTAACAATTTTAACCCCACCATTGCTAGGCCTACTGGATTGCATGAATTGCAATGCATTCCCATCACATCCAGCAATGGAAAGGTTGATGGTGGGCTTATTAGCTTAGAGAGGTGTGCTGGGGAATTGTGTATGTTCATTTTTGAACACTTATCCCCGCTGATGCCAAATACTTTCAACTCATTGAGCAGCAATGTGATGAAAGCTGCCTGGAATTGAAATTATTAAGTGGGACTTGCGTAAGTGAGTGAGTAAGGTCAGTAGGGAGGGGAGCTGTGGTGGTCATAAATAGGCTTTTTTTCCCTATAACTGGCAATATGTTAGCAGAATGGCAGTTTGCAATGCCTTTTAAGACCCTTTTGTATGTATACCGAATTGTAAAAATTGTAATATATATCAGACCTAATGGAATTGTTTAAGTTGGAAACTGCCAACAATATACCATCTTTTCTAGTTTTTGCCTCCAGTTTTGCTTTTGGCCTGCCTTATATACTGTAAAATAGAGAGATGACAGATGCACTGACTAGGTCTTTGATTCCAGTTTGCAAAGATGTTCATGGTTCTGACTGCCATATTCTCACCTGGTTTGGTTTGATATTATTTTACCTCCTACTCCACTAAATAAATAAAAATGTAACTTACTACATTCTAATTAGTAGAATTTTTATGGAAAACACACAGTTTGCCTCTTTTTCCTCAATACTTCCTGCACATTGAAAAGCCATAAAATGTTTGTCTTTTTGCTACCATTCATGAAGTTCCTATGGGTACTTTGCTTGTTTTCACCTATGTTTTCTCTGGCTGAAAAAATTCTCACTGCAAGAAAAACTACAAACTTCCTATTGTTCTGTGAGCTTTGGTTTGGACAGAGAGCGTTGTAGAAACAGAAAGATTCAGAGAAAAAAATGGTTTGTAGGAGTAGTTTTATAGTCAGAAAGTTAGCAGTAGCGCCAGAGTCAGAGGCAACACTGGTATTGACCTTCTGCTGCCCACTGCTAAAAAAAGATACACAGTGAGCAGGGCAGTCATATAGCCTGTGCTATGTCCATAAATATGTGGTCACTTGAACATTCTTGCTGTACAATGTTTCCACCTCTTTTCCACAATACCAACCACCTGCTTGTACAACTTTGGCACAGCTGTGCTTGAAATGTAACTGAGGCTTAGGATACACCCACAGGGAACACGGCATAACATCAGTTGTTTAAAACCACTGTTTTCAGCTAAAGAATAGGACAGCATTTCAACTGCTGACACGTTTGGCAAGTTTGCCATCCCACATGTGTACTTTTGGATTATTTTGTGTAGTTTCTGACATCTTTCTAAGAACTTAGTAAGCATGGGTTGGCTGCACACAGAAGAACCTTGTAACTCAATTGCTTGAAAAACATGACTACTACTAGTGGTGGCAGATGTAACCGCATCGGGTCTGGCACTTGTGGAAACTCTATAACTTTTGTCGCATCCAGCTAAATCAGAGTTATCCTCCGAGCTCTGCATTTGTACAACAGCAGAAGGAGATATGAATGTTATTGTTAGGAAAATATCCCAAGTCCTGAGACATCTACAACACTGTTATTGTGTGTCTCTTGTCCTCTGACCTTTTATGAGCACTTGTAATGCTGCTAGTCCTCATACTTCTAAATCAGAGCTAGTGTTTTTCCCAGTCAGAGCCATGGTTGTACTTCAGGTGCATCAGCATCAGTTTATGACCAAGATGACTACCGTGTATTTGTACTTGTCCAGAGTCTGACTTTCCAGTAAATTTCTGAAACAGTATCTAACCAGACATAGGGAGATTTGAGACTTTTTCATTCAGCTAATTTTTGGTCATATCATCAACACACTTTATCTTTACTTCATCTGCATCAAAAGAGGGTGAGGAGAGTGGAGGGATATAGTCTAAATCACCATCATCAATAATTAGGTTGTCATCAGCAGCAGCATCTACTTACTCCCCAAAACTTTCATATTCTTCTAGGTTTTTTAAAGTATGAAGAAGCTTGTTTTACTTTTTCCCCGTAGGAGGATTTATAGAACATTGACCACTAATTTGTGACTGGGTGTCTACAAAGAAATTACACCCACACTCCCTAGAACTGCAGATCCTGTTTTTCTGTCTCTACACATAGTTTGTGTCAAAACTACAGCAGCAGTTTTCTCTTTCTCTTCTAGCCTGATGGCAATGAAATTTTTACTGTACAGTATAGGATGAAAATAGACCAGTGTCAGCTTCAGTATCAACAGTCTGAGATTGTCACGGTGTGCAGTCAAAAGAAGGACAGACACAACTGTATAAAAGATTACCACCTTTATTTATAATGTACAGCAATTATAGTATAGCCCACAAAATCCCAGGCAAGCAAATAGGACCCAAGGTCCCTCAGGAGCTGCACACTGTGCTGTGCACCGCACTACTCAAGATCTCGATACTAGGGAAGCAGCTCCAGTGGGACAACAGAGAATGATAGAATATGTGTAAGTCACCACTTGGTCTGTGAATGGAGGCAACAGAGAGCGAAAGCAGACCAGAGCCAGGAAGCACCGAGACTACAGGTCAGGAAAGCAGGTAGTGTAGGGAGCGAGTAGGCAGCCAAAGTCACAGGTCAGACAAGCCGGGGACTACATGGAGCAGGAGTAACCAGGCTACTGGGCAGGCAACCGGAGACTATGCTGAGCAAGTAGGACCCAGGGCCACTGGTCAGGCAAATCGAGGACTACAAAGAGCGAAAGTAACCAGGCCCACAGGGAATGCAACAGGAGGCTGCACTGAGTGGGTGGTGGCCAGAGCCACTGGTCAGGCAAGCCGGGGTCATACACGGAGCGAGTAGTCAGCCAGAGCCACAGGTCAGAACCGATGTAGGTAGTCAGACAAGCCAGGGTCATACATGGAGCGGATTCTCAGATAAGGCACGGGTCACAACAGAGCAAAGACACAATAACAGAAACACCACGTAAGGGCAATGACTCCCAGGCCCAGGGAGGTTTAAAAAGGAGCAGACGGAGGTGAGACCCAATTAGGCCACCCAGAATAGGCCCTTTAACAGGTGTTCGTGCTAGTGCCTGTTACCTGATGTAGCAATGAGGAAGTGGCCGGAGGCGGCCATACACAGGTAAGGAAGCACAGGACAGCCCAAGGGAGACTGTGATAGAAAAAAAGGATAAAGTGCATGGGACAGCAGCTGCTGCAGGTGCATGTAAGTACACACAGTGTGTCAAGTTATACCTGTCTGTCTTGAATGTATGATGTATTTATGTCTGAAGTATCTGTCAGTCTCTCAGTAATGGCTCAGTCCGCTCAGGTAGGAACTTGCTGGTCTGTCACTTATCAGTCAAAAGGGTTTCTTTTCTTTTTCTTTTCTTTTTTTTTTTTTTTTGGGGGGGTACATTTCTTTCTCTCTTTCTCTTAACACCCACACCCAGAGAACAACTGTCTACCACCAATACTCCTATCAAGGAACTAAAGCTTCATCGCACTGCCTGTCTGCTTCTAGCATCACAAATTAAACTGCTTTCTCTCCCTCCCTGTCTCTCCCTGTCTTCTCTCTCTCTCTCTCATATGCGCAGACTGACAAGCTGCAGGAATCTGACACCTGCTGTATAGTTAGCACGGTGGGGATACATGTGAGAAATTCCACTGGAGGGGTGAAGAATACATTATTATTCATTTCAATACAATAAAAAAAGAGTAGAAAAATGACAGTTTCCACAGAAATAACAGTGCAAGGCAAAAAGTGCAATTTCTCTTTGCATGTTTCACTTTAGTGGGTAAAATGCCATAAAGCATTCCCAGATTTGTTTGCTTGATATTCATGCATATCTCTAATTCTTTGCATACCCTTTAAGAACTAGAAAGCTGGCCAATGGTATAATTCAAATACTCCACATTCACTGACCAATGGATTAGTACATAAGAATTAAATGATTCTGAAATCTTGCAACATTATACAGCTTTTTTAACCCTTTGAGTGCCAGAGGGGTACGGAATGCATTGCTTTGCAATGCATTCCGTACCCCTCTGGCACTCAAAGGGTTAAAATGTCAAAACACAATAATATTTAAAGGGGTAGTAATGTTTCACAAAAACAGCAGCTCCAAATAATCTTCATAGTATTTGAGCCATAGATAGTGTTATTTCATTACTGTGAGTGTTGTAGTTCAAGAGTAATTGAATGACAAACTATCCCCCTCCTGCCCCTTTTACCTAGTGTAAGCCACCTCCTCTCAGATGTGGAATCTGGTCCTGGGACCAGACAGCTCACAGCAAGGGACAATCTTCTTACCTTGAGCATAAGGAAAACCCTGCCCCCCTTGACAGGTTTTTCCTTATACTCAGTGAAGATTGTCCCCCCTTGCGATCCATCTGGACACCACCTTCCTGCTCTGAGGTGAGCAGTGTTACATCAGTAAAAAGAGTGGGAGGGGGATACTTTATTATTTAAAGGCAGGCGTTAGTAAAAAAAAAAAAACAGTAACAGGTGCATTAACGTGCTATAAGCCATTTAAAGGTCTGTCTTAAGAACAGCTAACGGCAGTTTGATAATCCTTACGGCCAATAGCCTTACGTGCATTGAGATGCATGGAACAAGGTTCCCCAGAGCCATTTAAAGGCTTGCGGTACTGATAACGGCTGAAAAAAAGATACACTTAACGGACAAAGTTAAGACCAAGTTTTCTTAGCCGTTAGACAAAACACCCGTTACATAGGAAAACAGACAAAATGCTTACCGCACAAGCATGTAAATGGAAAAATTAACCCGTGCAGTGCCAAAAGAACACAAAAACATGGACAGACACCACAAATCACTGTCACACACAACAACAAGCAACACCACCGGGACAAGGACCACCCAAAAAACACCAACACAACATGGCACGGAACAGTGCAGGTTATCACACAACACGGACACATGCCAATGCAAAACAAGCTCACCTGTGCAACATCACCACACGATCCAGATGCAACCTGCACCCCAAAACTTCACTCCCGCAACTGACAGAGACACAGCAATCAGAACACACCACATTTTAAAACACAGACACACCTGCAAACACTTACCTGGACAACAAACACCTTCCCATTGGTCATCACTCACCTCATCACCACACTTACACAATGCCTGAACAGGTACTTAAAGGGACAGTTCACCACACTCACTTGTGGTTTGTTTTCCACTCAGGGAGAGAGTGATAGAGAGATAGAGAACAATAAGTATGTTGGGATACTTATTGATGAGAAGACTGTGAGAAGGCGTGCAAGAGCAAGAGCTAGGGAACACCAGCAAGCCCCAGGTACACCTGATCAACAGCCTTCACCTGTTACAAGTGAGGAGGATCTGGCTCAAAAGCCACACAGCAGCCCATCCCCACCTGGAGGACAGCACCTGCCTGCAGATGCACAGCTGCAGCAACAGGATGCTCCACAGCAACAGGTTACTCCCCAGCTGCCACAGGGACCCCTGCAGCAGCGGAGGATGTATAGACGACCACCAAGGCCCAGGGTATACCGAACCAAGGGTCACCATCTTTGGAATGACCAATGATGAGGTGATTTATCGCTACAGGTTGAGGCCACACAGCATCATTGCCTTGTATGAGGTCATCAAGGATCAGGTGGATCCCATGTATATCCACAACCATGCCCTATCTGGCCTGCAAAAACTCCTGTGTGCCATACACTTCATGGCAAGTGGCGCCTTCCAGTCCACTGCAGGTTACGCATCTGGTATGTCACAGGCCACATTCTCCAGAGTGCTGGCCCAAGTCTTGCCAACCCTCAAAAGCAAGGCCAGGGCTTTTACGCAAGGGGAGGCATGCCCAGGGTCATGGGTGTTATAGACTGCACCCATGTCCATATCAAAGCCTCAGCACGTGACTCACAGCTATTCATCAACAGGAAGAACTTCCACTCCATGAACGTGCATATGGTGTGTGTGTCACGGTTTTAGATGAACACTCAGACAGATCGGTAAGGTTAAAATAACTTTATTAGAACAAAGAGCATACAAGAGTGTAGGTTCTAGACCTATAAACAGAGCAATAAGCTACCAGGAGTACAGTAATAAGATATGTACGATACAGTAAGGTACTGACAATACGTCCAACAGTATTGGCAACCTAGGAGGAGTAACGTACAGTCCCAAGCAGACGGAAGGATGCCAACACAGGAGGTACACAAATAGGACAGATTGCCCAGACGCCTGGGTACTGGAACCCATACGGATAAATGGAGAGAACTGGTACTTGTTGACAATCAGACTTCTGGCAGAACCGGTAAGGCAACGCGTGCACAGTCCTGGAATGGCTACAGGACTACAGTGGCAGGGAGCCCACAGTAGAGGACTGGCACAACCCAGACGCCTGGGTACTGATCCAACAGGAGTGAGGCAACACTGACCAAGGCCCTAGCCGACTGGCCGGAGGCAACTGTGTACGTGCAGCCCAACCCACAAAGGGTTAACGGAGACCTGGGCAGCTGCTACAGGAAAGCCCTAGAACGCTAAGGGTGGATCAAGAGGAGGTAAGTACCGGAACGCAACCAGTGTCTCTCAACCTGTAAGCTGTAAGTGCAATGCTGGCTCCTGAGTCCAAGACTCTGCAGTTAGAAACGGTAGAGCTCTTGTACCTGGAATCCCCAGGTACATACAGGGTTAATGGAAAACGCCCCAACTAAACTGCAACTCTCAAAAGGAGTGAGCCCAGCGATATATGTGAGACAGACACATAAAGTGATCAGAGTAACTCAGTCGGCATGGATAACACCGCACCGGTACTTTGATTGTACACACCACCGGATGGCAGTAGAGCAGCTTGAGCAAACAGCTCAGCCTAAGGTCGACAGAAAACAGCTCCCCGCGGTGCACACCGACAGTCGCTGCACGGTAAAGGAAATCGGTAACCACACGGGGTCACCTGTAGGCTCAGACTAACACGGTACCAAGTGAATGGGTATCCACTGAGGACAACGGCCACAATGTGGAGGCAGCACGCCACCGTCAGCAGCGGAACGGTTCTCAGCCAGGATACGGTCAGCGACGGAGCGGGTTCACAGCCAGGACAGTCAGCAACGGAGTGAGTTCTTAGCCAGGATACTATCAGCAATGGAGCAGTTCTCAGCCAGGATACTGTCAGCAACTGAGCGGGTTCACAGCCAGGACAGTCAGCAACGGAGTGGTTCTTCAGCCAGGATACGGTCAGCAATGGTGCAGGTTCTCAGCCAGGATACAGTCAGCAACGGATCAAGTTCTCAGCCAGAATACGATCAGCAACGGAGCGGGTTCTCAGCCAGATTACAGTCAGCAAGGGAGCGGGTTCTCAGCCAGATTACAGTCAGCAAGGGAGCGGGTTCTCAGCCAGATTACAGTCCGCAACGGAGCGGGTTCTCAGCCAGTATACAGTCAGCAACGGATCAAGTTCTCAGCCAGGATACAGTCAGCAACGGAGCGGGTTCTCAGCCAGGATACAGCTGGCAACGGAGCGGGTTCTCAGCCAGGATGCAGTCGGCAACGGAGCGGGTTCTCGGCCAGGATACAGTCAGCAACGGAGCGGATAAACCGGAACACAGGAACAGGAGCGTAGTCAGTCAGGCCAGGTCATACACGAAACAGCAAAGATATAGAGCAGACTCAGGAACTCGTACACCACGAAAGAGCGCCTAAGGGAGAACGTCCCAGAGTATATATAGGCAAGCCCTAGTGGTAGCAATAAAGACCAGCCAATCAGAGAACGGCAATAATAATAATGTCGCTGTTCACAGAGGGAAAGCACGGGCACCGTGATAGTGTGACAGCAACATGAGGATTATGAATGTCTGTGCAAAATATCCTGGCAGCTCACATGAGTCGTACATTCTACAAAACTCCTCAGTACTCTGGGTGAGTTCACAATATAACATCATACCACATCCACAGGTGTACACACAACACTGCTCAGCATGCTCCTGACCCACAGCTAGTATGTACACCACACAAAATATAATTCACACAACATGTGCTCCCTGTCTCACCATGTCACTCATATTACACAGGTGATGCTGGCTATGGATGCAAATCCTGGCTACTGACCCCGGTCACCAATCCCCAAACAGATGTCCAGGAAAGATACAACCAGGCTCATGGCAAAACGAGGAATGCCACTGAGCAGACCTTTGGCCTCTTAATTCCGATGTCTGCACCACTTGGGGGGAGCACTGTAGTATGCACCTGGAAAATTGTGTGACATCCTAATGGCATGTGCAATACTGCACAACATTGCAGTGGACACCAGTCTGGTGGATGATATCCAGCCCCCCCATACGTGAAGTGCCAGTGGACATCGGCCATGTTAAGGAGACCTTGTTGAGGAGACAGGCTCATCACGGACCACTTTAGCTGTGCGTATAACACAGGCATTCAAACAATCCATGCAAGTCTTCCATCAGTCCTGTGAATTGGTGCCAACACACCAACCACACTGCACATGATGTTCTGTTTCACCCACAGGATCATTGACACAGCACTGCACTGGCAGCAGTATGGCCCCAAACATCATGCATACCATGGACGTGGCATATTGTGTGTTGGGGTTCCAAAAGCATCTTCTATTCCCTTCTCCACGTTGACACTGATACCTCAAGGATATCACGCACACCGCCAGGAGAAACAAAATACAACACATAACCCATGTTTAGCATCTTACAGGGCTTGATTGACAGCAACTAACTCGATTTGCCATGATCATAGCCAGAGCAACTATGGTAGCCTTGTAGAGAAAGAGTGTTATTCAATGCAATGCATTGGATAACACTCTGTCACATCAGGGGTTAAAGGGCCATTACAGTCAACATGGGACCTGTAGTTTGCTAGAGCTGAGAAGAGCAGCAGAGGGATGGATCTACAGTGGTATTGTTACACAACATAGAGGTCATGAAACGTGGATCAGATCTCCAGGGACACCATGCTGACCTGTGAGTGTGTAGTAATATGTGGCCCTGACATGAATACACACATCAACAAATATGTCATAATAGTTCCATGAAACAAATAAAATTGGGCTGCCACTGTCACTCTCACAGTGGCAGCCCAAATACATTAGTTTCATGGAGCTCTCAGAACATACTTGTTGATGTGTGTATTCATGTCAGGAGCACATATCCCTAGGGCTGCTTCACATTTCCTTAGTTCTCTACATAATGGGTTACAGACAAGTACACAACACATTACAAAGCAATGGTTTGTGTACTCACCTGTAATGAAAAAGATTAAGGGGATTGGGAAGTTGAAGTAGTTACATGCTGCTCCAAATCCTGTCCTCTTGTCCCACATGCATCCATAGCTTGATCCATCCTTGAACTGAAGATTTTCCATATGACTGGACTGATTTCTTGACAACACTTTTATGAAGCTCACCCCTTGGTGTTTCAAGTGATTGTGTTGGTGATGCAATGTTTGACCTGATGTTCACAGCAACCACTACTGGAACACTCTCATACAGACGCGGAAAACATGAATTCATGTGTGTACTAACATCCAGGTATCAAACCTGTACAGTTAGATTGCTCATCTACAGAGTTGTCAAACCTTGTGGACAACACATGAGCAGGACAGTAGTGTTTCTAAAGTAGTAACATTTAGTTTAGTACATTTAGTGTGCTCATACAAGTGTTTAATGCATATAGGCAATATACCCAGAAAACACATATACATTCTAATGTACTTTGAGACACAATAAAGTAATACCATCACTATTCAATCTGTGTCTGTATGAAGAAAGAGGTGATACAGGGGACATACTTCCTCAGTGATTTCATGTCCACGGTTTCTGTGTTGCTCAATATAATTAGTGTTCTGAGATTGCTTTACTTTGACATATCTCAGAATATGAGCTACATCAACAAACAACCAGACTAAGTGGACAAGTGTTATCACTGGTGAAGTGTGTTACAACCTTACTAAAACAACAACACAACTTACTAGATAATCCAATGCTCACCCCAGGATTTCAATGTGTGTGCTACACATTGAAATCCTATGATGAACATTGAGTTCCCCAGTAAGTTAGGCTGTGATTCACACTGTTATTGTGAAACTGACTTACTGGAGAACCCAGTGCCCCCCCACCTGGAGTTCAATGTGTGTGCTACACATTGAAATCCTATGATGAACATTGGGTTCCCCAGTAAGTCAGTTTCACAATAACAGTGTAAATCAAAGACTATTTTGCTGCCATCTGTCCTGCTTGTTAGTTCCCTGCTAAGTCAAATAGCTGTTTGTTTGTTTAACCCCTTAAATACAACAATTGATGCAGACAAATGTTGCACCAGTTGTTATGTTAAGGGGTATGTTTTGTTCAAATTCAACCCACAACATGGCCATATAACACTGTCATGTTATATGGTTCCAGGGATGGATTGCCATTTGAATTTGTACAATGGTGTGTGTGTGTGTGTGTGTGTGTGTGTGTGTGTGTGTGTGTGTGTGTGTGTGTGTGTGTGTGAACCCATGTTGTAACATCCCACAAACATGTTACCTAGGCAGAAGTTGCGTTCACTGCATTGCTTAGCAATGCATTGGAGACAACTCTGCCACCCAATCTATCACTAAACACAAAGCATATCAGACAGGATTTGAAAGCACAGTTACTTTTATTGAGGGTAAAAAGAACAACTTGGGCAGGTTATTTTTTTTTTCTTGGGGGGACCTTGGACTGGGTGCTAGAGGTGGATGCCCTGGCTGATTGCCTGGTCACCCTTTGACCCCTAGGTGTGGCTTCAGGGGCCACACTGGAGGGAGTGGAGGGTGCAGTTGACCCCTCTGTGGACCGCAGCTCTCTCTCTCTACATGCATGTTCTCCCTGCGGTTGTGGTCCCTCAACTTCACTCCACTTCACCAGCATCTGGCCAAACATGTCCATAATCCCTGTGTGGTACTGATGGAGTGGTGTGTTTATCCTTGTCACCTATAACTCCAGGTCATGGATCCTTGCTTCTATCCTGGAGGTGTTCCTCCAAGTTTCCCTCCGGCTCCTTGATATATTCTGGCCAGTGCTGTGGCATGCCCGGAGTAGCCTCCTGTGTAGGGCCATGCACTCTGCCTCCATCCCTGTGAGACGTCCAATGCTGGAGGTGGATGTGCCCAGTGACTCTGCTGGTTGGGTTCCTGCTGCTTCTGTGTCCTCAGCTGCTGCTGAGTGTACTGTGGCTGCTGCTGCTGTGACAGCTGGTAGAGTGGCTGGTGCAGATGATGGGCATATGCCCACCACATCAAGTGACTCACTGCTGCCCACTGATGTCTGTGCTGGTGGTGGAGTAAATATTTCCCTCGGTAGAGGGTGCTGGGGCTCCCCAATCAGGCCCAGAGGTTGGTAGTCGAGTGGCCAAGGGTCATAAGTGTAAGCACTTCCCAGCCAATTGGAGACTGCCAATTTATTTTTAAAAGCTAGCCTTGGTTCAAAATCCCGGCAGTCTGACTCAGGCAACGGCCCAAGAGGTGGCTTGGGTGGGACCTCATGCGGACTTTAAGATGCCACCTATGGTAACTCTTTGAGCGCCAGACGGCTAACCCCCCTGGCACTCAAAAGGATAATGGTTGCATCCTTGGGGGCTTATTTTTTACAAATTCAGTGAACACTCATGGATTTTTTTTCACAGCAAAAAAGAAGATCAGAAGAAAGAAAAGAAAACAGAAGACTGAAGAAACGAAGAGAGAAGGGAAGATTAATGAAGAAGCTGGATAGTGGATGACAGGTAAGTGTAAAATTTCTGACTAGTATTATCTCACTTTCTTTGTTTGAACAATGAGAGTTTGCTTTTTTCCTTTGATGTTCCCACAATCCGAACTATTTACAAAAACACAACAACAAGCATTTTGCCAAAATTTTGCTGAGAAACATGGTTGAGTTTTTTAGGTGTTAGTGTTTTTACTATTACCAACGGTTTTACCAGTGGTAATAGAATTGAGCCCCTAGCAATTGAGTCCCTAATATGTGTTAAAAACCACAGACGTGGTTTCAAACACACACGCATGCAAAACTAGTGATCCCTACACTACAGACCAGTGGATGTATTTATGAGGCCCTAAGCCTCATATCAATTCATCCAAGGAACTAAAAACACGAGTGAAAAGAAAAGAAAATTAACCCTGTGAGTGCCAGACCATTGCATACCACACTAGCACTCACGGGGTTAATCCCCCTAAATCTAACATCATCCCACAAAAAAATAAACACTTACCAGTAAGTCTGCCGTCCAGCGGGGTTTTCTTCTGTAACCTTCTATCTACTGTTCTCTTCATCTGTGATCTTCTTGCTTCTTATCTTCCTTCTTTTTCTTATTTTCCTTCTTCTTCTTTTAACATTTTGTTCCTCAATGAAGAAATAAAAATAAGTTAAAGTCATATATGCCCCTGAAGTTATTTGTGCAATAGTTGTATGCTGAGACAGAAAAGCAGATGAAAAATCCCCCTCCCACTCTATATACACCTGAGCCATACTGAGGTAAATCTAAACACAGACTGGGTTTTATATGGCCAGTCTCTGTTCAAAATGGTTCCCACACTTCCATTGGCTGGGATGTGGGGTTCTGCACCTCTCAGTCAATCAGTTTCTAGTGGGAGGGATGCTGAAACCCGCTGGAAGCTGATTGGCTGGGAGGTGCATAACCCCACATCCCAGCCAATTGTTCAAATTTACCTCAGTATGGCATGGCAACGGCCTGAGGGATATAAAGTTCTTCATTGAGAAAAAAAATTGTAAAATAAGAGGAAGGGAAATATGAAAAAGAAGGAAGGTAAGAAAAAAGAAGATCACAGATTAAGGGTACAGAAGACAGAGGATTAAAGAAGAAGACTTACAGTGGTAAGTGTTACAACTATGGGGTATGGGTAACAGGATAATGTTAGGGCTAGTATTGTTTCCCTTCATTGTTAATGTTAAAGTGGAACTTTCATCACATTGATTACTGAGCACCAAAATATTAAGTACAATAGTGATATGTATAGACTTACTTTTAGTTTCAAGTATAAATGTGGCATTAGTGAATATATAACTTTTTAGGCACACAGGCAGTGGGGAACAGCGCAGACATCTTGCAGAGCCAGCATCTCTGAGTCTGCGCTGTCTGTCCCCTTTAACTCCACAATTGGTGAGTTGAATGCCTTTGTGTCTTAAAGCACCAGAAGGGACTGACAGCGCAGGCGCAGAGAGAGCCTACTGCACGATCCCTGATGGTGCCTGTCTGACTAAAAGTTCTTCTTCTCACTAATGCAGCAATTATACTTGAAACTACAAGTAAGTCTATACATATCGCTATTGTACATATATTTTGTGGCTCAATATTAATGTAATGAAAGTCCTACTTTAAGAGTAGTGTGGGATTAGTGTTTGGGATGGTGACTGCTTTTGCATTAGCTGTTTTATTTTGATGTCGCTATTTCTCATGCTACTTAGCATGAGTTTTGGGGACAAAAAAAACACATGACAAATGTTGGGCCACAAATCATGTTTTGTGTACCAATGCTTGGGCAATTGAATTCCGCTGGTACTACTGCGTGTGTATGTACCTTTTGATGTTTAATTTTGGGACAATTGAATTGAGCCGTTCGTGACTTAGCCTTACATATCTCCTGCTCATTTTATTTGCCCCCCAAGGCACAGTTGTTTTACTTCAGATTTGCACCAGGACCAATGGGGGGAGATTTATAAAAAAAGAATACCCACCAATAATTAAGCATATGGCGACTAGCTTCATAATAGTTCTATTAGCTCTTAGAAGTACCCGATTCTGAAGTAATCATTAATCGTCGGAGACCGGAAGTCAGGCATCAGTGCAGACATCTTATCTTAGAGACGTCTGTGCACCTGCTGTATCAGTCCCGTTCTCTTCTAGGAGGCATTGCACTGTGCCGAAGGGCACCAGAAAGGACTGAAGGCACAAGCGTGCAGGTGGCATTAACCTGGCCGTCAGTCTCTGAAGATTTAGGATTACTTCAAAATCGGGTACCTCTGAGAGCTAACAGAACTATTATGAAGCTAGTCGCCATATGCCTAATTATTGTAGGACGACTTTCTAGAAGGTGAAAGATCCACTTTAAAGAATTATCCTTAAAGGGATAGTAATGTTTAATTTTTACAGTAAGGTTGAGTCTTCTATATATTTTTCTATACTGACCTGTAGCTATAAAAATGCATAGGTTTGCTGTTTTAATTTTAATGTATAATAAAGTTTCCCCCTCCTGGCCCCTTTACTTACATGAAGCCGCCTCCCCTCAGATCTGGAATCTGGTGATCGGAGTGAAAGGTTGCAGAGAGGGACAATCTTCTTTCCTTCAGTATAAGGAAAATCCTGCCTCTTTGACGAAGAAAGGTAGATTTTTCCTTATACTGAAAGAAGATTGTCCCTCCTCGCGATCTGAACAGACTGCTTCATGTTAGTAAAAGGGGCTAGAAGGGGAAACTTTATTATATAACAAAAGTAAAACAGCAAACTTATGCATTCTTACAAAGCTACAGATCTATATAGAAATATATATAGAAGACTCAATTGTACTGTAAAAAAGGTAACTTTACTATCCATTTAAGTCATGGCAACTGGCGATAACATCAGGTCTAATTTATAAATGAGTAAGGGCATAATTATAAATATGGTGTTAGTAAGCTGATGTTAGTGCCTGGAATGCTTAAAGTGGATATATCACCACTTTACAAGTGTTGATCATTATGTAGAATACTTAGCGAATAATTATAAAACTTTTTTTTTTTTTTTAAATGTTATTTGCGATGATGGAGGCGTTCTGTTAGTAAGCTGGAGCGATCTAATTGGCAGAGAGAGCCAATGAGATTGCTCCAGCTTACTAACAGAACGCCTCCGTCATCGGAGGATGCTGGGGAGAGTGACGGGAGCAGAGGCAGTGGGGTAAACTGTGACAAGAGCAGTTTAGCTGGAAGTAGGCTGCTGGGCATACTTTAAACTGTAATTTTCTCGCAAATAACGTTTTTGTTTTTTGTTTTTTTAAATAATAATTATTTGCTAAGTATTCTACATAATGATCAAAATTTGTAAAGTGGTGATAGAGCTACTTTAAGAACAGATTATACTTTGTATTACAATACCGGGAAAATTCTATCTCTGAATTGTCACAAATAACATTTCTTTATAATTTCGCTGCACCACTTTTTACAAATGTCTTTATGCCATTTTTTTAAAAAAACATACTACATGGTGTTAAGTTTATTGATATACTAAATTTGAATATATATTCGTAGTCTAGCCAAATGTGTATATATACATAATTTTATGGAAACGTGTTGAATCAGCCATCTATTTAGTAATACATAGTTTTTATTTTAAACATGTACTAAAAGCTGTAGGTACACATTTCATGCATTTCCATCTACAGGTTCATAGTTATTAAAACATACCCATTATCCCTTCCATTGCCTAATGAGTCTGAAATGTGTTTTTCTGTGGCCTTGTTTTTAATTAGATGGAATCGATTACAGTGAGACAAATTTAGGCCATGATTTCAGTCTGACTGAGTTTTCCCCATTCAGTAGAAGAATCCTTACATTTACATTAAATTTGAATGTGTCATTAACTTTGTTGAAAATGGAGGATCTTTCCACCAAAGCCACAATAATGAATCCCAGATAGAAACGCATCCTCTCAGTTTTCAAATTTGCTCCATGTTGTTCAACCATTTGCGGGCAGGGATACGTCAGTGCATTGAGACATAATGTGTGGCACACCCCTCTAGTTCCCAAAGTGTGAACTTTGTACCCTTGTCCAGTTTCCTAAGGATCCATCTCCAGAGTTGTCCCATTTCCAGAGAACTCATAGCTCCAGAGGAAGGCACAGGGTGTGTGCCGAAACGCGTTGCGCGGAGACCTTCCACATGTGAAACAGAGGATGCCGACAGAAATCGGATGGTGACAAGGGGGTGAACCGCATCATCTAGCTTTGGAAGTGAATTCCAAAGTGACTCCAACACTCAGGAGACAGGACGCTAAGACACAAAAGATAGCAGTACGAAGACTTTGATGGGCAAAGATCAAAGAAGATCTCTAGTAAGCAGATATCCTTACTTTCCTTGATCAATCACTGTTGCTCCAACTGAGACTGCAGAAACTTATAATAGATGTGTCCACAATCATGGTATTCTCCTGTAAGCGGCCACTTTAACTATTCACTCCCTATTTGATTAGATGCATCTTCAAATATCACCATAAAAACTTCTCTTTTTGGCATCTCACACTATATGTTGTTCTATCAGATGTACACTATATTTGTACATGATTGATTATACTTCTATATTCAAAAAAGCCACATTAATGGGAATTGATTTCTATTTGATTATTTCTATTTTATGTATGTTTTATTTCACTGCATTATTTGATATACATATATTTTTTATATTTATGTGTGATACATTTGATATTAAAATAGTTTAATTTTATTCTTTATTTCATTTGGTCGTTTGAAGTTTTGATTTATATATATTCTGATTATTACTTACTACACTTAGTGGGAATTTGCGTTGTCTACCCCCTCCAAATGTTAATTTTAACCTCCCCAATAACCATTTGCATACCATGTCCAATGGATTGCCAATGCAAAGTTTTGGATACCTCCTAAGCACTACAAGTGCCTTTGGTTCACAAGAATATTCCCTTGTTTTAGGCCAGGGTGTGTTCTCCTGAGACCTGCTAGCTGTTGTGAAATGCTGCTTCCATCTTCCCAGGCTCGCCAACATCTGATGGAGGATGATGGGAGTGATAGGCTGTAACATCTGGATGTCCTCCAGTTGTCCAACTGTTTATTACAAAATTAAAATCGAAAGCACCTCAACATGTTTTGTGATCAGAGGCGTAACTAGAAGCCTCCGGGACCTGGTGCAAGAAGTGCCACTGGCCCCCCCACACACGTTGGACCCCCTCAACCACATTGACCCCCTCCACAATGCCCCTCAGTCTCCACAATGTCCCTATCTCCTGCCTCCTACCTGGAGCTCCCGCGCGGTCCTCTAAGTAATGCAGAGAGCTGGGATATGATGTTATCTCCCAGCACTGCATTACTAGAGCGCCGGAGGGAGATTGCAGGAGCCAGGTAGAGTGGTTACAGGGGGTGGCCGGGCCCCTGGAATGCACGGGCCTGGTCGCAAGTGTGACACCTATAGTTACGCCACTGTTTGTGATCCTGCTGATACTTCCTCTGGAGGAAAATGAATAAAACACATTTTTATCCATTTTTCTCCTGAGAATGTGATCAGCAGGATCACAAAATGTTGCGATGCTTTTCATTTTCATTTTGTAATGTTTATATTTCTTTTGTTTGGTCTGCTGCACTTTCTACATAGACATATACCGCATACATTTTTGAGATAAACCTTTTTTACCGTACCATTGATGCACGCTGGTGAGGTTCCGTTGCAGGGAGAACTGGCATCATAATTCCCCACTGGCAATTAGACCGGTCATGGAAATTAATTGTGAGTACTATGTGCTCAAGATTTTTAAAGTATTCATCATTGGAGCATTATTGGGAGCTCTCCTTCTGCTTGTTGTGTTTTTGTTTTCTTTGGTTTCAGTGAGCTGCTGTGAAAGAGGGATTGAACATTCATCTACAAGGCACCTGTGGGGGGCAGTGTAATATCCTCCACATGTGATTACAGCTACTAGTATTTTGTAAGCAGTTGCACAATGTATCATTCCTATTTTCCAAGATTCTGTTGTTATAACAAGTTTGTATAATGTGACTTATGTTTCCTCTCTTTTTTTCTCTTGGGAGCATTTGCAGCAGCCACATTCCAGGGTCCCCTTACTGGAGAGAAGGAGACCAGTGACCATTAGGTATCTAAGTAGGAGGAGGCCCAGGAGGCACTGGTATTCTCTACTGGACCCAGCTTGGTCTTTTCCATAGAGTGTCCTCCCTGATTTTCCCCATCTACCTCACTCCAGTGCTGGCAGATGTTTCTGCCACCACATAACTGATAAACTGAGTGAATGGGTAGAAAAGTGGCAGATGACATTTAATACAGATAAATGTAAGGTTAAGCATGTGGGATGTAGAAACAAATATGCTACATTTACACTAAATGGGACACTACTTGGGGAATCCTCATTAGAGAAAGATTTAGGAGTACTGAAAAATGATAGACTTCACAATAATGTGCAGAGTCACTCAGCTGCTGCAAGCTCAAATAAGGTTTTATCTTGCATAAAAAGGGGTGTAGATGGTGGTAGAGGCAAGAATGTCCTTCAGACAGATGATCTCTGGAAGGAGGAGTTGGGTCAAATTCTCTGCCTTCTCAACAGGAGCATCCTGCAGTTGATGACAGACAATAGGCATCACCATGATTGGTTGGATGTGGTAATGTTGACACTGACCTCCAATCTATGCTACCTTAGGCAGTTCAGCCCTAAAACACCAGGGAACATCTTGAAGCTGCTCACCCAGATGCTCCATCAGCTGTAGGACTTGGAGGAGCATCATCTGCATCACTACAATTTACATTATTGCCACCACCAGCTTCTGCACATCCAGCTGCAGCTCAGTGACTTCTAGCAACGTCACAATCAACTGATGCTCCCTGTCAACCTCCTTCATGGCTGCTCCTTCCAGTGCTGCACAACCACTATTCCCACCACACCAGTATGGCCAGACTATCACTTGTATATATGCATTATATATAATATATTTCATTGGACCCATGGTAGACACTTGGGGCCATATTCAATATTCTACAGAGGAACAATTTTATCACCTCGAACCCAGGGGACAAAAAACATGTTGCAAAATGCACATAGCCTAAATCTTGGTCTCAAATCCTTTTACAGCAATACATTTCAGAACCCTGTAACATTCAACAGGTTAATAGCAACATTTGAAGCTTTTGTGCATGCTCATTTCTCCCCGTGTTGCAGTTGGTTTGCTTGTGAAGTGCTCCTCTTACACAAATATTCCCCTTGAAGTCAAGGAGAAATTTGTAACTACAACCCATGGTTTAGTTATCAATTGCAATGGAATCCAGGATACACATGTGTATTGAAAAATATGTTTTATTTGTAACATTCCCATCTCCTCTTTCCACCATGTTCTGTTCATTCCATACTTCTTGTTCTTCTAGCTAGCAAATACCTAATATGCAATGCTGAGAGTTGTAGACCACAACAGCTAGAAAGCCCACTGCTGAATATACCCTATACTGGAGCCTTAGTACATATGTCCTATTCCGAAGTAAGGGTGAATTCAATCTTAGTTTCCCCAGCTGTTGTGGCCTAAGGCTTCCCACATCCCCAGCTAGCAAATAATGCTGGGAGATATAGGCCTCAAAGTCTCTGGAGCCCCAGGCTGAATACACCCTGACTCAGAAATAGGTCATATGTACCAAGGGGCCCACATCAGAGTGTAGTCAGCTGTTGAGATCCATGACTCCCAACTAGCTATTATTTATAATGGGATGATGCAAGTTGTATTCCAAGACAGCTGGAAAGCCCACTGCTGAATACATCCTGTATTGTTCCCTTAGTACATATGCCAATTCTTAAGGTAAATTCAACCTTGGGTTCCCCAGCTGTTTGTGTCCATATTTCCCAACTAGCCACTTGCTATTAATGGATGCTGGAAGTTGTATGCCACAACAACTGGAACACCCAAAGTCGAATACATCCTGTTTTGGGCATTAGTGCAATGGCCTATTTGTATATTGTGTATGGTATTCCACCAGGTGCTTCACAGCTGACGGGGTTTATGTCTCCTAGTATCCGCTAACAGCCAGTGTCTGAAAAGTGTATGCGATAACAGGAGTAAAGACCACAGCTGTCTGTATTTTGTAGCAAGCTCTTACGATATGCCCAATTCCTTAGGGTGAATTTAAAGGGATAGTAATACTTGAAAATAAGTTTATTTTATATTGTAGCCCTTAAAAAAACATGAAAAATGATATAAGTCTTATCTCCCAAACCTTTATGGTTTGGGAGATGTTCAGAAGTAAAGTTTCCCCTGGAGTGACGTCATTGCTCCACCCTTCAGATTTGGAATCTGGTGCTGAGATCACCATCTTTAAAAAGAATTTCTTAATTGGAATGGTCTACAAAGTGTGCTTTCAAGCCAGGCACACTTTGTAGATAGCTCCAATTAAGTAGTTCTTTTCAAAGATTGTGATCTCGGCACTGCTAAAGAGCTGCCGGTTGCTATGTGGACCGAATTCCAAATCTGTCCACTAGATGGGTGACTTGGCTGAAACAGCCAGGAAAAGAGAATTTTTCTATATTTTACATGTGAATATCTCCCAAACCATAAAGGTTTGGGAGATAAGACTTATATCATTTTTCATGTTTTTTAAGGGCTACAATATAAAATAAAATTATTTTCAAGTATTACTATCCCTTTAACCTTGGGTTCCCCAGTTGTTGTGGTGTAGAAATATCCCACATCTACAGGTAACCAAGTCCTAGCAGGGGATACTGGGAGTTCTATGCCTTAGCAGCTCGGGTTCCTAAGCCTGAATAAACCCCTCACTCAGGAATAGGCCATATGTACCAAAAGTCCAGCCTTCTGAAGACCAATGCCTTTCTATTGAAAATGCATCCTACATGCAAAAAGTTTCCCTTTCCTTTCACTAGGTGAACACATATGATTCTCTTACTTGTAGCCTTACATTTCTTCTCTTCCCCATAACATCCTTAATCCTCCCTGACCATCTGGCCACAGTAATAAATTGGTTATTTTATGTAAAACTTGGACTTTTGGGAACCCAAAGTGAGGTCCCCAGGCTAAGCCTTGCATTAAAATTCCCCTGTATGAAGAATAAACTTTCCTCAATGTAAATGACATGCTTTATTTTTCGGAACTGTGATTTTCGGGTTCCATAGGGGACTGGGAAGGCTTGTGCCCCCTACATTCCTTAATGCAACCAAAACGGAGACAAAAAAAAGTATCCACTGTGAGTACCCCAAAGACGTCCAAGTGTAGTACCTGAGGGTCAAAGGCAAAGACACATCTGAATGTCCAGCAAGCGTCAAAGTCCAGTGACAAGCCAAGGTCATAGTCAAACAAAAGAGATGTCAGGATAAGTCCAGGAAAAAGCTGGGGATAAAGTCAGAGTCAAGTAGGCATTTATTATGTACAGTAAGATACTGAAAACATGTGCATGGTTGTGCCTGGTTGGTTACCATGCCATAGAACAAACAAATATACATCTGTTGTACATTCTCATTAATGGGCATAAGACACCTCTTTTTTCACAATTGCATTTTGTGCTGTACAAACTCTTCTTATGGGCAAATGTATTTTAACACTTTTCTCAAACTGGAGAAGGGTTAAACTGGTAAAGGGGAACATGTTCAGACAAAAAATAACTCTTTATATACAAAAAAAATTTTTTTTTAATATCTTGGTTTTAAATTAAAGTTCTATCTGACTGTCACAAGAATCACTTCACATTAACCACTTAAGGACCAGCGGTCCCGGGGTGTGTGGTCCTTTAAGGACCAGATAGAGATCTTTGACGTGCCCGCCCACATGACTGATCATGTATGCCAGCACGCCGTACTGGGGACTGATAGAGATCGCTCTGGTCTTGGAGCGATCAACTTCAGTCCCCCTTATTACTCACAGTGCTCCTGCAGGAGCTCTGTGAGTAAAAAGTACGTGACATGCCAGGACCGTCACTGGTCCTTAAAGTCAAAATAGCAGAGACAGTTCTGGCACGTCACTCGACGTTAAGGGGTTAAACATGCACGCTGCAAAAAGAAGGAGCAGCAAATCTGGAGCAAACCTTCTACACCACAGGGACACATGAAATTACCCATTGATTTAAATGGGTCTTTGAACCCTGTGAATGCTAGCAAGGTCTCCAGTGCATTGCAGTGCAATGCATTGGAAACCTCTCTAGCATTCTAGAGGGTTAAAAGCTCTACTTATATCAACAGGGATTTGGGTATTTTATTTCTATGGTTCAGTTGGCTAGCTCCAGAATTGTTCCTCTTTTGTTTTCTGCATATGGCCATAACACTCTATACAAGGCCTCAAGGCCAGTAGAAGTTCTCATCACACTAACATACACACTATGAAAAACACTGAAAATGGTTATTTCCCTTGAGAGATACTTTTGTTTCAAACTGCAGGGCAGGCATCACAGGCTGTTCATCACTGTCATATAAAGAGAACTGATGTGGGCTTCTGCAGTGTCAGGTACGGCATGTGCACTGAATAAATGAGTGAAAGAAAATTCAATGAAATACAGTGAGGCTTATAAATAAAGTCAGATGTGGACCAATGAATTTCAGACATAGAATCTCTGGGCATTTTTATTTGTTTTCTATGGTACAGTTGGTTTTCTCCACAATTGCTTTAGTGCACACGACTCTATCTATCCATTAAATTATGGGGCAGAACAATTTTTACCTTATATATGACACATGCCTAATGATTTCATTTGTGTTATTTCTTTTATACAGAATTAGCCCAATTTCCAGCATTGCCACTGTGTAGATGTCCATCTTTCGAACTCATCAACAATATGCCTCATCTTCTTATTAAGGAGACAAAGGATTGTGAGGAGCACCCATCAAGAGTGAACAAGATAAAGTGTCTTGTTCTAGGCATGGTAGCCTCTCAATGGTGCTACAACTCACATTTTCACTCCCATGTGATATTGCAGAGAGGACATCTCCATATCCATACCAGACTGGTCCCGCCCACAGACTGTCCAGCTCCGAAATGTCAGAAAATTCTCTCCGCACGAGAGAAACAGCATAACCACAGATGTCTGATATGGATATATCCAACACAAGAGGGGCATCTATTCATGAATAGGAAGAATTTCCACTCCATCAATGTGCATATGGTATGTGATGCCACAATGAGGATAACCCATGTCTGTGCCTCCTATCCCATCAGCTGTCACAGCTCCTATATTCCCACACACTCCTCCATCCACAGGGACTTTGACTTTGAGAATGGGATCTATACAGGAGGATGGCTATTAGGTGAGTCACACCACAGCCACAAGTGCACTCACGCAAATAATGGAAACACAGCTTAGCATGGTCATGACACACGAGTAGTACATCATCCACATAACATGTGCTCCCTGTCTCAACAAGCCATGGCTCCTCACAGCACTCCCAAATCCACAAAAACAGGCACAGGAGCAAGGATTACCATTGAGTGCGCTTTCGGCCTCCTCAATACCAAATTCAGGTGCCTTGATCACTCTGCAATATGTACCAGGAAAGGCATGCAACATCTTCCTGGCATGTGAAATCCTCCACAACATAGCAGTGGACACTAGGCTAGTTGATAGTGTTGAGCCACTGTGACACTCTGACCGAAGCACCCAATGTAAGCTGCCAGAGAACCTTAAGGAGGGAGAACTCCACAAGAGGTAGCAGGCTGCTAGTTTAATATGTATAATGTATACACCTACAGTAGACAATACAGTAATACTTACAGAGTAGGCCCCAATGAGCCAGAAGCTGGAGTTCGACAGCTTGAGAACTCTGCTAGCAGTCGGCGGCTGCTTCCAGGAGGCCTTGCTGGGGCCAAAGCCAGGTGGTGTAGCAGGCTGCGAAGCCTGATGACTGGACAGCCACCTAGAACACAGACAACTACTAACCAGGTCTGGAATCTACCTGATTAACCTACCAATAGTATGGATGTCACTGTCAAACTCTGGGCAAGCAGCACCGTGAGTCATAATTCTTACCGTATGACTGTAAGTCGTAAGATTTACCGTGCAACTGGGGATCGGAAATAGAGTCGCTGAACCCGACGGGGGTGTCGACGAAGTCAGACACGACACACTGGGCACCCAAGTAGGATGGTCGACAAATCCGATTCGGCAACAGGCGGGCAAGGACAGTACCTGAAGGTGAGACAAATGGACAGTCGAACAAGCCAGGGTCAGAACCAGTCGAGCAGCAAGGTACAAAATCAGCAGGCAGGAGAAGAGCTGTAGAACAGGCCAAGGTCAAAACCGATCATAGGAGAGGAGAGAGGACGTTGTAGAAAGCCAGGTCAATACACTGAAAACTCTAGGAACACAACAGAACTTGATCTCAGGAATGCTTTGATCGCGCACTGATACAAGGATGTCAGTGTTTGATATAGGCTCGGTCAAGGATGTAACCAGCACAGGGTGGAGACAAGAACAGGTAAGAGAGAACACATACCTGAACAGGATAGAAAAACCCGTAAAAAGGCAGGAAAGCATGAGAAACATGACAGCTACAACACCTCCTGGAAATCTCTGTTCCCCAGGCACAGAATGAGGACACTCAGAGAGGAGAGGAGATAAGAGACAGGCTCATCAGGGACCACTTTGCCCGCAGAGAGTATAACACAGGAATCAAACACACTGCATGTATGTCCATGATCAGGCTTGGGGAATGTGTGCAAACACACTCACATAACACATAATCTTGTGTTTCACTCCACAGGATGAATGACATACACAGCCCTGCAACTTCCTGCTACCACCACATAGCTGCTGCAGGATACAACCCATGCAGCAGCTCTTACATGGAAGTGTCAGTTTGCGGGTGTGGATTCAACTAGCATCTGCCATTCACATGGCTATGATGACATTGCCACTGCAAGGATATCATACATCCCTCTGTGAATAAAGGCAAACCACATTGCCCATGTTCATCAGATCCCATAGATGCACTGAGAGCAAACAACATATGTTGAGTTGAACAAAGCCATAGCAACCCTACAACTTTTGGAGAGAGAGAGGGATATCCAATGCAATGCACTGGGTACCTCTCAGGAATTACAAAGGGGTATTGGAGTTAGCATGGAAACAATAGTTGTGCAAAGCCTAATGGAGAACAATAGGGATGGATCTACTGTGTTAGCTGCTGTCTACAGCATCGGAGTAACTATATGGGAGTCAGGTTGCAAGGCCCACTATGCTGACCTGTTCGTGTGTGTTTGCATGTAGCACAATGACCTCACCATGCCAACACCCTCTGCTTCATGGGGCTTGGTTCACATACTAATGATGTGCTGCTTCAATGTCCCGGTCACACATATATATGTGGCTGTTTGGCATACCCTTGTTGCTAACCTTATGGCTTCCACAGGGGTAAACAACCCACTGCAAAGCAATGAGTTGTCCACTCCTCCAGAATGCAACACGTTAATGTGATAATGATGCTTCATCCTGTGCATGACAGACAGACTGTGCAGTTTTAAATCCTGTCATCCCTTCCCATAGGCATCCTTGGCATGACCCATCATGGAACAGAGGAATGTCCAAGTGACCCTGGTGAAACTTGACTTCATATCATATATCATATCATATATCATATATGACTTCATATCCATGTAGCTCACCTCCTGTTGTTTGGTCTTTGGAATACATTACTTTTTTGCAACCACTGGAAAACCTTTAACTATGACAAAACATGATCATGTTACATAGTTACATAGTTACATAGTAATTTAGGTTGAAAAAAGACTTGCGTCCATCCAGTTCAACCCTTTTCCTATTCCTGTTTACCATCGCTGACCCAAAAGAAGGCATCTGACTCCAAATGGCAATCAGACTTCTCCCTGGATCAACAAGCCCTAACTAAATATTAATCCCAATACTAACGTGCATAGCCCTCTATATTATGCTCTTTTAAATAATTATCCAGGCCCCTTTTAAAGGCATCTAATGTATTTGATAGCACCACCTCCTCCGGAAGTGCATTCCATACCTTTATTGTCCTTACTGTATATGTATACTATATTGTCCTTACTGTATATGTTTCCCCTCAGATTTAAGGGGAAAACATGTACAACAACACTGCTCCTCTTCAAAATCATCTTGAAGAAAGTATGAGCAGCTCAAATTGGATTCATGAGTAGCATGTTTTAATGTGAAACATACCCTTTGTTTGCTTCTGGATGCCTGCCATGCATTTTGGGACAATTCAAACATGTTCCTGCTTTATTGTATTCTTAAACATGATAAAGGAAGCTTATAACCGTCAATGATATGTCTTTTGATATTAATTTTGGATTAGCCACATGTCCAGATAGCAAAATGGTTTGGTGTTATGTATCCATTATACTCATGAAGGCATGCCCTTAAACTATCAATTAAACATGGAACATCAATGAATTTAGGAATGTATTGATGCAAGGAGATGATGGGGGAGATTCATTAAGGTGTGAGGAAGTGGAGATGGCTTCTCCAATAATATCACATTATCACGGTGCCCGTGATTGCTGCAGTTCCTTGTCTGTCACCAGTAGGGGGCTGCTATTGGCTGTCTGCAGATAGCCCGCCTCTCATTGCCTATTTAAACCTGGATTGGGCACCCTTTGTGTGCCCTTTCGTGTTGTTTCTGACCTTCTTGCTATCACTATGCTAGTGATAGCTGGGCCTCTGTTCCAGTGTTCCTGAGTTCCTGATCTCATGTGTTCCTGAGTTCCTGATCTCTACTGTTCCAGTGTTTCCTGCCTGCTGAGTTGTTCCAGTCCTGGTTCCGGCCTAGTCTCTGGTGTTGCAGTTCCTGCGGTTCTTCTTCTCTGCTGTTTCCTGACCTGACTGATCGTTGCTGGTTCCTGTCATCTCATCGCCTGTCTCCTGTATCCTGGCGACCTCCTGCTCGGTCGCGTCGGCGACATTGTTAGTTACTCCAGTGTGCGGTCACTGGTTTGCTCCACAGCCTATCGGCTGTACAGTCTTGTGTTGGTCACAGCGTGCGGACGCTGGTTTGCTCCAAAGCCTTGCGGCTATACAAACTCGCTTGTTACACCAGTGTGCGGTCACTGGTTTGCTCCAAGGCCTATCGGCTATACAATCCTGTGTTGGTCCCAGCGTGCGGACGCTGGTTTGCTCCTAAGCCTTGCGGCTATACAAACTCGCTTGTTACACCAGTGTGCGGTCACTGGTTTGCTCCAAAGCCTATCGGCTATACAGTCTTGTGTTGGTAACAGCGTGCGGACGCTGGTTTGCTCCAAAGCCTTGCGGCTATACAAACTCGCTTGTTACACCAGTGTGCGGTCACTGGTTTGCTCCAAGGCCTATCGGCTATACAATCCTGTGTTGGTCCCAGCGTGCGGACGCTGGTTTGCTCCTAAGCCTTGCGGTTATACAAACTCGCTGTTACACCAGTGTGCGGTCACTGGTTTGCTCCAAAGCCTATCGGCTATACAGTCCTGTGTTGGTCCCAGCGTGCGGACGCTGGTTTGCTCCAAAAGCCTTGCGGCTATACAAACTGCTTGTTACACCAGTGTGCAGTCACTGGTTTGCTCCAAAGCCTATCGGCTATACTATCCTGTGTTGGTCCCAGCGTGCGGACGCTGGTTTGCTCCAAAGCCTTGCGGCTATACTAACTCGCTTGTTACACCAGTGTGCGGTCACTGGTTTGCTCCAAAGCCTATCGGCTATACAATCCTGTGTTGGTCCCAGCGTGCGGACGCTGGTTGGCTCCAAAGCCTTGCGGATATACAAACTCGCTTGTTACACCAGTGTGCGGTCACTGGTTTGCTCCAAAGCCTATCAGCTATACAATCCTGTGTTTGTGCCAGCGTGCGGACGCTGGTTTGCTCCAAAGTCTTGCGGCTTTACTACTCCCGGTTGGTCTCAGTGTGTGTACACTGGGTTGCTTACGATCCTGTCAATTTGTCATTACCATCTGACTGCTGCTACTATCTCTGGGCTGCCCTGCCCGGTATTGGTAAGGCCGGTAGAACCTTTTGCCACATTCCATTTGAGGTTGCCTTACCCGGTATTGGCAGGGCCGGTAGAGCCTACATTGTGAATCTTTGAGGCTGCCTTGCCCGGTAATTTGGTAAGGCCGGTAGAACCGTTATGCTATTCCATCTGCAGGTTGCCTTACCCGGTATTGACAAGGCCGGTAGAGCCTAACATTCTGCTTCTTCAGACTGTCCTGTCCGGTATATTGACAGGACCGGTAGAGTCTGCATTCTCTTGTTATATTCTGTATGTATCTGTATGTATGTGTTTGCCATCCTACGTTATCAATTTATTATTTCAATAAAATTGATTTTTACCTAAAACTTGTATCTGAGAGTCATAATAAACCGTGACACACATCTCCCGTTTACATGTTATTCAATGGAGCATATGCAGTGAGATTTCTCTAGTTTGAAAGATATTGCTGCATAGGCTCCACTGGATAACATAGGAACTGAACAAGTGATAGCACTAGGGAAGTCATTGCCACCTCATCAGTTCCCTATCACACCTAGGTGCATAGCTCACCATGTTCATCCTGCATAGTGTAATCAATTGAGCTGACTATTGTCCTCTTCATGTTCCTTAACTCAAGATAGTGATCAACCATTAACCTTGGATTACTAGGTGTGTGATGTATTTTCCTTCATCAGAGTGTGAATCCCAGCATATGTATGTTTGTTTGGCTGATATATCCTGTCAGTGGAAATTTAAACCAAAGCTTGGTTGGCTAACAACACCCTAATAACCACACCAGTGAGTGGAACCAAATGGGGACAGTCTGGCACATACTATAGTAAGGGGTAGTTGTCAGTTGTTCAAATTCAACATGCATCACTGCCATACAACACCTTCATGTTGTTTTGCCTTGCTAGGTTGATTGCAAATTAAAATTGGAAAATAGTGTATGTGTTTTGTGTGGATACCCATGGTACAACACCTTAAAACCAAGTAATATGTGCAGGAGTTGTGTTCATTGAAAAAAATGCACATTTATTTGGGGGCAAGATCACAAATGGGGCTTTTTTATTTCTTTTTGGGGGGCTTTTGAAGGGGCTGCAGAGGCGGATGCCCTCATAGACTCTCTTGTGACTCTGTGTATCCTTGGGTTGGTGCATGGGTCACACTGCAGAAGGAGCTTGTTGCTTTGGACCCTTCCGAATTGCTGCTCCCTCTCCAGTTGTAGGTTCTCCCAGTGATTGTTCTCCCTCATTTCAGCAAGCATTTCTCCCAGCTTGTCCATGATCCCTGTTCTGAACTGCTGGGGCTCGGTCGTGAGGATTGCCATGTGGTATTCCAGTGCATGGAGGGTGGCGGTGTTCCTATGTGCATCTCCATGGCACCTCCTCAGGTACCTGTTTGTACTCCCTGAGCAACCACCCCTTTCCATGGTCTATCTGAAAAATGTGTTGTTGCTGGAGATGGTGGAGCCATAGGTGCTTGCAATGGTTCTTCAACATCCTGTGGTTCATGATCTTGGCCACTGTGTTGTTCAGGATGTTGGGGTTTTTCCAGTGCTGGTGGTAAGGTATGCTCAGGGACAGGTGTCTGTGGGTCAGGATGTGGAGATATAGAAGATGCCTGTGCCCCCACTACATCTATGAACTTGCCACAGATGGTTGGCCCTCTTGTAGCAGATGTGGTGGGGAGTGAAGTCCTCCTTTTGCTATGGCTCCCCAATCAGACCTAGCTGTTCATAGTCCAGTGAACTAGAAGCTGAATAACTCTGCGAAGTTAAATCATGTTTTGTACTGAAGTGTATTCTCCATTTTTTAATTGAAATATGAAAAGCTGAGAGGATGTTTGTGTAGTGGAAGACTGTAATTTTTCTAACCCTTTGAGTGTCACACGGGAGTGCAGTGAACATCCTTATGGCACTCTAGGGGTTAAGGGAGTGATGCTGTTTGTGGTGCTGAAGTCTGAGCAAATCCTCTCTGCTCCCCCCACTGAGCAAGTGAGGAAGCAGAGAGGATGTTCTCAGACTTCAGGGTTGTTGTACTGCTGGTGTGCAGGGGAGGATATCTCTTCCTCATTGCCAGCAGTTCAACAATCTTGCATGTTAATGAGTAGTTTCTTCTCACCTCAACTTGTATCCTTAATTCTTAGTGCGTATTGGGATATGTGTTTACATCGCCAAGGCAATGTGTGCCCCACACATCGCCACAGCATCGAACCTTAGTGCCTCTCCGCCTTGGAATGCTAATTCAAGGTTTGTAGAAGCCCTGTGTAAATCTTAGGGAATTTGTGCAATTTGTGATTTGTTCCTGTGATGCATTGCCTTTAAACACAAGGCCTAATGGATTATTTTCCCCTTATGTGTATAGATTCTGCCTTAGCTCTAATTTATCTGCGTCTTTATCCCCCCTCACTTTGCTTTAGCTACCATAGCCAAAACCCTACAGCAGACAATACAGGAACTATATCTCCTACCTCAAGCCTTAGAAAGTGTGCTATGACAGAATGAAGGATCATTGTGAGGAGAGAAATCCATCACCTCTTCTCTTTTGCCATTAATTCCTTCAATTTTACAGGAGCCTGCATAACAATACAGAGTAAAACATTCTAGGATTGGGAGTACTGATGTAAATGTTGAGGATGAAGAGGTTGAAGGTGTAATATACAGTCAAAAGTGTTAAAATATTCATGAAGCTAAAGGGGTTCAATTATGAAGCAAATTACACTATAGGGTTCTCTGTCGGACACACGGAGTCAGCAGCAGGTTTGGCGTAAATGCATTCTGGGATGTGTAGTCTTAATTTTCTAGGAACTGCTCTGCTGTTTCATGAAGTGAAAAAAAATTACACATACCAGTTACAAGTATTATTAAAGATATAAATAACTTTATAAATATATATTGGAGCATCTGCCACTAATTACACATATTAAAACATGAGTTAGCAAAATTTAGCTCTCCAACTGTTTTTACTGTATTTCAAATTCCGTCTTCCTCAAATGGATAAAAACCAGACAGGAGACAGTAAGATAAAGTGACAGACACAGACAGAGAAAGAGAAGCACAGAAACAGACTGTGAAAGAGCACACACAAGAGTATATACACAAGTCAGGCAGCAGATTCTACAGCAAGTACAGAAACTGAAAATGCAAACAAGAGGGAAAGACAGAGTATACAAGAGAAATCAATGTAACATGTGAGAAAGCACATGCAAGAGAGCAAGACAGAGCTCATAAAGAGAGAGAGAGCATCCAAGAGAGTACACACAAGTAGAGCACCCAAGAAGCACATGTAAATATAACTCGCTCAGATTAAGCTCACTTCGCCAAACTACCCCATTTCAAGCAAGTCGTATCCAGTATCCTATCCAATACATATTGCCATCTTCATGGCTTACAGATATACTTTAAAATAAAAACTTCTAAATGTAACAATTGTTCCTGAATAAATTGCTTGTGAAGAAATTTGTTGAATTTACAAACACCTAATGAGAAAAACCTAAATATTACTCCTAAAGGCATACGATATCTAATATCCTCATGATTAGTCTGACCTGCTTTCAAACCCAAGTCATTTGCAGTTAATGGAAAGAGACCCAAAAGGAAAGGAATACTACCACCAGTCCCCTTTTATAGATCTATTCCACCCACAACTACAAACCCCATTAAGACTGTATAACACAGCATAATTGCAGGTAAACCAAAGCCAGGCAGGCCAATCACTTTAAGGCCATGTACCATGCCTTTAACAAAAACGTTTCCAATAATAAGTTATGCATATACAATCCTTTGAGTGCTATAATGGTATCCAGTGCATTAGTCAAAGGTTTAAACTAAGTTAATTTATTAAATATTATTATCATTTATAACAGTCAAATTAAAATGACTGAAATATGGTGAAAAGAAGCTAGTATGAAAGAGAAAGTGATAAGATGACTGAAAGACAAAAGAATCATGATTAACCTTTGAGACAAACGTGTGCATAACAGAATATTTTATTCACTAGCCAGGTTTCTAGATGTCGAGGTAGACCAAGAATTTCTTGGGGAATATTAGTCCATGCGGTATTCATCTAAGTATGCAACTCCTCCAGGATGAGCACAGAAGATTCCGGTAGAGGTTGTGACCCATAAGGTCCCACACATACTGGATGGAGGACAAATGTGAGGAATGTGCAGGACCATTAAAGGGATAGTAATATTTCACAATAAAAGCAGCTCCAATTAATCTTCATAGTGTTTGGCCATGGAGAGTGTTATTTCAATATTGTCAGAGTTGTAGTTTGAGAGTACTTGAACGATAAAGTATCCCCCTCCCGCCCCTTTTACTAATGTAACACTGCTCACCTCAGAGCAGCAAGACTGTCTGAATGGATTGCAGAGAGGGACAATCTTCAGTGAGCATAAGGAAAAAACTGAAAAACCTGTCCGGGGGTAGGATTTTCCTTATGCTCACATTAAGAAGATTGTCCCTTGCTGTGAGCTGTTTGGTCAGGGGACCAGATTCCACATCTGAGGGGAGGTGGCTTACACTAGGTAAAAGGGGCAGGAGGGGGATACTTTATCATTCAATTACTCTTGAACTACATCTCTGACAGTACTGAAATAACACTGTCCATGGTCCAAATACTATGAAGATTAATTGGAGCTAATTTTTGTGAAACATTGCTATCCCTTTAAAGTATGTTAAAGCTTTGGAGATTGACTAGAATCTGTAATTAAGGAGTCCATCTGCAATGTCAACTTACCCCCATTATAGTGAGAGTTGGTTCACTGTGGTGTTTATGATATCAACTTCCCCATGTTGCTGATTAATGCTTCTCTAGACAATTGTCTGGATATCATTACATCTTAGACAGAACCTGACTCTCCATTGGAAAACACTTGTGTCAATTTTGGCTTACAGTGGTGTCATGCTTAGCACCAATCTCATTGATGGGTCCTATGTTACAACAGTAGTGGTAGGCCTTGGCATGCTCATCTTGCCTGTTGTCAGGGGAAGTAACATTGAATGGTTTGGGGAAACATAGTTGTACTTGTGGCTGCATGGAGATCCCCTTAAAGTATGCTCACCATTGCTAAGGGGTCTATCAGTGCCATTCTCAGGACCTGATGATACCTACAAGCTGTTGTTCAGAATTATGATCCAGCCCCTGACCACCAACATGGGAAGACACTATATGAAATGGATGCATAGTTGTGTATCGCTGATCATTGAATCAGTAACCTGACACCATTGAGTCTTAGGACTCAGTTATAAATCTCCTCCTCCCCTCTATAGCATCAGTCTTTGACTATCTGCAGTAGCAACAGCTTTAGTCTAATATTTTCTGACTCAGACTGAGGGAACCTCCATATCTTCCCTTGCACCTTGACTGTAGCATCAGCCTTGACCGCAGTACCAACCATTAAAGCCTCCATGTTGCCCACACCTAATATATAGTGTCTTGATTAAACAGGACATATTTCATTGTGTCACATAGTTTCAGAGATGGAAGCTATAAACCACACTATGTACTTATCCTTTACTGACACAATCTCACAGATCTTGTGATGCAATGGGCCAGAGAATAACTAGTTTCAGTGCTTGTGGACCTAAAAACCAGATATCTAAAACAGCTGCTCTGTTATAGATCTACAGTAGTGTTGAGCGAGCACCCCGATGCTCGGGTGCTCGGGTGCTCTGACCGAGCACCGCCGGAGGCTCGAGTGCTCGGCCGAGCACCCGAGCCCCATTGAATTGAATGGGGCGACACGAGCATTACACCAGGCACCCCCTGCTCTGATGAGGGGAGGGTGCCTGGTCAATGCCCCCCTTCATCTCCGCAATGTCCCCCTTCATCTCCGCAATGTCCCCCTTCATCTCCGCTATGCCCCTCTTCCACAATGTCCCCCTTCATCTCCGCTATGCCCCTCTTCCACAATGTCCCCCTTCATCTCCGCTATGCCCCTCATCCACAATGTCCCCCTTCATCTCCGCTATGCCCCTCTTCCACAATGTCCCCCTTCATCTCCGCTATGCCCCTCTTCCACAATGTCCCCCTTCATCTCCGCTATGCCCCTCTTCCACAATGTCCCCCTTCATCTCTGCTATGCCCCTCTTCCACAATGTCCCCCTTCATCTCCGCTATGCCCCTCATCCACAATGTCCCCCTTCATCTCCGCTATGCCCCTCTTCCACAATGTCCCCCTTCATCTCCGCTATGCCCCTCTTCCACAATGTCCCCCTTCATCTCCACACTGTCCCCCTTCATCTCCACACTGTCCCCCTTCATCTCCGCAATGCCCCCTTCATCTCCGCAATGCCCCCGTACCTCCAGTCCCTGGTGGTCCAGCGGAGCGTCTTCAGATCTGTGCCTCCTTCGGCACAGATCCCCGCCACCCGAACATGCCGGGCGAGCACATGGCGGTACTCGTACGAGTACCGCCATGTGCCGAGCAGAGCGATGCTCGAGCCGATCCGAGCATCGGCCGAGCATGCTCGCTCAACACTAATCTACAGTACCATATGAATGATAATAATAAGCTGATCTTGACATCTTCAAAGCAAAAGTCATTTTTAATCCAGCTGTACATATGTACTGTTCAGCCTACACATTACCTCTTAAACAAACTGCACATTTAGCACCTCAGACACAAGCATCCACTCCAGAGGTTACAAGCTCCCTTCATAAAGATAAGAGGAAAGTGTGTGTTTTTACTGAATGCAACAGCACCCACCTCAAACTTCCCTGACAGAAGCACATTTTCCAAACCAGATCTTGGATCCATGTCTCCAACACAGATGCCTTGAAACCCATTTGCCATGTCAGCTTATAACCTGCTATCTCAAATTCTTTTGGCACTTCCTCTTGAACATACAATAAACCTTTCTATCATAACATATCATAATCATAGCATTATTAATCTGCTACTAGAATAAACTGACCTTGAAACAGTTTCCAATAATATTCACTTCTGTATGTTTTTTTTTACATAACCTGCTCTATTTTTTTTCTTCCCATATTCTATTACTCACAACTTGAGAGGTCACTTTGGAACCTCGCAAGAAGAACCTTTTAGGTTAGATTGACTTTTCTTTCACTGAGATATTTTGAATTCTGCAAAATATTTTTCACACCATAAACCTGATCCCTATTGTTCTCAAATGCAATGGCATTTTGAATTGAAAAAACAATCCATAGGCTGTTACCTCCTCACAAAATTTTATAAAGCAGGTCTGTTTTAAAAGGGAGCTCAATCTGGGACTCATTGGCTGTGCTGAAACTTGAGAGAAATATAAACAGGCCTAAGGAGTTGGAGGTTACTTCACAGGTGACATTTAAAAAATATGTGTGTGTGGGTTTGAACAGTTATTAAACTCAGTGCAAGATTCGTAAGGGGACAGTTCAGCAATCAATAGACTATTAGATCATATATAGCCTTGATGATATAAGACATCCAGTTAAAAATACAACACCAATGATCCAGCATAGACTATGAGTAGAAATATTTTGAAGTAAAAGTGGTATTCAATTCTAATTGAACATATGTATATTTAATTAGCTTCTTCTTGTGTCTGCCCTTTCAATCATACCATAATAATGTGCCTGCTCATTCTGTTACAAGGGTTGGATCCATTACTTGATTGCTTACCCTTTCTCTAGGCCTTTTTTCTCTGTTACAGTTAGTGCTAAAATGTGCTGACTATATACCTTTGCAGGATTCCTGGCAACACAATTATTGACTTCTGTTGGGAAGAAAATAGTTTGGGGGTGGAGAGAGCTCCTGAGGCAACAAAAATCCCAGACTTGGTTTTACCATACCAGGTGTTTTATTAGGATCAGTCTTGGGAACACAGATGAGCCCCTGGAACTTGTCTCAGATAATCAGAGACATAATAAAGCACAGTAATTCACCTGTACAGACTAAATAACTGCTTACTGGATATCTTTTCAATCAGTGGGCAGAAGCAGTTCACAGTCAAAGTTGCCTCTGGCTTTGTCACTGTTAGTAAAGGCCAGCTGCATGGTAACCCATACTATCAGCATACCAATTTATGCATGCAGAGCTTTGAAAGAGAAATCCCAAAAAGCTGGATATATGTTAAAGAAACAGCATCAGGTCATTGACAAATGGCTTGTACCCCACTTAGATAGCTTCTTTGAGAATAGCAGATATGTTGCATGTACCCTTCCTTGCCCATAGCCTAAATCTATTTGTTACTCAATTCCTCTCAGAATCTGAAACCCTCAAAGGAATGCTAAATATTGCACACAAAATAGGTGCAGGTTTTAGAGGGTCCTACAGTGCTGGCAATGTATTATTGCAGCCTTGTCCTGTCAAGTGAATGCTTTAGGGTTGGTACTATCTTCCTCAGTGGCCATCCTTTGAGCCCATATAACTAGATTGGATGTGTGAGGTCATGTGGGGGAGCTGCTATGCTTCATCTGAATCTGGTCCTGTTTGCAGCGTACATTAAAAAAAAAGTTTGTATACTTCGATATTGATTTGGTACTGCAAGGGTGTGGGTAAAGAACATACAAAGAAAGTGTTTTACTGGTCCTGCCTATCTGGTATTGGATAGTGGATGTGTTGGCAGTAGCTTTTGTAAGGTAATTCGTGTCTCTTTTGAATGCTCTTGAATCATTCTTTTTTTCTCACGGGGGCATAATAATTTTCCTTGTTTACTTCCCCTTTGCCTTCTTTTGGGTTGTGCGTCCAACTTTACATCTTTCAGTACTATTTATATATGGAGGGCAAGGTAGAGCATTATGCCTTCACTCTGGGGCAATGGCCCATGTGGCTAAACATTTTTGGAGCTTTGTGAACATTACCATGGGGTGGGTGGGTTTTTCAGAGTTATGATGACACCAGGATATGACAGGATTTATAAAGGGTGAAACTAGTGATGGTGTTTTTGAAAGCACAGTTTGTTATTAACTTTGCAGTCAAAATGTACCTCTGAGTAAGAATGTCCAACGGGCACATAATTGAAGATTATGCTAGCTTTAGTGTACTTATAATCTTAATTTTAATAATGACAGGAGGCGAGTATTTTGCATTTATCCCTCTTTACTCCTCTCACAGCAGCAATATTCCATATCCAATCAAAACACAGAAAACTTCCCCATAAAACCCTGTTTCCCTTAAGACCCTCCCTCTTTCTTTGACATAACACGAACAGGAACCCCTTCTCAGGAACCGCTAGATCGTCTTCCCCGGACCAACGACTGCCGACCACAGCTCAGGATCCACTTACACTGAAAGTAAAGAAACAAAGTGAAAGAAAACGTTCTACCACTATATGTCTACAATCATAGTTCAACAGAAAACAACATGTGAACATCTCCAACAAGTACCAGCACAAAACTAATAAAGATACATATAGTACTTTCCAAACCGTGTAATCCCCATAAATCCCCAGCAAGAAAATAAACCACGGGAGGGAAGGGAGGGAAAATACTCGCCTCCTGTCATTATTAAAATTAAGATTATAAGTACACTAAAGCTAGCATAATCTTCAATTTTAGTACATGACAGGAGGCTTCGTATTTTGCAGTTTTAACGCTCAGAAAATAACGCCGATGATGCATGTTCTACCTGACGAAAATAGAAGGTACGGAACGTAGATTCTCTTGACCAATCAGCAGCTCGCAAAATATCAGACAAGGATGCCCCGGCCAAAAAGGCCGAAGAAGCCGCCGCTCCTCGAACAGAGTGAGCACCAAAAGACTCCGCAATGCCCGCCAAAGATAGAATCCAACGAATCCACCTGGCTATAGTCGTAGTAGAAACAGCTTTGTAGGGTTTCACATAGGATACCAAAAGCTGTCCTGAAGAAGAAAATCGAAGAGATTCTGTCCGCTGGACATAAGATCGAAGGACCGAGCAAACACAAAGTTTAGGACGTTCCATAAAGAAAGGATAAAAAACAGTAGGCGAATCAGTCTTCGTACGCCTGGAAATAGAGAACGTAACCCCAGACGGAGATACAGTAAACCCATGAACATCGAAAGCTCTAACGTCCGACACTCGGCGAAAAGACACCAAACAAAGCAAGAAGGCCAACTTCGCCGATAATTGACGTAAAGACAGGCCTTCATCCACCGGCCAATCCTGTAGAAACTGAAGAACTCGTTGAACATCCCATAACTGCGAATACTTGGGAGCTGGAGGACAAGATAACTTCATGCCTCGTAACAGACGACACACCAACTGGTTCTGACCAACAGGGACCCCACCAATTGGAACGTGAGCCGCCGAAATCGCCGAACGCATCACATTTATAGATCGAAAGGACTTCCCCGAATGAAACAAAGAAGATAGATAATTTAGAATGTCTGGTAAAGCTGTCGTAAAGGGATCAAAACCCCGTTCCACACACCAGCGACTCCACTGACCCCAGGCCGAGATATAACAGCGTCTAGTCCCTGGAGCCCAAGAGTCCCAGAGGAGAGTCTTAGCTTCCTGTGATAATCCGCTGACATCCCAACGGCCCCTGAAACCATCCAAGCCACTAGCTGAAGCCGACCTTGTTCCACTAGAGGATGCGGTTGACCCAGAGGGTCTCGAAGGAGAAGAAGATGTTCGTTCGGAAGAAGCAGAGGGTCGTGAGTTGAAAGCTCCAACAGTTCCGGGAACCAAGCTTGGCTCTGCCAAAACGGTGTGATCAGAAGAATGGAAACACCCTGACGCCGGATCTGATGGAGCACTCGCGCTATCATGGCAAATGGCGGAAAAGCATACGCTCCGTGAATCGGCCAATCCTGAAGAAAGGCATCCACGGCCTCGCAGTCCGGATCCGGAAGCCAACTGTAGAACCTGTGTAATTGGCGATTCGTGCGAGACGCAAATAGATCTAACACAAGCGGACCCCTCAGCTGAAGAAGACGGCGAAATACAACCTTGTCCAGCGTCCAATCGCTGACGTCCCTCCAGTGCCGGGAAAACCAGTCTGCCACGAGATTGACCTCTCCTGGCAAATATTCTGCCAACAGGGTGATGTTCCTGCGGAAGCAAAACTGGTAAATCTCCTTCGTCGTGTCCGTCAGAACGCGAGATTTCGTGCCGCCAAGACGATTGATGTACTGAACAGCAGACACGTTGTCCATCCGCAGCAGGATACAACAATCTGACAGATTTTTCGCAAAGCTGCGAATGGCAAACGAGCCTGCTATGAGTTCCAAACAATTGATGTGTAGTCCAATCTCGTCTACTGACCAAGGACCCCCGGTCGCCGAGTCCGCACAAGTCGCTCCCCAGCCCCATAAACTGGCATCCGACTCTAGAACAAAATCCGGAACCTGACCAAAGATGGCCCTGCCGTTCCAAGCACCCATATGTCGAATCCACCATCTCAGTTCCCCTTTGACCTCCTCGGTTAAAGGAATGATCTGATCGTACGAAGGTTGTACTCGGAGGAATGAAGCTTTCAATCTCTGCATTGCCCTGTAATGCAGAGGACCCGGAAATATCGCCTGAATCGAGGACGACAGCAGTCCTACAATCCTTGCCAGCTGACGCAGTGGAACCTGTTGCAGCCGAACCATCCGCCGGAGCCGTCTGAGTGTCGTCGAACTGGATAGGCCTTGGAGGCTGAAGTTGAACAGGATCTGCAAAAAACTCTATTACATACCCCTGAACTGTCTGCAATACCCAAGCATCCGACGTCAGGAGCGACCAAGCCTGTAACGAAAGGGCCAAACGGCCCGCAGTTAGTTTTAGAGAAAGCGGATCTGGAAACCCACTCACCTTTAGATTGGGAAGCTCTCCCTCTGCCACGAAACGAGGTGCCTCGCCCCTGACCTCTCGGCTGGAAGGTTGCTCTAGCAGATGTGGAAGGGAAGAATGGCAGTCCTCCTGTGCGGGGACCTGAAGGCCAGAAACGGCTGGCGGCACGGCCCCTCTGCCGGCCAGCCCGTCCAAAAACCCCACGGGAAGCCACAGGATGGAAAACCTTCTTCATGGACAGTTGCGCCTTATTTAGCGTCGTGAACATGGAGACATGTTTCTGCAATTCCTTCAGAAAAGAGTCACCAAAGAGCAGACCATCAGCTGCCGGTCCCAACTCCCTGGCCGCCAGATCCGAAAGTTTGTTGTCAATCCGTAGAAGAGCCGCCTTCCGTCGTTCAGAGGACAGAGCAGTGTTTGCGTTGCCGAGCAGACAGAAGGAGCGCAGTGCCCACTCCCTAACACAGACAGGATCCAGGGTAAGGTTATGCGCCACCGCCTCATCAGCCATGTGAAGAATCTGCGCCAACGGCCCCGTGATGTCCAGCAACTTGTCCTGAGCGGCACGCAACCCTTTTTCCATACCTTTCCTTGGGTCACGCCCCGTGCGGGACATAAAGACCACCATGGTATTGTCGAAAATCGGGGTAAGCGCCACCTTATCCTGCAACAGAGGTCGAGGACACTCGGCCCGTAGGCGGTTGCGAACTTCCCTATCCAAAGATCTGCGGAGCCAGAAATGAATGTAGTCGGCCAGATGAGCAGGCAGCTGCCAGTCAGATGAACGGGGATGACGTATGGTCCGAGGATCAAATAGCGGTGCCCCCAAGGAATCTAAAAAGACGCCATCCATATCCTGAGACGTAGGAGGACGGGAGGTGGAAGGGCGATCATCCATCACAGATTCTTTAACATAAGGAGACACTACGTCCTCGTCACCCCAGCGGAGGTCTTTATCTGATCCGGAATCTTCCTCCACCTGCCACGCATCAACCACCGACAGTGGTGTAGGAACATCATCCTCGTCTGAAGAACGGCCTGCAAGGGAACGTGGGCCCACAGTCAGCGAATCACCTTTGGAGCGCTTGGGAAGCTTCCCTTTGGAAGAGGACCCAGACCCAGCTACAGCATGTCGAGACTTTTTAGGTGGAGGCAAGCACTCCTCATCAGATCCGAGATCCTCAGCCGCATCAGCTCGCCCAGGCATGTCCGCCGACCTTTGCGCCATCATTCTGGACAAGACCTTCTCAACTGACGCAGAGACAGCCGCGTTGATCATCGCCTGCATGTCCGCATTCTGATCTCTGGAGGACTCCATAACTCCCGCAACAATCTGTGGGAATAGAACAAGCGTCAGGCAAAGCACAGGCCTTCCTTGCGGAGGGAGACCGTGCTGCGCAGAGGAGCCCCACCATGACACACCAAGAACAATATGTATTGGTCACAATCAAGCGGTGTTTGTGTAAACAGAGACCCCAAAGATAAGAAGAATGTAAATGTTTTTTTTTTGTTTTTTTTTTTGTTTTTTTTGTCTACTCACAGAGTAGTATACGCAAATGCCCAACCATTGCCGGGGCACCACAGCTACAGGATCCAGGGAGACTCAGCACCCTTACAATGGACAAGAATCCTGATAAGGGAAAAAAAGGGGGCTCACCCCTAAACAGCAAGGGCTCCTACCGAGCAATGTGCCTTATACAGCTGCTTATTTTAACCTGAAGAAGCAGAGCCGTCAGACCCAGGGATCGAACCCAGGAGTGCCACACACCAGACCACAGCCTGTAACCCCCAGGCCATCAGGCTGACTGCCTGAACGAATCAACCTTCACCTAACTAAAGCAGACCCATGAAGGGCAACTGCCCATAGCAGACGGTGCGATCCGACCTCAACGGAGCACCGAAGAAATCGGAAAGCCAGTGTGCTATGAGGGAACGTGGTGTGGGTAGATATTCGCATAGGCGAAGGGAGGAGAGAGTGCACCTCCGCGGGAAGCAGCCTACAGCCGACAGACCGCACCGGAGGGCACCCTCGGCCGGCCACGCGATCACGCGGGCCGAACCAGCCGTGATTAAAACTTGCAACTTATACTTTAATTGTTGTTTGCAAAAGGATTTAAGCAGAGGAAAATAGAACAGAGAACGAAGAAGCGCAGCGCAGGCCCATACAAGAACCAGAGCCGCGAGGAAGGAGACAGACTGGAAGCCCAGGGAGATTACCTCCCCGCTCCAAAGACAGAACACCGATACCCAAACCCCTAGCACAGCTTAGGAAAAGGAAGGAAGGCGCAGAGCACACCCGATTCGCCGCAGGGAAGGCCGACCCAGACCCAGCCAGACAACCGCCAACGGCAGCACCCGGAGGGCCAGACGCCAACCACCCCCGCGGGAAGCCAAGGAGCCCCGGTAAGGGAACTGCAGTGCAGAATTTGAACAGACAAACACAAATCCTACAGCACAGCAACATAGAACATATCGCTTAGCATACACATCAACAAGTTAAGCAGAACTAGACATAAAACCCTAGAGTAGAACACCCTGAAGGGCCAAAAACGCTGACCTGTTAACTCCTGTGAGAGCAGCAAAGAAAGAGGGAGGGTCTTAAGGGAAACAGGGTTTTATGGGGAAGTTTTCTGTGTTTTGATTGGATATGGAATATTGCTGCTGTGAGAGGAGTAAAGAGGGATAAATGCAAAATACGAAGCCTCCTGTCATGTACTAAAATTTGCACCCACTGGACACAATTAAAATTTTTTTGAATTTGGCATTCTGTGATATGCAGTGGCTCCAATACACATTAAGGACCACACATTTTATGGTTATAAAACTGCATCATCAAAATGTAGTCCCTACATGTGGGGAAAACCATTGGCGTGTGTTAGAAAAGTGGCTTCCAACACACACGAATGTGTGGCTTGTGATCCCTATACTAGTCACACAAGGATATATTGATATGGGGCCCTAAGTCCCATATCAGTACATCCAAGGAACTAAAAATTTGTTTAAAAACAAAAGAATATTAACCCTATGAGTGCCAGTGGGATATGCAACTCATCACACAGTGTTTCATACCCCACTGGCATTCACAGGATTAACCTCCCTATTAACAACATCCCCTGAAAATAAACACTTACCTGTAATCCTGATGTGCAGCAGGGTCCTCAGCACCCTGGTCATCTACTGTCCATCTTCTGCTGTAATTTTCTCTCTTCCGTCTTCATTTTTTCCATAATCTTCCTTCTTCTGTTTTCCAATTTTTTTCAAAAAAAAAGCACAAAAGATATGCCAGATTAATCCTTAGAGCGATGGAGGGGTACCCTCTGGCATACCTTTTGGGGCCAGATGACAGACAGTGGATGACAGGTAAGTGTTAAAATTCTGGGTGTTAGAATAGTGGTAGGGGTAGTATTGTTTAAGTGTCATGTTAGGAATAGTGTAGGGTTAGTGTTTGGGAGGTGGGGGAGGGTGACTGTGTTTTCAGCTCACTCTCGTTGTTTGACACAGTGTCAAACAATGAGAGTTGGCTATTTTCCTTTGATGTTCCCACAATTCAAGCTATTTAGCATGCATTGTGTGAACAAAAAATCTGCAGCGAGTGTTTGGCCACAACGTGGGATTTGGCCCACCAACACTTGTTGCTCCACGTACCGGGCCAGCTATAGGATAGCTCCGGTAAAAAAGTGGATTTCTCTTTCGGTGTTTTTTTTTCCTTGTTGGCTGTTTTACCGGTGGGAATATTATCCAGCCCTCGGTGTTTACAGGTGGATTATAGGGCTGGCTTGCTAGATTTAGAAGTAGGAAGTAGATGGAGGTTTCAAAAGTATTCTTGGTATGCATGGTTATCAGGGTACTTCTCAAACATGTAAGTGGTTTTATACACAAGAAATAAAAATAAAGTTTTGCAGTATGATTTCTTGTACCGCTATTGGCTTATCCAAAAACGACTAGCGGTTATTATGTTTGGCATTTTAACCTGTAAGTCCTTTATGAGTTGTGAATTGGAAATGGGGACTACATCAGGGATAGTCTCAGGGTACAGAATTATAGTTACAGGGTGCAATACTTCTGTTTTGAGTTTGTGATTGGTAGGTGATTTTGTTCCTTGCTTTAGCTGATAAATCAGGGTGTTGTGGTGGATATGGATCACACCTTCCTATAGGGGTTTCTCATCTAATTCCTGACATAGAACTTACCTGGCAAGTTTTCAGTCATAGTCATTGATTTGCAGGATGTTACTTTTCAGTTTGGGAAGCTTCATGGATTCCTAGGCTGAGTTTGACAGGGGTAGTAGTTTGTTACATGGGTAAAGGACTTCATACTGGTGGAAGTGGTTTGACTTGTTGGAGTTGCTAGTCTGGGGTACTGTACCTAGCTAGATGCTTATTGTGTGTCCATCTTACTATTTCTGTGCCAGAGCTGAGTGGGTTGACAATGGCCTGAAGCTCTTCTTAACTGGACTGGATCAGGGCGTTAAGCCATCATTTAAGGTTTGTATGGTTTTACTTTATGTGGCATATGGCCCTCAAAAAAATTCAGGATCTTGGGCTGACCCCAGTCTTACAGCTATTCACATGAATTATGAATTACGAGTCTTTTCCAGTTTGGCGCATTAAAATAAATAAATAAATAAATAAAAAGGCAGAGGAGGATAGTCTGTATTTGGGTTTTGCAGATTGTGATAATTTATGGCCCCTTAGGATCACACATTCTTTAAAAGTGTTACTGTCATCTACCAATCCCCTGGTCCAACCGCCAAGTTTCTGGACCACTTTGCCACCTGACTATCTCTCTTTTTATATTCCCACACTCATTCTGGAGGACTTTAACATAACTGTTAATGACCCCACAGCTCCTGCTGCCTCCAAACTTCTTTCCCTTACCTCCTCTTTTGGCCTATCACAGTGGGACCTACCATCTCCAACACATTGTGACAGTCAGTCTATTGACCTTGTCTTATCCTCTTTCTGCACAGTCTCTCAATTTTCGAACCTCCCTTTTTCATTTCCTAACCATCACCTCAGATCCCTGAGTCTCACTATTCCCCCCACACCCTCTCTAACCAAAAGACCTCCGCAAACTTACAGAAATCTTCATGAAATTGACCTTCTGAAATTTAACAATTCACTCTAATCTGTCCTATCCAATATCACCACCAAAGAATGTCCCAATCTTGCCATCACCCAATACAATAGCACACTAACATCTGCCCTAGGTGGGATTGCTCCCACCCCTTCACGCCACCCATGGTGAGTACAGCTGAAGCCCTGGCATTCTATATAAGCACGCAACCTCCAGAAGTGCTCCTGTGCAGCTGAGTGTCTATGGAGGAAGTGCTTTAGCTGACTTTATCCATCACAAATTCAAACTCCAGGCCTACACATCTGCCCTTCACCTCTCAAAACAATCTTATTTTGTATCTGTTGTATCCACTCTCTCCCACAATCTTAAAAACTTTTACTCTACTTTTAATTATCCTCTCTGTTCCCCTACACCTCCCTACTAATAGCTATCAATATCCTTCTGCAGAATGCAGCTACTGACACTGTATCTGAGCCTCTCTCCACACCTAAAAACACTCTCAATTATTTCATCCCATCACAAAAAATAAAGTGTCTGCCCTCCTTTTAGCCTCTCATCTCACAACCTGCCTGCTCAACCCCATTCCTGCTCACCTTCTCCCTCTTCTCTCCACTGATCTAACACCAGTGTAATACATCTTTTTAATTTTTCTCTCACCACTAGCACTTTTCCATCTGCCTTTAAACTGGCTTTCATCACACCATTCTAAAGAAGCCCTCTCTTGATCCTACGTCTCTATCCAACTGCTGTCCTGTAGCTGTACTCAAAGTCTTGATATCTCTTCAGCCTTTTGACAGCCTTTTTGTATCATATTTTTATGCATGGTATAAATATTGTTTAATGTTTAATTGTATGTCAACTTGTTTGTAACCCCATTCTATTGTACAGTACTTCGGAAACTGCTGACACTTTATATAAAAAAATAATTATAATAATAATTGGCAAGGACTGTCCATTTTTCATTATTAATACAATTATTATGGTGAAGTAAATGTTAAACTAATACACTGAAATAAAAGTTGTGGCCAAGTTATGTGTGTGTTTATTTTGAGGATCACACCATTTACCTTTGACAAGCTTTCTGTCTTTTTCCCAAGAACAGACTGACAATATGTGGTAAACTCAGATCCCTTCATATTTTAGCACAATGTGAATACATGGGGAAAACTCTCCACGTATGCGAAGAGCAGAATACATTATTATCATTGATTTCAACGCAATGAAAAAACTGAAAAAAGGCAATTTTCTCAGGAATTTCCACAGGTGGAGGGAAGCTTAGACTGGATGGCTCCTTGACACCTCAAACATGTCAAAAACGGAGCTACTTCTCATTCCGCCTAGACGTGATCCAGTAGTTCCTTTCCAGGTGACAGTAAATGGCACTACCAAAAATCTTGTATCAGAAGCACATTGCCATGGGGTGAAAATTGATGCTGCCTTCTCATTCTCTCCTCATATTACTGCTATCTCCAAATTGTGATGCTTTCTCTTGTGTAATATAGCAAAAATCTGCCCCTTCCTCTGTTTCTCCACAGCCAAAATTCTTGAACAAGCAATCATCCTATCCCACATGGACTACTATCTGGTCTTCCTGCCTCCCAATTCCACACACTTCAATCCATACAGAATGCTGCAGCATGAGTTACCTTACTGTTACCTAGGTTTGTCCCTGCCCCTCTCTTCCTGCAATCACACCAATGGCTGCACATCATATTATGGATAGCTTATAAAATACTGCTTCTCTCATTCAAGACCCTTCTCTCCTCTACCCCTTTCTATATTTCCACTATGTTCTCCCGCTATACCCCATTCTGCCACCTACCTTCAGCCAATAACATTCTTCTTGCAGCTACTTTTGTGTCTATAGCTCTCTCTCATATAAAAAGCCTTTTCCCTCATTGCTACTTATCTATGGAATGCTCTCCCTCCTAGCCTATGCCACTGAACTTTTCATGAAGACTTCAATTCTCATTTAAAATTACACCTCCTCAACAAGGCGTCAACATGCTACATGACACTGACTTCATACCACCAATGCAATTTTAATTTACTTATTTATGTTCCACTATCCCGGCAGAAATCTAACACTTTATTCTGCACATACCCATATGTATTCTGTATATCTCCCTTGTCCACTTTAGATTGTAAGCTTTCGAACAGGGACCTGATTTCCAGTGTTTCATTTTCCTAAGCACTTTTCACCCTGTATTGTCCAACCCCTTCCATTGTAAAGCACTGCGTAAACTTGCGCTATATAAATAAACATATTCATTCAAGTCATAGAAGAAAAATCTAAAGAACTGTGGTTACTTCTCCAAGATGTTTGGAACAACCTACCTGCCGAGTTCCTTAACAAACTTTGTGCAGGTGTACCTAGAAGAATTGATGCTGTTTTGAAGGTAAAGGGTGGTCACACCAAATATTTATTTGATTTAGATTTTTCTTCTGCTCACTCACTATGCATTTTGTTAATTGATAAAAACAAACTATTAACAATCATTCTTACTTAACAGCATTTTATACACCTGCCTATCACTTTTGCACAGTACAAAAAGAAAAAACAGAGTGCCAATAGTGCCTTATCAAACAGCAAATGAAATAAGACAAACTGGTAACCGATTTTTTTAGCTGGTTGAAAGTGGCATATTCAGTCCTCCAACTATAAATCACCCCTTAACAACCCTTGACGGTCATAGTACGTCAAGGGTCGATCTTCTCAAGATGAAACAGCCTGTGCTATGCCATTTTCAACCACCTTAATAAGTGAGTGTATTACCAATTTGTCTTATTACATTTGCTGATTGATACAGCACTATTGGCACCCTCTTTTTTCTTTATATTTTTACCGACATATATAACACCTTTGAGTTAATTGGACTATGTATATTCTGGAGAAAAGAGAAAAAAAATTCACATGATCACAGATCATCTGCATAGGTCCAATTTTAGTGGCCAGCCACTTGTGCAAATTTCCATAGCCTACCATGGGCATTACCGATAACTCCCATGGAAGCCATGCCAAAATGCCCTAATTGTATATTGTTTCTTCACCCAGTGTTGTTATTGGTTACAAAATAGAATTTAAATAGTATTTAAAATACTTAAACTGAATCAATTAAATCAATACATATTTCCTGACTCCCCAGCACACCACTACTATGTTACTACCTAATTCATTGAAATATAGTGTAACCATGTATGCAATCGACTGTTAGAAATTCATTATGAGGGGCCGTTAGGGACATAATTCAGCTTTGTATAATGACAGAACCCATTATCTTATACAGTGAGAACTGTGTATCATATAATGAAATGCATATATCATATACTGCAATAAATATACTTTATAGTGAAATCCATATGTAATATAATTAAATACATATACTATATAATGAAATACATGTCATATACTGAAATACATATGTAATATACTGAAATTGATCCATTATATACTGAAATTCTTGTCATATAATTAAATGTATATATTATATAGTGAAAAGTATATGCTATATAATGAAATCCATATATCACATACTGAAATGCATATGCTATATACTGAAATTCATATGTTATATAGTGAAATACATATGTCAAATACATATTATATATAGCGAAAAACATATACTGAAATTCATGAGATCAATATATCATATACTAAAATACATATGTCATATAATGAAATTCATATGATTTATACTGAATTGCATGTTTTATACTGAAATGTATATGCTATAGAATTAAATCCATATGTTGTATACTGAAATTTGTTTTGGAGTGAAAAACACATTTTCATATACTGAAATTAGTCATCAGTCACATGATCCTGATCTTTCCCTGACCCTGGCCCCTGGGTTCTGTTTCCTGTGACTCATTCTACAGTTGCAGGCAAGAGAAGCAGACCTATCTGATACAATAGGTGAGTTCATTCAGGACTATCCAATATTTCCAGCCCATCCATGGGCCAGAGAGTTATGGAATCCAGTGCATTCCATAGCCCTCTGGCACTGAAAGGATTAATCCTACTAAGAGTTCCTACAAGTGAATCGTTTTGGAATGGAATTTGTGTTTTAGAATATTTATCTCATGCATCTCTATGTCTTATTTTTGCTGAAGATCAGTCACATGTCTGTGTCTATTCTGATGCAGGCCCCTTGACTGTTTACTTAGACTCATTCTACTGCAAGCAAGGGTAGTAGGCCTCATTCAGCAGGTGAGTTCATTTAGGCTTGTGCAATATTTCCAACTTCTTTTATTAGCAAATGCTAGTACTATCAGAGAGTTCCTACAAATGGATCATTTGGAATGGAACTTGTGTTTAGACTATTTTATCTAATGCATCTCAATGTCTTACTTTTAGCTGAAGAAAACTCTCTCGTGGCTATGTATATTCCTGATTGTTTTCTCTAGTTTTTTATAACTTAAAATTGTATACAGATCATGTTTGCCCTGTTAAGAAAATAAATCCCTGCCAAGATTTTAGCAGGTCTTTGCAAAGAAGCTGCATTGCTCTTCAGGTTTACTGGAGCTTGAATGTGTATAAGCTTGGATGGAATGTCCCATATAGAGCAGCCATAGAGTGGCACAATGTTACATGATATGCCTGGAGAAGAGACCATAGCCCTTTGGGTGCCAGAGGGGTATGCAATGCATTGCTTTGCAATGTGTTGTGTACCTCCCTGGCATTCAAAGGGTTAATGGTCTTGAATGCTTACACTCTAAAAGTACTCTAATAAAGGTATCACATTAGGGTTGCCACCCAGCCGGTATTTTACCGGCAGGCCGGTAAAAAATTGGCTTCTGTCCAATGTTAAGTCTATGGAGGGAATGCCATGGCCGGTATTTTTATGAAGAAAAGGTGGCAACCCTATATCACATTGACTTTACTAGTTCCTTATACAACATTCACAACACTAGTGTTTAGGCACATGTGATTTCTCTTTTTTTTTAACCCCTACTTTTACACTCAGCCTACTAATAAAAAGGTTATTATTGGAATGTATTATTTATTGCTAACTGTCCCTAGTGCATTTTGACTACAACAGACACAGCATTAGGAAGCCTACAAAACCCCCCAAGTATATGTGACACCTTCTTAAGGTGTTAGTAATGTCTAAAAAATAGTTTTTTGCATTTAGAAGAGCTTAAAAAGCTGAGCTAAATGCAAAAAAAAGTATCTCTAAAACCGCTATAGTTTAAGAGATACAGGCGTTTAAAGTTCGCTGTTTCCTACTGACAGCTGTAAAGCTGTCAGCAGGAGATTTGTGTTGGTCGACACGGAGGCGCTTGAGAAGTGCCGAGATCTTGTTACGTACAAGGAATCCCTTCATTGGAATGGTCTAAAACGTGTGCCTGAACACCAGCCCATTGCCTATCTGTTTTTTAAGCAATGCTTAAGCCTTTGAGTGGCAGAGAGGTACAGAACGCATTGCAATCCATTGTGTACCCCTGTGGCACTCAAAGGGTTAATGTGAGGCTCAGTGATACAGGAGTGTGTATATAGTGTGTATTAATGTACACAGTATGTAAATGAATATACATTATATATACTTGTGTGTGTGTGTGTGTGTGTGTGTGTGTGTGTGTGTGTACAGCGTTTAGATCAATATACATTGTATATACAGTCCTATGTCAGTCAGCCTCACATTAACCGTTTGAATTCCAGAGGGGTACACAATGCTTTGCAATGCATTACATCCACTTGTGCCATTGAAAGGGTTAAGCATTGGTTACAAAATAAACAAACAAGCAGACAGGTAATGTTGTCCCAAACTGCTACTACACTATAGTGCATTTATGAAGTCACCCTTTGCAAGGAGATGCACACATCCCTAGCCCTCTTTTTGTGAAGCAAATTAATTCCCCATCAATCTTGTTACTTACAAGGAATCCCTTCATTGTAATGGTCTGAAACGTGTTCCTGAACACCAGCCCATTGCCTATCTGTTTTTTAAGCAATGCTTAAGCCTTTGAGTGGCAGAGAGGTACAGAACGCATTGCAATCCATTGTGTACCCCTGTGGCACTCAAAGGGTTAATGTGAGGCTCAGTGATACAGGAGTGTGTATATAGTGTGTATTAATGTACACAGTATGTAAATGAATATACATTATATATACTCATGTGTGTGTGTGTGTGTGTGTGTGTGTATATGTGTGTGTGTACAGCGTTTAGATCAATATACATTGTATATACAGTCCTATGTCAGTCAGCCTCACATTAACCGTTTGAATTCCAGAGGGGTACACAATGCTTTGCAATGCATTACATCCACTTGTGCCATTGAAAGGGTTAAGCATTGGTTACAAAATAAACAAACAAGCAGACAGGTAATGTTGTCCCAAACTGCTACTACACTATAGTGCATTTATGAAGTCACCCTTTGCAAGGAGATGCACACATCCCTAGCCCTCTTTTTGTGAAGCAAATTAATTCCCCATCAATATGCATTTTCATGCTCCTACCTACCCATCCATTCTCATCTGTCCATCCACTCTTGCACTCATCCATTGTCACACTCCTACCTACCCATCCAATGTGTGTTATCTTTCTACCCACTCTTGCAGCCATAATTTCTCACCCTCCAACCCACCCATCCACACCCTTGCTTGCATTGTCACCCTAAATCCCACCCACCCGTGTGTTCTCCATTCTCCACTCTTTCTCCCATCCATTAGCTGTTGATACCGTCCCAGCTACACTTGCATTGAATGGCTCCTTCCTCTTGTCTTCCCCATACCTCAAAAGCCAGCACCTGCCTCATTCACAGACAGTGTGAGTGGAGGCTGGGCAAATTTTGGCATGTAATACTGTGTGCTTTAGAAAATAAATGTTCACATCATAGGACCAAATTCCAACAGACTTCGCTTACAGTTACCGAGGAACACACAAATGGTAGCTGCAGAGGTATGGGGACGTGGGGAGCTGTGAATTGACAAAGTCCATTGGGATCTTTTAATATCCACATAGGGGGGCGTTTACAAAACACAGGGGGTAAGAAGGTGAAAGCATGATGTTGGCTGGGGAGGGTGGTAGGGGAGAAACACAAAATATCAGATGGGAAGGGTGGTAGGGGACAAAGGGGAGATGGGAAAGAATGAGGAATATATGGTAGTGGTTGCTTTAACCCTTTCAGTGGCAGAAGGGTAGGCAATGCTTTGCAAAAGCAAGGCATTGTATATTGCTTAGCAATTGAAAGGGTTAAGCAGCTCTGTTATAATGTGTGTAGACACACTTCTCAAGTCAGCTCCTTCTTTGGACCCAACGACACTGGCAAACCAAATACATTGTAGAGGAATTGTCATGTTTAGTAGGCAGATTCCTCAATCTGCCCTCTCGGTGCAGTGTGAATGAAAGTTGTGTGTTAGAGGCAAAGGTGGGAGGGACAAAAGCAAACAATGAAAGTGAAGTTGGAGGTGTAAAACAAAAAAGCCTAGGAATGGGGAAGAGGCGAAAAAGGGAGGATGTAAGAAAATAGGGCAGCGGATGAATATGAAGTGTATGATACGTTGGGGCACAGATGCAATTTTCTCTAATGCAGAACAAAAATAAATAAACCACAAATATTATAAAAGCAAAAATAAAATAAGTCTATGGAGTGAATAGATCATTAGTGATAGATGGAGATAGCATGGATGAAATGAAAGAATGATGATGGTAACGATAATGTCTCAGTCACTATCAATGGACACCCACTCCTTCTGCTGCCTGTGCTGCTTTTCCAAAAGTGATTCTGCTAATCACCAGCCAGGAAAACTAGTAGACAAGAGGGGAGAATACTGCACAAGGCAGACAAGTAGAAGTATGTATCTCAGTGTAGTATTTTATTAAACACCATAATGATAAAAACGTACAATAAATGCACTCACATTTTCCCCATCTTGGAGAGATGCATATCAGGGTCCCTACCCACTATTAGCCACTGCTTACTTGCAATTCCTGAAGATGAGTCAATCTGTATTTCTCTCCAAAGGTACAGGAAAGATGTCCTTAATCCAGCTGATATTCTCACTGCCAACAGATGATCTTTAGTCCAGGGACCAATATGGCTGTGTCAGCGTTCGAGCTAGACACGTGGTCCAAGCAGCAAGCCTGTTAGTTAGCTCAATCAATATCAGGCTTGAGTAAACCCGCAGGGGGCATGGTGAGGGACTCAGCTGAGTTCAGAGATCACCCAATGTGTGTTCGTGGTTGGTAAGCTTAAATCTCATTTTTGGCCAAAAATGTAGGCACTACTGCCTCAAATTTATTCACAGTATTATAATATATGCCTAATACAGGGCACACTATTTACAATTAGGCTGGAGGAGTGCAGGTTTGCTGTCTGTTCTTTGTTTGCAATTATTCCACAGTGACCATGCAGATTTATACATGGTTCTGGTACCTGGTGACCATGATTCTGCCAGAGGAAACTGAGCTGACTCCGAAAAGTCCAGGCATTGTTGTAACACCACTGACACCAACCAAGCCACCAACTGAAGACTTCCTTCCTTAATCAATTTGTTCGGCAAGCCTGCCAGATCCATCAGAAGTTGAGAGAAAGTCGGAATTACACAAGGGTAATCCAATGACAACTGCAGAAGTGCTGGAAACTAAGGCTGACTCAGCCATAGCGGTGTGATCAAAACCACCATTGCCAACTGTCTCCTGATCTGCAGAATAGTCCTCTGAATTAATGCAAATGGAGGAAAACCCATAACTCCTCCCTTGACTCCAGATTTGAAGAAACGTGTCCATCGCTAACGCCTCTGTTTCCATTCTCCAACCGTAAAATTTGTCCACCTGATAATTCAAGCAGGAAGTGAAAAGATCCTCTTCCGATGGGCCCACAGATCAAAAATGCGTGAAAAAATACCCCTGTCTAGCATCCAGTCGCTGCGGTCCGAAAGGTAACACAAATTCCAATCTGCCACCGCGTTGGACACACCTGATAGATACTCTGTCTGAAGTATGATATTCCGATCGAGGCAAAAATGACAAAACTCCTTTGCCAAGTCTGCTAACTGCTTGGACTTGGTGATTTATGTATCTTACTGCTGAAATGTTGTCCATCGTGAGCAGAACACAACAATTCACCTTGTCCTTCACTAAACTCCTCAGAGCAAACGATCCTGCCAAAAGTTACAAGCAGTTTATGTGCAGGTCCAACTCCTGAGGAGACCATTTTCCTCCTGTAGAAATGCCTCCTTATCTTACCTCCCAACCTAACAGGCTGGCTTCGGATTGTATGACTATGTCTGGGCCCATACCAAAATGGCTTTGCTATTCCACGTGTCGAAATGTTTTAACCACCATATTAACTCCTCTTATGCATCTGACGAAAACAACACCAGATCTGTGTACGTTAGGCCCCTGCGAAGATGCAAGGCTTTCAATCTCTGTAATGGTCTGTAATGTAGAGGTCCCGGGAATATTGCCTGAATGGAGACAGACAGTAGGCCCTCTATGCGAGCCAACATACTTAAAGAGATTTGATCCTTCAGTAAAACCGCTCTTATCTCTTTGTGAATTGACTTTATCTTGGCCTTTGGAAGACAAAGATTCAAGTTCCGAATCCACTATAAATCCCAAGAACTATATCTTTTTGGTCAGGCTTAACTCCGACTTCTTCTGATTATCAAGAAACCCGAGATCCATATGCTTCCTTGGGGTTCCCTGCATCTGTGACATGATCAACATGTCATCCAAATAAATAATCATTCACACACACCTGCTCCTTAAATCATTTATTATGGGTTTCATAAGCTTCATGAAGTACCACAGAGCTGAGGAGAGTCCAAAAGGAAGACAAATAAAATGCCATTTCTCTCCTTTCCAAAGAAACTGAAGAAATCTCTGAGAGGGGTGACAGTAATCGTGAGGTACGCGTCCTTCAAATATACCTTTACCATCCAATTATACGGCAACAACAGGTCCCTCATATAATGGATTCCCTCCATTTTGAAATGTCAATACATTACAAAATCGTTGATATTATGCAGATTTATCACCAGTCTGAGACCTGATTCTTTCTTCTGAACTAGGAAGATATTTCTTACAAACCCTGGAGACTCCATAGGAATTCTTACTATAGCCCTCCACTGAATAATTGAAGACAGTCAGTCTGAATCTTTGATTGAATGGGACAGTCATAAAACTCTATTACATACCCTTGGACCATTTGTAACACCCGTTGGTCTGACGTAAGTTGAGACCAATGATGGAAAAAACGGGAGAGTCTGCCTCGCACTTTTCTCTGACAAGATGCACCAGAGCAAGCATCCTCCTAAAACACACATATAAACACACTTTTTGTGTAAGCAATGATTAACCCTTTGTAGGTAGACGCAACGCATTGCGTACCCATCTGGCACCCAAATGGTTAATGTGACGCTGATTGACCCAGGAGTGTATATAACTAGCAGTGTAGGACGGCATTGCCCGTCTGTATTTTTTTTTTTTTTTAAAGCAATGTTTAACCCTTTGATTGCCACAGGGGTAAAGAAAGCATTGCAATGCATTTCTTATCCCTCTGGCACTGAAACTCTTAATGTGAACTGCATGACACAGGACTGTATATATAATGTATATGAATGTACAGTATATATCATGGATATTAATGTACACACAAGTGTATATATAATGTATATTAATGTACACATACCCTCCTGTGTCTACAGTGTACGTTAATATACATTATATATACACTCCTGTGTATACAGTGTGTTAGTTAATTAAACTTTACATATACAGTTGTGTGTCGCTGAGCTCACATTAACCACTTGAATGCTAGAGGGGTACACAATGTATTGCAATGCATTATTAACCTCTCTGAAACTCAAAGGCTTAAGCATTGCTTAAAAAATAAACAGACAGGCAACGACGTCCCACACTGTTAATAAAAGATTTTACCCACCTACAGCTCACCTTTGTGAATAGGCTGTTCTATATGGGACATTCCATCCAAGCTTATACATATTCAAGCTCCAGTAAACCTGAAGAGCATGCAGCTTCCTTGCAAAGACCTGCTAAAATTTTGATAGGGATTTATTTTCTGAACAGGGCAAACATGATGTGTATACAATTTTAAGTTAAAAAAAACTAGAGAAAACAATCAGGAATATACATACCCACGAGAGAGTTTTCTTCAGCTAAAAGTAAGACATTGAGATGCATTAGATAAAATAGTCTAAAACACAAGTTCCATTCCAAATGATCCACTTGTAGGAACTCTTTGATAGTACTAGCATTTGCAAATAAAAGAAGCTGGAAATACTGCACAGGCCTAAATGAACTCACCTGCTGAATGAGGCCTACTACCCTTGCTTTCAGTAGAATGTGTCTAAGTAAACAGTCAAGGGGCCAGCATCAGAATAGACACAGACATGTGACTGATCTTCACCAAAAATTAAGACACAGAGATGCATTAGATAAATATTCTAAAACACAAATTAAATTCCAAAATGATCCACTTGTAGGAACGCTTTGTAGGATTAACCCTTTGAGTGTCAGAGGGCTATGGAATGCATTGCTTTCCACTGCATGCCATAACCCTCTGGCACTCAAATGGTTAACAAATAAAAGTCCCATATCATGGATAGTCCTGAATGAACTCACCTATTGTATCAGATAGATCTGGTTCTCTTGTCTGCAACTGTAGAATGAGTCACAGGAAACAGAATCCAGGGGTCAGGGAAAGATTAGGATCATGTGACTGATGACTAATTTCAGTATATAAAAATGTGTTTTTCACTCCAAAACAAATGTCAATATATGACATATGGTTTTCATGTAGCTTTCAGTATAAAACAAGGATTTCAGCATATGGCATATGGATTTCAAAATATGATATATGCCTTTCATTCTATGACATATGCAATTTAGTATATGATATATTGATCTTTATATGACATGGATTTCAGTATATGATGTATGGTTTTCACTATGTAACATATGGATTTCAGAATATAGCATATGCATTTCAGTATATGATATATGGATTTTAGCATATAGAATATAGATTTCAATATATACTATATGGATTTCATTATATGACATGGATTTCAGTATATGGTACATGCATTTCATTATATGACATATGTATTTTAGTATATGATATATTGATCTCATTATATGACATGGATTTCAGTATATGATATATGATTTTCACTATATACCATACAGATTTCATTATAGGATATATGGATTTCAATATATAGCATACAGATTTCAATATATAATATATGTATTTCATTATATGACATGGATTTCAGTATATGATATTAATTTCAGTATATAACAGGTATTTCTGTATATGACATATGAATTTCAGTATTTGACATATGGATTTCACTATTTAACATATTAATTTCATTATATAACATATACATTCAGTATATGATATATGGATTTCATTATAGAGCATATAGATTTTAATATAAAATACATGGATTTCATTATTTGACAAGGATTTCAGTATATAATATCATTTTCCGCATATAATATATACATTTCAGTATATTCCATATGTATTTCAGTATATGACATGTATTTCAGTATATATTATATGTATTTCATTATATTACATATAGATTTCACTATAAAGTATATGTATTTCAGTGTATGATATATGCATTTCATTGTATGATACATATTTCTCACTGTATAAGCAACCCTGAATTATGTCCCTAACGGTCCCTCATAATTCATCTAATTTCGTTTCTGCACATCTTTCCAATTCCACAATATCCCTATGTAAAGTAGTAAACCTTTATTATGAAAACACAACTTGTCTGACTTGCCCTGTAGAGTAAAACAAGGGCTTCATTACAAAGGTATTATAGTTCAATAAGTGTTATTTTATTTGTTTGTACGTTTTGTTTTGCTTTTTTTTGTACATTTTTCTTTTATTTACTTAATGGTGCCATCTGTTAACCAGACAGTTCAACTGGTGTGCAAACAGTAATTATCTTATACTTATAACAGCACATGACGGGTTAAACACTTAGCCATCTCTGATTAACCCCTTAAGGACCAGATGACAGTACCCTTAAGGACTGGTGATTGTCATAGCACGTCACATACTTTTTACTTACAGTGCTCTGCCAGGAGCACAGTAAATAAAAATGGGGCCTAAAATTGACCGCTCCAAGACTGGAACGGTGTCACGGTAGCAGTACAAATGAGAACAATGTGCAAGTACAGTAAAAATAACACCACCTTTATTGAACAGTAGTACAGGTAATAATGTAATCAACCCCAATAGAGAACCCCTAGATATACAGGCGTCAGAGCGAGAGCAGCAATTTCCACAGGACAGGAATACTACTCAGGAAAGGAGCCTGCGTAACCCAGACACAGAGATCCAATCAGTGGTCAGACTTGCCTACGGTCACAACTGGAGCGGGTAGTCAGCCAGAGCCACAGGTCAGCACCAGAGTGGGTAGTCAGACTATCACCAGGGGTCATACACTGTGTGGATAGTCAGCCAGAGCCACAGGTCCGCACCAGAGTGGGTAGTCAGACTGTAGCCAGGGGTCATACACAGAGCTAGTAGTCAGCCAGAGCCACAGGTCAGCATCTGTAACAGTTTGTACAACACTCAGATGCAGTAGGTTAGAATAAAACACAGTTTTACTAAAAGACACAATGTGAATGCCCACTACGGGCTATAGTGAATCACAGGAAAATATCAATCATGTACATATGCCCACACAGGCCCAGTATACAAAGGTAGAGGGTTAGATACTGTCACAGGTCAGGCATAACCAGGCAACTTCAGCACAACATGGGTTAAAGTTCATAGATGGAAATCAGTCTCTGATGTGGTGTGTTTGACAACGCCCAGTATGATGGTAATGGTAGCAAGAGACTGTGGTGCGAGGTGTGGAAGCATTTAGTCTGTAAAGCAGGACTGAGACTATTCCCAATGCTGAACAGAAACGGAGGCCACAATACTCTGCTAGAGCTAGCACAAACTTGAGCCACGAGCACCCGACCGGTGAAATTACAGAGACACTGTACACTGCAACAGCTGATGGACTAGAGCCAATAGCACCCGACCGGTGCAGTAACGGAAACACTGTGCACTGCTAGTGCTGGAGGATTGGAGCCAATAGCACCCAACCGGTGCAATAACGGAATCACTGTACACTGCAAGAGCTGGAGGACTGGAGCCAATAGCACCCGACCGGTGCAGTAACGGAAACACTGTACTCTGCAAGAGTTAACGGAAGGCTCAGTGTAATGGAGGCAACAGTGCTCTGCAAGAGTTAACAGAAGGCTCAGTGTAACGGAGGCAACAGTGCTCTGCAAGTGTTAATGGAAGGCTCAGAGTTAACAGAGGCAACAGTGCTCTGCAAGTGTTAACGGAAGGCTCAGAGTTAACGGAGGCTACAGTGCTCTGCAAGTGTTAACGGAAGGCTCAGAGTTAACGGAGGCTACAGTGCTCTGCAAGTGTTAACGGAAGGTTCAGAGTTAACGGAGGCAACAGTGCTCTGCAAGTATTAACGGAAGGCTCAGAGATGGAGGCCACACACTCAGTCTGCTAGGCCAGCAATGCGGAAGTAAGAATGTCGCCCAAGCGACATGGAGAACAGGATCAGAATAGCTGGCCGGATAACAGTGCAGGAACATCAGACAAGCTGGGTCAGGTCACGGAGCAGGAACGTCAGCCAGGCCGGGTCGAATCACGGAGCAGGAACCAGAAGGAGTAGTCAAACTGGCCAAGTCGGTACACAGGAACACAGCAACACAGTAGCACTGGTACAGGAACACCACGAAAGGGCACCTGACAGGTGCCATAGGCCCGGTATAAAAAGGGCATACTGGGTGGGTCAAACTAAGCTCAGCCAATGGGAACGCACCACAGAAAGAGTGACAGAAAAGAGCACGGGCACCGTGATAGCACCAGAGTGGGTAGTCAGACTATTGCCAGGGGTCATACACAGAGTGGATAGTCAGCCAGAGCCACAGGTCCGCACCAGAGTGGATAGTCAGACTATAGCCAGGGGTCATACACAGAGCGGCTAGTCAGCCAGAGCCACAGGTCAGTACCAGAGTGGGTAGTCGGACTAAAGCCAGGGGACTGGACACTGGAGCAAACTATCACAGTGCCCGTGATTCTGGCGCTCTTACTGGTCTGTTCGTTTTCTATATTTGCCTGGCGACAGGATGGCGGGTGACTACTTCCTAGTCACTCGCACGTCTTTCTGAGTGCTCACTATTTTATAGTTTTTCACCTTAATTGACCTATGTGACTCCGCCTCCTAGAGAGGCCTTATAAGCTGTATTCTTTCATTGCCTCAGTGCCCTTTCGTGGTGTACCTGAGCGCTTTCTGAGTCTTCCGTTGTGATCCGTTCCTGACTGCTGAATCTGATTTGTGTATGACCCTGGCTCCTTTTGACTACCGACTTGTGCCTGAACCTTTTGCCTAGCTGATTGTCTGCTCCGTGCCAGCCTTTTCTGACTACCCGCTCTGTGTATGACCTTTGGACTGACTGACTAATCTCTCTGTGCTGACCCAGGCTTGTCCAATTACCAGCTCCGTGTATGACCTTTGGCTTGTCTGACTTCCCGCTCCGTGCTAGGTACTTTGGTTTGTCTGACTACCCAAATCGTTTGACCATTGGCTATATAGTCTCTGTCGCTCCCTGAGGCCTGGCAGCCCCTTGCAGGCTCTCATTCTCAGTCCTTGGTCAGGTAAGTCCTGTCAGTAGTGCAGCAGCGCCTAAGTCCTACAGGGTTTTTGTGCCTCTATCGTTCTAGGGTGCATGGTGTTCTGTAACCCTAGCATTTTAGGATATTGCAGTTGTGTTATTAGAGCACGCTTACCACTGTCCTCTACCTCAGTGGTTCTGCTCTCGTTCTGGTTTGCTCCTAGCTGGTGCCTCTGCCTGGCTAAGGTTCAGTGTCAGCTCCTGGTAGTGGACTGTATACTGTCCCCATACCTGGCCCCGGGAAGGTTGGGGAAGTGTCTTATTTATTTTCTTGTGATTATTCTAATAAAGTAGAAATTGATTTTATGTACCTGTGTTTGTTTACAAGTCTCCTGTGACAGTACGAAAGGGCCATTGCCTCAGAAGGTACAGGAAATCCACAGGTGCCTAGCATCCTTGCCAGGATGGACATACAAGATCAAAGAGTTGATCAGCTTTCCATGGCGATTCAAACACTCCTTAATCGTACAGCGCACCTTGAAGGGGCTGTGCGACAACCGGTGGCCTCTCCTGACCCGGCAACGGTGATAAGGACAATACTGAGTGCAATACATTCCGAGGGCTGTCTGGTACCACTCCACTACCTCAACGATATGATGTGGAACCTACTTTGTGTTGTGGGTTCATTAACCAGTTGGGCATATTTTTGGAACAGGTACCTAATGTATTTCCAAGTGATTGAAGCAAGGTGGGCTTCATGAGTTCTCTCCTGCCCAGGAGAGCATTGGCATGGGCCAATCCGTTATGGGAAACAGGGAAACCCATAATCTTGAATTTCTCTGAGTTTGTGTCAGCTTTCAAAAGGGTCTTTGACGTTCCAGCCCGGGCAATGCCCTTAGATGTGGCTAGCTCAGTAACCAGGTGCTTTTTGTGGACCTCCCACTTCATGTGGAACTGAGTTTGTTCTGGTGGCTCGACCTCTCCAATCTGCTGAAAGGCAAGTCCTTCCTGGTATCCTTCTGGACCACGGTAAAGACGGATGCCAGCCTCTCTGGCTGGGGAGCCGTCCTGGGTCACCTGAGTGCTCAGTGTCGATGGTCTCTGGAGGAATCTCTCCTTCCCATTAACATGTTGGAGCTTCGGGTGATATTTCATGCCCTTTGTCATTGGACATCTCAGCTGAAGGACTGTCCAGTCTGGGTACAGTCCGAAAACGCCACGGCCATGGCTTACGTCAACAAGCAGGGCGGAACAAGAAGTCTTGCCACTTGATTAGAGGTCAAGGCTATTTTGTCCTGGGCAGAAGAACACGTTCCTGCCATATCCGCAGTGCACATTCCTGGAGTAGACAACATCATGGCAGACTTCCTCAGTCGACACACAGTGGACAACGGAGGGTGGGAACTGCACAGTGAGATGTTCTCCCTCATTGTTCAGAAGTGGGGTCTTTCTTACATCGACCTGATGGCAACAAGACACAACAGGAACGTTCTGAGGTTCTGCTCTTGGTGGAGAGATCTTCTAGCTCTGGCGGTAGATGCAATGTCCATTCCTTGGTTATTTCCTCTGGCCTACATCTTTCCTCTCCTCCCAATGTTGCACAGGTTGTTACGGAAATTGCGACAGGAACGCTGTCAATTCATTATGATTGCTCCTTACTGGCCTCACCAAGCTTGGTTTCCGGAGCTCCTGGATCTGTCAGTGGCGGAGCCATTTCCGGATCCCTTACCGTCCAGATCTTCTTCTACAGGGTCTACCTGTGGTGGAAGGAGAATGTTCGGCTAGTTTTGACAGCTTGGAAATTGAATCCTCAATATTGAAGAAGAAAGGCTTCTCTTCTGGTGTGGTGGCTACTATGCTCAGTGCCTGGTCGACCTTTCTGTCTTGGTATGCTGATAAGGACCTGTCTCAGGAATTTGATCTGCCTACGGTCCTGGCCTTCTTGCAGGACGGTGTGGATAAGGGCCTCAGTTTGAGTTCAAACATCTGCCCTCTCTGTTTTCTTTCAGAGGCGCATTGCCATCCTTCCTGATGTCAAAGTTTTCTTTCAGGGTGTTGCTCATGCTCGTCCTGCCTTCAAGAATCCCACTCATCCATGGTTTTGGGCGTTCCTCAGTGCCCTCCATTTGAATCCTTGGCTACTATTCCTCTTTGCCTGCTGACGTGGAAAATGGCTTTTCTCCTGGCGATCGTGTCTGTTCGCCATGTCGTGGAGTTACATGCTCTGTCCTGTAAACCACCCTATTTGGTGTTTCACAAGGACAAGGCGGTGCTTCACGCTTCTCAGGAGTTTCTCCCGAAGGTAGTTTCGGAGTTCCACATCAATCAGGAGATTGTGGTGCCTTCTTTCTGTCCTGAGCCCACCTCTGACAAGGTGAGGGATCTCCACTTGTTAGACGTGGTGCGTTGTCTCACGTTTTATATGCATCGCACTGAGTCTATCAGGCAATCTGATGAGCTGTTCATCATTCCTGAGGGTCCCAGAGCAGGAAGACCTGCATCCAAAGTGACTATTGCTTCTTGGATCAAGTCCACTATTCGTAAGGCTTACGAGCTGAGGAAGAAGCCTGTCCCCTTTCGGGTCACGGCTCATTCTACAAGATCTATTGGGGCTTCTTGGGCTTACAAGGATCAGGCCTCCACTGATCAGTTTTGCAAGGTTGCCACTTGGTCATCTGTGCACACCTTTTCGAAGCGCTACCGTGTTGATGTGCTGGCATCGGCTGACGCCAGGTTTGGGAGGAAAATCCTGGAGGCAGTCTTGCCTGTCTAGGATTTTCTACGGTTCTTGGTGCTTCCTTCACTTGAGCCCCGTTGGCTCTAGTTCAGTGTGCTGTGTAACAGTTGGGGTGTTGTTACCCCTGTTCAGTGTCCGTTGAAACTTCAGTGTTGTTGGACTATCTCTGATCTGATGGTTGATATCTGCTCTTGTGACTTTGGGGGCCTTGCGCCTGGTCCTTGCCTTACTTCCTGCCTCTGGAAAACTCAATGGTTTGACATCCCTAAGTTACCAGTAACCTGTATTGGACGACAGAGAAAAGAGGATTTTAGTCTTACCTGTTAAATCCTTTTCTCTTAGTCTATACAGGTTAATGGTCTCCCACCCTGTCAAGGGACCATACTTGGCTCTCCTGTGGCAGACCGTGGTGGTCCTTCGTGGTCATGCTCACAAGAGTCTTCTTTCCCTTCCACTATCTAGTCAATAGTTAGTGTCTCAAATCTTTCTGTAGTTGGTTGGCTAGCTGCAGCCAAGGAGGGAAGGTAGGCTCCACCCCTGCATAAAATACTAGAATTGTTCCTGCCTACAATTAAAGGGGCGGATCGCCTACCCAAAGTTACTGCTAACCTGTATGGACTAAGAGAAAAGGATTTAACAGGTAAGACTAAAATCCTTTTTTCAGTGAGGTGTTCAATATGGTAGAGGCTAGTACTTTGCCGATGCATAGGGCATATGACTGTACCATTGATTTGATACCAGGTGCTATACCTCCTAAGGGGTGCACTTATCCTCTGTCTGTGGAGAAGAACCGAGCTATGGAGGAGTATGTGGCCGTTGCTGTTGCCAGAGGAATCATCTGAAAGTCTTCCTCGCCTGCTGGCGCAGGATTTTTTGGGGAGCAGAGACCCTGAATAAACTGGTGGTCAAGAACGCTTACCCCATACCTTTGATTACCAAATTGTTCGACCAAATCAAGGGTTCCTCGATCTTCACCAAACTAGATCTCAGGGCGGCCTATAACTTGGTGAGAATCCGAGAGGGAGATGAGTGGAAAACCTGCATTTAATACATGCAGTCACTATGAACACTTGGTTATGCATTCAGTTTGTGTAATGCTCCGGCAGTATTCCAAGAATTTATTAACAATGTATTGAGAGATTTACTACAGAGCTATGTAGTAGTCTAATTGGACGACATTTTAATCCATTCCCCGAATCTAGTGGAACATCGGAAGGATGTTACTAATGTACTATGGCTTCTGGGTGAGAACAAGCTGTTCTGTAAACTGGAGAAATGTCAGTTCCACAAGATTCAGGTGACATTTCTAGTTACGTAATCTCCTCTGACTGTATAGCTATGGACCCCCAAAAACTCTCGGCCGTCCTGCAATGGCCGAGGCCAGCGGGCTTGAAGACCATACAGAGATTCTTGGGGTTCGCTAATTATTACAGGAGATTCAAAAGGAACTTCTTCACAGTGGTTAAGCCTCTAACTGACATGACACATAAGAGGGCTAACCCATCCATACGGTCTCCCAGTGCGATCCAGGCTTTTGAGGATATGAAGTCTGCCTTTGCCAAGGGTCCAGTTTCATTGTATCCCAATCCCACCCTACCCTTTACTCTGGAGGTGGATGCATGTGAAACAGGAGTGGGAGCTCTCCTGTCCCAGAGTTCTGGTCCTGGTAAACCCCTTCTTCCCCGTAGGTTTTTTTTCTAAAAAAGTGTCAAGAGCCCAAAGTCTGTATGATATTGGAGACCACGAGCTCCTGATTATTATCCTTGCTCTCCGTGAGTGGCGGCAACTACTAGAGAGGACAAGTTCCCCAATCATGATCCTGATGGGTCATAAGAATCTAACATATGTGTCCGAGGCCAAGAGACTGTCTCCTCGACAAGCCAGGTGGGCATTATTCCTGTCCAGATTTAATTTTATAGTCTCATACCTTCCTGGCTCCAAGAATGTCAGAGCAGATGCCCTGTCCAGGCAGTTTGGGTCTGACCCAGAGGCTGAATCTACACCAGTGCCTATCATTCCTACTGAACATATCCTAGCTACTGTCCTCACCAGCATCACTTCTCCTCTGGGCGAGGAGATTTTGGCATCCCAGTCCACCGCTCCTGCTGACAAGCCCAGTGGTAAATGTTTCGTTCCCGAGGGCCTTCATACCAGATTGTTGGAGACTTATTACTCATCTATTGCTGATGGTCACATTGGCCATGACAAACTGATTTGGATAGTCTGCCAGTTGTTTTGGTGGCCCAGTCTTAGGGCAGATTGCTCAGCCTTCGTGTTAGCATGCTCCATTTGTGCTTGTGCTAAGACCCCGAGATATCTTCCTGTGGGCCTACTCCAATCTGTCCCCAATGGCGAATGTCCCTGGTCTCACGTTTCCTTGGACTTTATGGTGGAACACCCGGTATCCAGGGGGTACATCCTTATGATAGTGGACCAATTTTCAAAAGTGGCTCACTTTGTCCCACTCCGGGGACTCCCTTCCTCAAGGGAATTGGCCAACGTATTTGCTAGAGAGGTGTTTTTTGACTCCACTGAGTACCCAAGGTGCTGGTTTCGGATCGAGGGAGTCAATTTGTGTCTAGGTTCTGGAGGGCATTCTGTAACCAGATGGGTATCCAACTCTCGTTCTCCTCTGCATACCACCCCCAGTCTAGCTGTGCTGCAGAGAGATCCAACCAAGGGTTGGAACAGTTTTTGCGTTGTTTCATCTCGGACCATAAAGAAAATTGGGCATCCTTGTTACCATGTGCAGAGTTTGCCAGGAATTGTGCAGTAAACTCTTCCTCACAGAGTTCTCCATTCTTGATCAATTATGGGTTCCAACCCTCAGTGCTTCCTGACTCCTTTCGTGCACAAGACATTCTGGCTCTGGGTGAGCACCTTAGGCAGCTCCGCTCCACATGGGTACAAGTCCAGAGAGCCCTACAAAGGTCCACACAACACTATCAAAGACATGCAGACCGGAGGAGACTGCCTGCTCCTGTGTTTCAAGTTGGGAACAGGGTTTGGTTATCCACCCGCAATCTGAGCCTCCAAGTGCAGTGTAAAAAGTTGGCCCCTCGCTTTGTAAGTCCATACCGGGTTCTCCTCAGAGTGAACCCTGTCACCTATGCTTTGGATCTTCCTGCCAGTATGTGCATTCACAATGTGTTTCACGTGTCATTGCTCAAGCACCTGATTTGTAATCACTACACTACAGCACCAGTGGTACTAGGTCCTGTGCAGGTGGAGGACCATGAGGAATATGAGATACAGATCGTTCTGGATTCTTGCAGAGGCAGAGGTCACCTCCAATATTTAGTACACTGGAAAGGCTATGGTCCTGAGGAACATTTCTGGGTGACTAGTACAAATGTCCATGCTCCTGTTCTGCTTCGGAAGTTTCACTCTCACTTACCTGATAAGCCTGGTCCTTTTCCACAGGGGAGAGGTCATTGAAGGGGGGGTACTATCACAGTGCCCATGATTCTGGCACTCTTGCTGGTCTGTTCGCTTTCTATGTTTTCCTGGTGACAGCATGGGGGGTGACTACTTCCTGGTCACTCACGCATCTTTCTGAGGGCTCGCTATATTAGTTTTACACCTTAATTGACCTATGTGCCTCCGTCTCCTATCATTGCCTCAGTTCCCTTTCATGGTGTACCTGAGTGCTTTCTGAGTCTTCCGTTGTGATCCATTCCTGGCTGCTGAATCTGATTTGTGTATGACCCTGGCTCCGTCTGACTACCGATTTGTGCCTGAACCTTTTGCCTAGCTGATTGTCTGCTCTGTACTGGCCTTGGCCTTGTCTGACTACCTGCTCCGTGTATGACCTTTGGCCTGACTGACTAACTGCTCCGTGCTGACCTTGGCTTGTCCGATTACCAGCTCCGTGTATGACCTTTGGCTTGTCCGATTACCCGCTCCATGTATGACCTTTGGCCTGGCTGACTACCCACTCCGTGCTAAGTACTGTGGCTAGTCTGACTTCCCGCTCCGTGATAAGTACTTTGGTTTGTCTGACTACCTGAACCGTCTGACCATTGGCTATATAGTCTCTGTCGCTCCCTGAGACCTGGCAGCCCCTTGCAGGCTCTCATTGTCAGTTCTTGTTCGGGTAAGTCCTGTCAGTAGTGCAGCAGCGCCTAAGTCCTACAGGGTTGTTGTGCCTCTATCGTTCTAGGGTGCATGGTGTTCTGTAACCCTAGCATTCTAGGATATTGCAGTTGTGTTATTAGAGCACGCTTACCACTGTCCTCTACCTCAGTGGTTCTGCTCTCGTTCTGGTTTGCTCCTAGCTGGTGCCTCTGCCTGGCTAAGGTTCAGTGTCAGCTCCTGGTAGTGGACTGTATACTGTCCCCATACCTGGCCCCGGGAAGGTTGGGGAAGTGTCTTATTTATTTTCTTGTGATTATTCTAATAAAGTAGAAATTGATTTTATGTACCTGTGTTTGTTTACAAGTCTCCTGTGACAGTACGAAAGGGCCATTGCCTCAGAAGGTACAGGAAATCCACAGGTGCCTAGCATCCTTGCCAGGATGGACATACAAGATCAAAGAGTCGATCAGCTTTCCATGGCGATTCAAACACTCCTTAATCGCACAGCGCACCTTGAAGGGGCTGTGCGACAACCGGTGGCCTCTCCTGACCCGGCACCGGTGATAAGGACAATACTGAGTGCAATACATTCCGAGGGCTGTCTGGTACCACTCCACTACCTCAACGATATGATGTGGAACCTACTGTGTGTTGTGGGTTCATTAACCAGTTGGGCATATTTTTGGAACAGGTACCTAACGCAATGCGGAAGTAAGAATGTCGCCCAAGCGACATGGAGAACAGGATCAGAATAGCTGGCCGGATAACAGTGCAGGAACATCAGACAAGCTGGGTCAGGTCACGGAGCAGGAACGTCAGCCAGGCCGGGTCGAATCACGGAGCAGGAACCAGAAGGAGTAGTCAAACTGGCCAAGTCGGTACACAGGAACACAGCAACACAGTAGCACTGGTACAGGAACACCACGAAAGGGCACCTGACAGGTGCCATAGGCCCGGTATAAAAAGGGCATACTGGGTGGGTCAAACTAAGCTCAGCCAATGGGAACGCACCACAGAAAGAGTGACAGAAAAGAGCACGGGCACCGTGATAGCACCAGAGTGGGTAGTCAGACTATTGCCAGGGGTCATACACAGAGTGGATAGTCAGCCAGAGCCACAGGTCCGCACCAGAGTGGATAGTCAGACTATAGCCAGGGGTCATACACAGAGCGGCTAGTCAGCCAGAGCCACAGGTCAGTACCAGAGTGGGTAGTCGGACTAAAGCCAGGGGACTGGACACTGGAGCAAACTATCACAGTGCCCGTGATTCTGGCGCTCTTACTGGTCTGTTCGTTTTCTATATTTGCCTGGCGACAGGATGGCGGGTGACTACTTCCTAGTCACTCGCACGTCTTTCTGAGTGCTCACTATTTTATAGTTTTTCACCTTAATTGACCTATGTGACTCCGCCTCCTAGAGAGGCCTTATAAGCTGTATTCTTTCATTGCCTCAGTGCCCTTTCGTGGTGTACCTGAGCGCTTTCTGAGTCTTCCGTTGTGATCCGTTCCTGACTGCTGAATCTGATTTGTGTATGACCCTGGCTCCTTTTGACTACCGACTTGTGCCTGAACCTTTTGCCTAGCTGATTGTCTGCTCCGTGCCAGCCTTTTCTGACTACCCGCTCTGTGTATGACCTTTGGACTGACTGACTAATCTCTCTGTGCTGACCCAGGCTTGTCCAATTACCAGCTCCGTGTATGACCTTTGGCTTGTCTGACTTCCCGCTCCGTGCTAGGTACTTTGGTTTGTCTGACTACCCAAATCGTTTGACCATTGGCTATATAGTCTCTGTCGCTCCCTGAGGCCTGGCAGCCCCTTGCAGGCTCTCATTCTCAGTCCTTGGTCAGGTAAGTCCTGTCAGTAGTGCAGCAGCGCCTAAGTCCTACAGGGTTTTTGTGCCTCTATCGTTCTAGGGTGCATGGTGTTCTGTAACCCTAGCATTTTAGGATATTGCAGTTGTGTTATTAGAGCACGCTTACCACTGTCCTCTACTTCAGTGGTTCTGCTCTCGTTCTGGTTTGCTCCTAGCTGGTGCCTCTGCCTGGCTAAGGTTCAGTGTCAGCTCCTGGTAGTGGACTGTATACTGTCCCCATACCTGGCCCCGGGAAGGTTGGGGAAGTGTCTTATTTATTTTCTTGTGATTATTCTAATAAAGTAGAAATTGATTTTATGTACCTGTGTTTGTTTACAAGTCTCCTGTGACAGTACGAAAGGGCCATTGCCTCAGAAGGCACAGGAAATCCACAGGTGCCTAGCATCCTTGCCAGGATGGACATACAAGATCAAAGAGTTGATCAGCTTTCCATGGCGATTCAAACACTCCTTAATCGTACAGCGCACCTTGAAGGGGCTGTGCGACAACCGGTGGCCTCTCCTGACCCGGCAACGGTGATAAGGACAATACTGAGTGCAATACATTCCGAGGGCTGTCTGGTACCACTCCACTACCTCAACGATATGATGTGGAACCTACTTTGTGTTGTGGGTTCATTAACCAGTTGGGCATATTTTTGGAACAGGTACCTAATGTATTTCCAAGTGATTGAAGCAAGGTGGGCTTCATGAGTTCTCTCCTGCCCAGGAGAGCATTGGCATGGGCCAATCCGTTATGGGAAACAGGGAAACCCATAATCTTGAATTTCTCTGAGTTTGTGTCAGCTTTCAAAAGGGTCTTTGACGTTCCAGCCCTGGCAATGCCCTTAGATGTGGCTAGCTCAGTAACCAGGTGCTTTTTGCGGACCTTAAGCCCCGGGGGGGGAATCTTGGCTACAAGTTCTTTCCTCAGGAGTTGCCCACCGAGGCTTCTTCTTAATACATGGTAGTCTGAAGACAGAAGATCTGCAGGAAAGGTGAGCAACCTTTTGAGTGCTGCAGGTCCACATGTCCCACAGTGCCCCTCCGCACAGGGCTTTTCCTTTGGAGTTCTTATTGCACACTCCTGCACTCATTGGGTCTATCTGTATATCTGTTGGGTGTTTTGGAGCAGGTTTATGTGGTACTTTAACCCTTTAGCTTCTGGTTTTGCATCTTTTAGGGGGTTTTCTGACACTTTTCCTACTGGTTTAGTGTTTTGTGGGTATCCTAACATGTTCTAGTGATGTTTCATGCATTTTTATTTTTCTATGTCAATTTTGTAAAATTTGAGTTCTGCGCCTTTAAGACGTGCTTTACCGCATAGGCGCCATTTGTCTGACTACCTGAACCGTCTGACCATTGGCTATATAGTCTCTGTCGCTCCCTGAGACCTGGCAGCCCCTTGCAGGCTCTCATTGTCAGTTCTTGTTCGGGTAAGTCCTGTCAGTAGTGCAGCAGCGCCTAAGTCCTCCGGGCTTGTTGTGCCTCTAGCATTCTAGGGTGCATGGTGTTCTGTAACCCTAGCATTTACCACTTACCTCTACCTCAGTGGTTCTGCTCTCATTCTGGTTTGCTCCTAGCTGGTGCCTTTGTCTGGCTAAGGTTCAGTGTCAGCTCCTGGTAGTGGACTGTACACCGTTCCCACTCCTAACCCCAGGAAGGTTGGGGAAGTGTCTTATTTATTTGCTTGTGATTATTCTAATAAAGTGGAAATTGATTTTATGTACCTGTCTGAGTGTTTACAAGTCTCCCGTGACACAAACGGAAGCCAAGCAAGGGTCAAGCCAATAATCAGACACAGGACAACAGGTGCTACTGCATTACAACACCACGTAAGAGCAAATGAATAAGGTGTCCAGGCAGCTATATAAAGTGTAAGGCAGGGGAGGTGGAGCACACAACGAGCCCCTAATGCCTATAAAAGCAGCACGTGACATCACCAGGGGATTTCCTCAATGACGCGCGACGCTCGGCAAGCCGAGAGGAATGCGGAAGCGATCCGCCCTACAGACATGACGTGATAGTCACAAGGCCCAAGAAGCGACCAGCCCCTCGGTCGCACAAGTAAGTCCCTGATATGGAAGTGGCCAGCTACTACGATGCCGGCCACAAGGCACAATTGTGACAAGCGGTCTCTCTTAGGCCCCAAAGTGTCGTGCTGGGACGCGTAACAGGTCACGGGTACCGCCGCGTCGGCAAGGATCAAAGCTGTCCTTAAGGGAAGGTAACTTCCCTGGAGCGCTAGTCCTTAAGGGGTTAAAGACTAAAATTCACTGGAGCATCGAAAAGGTAATAAATCTTTTTTGTATATTTTAGCCAACTACAATGAGACTCTACTGGAGCCAAGGAATGAATTATGGACAATACCGATAAGAATATTCACAATCAGTGGATGTTACAGTAATTTGTATGATTGTTTATTCTGTCATGTATTGTATATTCAGACTTCATTCTTATCATGCCTGTAGAAGAGATCTAAGTTGTCTTGAAAGCTTGCATCCTATTGCCACTAAGCCAATAATGGTATCAATTTTACTCTACCAGTCTCCTACAATGTGAAAGTAATATTTCCTAACTTTGTTACAGTTTAAACAGTTAAACATTTTGAACAAGTCAGTTGTCATCTGTAAGACCAAACAAAATCCCCACACCTCCCACTATGAAATTGCTGGAAAAATGCAGGACAAAACCAAGTAAATGGCAATGCTGCTTAAAGGGATAGTAATACTTAAAAATTACTTATCCCTATGTTGTAACCCTTAAATAATGAAGAAAAATGCGCCCAGCGGCATCTCTCAAACCCTTAAGGTTTGAGAGATAACCTCTTACAAAGTTCGCCCCGTCTGACATCAGCATTCTAGCTGACAGATTTGGAATCAGGTCTGCAGACCGGCGGAGGCTCTGCAGCAGAGCCGAGATCGAGTTAATGAAAAAGATAACTTTCATTTAAAAGGTCTTCTACGCGTGCTTGCCTTGGGTGTGCACTGGCCTCCTTGAATCTCGCGAGAGCGCTGGATTCTCGGTGACTATCTTGGTACACCCTGGCTCAGATCCTGTCTGTGGTTGGCTCCGGTTTGGGAGCTATATTAAGGAAACATTCCCCTGTTTTGCCTTCTGGCTTGGGTCAGTAGGGGTGAGCCCTCTACTGTTTCAGGGGTGAGCCCCCCTTTTTTCTTGCTTGCTATAACTAGCGGTGTTTGGCATCCCTGGTCAATGGGTGAGCCCCTTCTACTCTAATTATTATCTGGTCACATAACCCTTCTTGATTTATGGCCATCTGGGGTGAGACCTCAGTTTTATATGTCCTGTTGACTGATCTGGGTGAGCCTCATTTTCCATTAACCCATACTATGGTGGATATGATCTATTTCTTAATATACACAGTATTTATTATGTGCCTTTGGGGTTAACCCCTGCAGTGCAACTGGGATGAGCCCCCATTCTGTCTTGCTATGCCTGTATGTATGGCTTAATTGGTTGATTGCATAGGGGTGAGCCCTCTTTTTCTGCTGGTGACCCGGTGGGGCTACTTCAGAGCACAGAGGAGCGTGACATTTTCCTCCTACTCACTGGGTTAGCCCCAGTTGTACATGACTGGTGGTTGATCCTGTTTTGGTTGATTTTTGGGGTTACTTAATTGGTTTTCTTTTAACCTTCACAGGTTGTAAAGGTGAACAAGTCATCATGGAGGAATCTCAGGATTTTAATTCAATAATTAACGTGGCAGTGTCTGCTTCTGTTGAGAAGGCCATGGCTCGGGTGCTTTCTCAAAGTCCGCCTGTTCCTACGCCAGTGCTTCATTCTTCAGAGAGGACGGCTCATGAGAGTGGGATAGGTCTGCGGAGCCCTCCGGTGGGGAGCTGATTGCATCTAAATGTCACTGGAAAGGGACGGCCTCCAGATCTCACTGGGCTTCAGGGAAGGCGCCCCTCAAGCGACCAAGACACACTGAGTTATCTGATGACATACCTCCTCTGGTGCATTCCTCTGACAATGAAGATCTTTCTCAGCCTTCTTTGGCTGTTGTCGATAAATGAAGAGCAGATTCCTCCACCTCAGAGGATGATATTAAGTGGGATGACTCCCATTACTTTGAATCTCCTTATGTCAGAGAATCGGTTGTGGATGATCCTGGGGATCATTCTGGCTCCTGTGGTCAGCCGGGTCTGTTTGAAGATGATTGGTTGGATGACTCTAAGGGAACCCCGCTATTTGATCCTTGTTTCATTCATCTGGCAAGATTTGTATACTTTTGGCTCCGGAAACCACTTGAACACGAGGTGCGGAATCGGCTTTGTGCGGTATGTCCCCGGCTATTGCTTCCTGATAAGGTTGCCTTTACTCCAGAGTTTGATCCTACGGTATTGACCTTCATGTCCAGATCAGGCCATGACCCTCATAAAGAGATTTAGAAGGGTCTGAAGACGACGCAAGACAAGTTGCTGGACGTTTTGGGGCCATTATCCAAGATCTTGTATTTTGCTGATCTGTCACTGTCGGAAGGTGCTCCATTGAATGCTAACGCTATCCGTGAATGGGCTCAAATGTCCATTTGTCTACTTGGCAATTCAAATGTTGCTTTGTCTACAGAGAGGAGGAAGGCTGCTTTGTTACGCATAGACGCTAAGTTGTCAGATTTAGGGTCTAAAGATTTAGGCCTGGCAGCCAACGGTCTTCTGTTTGGGGAACCTTTTACTGCGGAGTTGAGAAAACATGTTAACTTGTTCACAACACTCAACAAGGGGGTAGGCATCATTGAAGCAGGTGTTTCGTTCTTCGTTTTTTGGAAAGGCTGGTAGGCAGAAAACGGGAGATTTTCGTCCAGTCATCAATTTACGGACCCTCAACGAATTCGTAGTTTACCGCCATTTCAAGATGTAGGGTGTTCATTTGTTGCATGAACTTCTGGCCAAGGGCGACTGGTTCACGAGACTCAATCTGAAAAATGCTTATCTGTTAGTTCTGGTGAACATGGGTTGTCGGTGTTTCCTGCGTTTCCAGTGGCACGGTCACATGTGTCAGTTCACATGTCTTCGGTTCGGACTCAGTTCAGCTCCGTGGTGTTTCATGAAGTTGCTGAAGCCAGTGGTCACTCACTTCAGGGCTCAGGGTATTCGTTGCCTGATTTACCTGGACGATCTGTTGATTTTTTGCGAAGATGCTTCCAGGTTGAGCTTTCAAACGAGTTTTATTGTGAGATTTCTCGAGTCATTGGGTTTTATTGTGAACAGGGACAAATCAGCACTGGAACCTTCTCAGGTGGTTCAGTTCCTTGGCTTCGAGATAGATTTGGTCCTTTGCCGGCCACGTCTTCCACTATTGAAGATTGCGGCTATTCGGAAGGAGATTTGGCGTGTCCTACGACTGGTATGAGTTTTTTTACGTCTTTTAGCTCACATTGTGGGTCTCCTTTCGTCTTCAATCCAGGTGATTTTCCCAGGACCTCTTCACTACAGAGCAATGCAACGTTTGAAGGCTTGTCATCTTCACTAGGGTCATTCATACGATAATCAGGTGGCGCTTTCTCCAGAGGTGTAGGCAGAGCATCGTTGGTGGCTCCTCCATATGCAGGCTTGGAATGGCAAGGCGATCTTTGGTCGCTCACCAGATTTTGTGGTGGAGTCGGATGCCAGCCTATGGGGTTGGGGAGCACAATGTGTGGAGTTTTCCACAGGGGGTCCTTGGTCTCAAGAGGAAATAGGACTTCATATCAATTGCCTGGAATTGATTGCAGGATCTTTTGTGGTCCGCAGTCTGGCCAGGTGTCTGTCCGATTGTTGCATCCTCTTGCATTTGGACAATATCTCGGCTGTCCAATATATCAACAGGTTGGGGGGTACCAGATCTCGAGATCTCACAGAATCCACGAAGGACATTTATCTGTTTTGTTTCGACTGCAACATTATGTTGAGGGCGGTGTATCTTCCGGGAGTCTCCAACCTGATGGTGGATTGGTTCTTCTGCTATTGGCGGGACAGCAGCAATTGGAAGTTGGATGTCAGGGTGTTTCGACAGCTGTGTGCACTGCGAGGACCTCTACAAATAGATCTCTTTGCATCATGCACCAATTACCAACTGAAGAAATACTACAGCTGGCTTCCGGATCCGAGTTGCACGGCAGTGGACTCGTTTCTTCAAGTTTGGCCAACCCTAGGGACATACGCCTTTCCACCGTTCGCCATGTTGGTGAGAGTGGTTCATCACATCAGGTGTCAGGGGGTTGTGCTTCTACTAGTAGCTCCACTGTGACTGAGTCAGCCTTGGTACCCGGATTTTATGGAGTTATCTTGCGACGATCCCCTTCTGCTCCTATACCTTCCTCATATTCTCGCCGGTCCGCAATGGGAGCTGAATCCACTGGTGGTGCAGGACCGTTTATCTCTGGTGTCCTGGATGCTTTCAGGGGATCCTGGGCGGTAGAGGGCCTATCGTAGATGGCTAAAGACCTTTTGTGGGACTCCTGGGATCCTGGTACAAGAAGAAATTACATTTCGGCATGGAATTCCTGGTCTAGCTGGTGTGTGGATAGGGATTGCGATCCTTTTATAGAAGCTGTACCTGTGATTTTAAATTTTTAATTGCATCTTTTTTTATTAGGTCGCTCTTATCATGTTATGCGGTCAGCCATTTCGGCGGCTCACGTTTCTTTCTCAGGCATTCCGGTAGGTAGGGACATGGATGTCGTTCTTCGTTTTTTGCTTAACTGGCCTGGAAATTATTTTTTGTCTTTGCGCCAACTTTCGGCTAAACTTACGGTACTTTGGTTTCGTTTAGACGAGTGTCGGATGTTAGAGCTTTTGATGTAGATGGGTTTTTGGTATCGCAGGATGTACTAAGTCGGATTCTTCTTCCTTCTTTTACCCTTTCTTTAGGGAGGTTCCTCAACTTTGTGTGGTTGGGGTCTTGCTTCGGTATGTGGAACTGACAGCTCCATTGCGTTCGTTTCAAATTGGTCAGCTGCTTGTTTCTTATGTCCGGCCTCATAAGCCCGTTTCCTCCACTACATTAGCTAGGTGGATTCATTGGATTTTGACCCTGGCGGGGGTGGATCCCTCTTTTGGAGCCCATTCTGTCAGGGGAGTGGCGGCCTCGTGTGCTGTCTGCAGGAGCTTCTGTGACAGATATTATGTGCTCTGCGGACTGGTCGAGGGAGGAAACATTTCGAGTTTTCTACTTTCGGCCATCCTCTCATGCGTATTTTTCGTTTGTTTCTCAGCGTTAAAAAAGCTAAATATGAAGCCTCCTGTCATGTAGTAAAATTAAAAGATTCTAATAATTACAGGACTACTAAAAGTAATGAAAAAGTGGCAAAATCATTCCAGAATAATTAATAAAATAAGTTCATTATTGCTCAAAATATATAGTTGTACAATTTAATAGAATAATTAGGTACTTACCCTGCATAGTGAAGCTTATTTCCTGGGGATGGACATTATAAGCAATAAAAAGAACTGGAGCAGAGCAATTACATATCTGTCATATAGGAGTAGGAATAGTTATGCCCCTGTTGGCCATAGTAAGGTAAGTATGGGGTTATTATAAGGTGTTAGTTCTCGTTTAAGGCACCTAGAAATTTATTGGTTTCAGTGGTATGTCACAAACAACTCAACTAGCTGTTTTTTTAGTGAGATTCATTCAAATGTTTATATTGAAGGCAAGGAATAATAAAAGGAAAAAAATGCTAGAAATCACATGAAAATCAGTCAAATGTATCTTTTTTTTCCCATATGATTTCACTACTACAAAAAAACGACCCATATGAACAAATACAGATTAATCCTTTGAGGACCAGACCAGTACAATGTGGTGAATACCCCTCTGGTCCTTAAAAGGTTAATCTGGACTGTTATAGGGATTGTATTTTAAAAAAGAAATGAGTTTACTTTCCAGTACAAACTGACAGAAGGGGTTAATATTTGTGTTGGCTGAATAATCAAGGAAGTGGTCATTGTGAAGGGAAATGTGTGAATTACAGCTCAGCAACTGTGTAGTTATTGAACAGAATTACCACACTTGTGCATTTCTAAACCTGCCTGCTGATTGGCAAGATGGCAAAACAATTCAATAGATGCTGAATACCTTTCAGAGGATGAAAGTGCTGTACTAATTCATGTGAACTGCCTGCACTCTCTTAGCATACTTTATAAATAATAGTTTCTGTATTATTAAACCTTTGAGTACTAAAAGGGTATGCTCCACAACACACTGCAAACCTGCATAGCACTCGGTAGATTAAATGGGTACATTTAAGGTAGCCAGACCTCACAATTTTTATCGGACTATTGAAAATAAAATTCTGCTACTCTACATAGGAAGCAATGAAATCCTTTTGATCTGTCCTTCATGCGTCCTACATTACAGGGACTTTAGATAAGCATTTTATCAAGATGATCAAGGTGTGAAGATGCCTCTAGAAGTCAAGGGGCTGAGAACACTTTTGTTTTGAGGTTCCATGAAACAATAGCATGCCAAAATAAGTGCCTGCATGTGTCAGGTACCAATTAAATGAACCAGGGATTTGTATTTGGAAGTAGTAGAAGTATATTTTTTCCCATTCTTATGTATCACTGATGATGCAATAGAGCACTGAGTATTCTTGAGCATTATCTAAGACTGGGAACCTTCTAATTCAGAGGTCCACTAAGGTCTGGAAGTGGGAGTGTCCAAATGATATGATTTGCATCATAAAGTAGGTGGGGTTTCATTGCAGTTGGCAGGATTAGGATGAGAGGAGGTGGGAATTTTAAATGGACGGAGAGTGGAAATAACAGGACTGAGAGGGACAAGAATGGCAATGATGTGGGTGGAGTTACAACGGAACTCGAAGAGAATTGAAAGTCAGCCTCTCTCCCTGGAGACCTGGCAATTAAGTATAAAAACCAGAGTCTCCAGGTCAGATCCATACATTTCCCAGGTATAATTATATCTGCTCCAGAACTGCTTTTTTTTCTTTCTAAATATAGCATGAGTCCTTCTAATGCAGTTTGTCCAGTTGGTACCATGGCTATCTAAAACAGACTTTTTTCCTGCTGTTCTGTTATTTCAGGACATCACAGGTCACTGAACTTTTTTTAAATACTTTTCTAAGGTATAGTTTTTCTTTAACCCTTTGCATTCCAGAGAGGTGTGCAATGTTTTACAGTTGTGCTGTTGCTATAGCAGCCTATAAAGGGTTATTGTAACTGATAATTGCTGTTAATAGACTGCTGTAGCAACAGTGCCAACACAAAATATCTGGTCCTGGAAGTACTGCACTCAAAGAATGAAAGTTTGGGCTGCTATAACTGGAATAAAACTAACCTGGGTTAACTCAGCAGGATAAACCCTGCAATATATGTAGGCTATTGGTTAGCCGTAGTTGTGGGAGGGCCGTCTGGAGGCTATTTATACCAGCCATAAACAATACATGGGATTGCGCAGAGCACCGACGAGCTCTGTGTTACACAGTTACATCAAGGAGTCAGTATTTCGAGGCATTTTGGATTTATCTAATACAGCTACTACATGACCGGGACAGAGGCTATTTGCAGGGTTTCTACATGACGTACTGCCATTGCATCTTTTTGCCTCATATATACTAGCTTTTATTTATCACATCAATATGCTTCAATAATATCTTACACTATCATTAATCCTACATAACAAAGTATCTAAACTGTATCATCAACTCAACAATCATACTTCAGGTCCATACTTTCACAGCAACCCAGGAGAATGATCATGAGAGGGATCATAGTGCAGTTCCATGATCACTACTATAATTTTCCATGACCGGAGCTATGGTTAAGACAGCTAGCTACTTTGTTATCATAAGCCACTTTTCAACTCGACCTTAGCACTTGGTCAAGTACTTAGCAGTTATGGGCCCCTCAGACAGAGGGAAGTTACTATATCAGTTCATTTCAGTACTCATTGTAGGTGGCGGATCTTGATTGGGTATCACTCGTGTGTATGGTATTGTGGTCTGTATTAACATGGTTATATGTTATTTTTGCCCTCTGTTAGGCCTACACTAACAGGTCGGAAAGGGCAATATTCATCCGACCTTCACATTATTCTACTATCCCCTCCTAGGCTTGACCACAAATGTAGGCTATTGGTTAGCCGTAGTTGTGGGAGGGCCAGCTGGAGGTTATTTATACCAGCCATAAACAATACATGGGACTGCGCACAGCACTATCGAGCTCTGTGTTACCCACCCAACCCATACCCCTTTTCTCTGATATTACTAAACATATATCCCTTTCATGTGGGCCCTCTCTTAGGACTACAATAACAGGTCGGAAAGGGCAATATTCATTCAACCTTCACCTTATTCTTCTATCCCCTCCTAGGCCTGACCACAAATATAGTTTTCTGCATTATGTGATACTATCCTTTTAATAAGCAAAGGAATGCCATTCAGCAGTTAAATAACATAGTAACATAGTTGATGAGGCTGAAAAAAGACATGCGTCCATCAAGTCCAGCCCATGCCTAAACACCCTTGTTGATCCAAAGGAAGGAAAAAAAAAACTCATTGAAGCCATTTTTAACTAAGACCCAGGTGGGTAAAAAAAATCCTTCCTGACTCCAAATAGCAGTCAGATAGTTCCCTGGATCAACATCCTATCTGCTTTGAAGCCAATTGTCAGACTACTTTTCAGTATTGTTCTGTGCTAAATAGGTATCAATGTGAGACTACCATAAAAATATGTTGTATCCAGGGGACTTGCTTAGAAGGGGAACTTTGGAGTAGGAACATGTGGATAGTAATGTTTGATGCAGAGAAAAATAAATATACTGCAGGGCTTACCCTGATAATACCCTCACTAATAAGAGGTGTTTTATTCAAAAGATATTGCAGCTCAAAAACATTTTTTTAATGCAATGACTAAAATTTTAGGGTGTTGTTGTTGGTACAGCAGGCTATGGACAGCTATGGTCAGTTGACCAAAACCTTGATAACTGCAAGATTGTGCAGCAACAACTTGTGAATAAAACATCTCTCAGCAGTGGGAGTATCCCTGATTAACTCAGCAATAGCCCCCGGGCCAGTCATAAATCTGGGCCCATGAGCCACAGCCTTCCTCCAACCCCCATTTTCTGTCAATGGTAGGTGTGTGCGGGGCTGGCTGCTGGCCCAGCAACTATTGGGAATACATATTCAATACACTGGGCCATCCCAGCAGTCAGCTGCCTCTCTACTACTGCGTCAATGCAGCGGTGCAGTGTGCTGGTCCAGCCCAACAGTGACAGGGCATATTAATTTTAGTTGCATAAAGGTTACTACAAAGAGAAGGGCTATGCAGGAGGGGCAGAGCAGTTATGTATCTGTCCAACCAGCATAAAAAGCCTTTTATACCCAAGTGGGAGGGAAGGGGTAGGGAAGAGAGGGCTGTGTGTAAGCATTTAATCTTAACAGGAAGATAAATTAGCACATCTCTGGAGGACTGTGAAACCAGTAATGGTAGGGGCCATAGGAATTTGGATGACTAAGTTGTGTTCACAAACAGGCCTATCCACTGTTGGATAGTGCAAAGAGAATGGTAACACAACCTCAAGGCCAAGTTACGTGTGTTATGAAACATATTGGGCTTCTTTAGCTTTTAACAAATATTTTAAGAGATTTATATGTGTGAGCACATAACTTTATTGGTGCATTGAAGTGGAGTCCATGGAATGGAGAAGATCAGTGATGGTGAAGACTAGCATGCCAGTAGATTAGCACCCTGGGGTTCATTCTGGTGCATGGCCTCTTGAAATTGTGACTACCCATTTTTATAAATCAGTCTAAAGATTACTAGTTGCCCTGTGTGTGGCCTGGTGCAGTGTTCAGTCCAGCTTGTTGTGATCTGGTCTCCTTTACAAATCCAGCTCTTCCTTGAAATGGTGCTTGCTCAAAGCTTACTGTTTAACCTTATCCAGTGTATACTGTTTGCTCCATCTCTCCCATTATTGACTGACTTTGTTCCTGACCACCCTTTTGTTTTCTGCTTCTTCCTGCATGGTACCACTATTTCACAACCAGTCCTGTCCCAGACCACTGTATTGTTTGTATCCTGTTTCTGCGTTCCTCTGATGCTGAACAATCCTGTTCTAGATCACAGTATTTGTGCTGTATTGATCCGCAGTCCAGTTACTGTCCATGGCATTGTTTGCTGCTTGCTTCTGTATAGTTCTGCAGATACTGAAACAAATATGTTCTTATCGCTGCTGCCTCATATTGCTTGTTGCTGTTCTGCCTGTGGCTGCTGAAACATTCCTATTCCAGTTCTTTGCTTGTGCTGCATCCTGCTAGGTTATTGGCTCTGTGGTGTTGTACTCTTGCACTTGTTCCATACATTAATATTTCCATCTACTTCTCAGTTACTATTGTACCCTTGGGTTTTGTGGACCACTGTACATTTAAGAGTTCGCTGTGCTGCCTCCTGTTCAGGGGGCTCACCAGCTGTGATATTATTGCTGGTTTCCTCCTCACTGCCACCAATGTTCTTTACCTGTACTGCAGTTTGTTGTCTCCAGTGAGCCCACCTCGTGACCAGTCTCTATATTGCAGCCTGACTGCAGCTACTCCTTCTAGTGTTCAGTTCATGTACTACAGTCTTCAGTATCTTGTCTGGTCCTGTTATTGCCTGACAATATAATCTAGAACAAAGGTAGCCAGTCCTGGTCCTCAAGAGCTACCAACAGTGCATGTTTTCAAGATATCTCTGAATGAGCACAGGCACCCCATTAAACTGACTGAGTCCACATATGCTCCAGATGGAATATCCTGAAAACTTGCACTGTTGGTAGCTCTTGAGGACTAGGGTTGGCTACCCCTGCTATAGAACTCCACTTGGAACCATCTCTACAGACCCTGCCCAGCTACTGTGATCAAATTCCAACTCAACTGGTCTGTGCTTTCCTACCTTGTGGTTGGCACATTTACACGCTTTTGGCTAGAGTAAGACTGTACAATGGCCTCTCACCTTTCTCTGGCTCCAGACTCTAGCACCATTCCCCAGCATCTTGCTACTCACAGTGGCATTTCCTGTTAGACCCTAGGTTTTCATAGCCATACAATGTGACATTCTTCTTAAAGTTACCTGGGTGACCAGTGGAAGAATTGGAATATTAGAGAAAACTCCACTTAGAAACTGTGTGCTCTTTCTTTTGTCTTTTCTTTTTAGCTAATAATAGCAAGACACATGCCAGCTGACCACCAGCCTGGGATGTTTTACAGTGCTCACTTACTATCCAAGAGGCTGTATCTTCCATCTTGAAATTGTTAGTACCAGTCTCTAAGTCACTTGGGTGCCCAGTGGTGCTATTAGAATATCAGAGAATACTGTGTTGTTGTAAATGGACAATTCTCCAATACAGTTAAAGTTGAGAGTGGTGTACCTCAGGGTTCAGTATTAGGTCCACTGCTTTTTAACATGTTTATAAATTACCTGGAAATAGATATAGAAAGCAAAATATCAATATTTGCAGATGGCACTAAATTATACAGGGTAATTAATTCAGAACAGGATATTTGCTCTCTACAGATGGATTTACATAAAATGGCAGATTGGGCAAACAAATGGAATATGAAGTTTAATGTGGGAAAGTGTAAGGTCATGCATTTGGGAGGAAAAAATCCCAAGGCTACTTATGAACTTAATGGAATCATTTTAGGCGACTCGTTGCTAGAGAAAGACTTGGGTATCTTTGTAAACTACAAACTTGTAAACAATGACCAGTGTCAGCTAGCAGTAGCAAAAGCAAACAAAATCCTGTCTTCCATAAAAAGGGGTATTGACGCAAGAGTGGATAACCTCATTTTGCCATTGTACAAATCATTGGTAAGACCTCACCTCGAATATGCAGTACAGTTTTGGGCACCAGTTCTGAAAAGGATATACTAGAACTGGAGAGGGTACAGTGAAGAGCAACAAAATTAATTAAGGAATGAAGGATTTGATGTATGAGGAACGACTAGACAAACTTGGTTTGTTTACTCTAGAGAAAAGACGACTAAGAGGAGCTCTTACCAAAGGTACAAGTATATGAGAGGTCAATACAAGGATCTCTGTGGTGAGCTATTTATTCCAAGGCCTGATCAGGTGACTAGGAGACACCCCTTGAGATTAGAGGAAAGGAGGTTTAGACTTCAGCAGATGAAGGGTTTTTTTTACAGTGAGGCCTATTAAATTGTGGCATTCCTTGCCCAAGGAGGTGGTTATGGTAGATATAAATTTAAGAGAAGATTAGATACATTTCTTGCAGAAGGGAACACACAGGGTTATACTGAATATTAGTAGGCAAATCAGGAAGGTCTGATAAATGACTAACTTATGTGGTAGCAGGATAGCTATACAATTCTCATGTCACTAGGGTATGAGGCAAAGGTTGAACTTGATGGACTTGTGTCTTTATTCAACCTAATTTACTATGTTACTATGTTACACTTAGGACCATATGTTCAAAGGGATAACAACAAAAAATTGTCATATGAAAGACAAAAATAAGTAATTGAACGAATGAACGACATATTTTCTATAGAGTATACGACAAAAAAAACAGTAATTGTGTACGACACAACTCCAGAATTGATGGGCAAAGGGGCGGGGCAAGGGCATGGCTAAATTATTCTCCAGAGGAAAAGAAAATTTGTTGTAACTAACGACAAAAAAATGTCTTTCAAAAGACAAAATTGCACGTTAAGAAAAAAGTGGAGGGAATGTGTTCTGAATGTGAGAATTTTTGTCTATAGTTAAGACATTTTTTAAGACATTTTTGCCGTTAGTTAACATTTTTTATCGTTACATACGACAATTTCAGTCAGGACAAACAACATATTTCCAACCACAACGACACACTCTGAAAATATGAATGATCCCAACACTGTACTTTGAAAAGTCGTTATAAACGACAAACGTTATTTTGCTACTTCTTTAAACATATGGCCCTTAGAGACACTGTGTGCATTGCCATTCATTTGCCTTTTGTACATATTAAAATATATACACGAGACATGATGTGTATAACTACTACAACACAGTTCAATGTATACAGATCTATCAAACAGCAAACACAAAAAAACCTGGAGTTGGAAGTGTGCAGGTGCAATTGCCTTTGGAGGAGATAAACCACTGCTTACTAAAAAAAGACTACATGTTCCAGCATGCAGGGCTTGAAACTTAAAAAAGCTACAAAATGCTTATTCTGTTCTGTATGTGCTAAAAAAGAGTTAGGCCAAGGCTTTTTCTTCATGGCTATACCCAATGGCTGAAAATGCTGGAGATGGAGGAATGGCCTAGTTCAGCCAGAAAGGTCTCAAGTCTGCTCTTATATTTATTGTTGCACACTTTTAATGAAGATAATCAGATCCAGAGCCCAGGAGTTGAGGATGGAGCTTCACAAATTATATCGTTTTTCACTTTAAATGCTAATATCTCTGGGTCTACTGATCCAATTTACTAGCTCAACAAGAAAAAAAACACAAACACACACAACTTTTCCCTGCCAATTTTGGTGACAATTCATTGGCTAGGTTAGGTTGTACATCTGATTACATTTTCTCATAGCACCAATTGGAAAACATTTCCAGCAGTTTGTTAGTTTGGTATTTAAAAACTAAATTACCAATTTTTAGGCTTCAAGGGAATAAATCTCTGACCTGGAATCCAAAATTTATCTGCTGCAATCAGTCGTTATGGGCAAAAAAATGTCAAATAACAGAACTGTCATTCAAATTTAACTATAAAAATCCTACTGAGCTTCTACAATACAATACTGATATATTTTACTTTCCTGCATAAAGTACAGTGTTGAAAGTTTGTTTGAAATGTTTTGCAATTTCCATGTGAAATAAGGATTTTGTAATATAGCAAGTGTGATAGTCACTGCTTCACATAAGAACATTTTCCATCTTCAGATTCTCTGTAACCCTTTGAGTGCCAGAGGAGTAAGAAATATGTTGCATAACAATCAAACGGATTAAACAGATGTGTGTTTTGGGCTTTTAGCGAGAAGAGGCTTGAGAAACCGCTCTACCTGACAGATCAGAATTAGAGTCATATGTGGGGAACTCCCCCCACCCAGCAATTGCTAACTGCATTTAATCCTCTGAGTGCTAAAGTTATATGAAATGTCTTGCACACATACTTGGAACACAAATGGTTGGACATGGGAGGGAGAAGAACACATGGGGGCAGATCTGGCTTTCTAGGGGAAGTCATTTGTGCTGACAGACTTAAAAGACCCATGATGTGCCAGGACCGTCATGGGTAATCTTCTCGTAAGGACCAGTGATGGTCCTGGCACGACAAGGGTTAAATGATAGAAGTAATTTGTGCTGACAGACTTAAAAGACCCATGATGTGCCAGGACCGTCATGGGTAATCTTCTCGTAAGGACCAGTGATGGTCCTGGCACGACAAGGGTTAAATGATAGCAGTGTGCCTCAGTGCGCACTGCTATCATTGCTGGGGAGGATGGAACTGAGAGCTCTAGGACCAAAGTGCTCAGTTTCAGTCATTCCCCATTTTGCTGGTACATGTGATTGCTCCTACAGCAGTTACGTGTACCGGCTTTTTCATTGAAAAAGGCAATTTGTTTTACACATTGCCTTTGTCACTGTTTTCTGCCTCTCTCTACCATACTATGAGAGTAAAGAAGAGAGAAGCATAGGATATACTAAAAAAGAAACAAATAGAGACCAGAGTTGGGGGTAGTAAGCCCTTCAGTGATGGTGCTGAGGGCAGGATAAATGTTGGTCCCTTTATGACCTACTGACAGCAACCTGTTTTTGATAAATTTTTTTTTTTTGTTAAATAAATGTGAGCAAGACCAAAGTATAATATTACACAGTCTAAAGTATAAACACATCTACTAAAGTTTAAACAAACATTATTGGGAATTTTATTGTTGTGGAGTAATGTAATACACTTACACACACACACCACAAAATCATATCTCTAAACAAAGTGGGAAACTAGGGTGGGAAAGAGGGACACGGGGATTTTTACCCCAGAGGGACAGTGCCCCCTAAAAACACACATTTTGTATGTATGAATGACTGGTCATACATTTCATGCAGTCTTCATAAAAAATTAACCAACTGGGCACAAATTATCACAAGAGACCAAATAAAATCTGTGATTTTTTACATGTTTTCATTGTTTTCTTTATTTTTAATAAAATAAATGGTGGGTTATCCATAAGTGTGGTATCATAAGAATGCCCTACTTGTATGTAAAAAAAGGTATATCATTTGTGTAGCTAGGATAAAAAACTTAGAGGAAAAACACTGTTGAACAAAGACAGTCAAAAATTGTCAGAATTGCTCTGGTCCTTAAGTGCAAAACACCTCAGATTGTCCCATTCCTTAAGGGGTTAATAGAACACTACAAAACATAAGTAATTTATGTCCTCCTTTGTGTTTAAGTGTTTGATTACAAAGGGGATCCACCTGTGTGCAGGTCAGCTGTATAAGCAAGCCCTAGGCTCCTTTGAAGCCAGCTCATTGTGTCTGTCATTTAAGTGGCTTGCAGACAAGTGGAGTTTGAGAGAATCAGGTAAAAAGTACCTGTGATTTGTGTTTGGTGTTTATAAAGGGTTAAAAAGGTAAATTCTTATTATTCATCGTTTTCTTTCTTTTTCTCTCCCCATGTGTTTAAGAGTTTGATTGTGAAGGGGATCCATCGGTGTGCAGGTTAGCTTTATAAGCAAGCCCTAGGCTCATTTGAAACCAGCTCATTGTCACTTGCAGTTAAGTAGTTTACAGACAAATGGAATTTGAGTGAATCATGTGTCAGAACAGATTAAGGCATTTGAAATCAACAGATCTCTGTGGTGCAGGTAATTTCAGGGGATTTAGGGCTTGATTCAATTGCCACTGTTAAAACACATGGTAGGGCAAAAACGAATACCAAATGGTATACACAGTGGTACTATTAGATTCAATTGCCCTGCCAACGTGAACCAAGATGAGTGTCGTGGTTTTTTTTTTATTTCCATAATGCACACTAAGTAGAGTGAAAAATTGGAACATCAAAGGAAGCTACCTAAACTTGTTGTTTGGCACAGTGTCAAACACTGAGTGTGAGCTAAATACACAGTGACCCTCCCAAACAATAACTCTACCCTTGGTCATACACTACACCTAACATTAACAATAAAGTTTACAAATACTAGCCTTACTATCACATCACCCATAGCTGTAACACTTACCTGCAAGTCTGATGTGCAGCGAGGTCTTCCGCACCTCTCTTAATAGTTCTTCTGTAAGCTTCTATCTTCTTCATCTGTCATCTTCTTCTTTTTTCTTCATCTGTGCCCTTCTTTCGTCTTCATCATTAAACTTTGTGTTCCCCCCCCAAAAAAATATAATTATTAAAAATAATATCTTCATTAAAGTTTCACCTCTGCCGCCAACGGAGGCAGAAAATAAGAATAAATTTCCCCCCCTTCTGGTACCTTTTAGGTCGTTGCCTGATCCACACTGAATAAGGACTGTCTTTTATATCACTAGTCCCTGTTCAAAATGGTTCCCATGCTCTCATTAGCTTGGATGTGGGGTTACACAGGGCTCCACACCTGCCAGACAATCAGCTTCTACTGCATTTTGTCATACCTCCAGCTAGAAGATGATTGCCTGGGAGGTGTGGTTATTGCAGAGCACATTCAGTGCCCTGCGTAGCCCCACATCCCAGCCAGTGGGAATGTGGGAAATATTTTGAACAAGGACTGGACATATAAAAGCCAGTCCCTATTGAAATTTCCCTCAGTGTGGATCAGACAACGGCCCGAAAGGTACATGAAGTGGGGGGATTTTTGTTTTTTTAGTGGTGACGAAGCTGGCAGTGGTGGTAGCGGAACTTTAATGAAGATATTAATTTTAATACCTATATTTTTTTTTTAGGGGCAACACAAAGTTTAATGATGAAGATGTCTTAGGGCCCCGTATAAATATGCAGTTCAGTTGTGTAGGGATCCCTAATTGCGCATGCATTTTTTTTTTTTTTTTACACATTTCACTTAAACGTCGGTGGTTAGGAACACACATTAAGGGACTCAAGTCCGAATTTGTTATTTTTGGAGACAAAAGTGAGTTCTTTGACATGTGTCACTTACAGTCACTTCACCAGGCAGGGACAACTACCTCCTCCCAAGTCTGACTCTCTGAGTGATTTAACTTTGTGTAGTCATCACAGTGTGTAATAAAGGACTCCTACCCAGGTAAATCTGCTACACACAGTATTTACATAGATATAACTGACTGCTGTATGATTTACACGTACCCAGTTAAGTCCTTCTGTTACACAGAATCAGGGGATTTTTGCGTAATTCCCAATAAATTATTTTTTCTTAGATCATTGGGAACACAGGAGCCATGAGGATGAAGTTCCCTACTCTGGAGTGCAGGACACTTTTAAAAAGACCTTTCTGATGCAGAGGCTCCCATCCTGCATCACGTAACCCTCTCAGACATGCTCAGTTTGAACATATAGCAAAACAGAATAAAAAAGAACTAGAAGTGGATCAAGACAAGGAATTCCCTGAATAGAGAAGTGAAGAGGACCTCCCCCCCGGTGACTCAAACCAAGTCCTATGTTCAACATGGACTAAGAGAAAAGGATTTATCAGTAAGTACACAAAAATCCACTTTTACATCCTATGTGGAAAACAGGAATCATGGGGATATACCAAAGAATCCAACAAGATTCCAGGAAGGTAAAGAGAAAAACCCTTCAAAACACAGATGAGGTCTACTGGAAACAAACCGGTAAAACGTGAACCTCATGTCTGAATGGACACCACCACTACAAACTAAAGAACATGAACCAACATGGTGCTGGTCAAAAAAGGAATCAGGAAGAACCTTACACAGGCACTACAGCCTGGAGGTCCTCCCAGCCAAAGCCAACTTCAGATGAAGCCAGCATATTAAGACTGTAGTGTTTGACAAAAGTGCGAAAGGACAAACACGTTGCCATCTTGCACAACTGTTCAGCAGATGCCTGATTCTTATAGGTCCAAGATCCTCCCACTGACCTGGTAGAATGGGCTATAACCCGGAAATGTCCTGCAGTCTTCCGCAGTAGTATGGCTGGGGAGTGATTGCCTTGATCCAAGCCACTATTATCTTAGATGCAGCCAGGCCCGTACGAGAGCCTTCAGCAATGACAGATTTCCAAAAAGCAGTGAGCAATGATCACAGTACTTCAAGCACTTAACCACATCCAAAAGATGAAGCTCCTGCTGCTATATATTAGATAGAGCTGGACAGAGAGAAGGAAGAACAATTTCCTTCTGATGTATCAAAAGACAAAGAAAACAAAAGAAGACACCAATAGAGCCTATCAGACAAGCAAGGTATTTATACTGTAAAAGAAGAAGTGGTCAGGTGACCACAATTCTATATCTGACCACCCCCACCCCCCAGGGAGGCAGCTAGGAGGAGATTTGCATATGTCCTCTATTGCCAGAGCCCAGTATTACACACAAAAGTATAATACATACACACCCCAGGGCTGGCACATAAGAACACATATGCAGACCTCTTATAGAGTGCCACAGCCCAACATAACCACCCCAGGGCGCATCTAGGAGGAGATTACCATATCTCCTACACACAGCCATTTAAATTTCCACACCCCTCACTATCCCTTCACCGAAACCAAAAAAATGGCTGACACTAAATTCTTGGGGACAAAAATTTCACCCATCAACACATTCTGTTTTTCCTAAAAACAGTGCTGTTTTCTCTGCAGCCCTTGCCAAAAATCACATGGAGTGCATTCAGCACACTCCAGCACTGTTACACTAATGTACACTGTTAATACACTTTGTGTGACTTAACCCTTTGACTGCCAAAGAGGTGCACTACGCATTGCACACTAATGCGATGCCTACCACTGTGGCACTCAAAGGGTTAACATGGCTTCTTCCACTCACAAGCTTGCATCGTTCAACATTTTCCACAAACTATACACACACACGCATGTCCGCAACACACATGCACGCAGCAACATACGTGCACAAAACACAAGCCTGCAACACACGTGCGCAAAAAGAACACCCGCAACATACATGTGCACAAAACAAACCCCCGCAACACACATGCTCGCAAAACACACACCCACAACACATACGTGTGCAAAACACACACACAATACACATACACATTCAATACATACACATGCACAACACAATACACAAGCAGAACACACAGGCAATACACAAACACACACTCAAATTCAACAATCCAGTCATTAAGAACATTGTCTCAAAAGGGTTACAGGCTGCTCTGCTACCCTGCTTTGCAACACATTAATTACAAATGCCTTGCCTTACACTGTTCCTGCCACAACAACAGTACGGAGAACCCAGAAGTGAAAGACTGGTCTCGTGGTTCCTCGGCCACGTCAAGGTACCCCAATATTTCAACCGCGTCCTATCTAATATACATTATAATCCCTAAGTTTCAAATGGTTCCTGAAGATTTCTTGTAAATAAACGCTTTGAACTTAGTATCTAGTTAAAAAACAAATAAAAACACAATTCCTAATATCTTTATGATAAGACTCACCTGCTTTCAGACAATGTTTACTTGCAGTGAGTGGGTGGAAGCCCAAGAAGATTGTAGGTTTTTGGGGTTGGGTGTAAAAGACCTATAAAGGGGGCTGTGGACCTCCAGTCTTCTTGGGCTTCCACCTACTGACTGCAAGCCAACATTGTTTGAAAACAGTTGAGTCTTATCATAAACGTATTAGAAATTGTGTTTTTATTGTGTTTTATCCCATGGAGCTCTGGTAGAGAGAAAAGCAAATTACTAGTCCCCTTTTATCACCTTGCTACCTCTGAAACAGAGCCAAGACAAGAGAAGTCCCAGTGTAGCATTCTATGTTGCTGGCAACATGGCCACAGTACCTGCCCATTCTTAAAGGCTCAGCAACCAAAAAAGAAATAAAAAGCTTAACAAAAATAATGTTATCAAACACTGTTGAAATGCATGAAATAAGTGTAAAAGCACCACTGCAGTGACTCTAAAAGGAATAGGCTTTGTTCTAAGCACATATGCCTATCAGATAGTGGTCATGATCCAACAAACAATGGTAACTTTGAATGCAGCCTGGCTCACTCGGGGGGCCCTAAGGAATGACAAAAAGAGTCAAATTTTCTAAAAAGCTGTGTACGATAGACATAGTATGCTGTCTCTGCAGAAGGATTTAGATAAACTGAGTGAAGGGCAGAAAAATGGAAGATGAGGTTTAATATAGATGAATGTAAGGTTATGCATTTGTGCTGTAGAAACAAACATGCTACATATACACTAAATGGGAAACTACTTGGGGAATCCTCATTAGAGAAAGATTTAGGCACATTGATAGGCAAAAGACTTCATAACAGTGTGCGGTGTTACTCAGCTACTGCAAGGATTTATATAAATCCTTTGGTGAGAGATCATCTAGAATACAGAGAACCGTTTTGGGCACTGGTTCTTAAAAAAGACATTATTAAACTGGAAAAAGTTCAGAGATGTCCAACAAAACTGATAAAGGGATTGGAGGATCTGAGTTATAAAGAGAGACTAGCCAAACTGTGTTTGTTTACATTAGAGAAAAGACATCTAAGGGGTGATATGATTACCATTTACAAATATATTCGAGGTCAATAAAAAGAACTCTCCGAGGAATTATGCACTCAAAGAGCTAAGCAAAGAACATGAGGTCATCCATTAAGACTACAGGAAAGAAACTTTGGATTAAAATAAAGCCATGGATTTTTTAAAGTAAGGGAAGAAAACTTATGAAATTCATATTCATTGGGATGGTGCTTGCAGGTACTGTAATTACTTTAAAAAAAGTAATGGATACCTATCTAGCACAGAACAATATTGGGAATAATAACAGTTGACTTCAAAGGACCATTTGGAGTCAGGAATGAATTTTTTGTGTACCCACTCAGGGCTTAATTGGATACGACTTGGTTGTTTTTTCCTTCCGCTGGGTCAAGGGCTGATTTGACATGGGCTTAACTTGATGGACACATGTCTTTTTTCAGCCTCATCAACTATGCTTTAAGGTTATTGAATCTCAAGCCTAATAAATACAGAAACTGCAAAGGTGCCAGAGAGGACTTCTTGAGATTGAATATCCAAACATGTTGCGCAAGGATATAAACACAATCTTGAATCTATGCACATAGAACATTCACCGAAGTTGCCTTAAGGAAAAAAATTGTCTAGATAAGGCGTTAAGGATATTCAGTGAGCACAGATGTCAAAGCAGCCGGAACCTCTGAGAAGATTCTTGGAGCAGACACTAGATCAAAGTGAAGGGAACAGATAGTGACACCTCTCAATGGCAACGTGCTGATGGTGCAGATGAAATGAAGGTAAAATGAAGGCAAGCATCCTGGAGGTTCAAGAAGGCAAGGAAATCCCCCTAGACACATGGCTGCAATGACAGGTAGTAGAGATTCCATATGAAGCTCGGAACTAGCATATAGTGGTTGAGACACTTTATGTCCAGAATAGGATGGCAGCTGCTGTCCTTCTTGGAAACTACAAAAAGATTGGAGTAAAAACCAGTGATGCATTCCTGGGCTGGAACAGGTACCAAATCCTGGGTTTTCATCAGGGAGGATACTGCATCTATGAAAAGACACCCCCATATAGCCATGGCTCTAATGAACCAGAGTGTGACTCTCTACAGAAAAAGGGATAGAGGATGGAAAATAGTTTGTTAAGAAAAAGAGTCTCTTATCAGGTATCATCCACTCTTCCAGGAGGACCTGGTCCATATTGTGATGGGGAGGAAAACCGGGTGGCTCACTTTTGCTCCATTGCAAAATGTCCAGTGAGGACAGCCCTGAATGAGGCCCTCAACTGAGGGGCAAGGGTCTTCCTCTTATGCAACCCCAAAGCAAAGGATTTATACATATCCTCCTCATCAGTGTCAACAGAGTCTCAAGCAAACTGAGAATGGTCCCCACAGACAGGATCAATGTGTCTAACAAGGGTTATGGATCACCAACAATGATGAGCCCCCTGGAGAGAAGAAGGGATCGAAGCAACTAGAGAAATCAGAACCTTAACCCAAACTGGATGTTGTTCTTCTATGGAGGGCCCCGGAAGTATACTAGGGGCCAGAGTGCAAGAGTAAAATAGAGTGCCAGAATATTCCCATGGAAGTCTAATTTTTACTTGACAAGCAGTGGGTTAAAGGGGCTAAATGATCCCCAAATACGCAGTCCTTGATTTCCCCATGTGTCCTTTGGTGTCTGAAATGTACAGAGAACCCCCCCCCCAAACACAGGACAAAGTTGTTAAAAAGTATGAGAAAATGCACAGAAATACCCCAAAGGATACCTATCTGACTACAAGGGGTTAAACTGTTAAGATGGAGAGGAGAGACCAGCGTTTATGTAGCAAATGCGTTGTGAGAGTAAGATGGCTGCCAAAGCACCACCCTTTCCAATCCAAAATGGCAGTGAAATGGCGGATTCTGGGGTATGTAGTTTGATTGCACATTCCCAGCAAACATTGGCTCTCCACCCATGAAGAAATGGCATATTTAAGTAGTCTTAACATTGTTCCAAGCTGACCACACAATAGAGCAGGTCCAGCAATTCATTTTGAGCCATCTCTCACCCTTGCAAGTAAAAGGGGGCAGAGGTATGGCCCTGTAAAGATTCGCAATGCACTGCTATGAAACAAGGATAGCCTGCTCTTAACCTCTTTGCGTCCGGTGACGTACCCGGACCGTCACGCTGGTCCGGCACTTAAGGACCAGTGACAGTCCTGGTACGACATATATTTTTGCTCCTGCAGGAGCGCAGTGAGTAATACCGGGGACTGAAGTTGATCGCTCCAAGACCGGAGCGATCTCTTTCGGTCCCTCGTTCGACGTGCCGGCACACATGATCAGTCACGTGGGGTGGCACGTTGAACTTGCCTATCTGGTCCTTAAAGGACCAGACACCCAGGGACCTCTGGTCCTTAAGGGGTTAAAGAGGCCACACCAAATAAAATGAAGTGTAAAGAAAAAGAAATCTGAGACATATATATCTAAAGGATAAAAATAATAAAACTATCTGCTCTAAATGGAGGGGGCAGCCCAAGTACAGAAAGGGTTAAAAAAAAAACATTGTAACGGAGTGCCTAGTATCTGAGTTGGATACCTCTGTTCAAAGACTCCTTCTCCGCCAGAATAACTCCCCGAAAGTAAGGATAGCCCCTCTGCTCCAAACATCAGCAGAGACTTGATGAAGGATGAACACACTTTATTGCAACAAAACTCAGCTCTTTTAAGGGTTGGTAACAGTATTAGCCCACAGGGCTGAACAAGCAATAGGTTGCAACAACACGAGTCAACATAATACAAAAGAGCAACCATGATGACATTAACTTAGACAATGGGCCAGGCGATATAACAAAGGGCTAGGGGCTAGAATACACATGTTGGACAATGGTCCCCTGGGTGGAAGCATCTTTTGCCAGGGTTTGAATATTCCTCTTCAAACCCTGGCCAATCCGGAACTCCGAATGCATGGGCCAATCCTATCCGTGAACGTCACCCCAGCTGTTAACCTATCAGGGCTTCAGGAAGGAAAACCTGTCAGCCAATCCCTGGATCCCCTACTTTTCCCCATGTTAAGACTATGTGGGACCTTTAAATGCGTCACCCAGAATCTTGGCCAATCAGGATGATGCCTACCTGCCCAGCCACATAGTGTAGGACTGCTTGTCGACAGTATGGGGTTGTGCAGGGAGACACCTACTGGTTATCGATGATATTGCAGTTTAAGACACCCTTTCACATTTCCCCAGAGTCTGTAGTCCCTTTAAACCGGCGAACAATCCGAGGAGGGCAGAGTTTTCCCCATGTTAAGTCAATGACGACCCTTTTTCTCGAACTGGCCAATCAGTAATCCGCCAACTTTTAAAACCATGGCGGCCACTGTACAGTGTTTCTGGCGTAGGGAATCCAATCTTGTTGGCTGGCTGCTTTTCCCCTAGTCTTTTGTACGTATTTTAATCCCTTTATTGTGACACCCATCCTATATAATAATTAGCTAAAAAGTTTGTAACAACGCAGTCATGCTCAGTAGAGACTGCTGCTCGTGCCTCAGTCATCCGCAGTAGAGACTGTCCAGCAACTGGCTGGCACTGTATCAGGCATGGTGCAGGCAGTCTGTACTGTGTACGATTGCCTGCGACTGGCTGGCACTGTGGCCTGTGTACACTGGCTCTTCAACTAGTGCTAAATAAGCAACCACCTTTAGACACATAGAATGAAAGGCAAATGAAAAGGACTGCATGCACAATAGGCAAGAACACCACATCCCAGTGGGTCCCAATTAATATGTCTCTATGTGGGGGGTAAGGACCCACGTAGGCCTAGCACTGTTTCCATAGCTAGAGTGGGTTGCTAGGGAGCAAGACTTGGGTACGGTGATAGCATGCACAGGTTCTCCCTCACTGCAGCCAAAGCTGAGTAAAGATGTTGGTTGAGAAATCAGATTGTTTCACCCCAGCTGAGCCCGGAATCAATGGTCAAAGTCAGAGGATAGCCGATGTCAGGAGCCAGGAATCAATGCCAAACACCAAAGTCAGGGGATAGCCGAGGTCATAACACCATTGATACAGCAGGATACACAATCAAATCAGAAAGCTCGTGGGACAGGCACCACGCTGAAGTAGGTAGCCCTTTTAACCCCTTAAGGACCAGCCGTGCACGCACGCAGCAGTCACTTTTTTTTTTCCTGCCATTCGATTCTGGACTCCCCGAATGGCGTGCAGCTGCATGGGGAGCCCGGAATTCCATGACTGTCCAAGACCGTCATGGGTCCTTAAGGGTATACCAACCCATGACGGTCCAGGACTGTCATGGGTCCTTAAGGGGTTAAAAAGGCAAGGATGACCAATAATGGCGCTAGACAGAGTGGGCACAATCAAGCGCTGTGCCCAATAAACCAATAACCAGTCAATAGGAGGGCAGGAGAGATGAGAGCATGACTTCACATAAGTGCTGGCAATACGGAAGTGGCCACACCACGCATGCGCTGGCAAGTGGGAAGTAACTGCACAGACGCACATGATGAGGGCAGTAACATAATAGTAGGGACATAAGAGATCTGACCCTTTTTATTCCTCCCTCTGCAGTTGTACAAGGGATTGATTGCAGTCTGGTGTGGTTAATTGCTGGGTTGTAAATGGTGGCTTTATGCTTTAAAAGGCAGAGTGTGTGTGATCAGTAAGCTGAGATCCATGATCTGAAAAAGTTACACTTAGGATTTTTACAGTAAGGGCAGTAAAGTTATGGAATTCTTTGCTTTGGCATGTTGTACTTGCAAGATAAAGTAACTGCTTTCATAAAAGCAATGGATGCCTAAGCTCAGAACAATATTAAAATGACTGATTACTTCAATGCAGATGTTGTTGATCCAAGGAACTGACTGCCATTTGGTGTCAGAAAGTAGTTTTGTTTTTTTTTTACCCACTTGTGGCTAAATTGGAAATTGCTTCAGATTTTGTTTTTGCCTTCCTCTGGATTAACAGGGGTGTTTTGGCATGGGCTGGACATGGACGAATGTCTCTTTTCAGCTTCATCAGCTATGCTATATTATGTATGTTACTCAAATGGTTACCTTAACAGTCTCTGGACTCCCTTTTTTTTCTTCTTCTTCTTTAATACAGACCCTCAGAGTACGTTATTAATGAGTTATAGACTTACGATAAAGTCAAACTCCACAGGAAAATGGTCCAGAAATGTGAACTGGTCCATCAAACAAGAGAAGAGTTAATAGGAGACTATGCAGCCCCTCAGAGGAAGGAAAAAAAAAAAAAGTCTAAACTATGATAACAGTGCCAACACACCCTAACTTGTCAGGCCACTTGTGTCGGGGGGGGGGAACGCTGGAGGAAACTCTGTCTCAAAGGCCCTGCCTGCTGGAGGAACCTTACACCCTGGGTTCCACACTAGAACAGAATTATATCTATTCTGACACCTGACTCCACTGCAGAACCAGATGTTCAGCCCATCTCTGATGACTCCTATTCTCTTCCACTCCCCATTATTCTGTTCTACAGACTAAAGAAGGCCTGTTACACGGGTGTCCAACATGTGGCCCATGGGCCAAATTTAGCACACCTGACCAAGGCCTGGCTTACATTTTTCACAAAAACCTAGTTGTGTAGCACAAATGAACTAGTGGGCAGGTTAACCCTAGCCAACTGCTAGCACCTCACATTCAAGACTAGTTATCTGTTAAAGGGATAGTAACTTCAATTTAACTCCTTTTACTATTGTAGCCATTAAAAATAGAATGAGCTATATCCTCAAACCTTTATAATTTGAGAGATTGAAGTATCTCGAGTTCCCCCCCGCCAGAGACTTCAGCTCTCTAGCTGACAGAATCTTATCACGGGACTAGCTGAGGCTCTTCAGAGCCAGAATAGCAATATATAGAAAGAAATGCTTCATTTGAAAGTTCTACAAAGCGTGCTTGCAAACCACACACTTTGTGGACTGTTACAATAAAGAATTTTTTTACACGTAGCTATTCTGACTGCCAGTCCCAGGACCAAGATCAGCTTCTGTCAGCTGCAGTGCTGGTGTCTCTGCAAGGGGTGGGGGACTTGAGATGCTTCGATTTCCAGCTATAAAGGCTTGAGATCTAGCTCATTCTATTAACATTAATGACTAAAATATTAAGGGGGGGGGGGGAAGAAGAAGAAAGGGGAGAAGAAAAAAAAAAAAAAAAAAAAAACGACCTTCCTGAAGGCAAGGGCAGTGATCAATTGCAATTAATTTGCTGACTGAATTGATTAGACAGTTGACACATGGGTTAAAGAGCATGTTTAGGACTATTTCATGGAGGCAATATAAAAAGGTTTTTAAACACATCTAATCCATTTAATTTACCCCCCAAACTGATATTTTTTTTTTTAGTGTACCCAGTGGTGTTACTCTATGCCCATCTCCACATTGACAAGTCTTTACAGGACTTTTCTGCCTATGAACAGAGTACCTATAAAGGCCTTTCTGCATTGCACATTAAGTGTGGAATTAGTTAACAGTATAAGAGTGAGTTGCATTAATGAAGCTTAAGGGTACAGGAGAGAACATTGGTGTCAAGATATTATCACTATAAGGCAGTGATTCTCAACCAGGGTGCCTTGGCACTTTGGTGTGCCATGGACATCAACTTGGGGTGCCCCATGTTTTCTATGAAGACTAACAAAAATGGACTTTAATAAATATTTATAAAAATTGTTATGCACAATGTTTAGTTTTGTTATGATTATAAGACCTAACTGTATATTTATGTATTGTACATTCATTATGCCCTTGATAAATTACATTAAATTTATCAGGGGTGCCCCCCCAAAAAAAAAAATTTGAGAACCACTGCTATAAGGGGAAGCGTACTGGGTATGTCATCTTACATTAGGTGTCACCCTCTGTGGGCAAAAAGCATTTTTAAAGTAGTACCTTTAGACTCATGCAATTTATCTGCTGAATTTAGTTTTCTCCAGTTATTTAAAGCACTAGATTAAATCCAGTGGTTCTTTAGAATTGCATAATGATCAAGATTAGCAAGTTATTTTCAGCTCCAGATTAGCATTCAGATGCAAAAGGACAGAGGCTGCTGTGTGAATGACACCCACACTAGACAAGTCAGCTAGCTTGACAGGCAATACCCCAATTCAAACTGTTATCACTTTAATTGAATGTATGTGGGAGGAATTAAATAAAAGCGTAGTTGTTAACTCGCTGTGGGATACCACCTCTTCTAGCAGGGTTAGAACTAACAGGGATGTAATAACTCTTTAAGGCTTATAGGAGTGTTAACTCTAGGAAGCCCAAACTGATCTTTCCCATTAAAGTACTTGAACACCAAAAAGCAGTTTATTGCACAAAGTGTCTTTATTTCATTCAAATATTGAATAGGAGGGAAGACAAGTTGACAGTATATTCCCTTTTATTTTTGGCATCCCAAGGGCCAACACTATATTTGCAGTACCCTACTTTCACAGTGCATTTTGATCTACGATACAGATCATACAATTTATCAAGCCATTGTTCAGATGATCGTCTTATCAAATGAAGTCTAGTTCTGTTTTTCTTGCTCAATTGCTGTGGAGAAAAGAAAACAAAGATGTAAATATTAGTGGCATCTTTGCTACCAGTACATGGGCAAGACATACTCATGGGGCACTGGCTAACCGTGACATGTCAAACCATTTAAGCCTTCCAGTGTTGATCTGTAGAGCTATGCACACCACCCATCATGTTAGCCATGTTGCGCCAGATAACACTGGACTGTAGCAGAAGCAACTCATGCCTTTAGTGGGTGCCCTTGCTACCTCCTGATTACCATGAAACTTAACCCCTTGAGGTTGAGGTGCATAACAGTAAAACACTGTACACCCCTATGGTCCCAAGCACTTCACATTTTAAGTTTGTAGCCAGCATACCAGGAGTCTAACCATTTGAGTGCCAGGGGGCATCCAATGCATGGATACCCTGGCACTCAGATGACATCAGTGTACTTGAGAATGCTGGAGCACCTCAAGGATAAAGAGGATCATGCTAAATAACCCCCGCATAATTAGGCATCTAGTGATAAGCTTAACAATGGTAAGTGTTATGCAGAATTACCGCTTTATGCAGAAATCCTACTCGTGCCGACTCACGGCCAGGCAATAGAGCATTAGAGGCATGTGCGCCTCATCAGTCCCTTCTGGTAACTGAAGACTGGGGACTGCCCAGACATACAGGTCTGTAAGCAAAGGAGTCTGTTGCCTGACTGTCACTATCAGCACAAGTATGATTTCTGAGTAATGTGGTAATTCTTTTGTATTAGAGTACAAATTGGTAAGCTTATCGCTAGATTCCCAATTATTGGGGGGGGGGGGGGGGGGACACTGAGTTGATCCTATTTGACAACGCAGAAAGGGTGCAGTCTTTTGCACAACCACTTAACACTCAAGTGGAAAAGCATTAATGAAGATACAAGACAATAGCTGTCAGAAGCAAGACAGGAAATTCACAAGGGACAGAGCACATGCACCATTATAAGTGGCAATAAAGAACTAGACTTACTCTCTTTCGTAGGCAGGGTGTTCTTTTCTTGCGTCTCGGTTTTTTTCAGTTTTGATTTGTCGAACCTGTCGATCTCGCCGAGATCTGGCTTGTCTCCCATGTTAAGTGTCTAATGTGGAAATCAGAAGCAAGAGGGTGCAGGTGAGAAGTGACGTGCACATCACATAAGCCACACACAATGGGTACATATCGGTACGATTTTTGCTTTTCCGAAACAAATGAAAAATATGCAGTGTGATGCCTAAACTACAACAGAAGGTTTGCTCTACGCACCCAATACTACCCAAATAAGCCAAAAGTAAATATTTACGAGAAAAATAGCCTTTCATTCCGGATCGAGCGCAATTAACAGCGTGCCTTAACAGGTACATAATTTCGCCGCTATTCGAAGGCGGGTGTATAAACCAGCTTGATTAAACCTTTTACCTCTAGAGAAAAATCACAAACATTGCTTTTCTGTGCGCTGGGCACCACTCTAACAACAGTGTCACAATTTAAAGAGCTTTTTCTCAGATGAAAAACCTGTACCGCATATGCTGCAAATCTAATACACTCACCTGGCAGTGGACTGCTGTAACAAATATCTAGCTCTCACAAAACGCGAACAATGGAAAGAAAAAGCCGACCCTTCCCGTTAAATACCGCACCCAACCCTATGGTTACGTCATACCGTCTTCTCATTGGATGTGAAGCAGGGCAGAAGACAAGAGAAGGGGAGGAGAAGTAGATAATCGGATCACGTGTTTAGACCTACCCACACGCCTAAGGATGGGTAGACAAGGGGAGCGTGTGCTGCTGTGGAACAATAGGACTATGGACATAGAGTGATGGTATGCAAAATGCCCGAGAGATGAAATAATCAGCAGTCATTTACAAAAGCAGTAATGATTCAGTCAGATTAATCATTTCCTCAGTGTTGATAGAATCATCCGCTTTGAAAATGGACGTGTGTGTCGTGTTGCAGCTCGTTTGATACCTCTGGCACTCAAACCATCCTAACAAATTTAACATTTAGAGTGTCCGAAAGGTGTGCAATGCATCCCCTACATCTCTGGCACTCAAATGGTTAAAACACGCAAAAACGAGTGGTGGGTTTCTGTAGCTGTGGAGAGAAAATGGCACGTCTCGCTTTGATTTGCTATACAACGTAAACCACCAAATTTACATCGTTTTCTCTATTGGAAAGTATTTAACCTGCACACCCTAATTGACTATTCCAGTATAGCATTCAATTATGAAGTGCAGTTTAAAACAATGGAACTGTTACTTTGCATAAAATATGTGATTCTGAGAGAGCTTTCAACATCACATTACTTTAACTAATATTTCTTTAAAATAATAGATAGGTTTATCTATTTGTCAGTGCATGCACGTCAGGGTACTGACATGCATGCCAGTTGGATACCACTAACCTCTGTGCTTCCCATCCAGACGGTTACTACTGCCACCAGGTACTGTTTCACGTGCATGCACTGACAAACTGAGCATCTCAGAAACTACTATTTATAATCGCGTTTAACTAGAATCTAGTGGCCCCTATTTCAAAATTGTAGGCACCACACACTCTCATATATATAGCTCCAGGGTACGTTTGAATCAAGAGCAGACAATGACTTGATGTGCAAGTCCCTACTGAAGAATCTAATAAAGTCTGGTGTGACGGGAAAAAACAGTTTGCAATGGTTGGGAGCTGCTGCATTATGATTCATAACGCACATGCTGACAGTCAAAACTTTTTAGTGCCGGAGGAATATCCAGTGCATTTATTTGCAATGCATTTGACACCTTTCAGGTGCTCAAATGGTTAATACAGAAAAGGGAAGGTGCTCACTGTCACATTTTCTATTTTAACGGCTAGAAGTAGCCATGTGTGATCATGTGGCAGCCATCACCCATGACACAAAACTGGTCTGACTGTAAGAGGTTGGCAGGAGAGTGCAGAGCTGAGAGACCCATTGCTTTCACAGAGGTTACACCCCTTTTGACCTAAAAAAACATTGCTAACATAAATAAGGGGATTTTTTTTTCACTTACTATTTAATCCTGTTCTCTTAGTCCGCTTGGGACACAAGTACCTTATGGTAAAATATCCTTTACAAGGAGGCAGGGCACTTAAAGGGATAGTAATGTTTTTAATTAATTAGATTGTCGAGTCTTCTTTATTTTAAATCAAACACTTTGCACTATATTTAGCAACCTACTTTTATGTAGTTCTCAAGATATTAACTGTAGAAGGATCCCTCTCCTGCACCTACTGGCCACGTCACACTGTCTCTCTGTCTGCTTTGAACGGATGCAGCGAGGGACAAACTTCAGTAAGCAAAGTAAAATCCTGTCCTCCTCCTTCAAGGGGGCCAGGGTTTTCCTTATACTTACTGACAGAAGTTTGTCCCTGTCTGCACCCGTCCAGGACCGGATTGCAGATTCAGTGGGAGGCAGCCAGAAGGGTCGGGAGGGGGATCCTTCTCAATTTAATATCTTGAGAACTACATACAAGTAAGTTGCTAACACAAAGTGTTAGATTTAAAATAAAGAAGACTCAGCGATCTACTTAATTGAAAACATTACTATCCATTTAACAGAAAAATAAATGTAACCTTTTCCCTTCCCCTACCTATTTTTCCCTCCCTTCCCACCTAAAGAGAAGTTTACATATGTCAGAAAAAGGGCAAAGTCATGAAAGTCCAGAGCCAAAAAATGGAAGGGCAGTCAGAACCCAAAATATTACAGTTTTCTCACTGCAGGATGCATTGTGTCCTCCAATGAAATAAGAGAAAATTATTTTTAGGTAAGTAAAAAAATAAATCATCTTTTCTCTTGCTTCCAGTGGGGGACACAGGGACCATGGGGACACCCTAAAGTAGTTCGAAAAAAAAAATGGAGAGGGAGACAATACATATGATTCATTGTAAGACCTTGCACCAAATACTGGCATCCACTGATCCTAGCACATTGACTGTAGCATTTAGTACATGTATGGATTCAACACTATGTGACCTGCTGAAGCCTGCTTTTTATAGATCCAGGCAGTTCTGATGAATCAAATTGAATAATAAATGAATGAATGAATACATTTATGTAGTGCCACAAGGGTACTCAGAGCTTTACAATTTAAGGGTATGGGCAATACAAGGTTACAAGTTATAAACTGTTATATGAAAAGGTACTGGCCTAGATTTTAAGATGTAGACTTGCATTATAGTCCATTTAATCCATGAGGCAATAGTAAATGTAGAAGCAGGTTTGCCTTTTCTCAGACATTTTGTAATGACAGTGCTGTAAATTGTCTAAAAGACTATGTGACTTGAACACATTGTTTTAGCCATCTCACCACATGTAAATATGCAGCTGCTGTTCTTTTCTGTTAGATACATTAGGAAATAGAGGGAGGGCAAATTCCTGGTTAATCTGAAAGTCCAAAACCACCATAGGTTGGAATTTGGGGACATTTCATACAACTACATTATCCTGATGAAAAATGAAATAAGGGGATTTGCAGTACAGAGCAATGAGATATAAAATTGGCACTATAGCTGAAGAGACAGCAGTTAGGAAAACTGATTTACAAGTGAGATATTTTGAGAGACACGCAAGATAATGGTTCAAGATAGGTAGCCCTGCAAGTACTTCAAGAACCAGAGTCAGAGTCCGTGGAGATTTTGGTTCCTTATATGGAGAACCACATGGGCTACCCCATGTAGGATGTGTACTTCTGGAATTTCTGCTAATAAAAGAAAACAAATTAACCCTCTGTGTGCCACAGGGGGTCCAAATGCCTCCAATCCTCCCCCCTCCTCCCATGTACCATACCCACAAGCCTAGTTCCACAGCCCACTGGCAGTCCCATTCCCACAGTCTGACCCCCCCCCCCCCCCGATTCCACTGACTACTGGTAGACCCAAGTGCCAGTACACACTGGATTCAGGCTGGGAATCAAAAAATGTATGTGGGGGACTTATAGCGCACACTGGTAGTCACAGATCGCCCATATGTACTATCTTACCACCACCACTGCCATACTTGCTTACTGCCCACAGGTAAATATACCCACATACACTGCCTGGCCCCTCATCCCTCCCCCCACCTGGTTTCACTGGCAGTCACAGGTCCTCACCTACATTGACTGACCACTGATAGCCATAGAATCATACATACACTGTTTGCTTCACCATCCCTGTTCCACTGGTACCCACGCTCCTGTCACCCAATTTGGTATGTCAACCCACAGCAGTGGGGTACCATTTTTCTTAGGCTGGAAGAGGTCCTCCTAGGAAATCCCACGGCGTTGAACCATTTTAGTATCTTTGAAGTGACTGATGTGTAAAAAAACATTTTTTTTCTGGAAATAGTTGTGCACACTAACTTAGGGGTAAAAAGGCAAGTGACCCCTCATTCGATGCGGCAGGTTATCTTCTTTCCAAAATGGTATGGGTTGTCTACCCTTTCTTCACTTCTGTAGCTGTTATAACCATTTTTGTACAGGCAAGTCCTGTTTGAGAAAAAATCAGATGTTGTAGTAGGTGTAGTTTGTGCTTCTAGCACCGCCCAAGGTATGTCAACTCATCCCAATGGGGTGTCATTTGACTCCTAAGAGCACTAGCTAATGAATACAGTTGAAAATTATATGGTTTTCACAGATTTCAATACATTTGAAGGGGCAGAAATGTAAGAAAATGCCTTTGTTTTTAATTAGCTCCACCTTCTGGAGGCATTTGTGCACACCAGACTTGGGGTAAGAAGGCAAGTCACCCCTCTTTAGATACAGCAAGTTGTCTTCTTTCGAAAATGGTATAGTTTGTGTACCCTTTCTTCACTTCTAGTTATAACCATTTTTGTATAGACAAGTAATGTTTGAGAAAATGTTAGAAAAAATAGAAGTTGTAGAAGGTGACGTTTTGCACTTCTAGCGCCCCCTGAGGTAGGTCAACTCATGCCAATGGGGTGTCATTTTTCTCCTAAGAGCACTAGCTAATGGATACAGTTGGAAATTCCATGGTTTTTACAGATTTCAGTACATTTGAAGGGGCAGAAATATAAGATAATACCTTTTTTTTCATTAGCAACACATTCTGGAGGCTTTTGTGAACACCAGGCTTGGGGTAAGAAGGCATGTCACCCCTCATTAGATGCAGTAGGCTGTCTTCTTTCCATAAATATATAGTTTTATATAGTTATTCCACTGTTTTAGGGTAGATTTACCACAAAAACTCTAAAATGTGCGTAGTAACTCATAAAGTTGAAAATGTCATTTTGCGCTGCTGGTAATTAGGGCTCTACGCTAGCCATGGATGTAGGTAAAACTATACAATTTTGGTATTTTTTTACTCAGGGGACTCAGGGCTTTTTCAAATAATTGAAACCTTTTCAATCAAGGTAAATGTTTTTGATACATAGTATGTGATTTTAGCAAAATGAGTAAATTTTCACTTTTTTTGTCATTATGACATCGTAGCTTTTTGCACGATGCAAAATTCTCTTCATGTAAGGTACCACGAGAAAGCTCAATTCGTTCTAAAAAAAAAAAAAACAATATATAGTTTTCCATATGTAACTAAAAATTCCCAGAGTAAATCAAGCCTAAACAGAAGGATAGCAAATATGCTGAAAATGTGCCTGGAAGCAGGGTACAGGAAATGGCACCAGCCTCCGGCACTGAAAGGGTTAATGTGTTGAAATCCATGGGGGGGGTTATTTTTTTTAGCAGCCCAACTTTGTTTTTGTTTCCTTGGGCTGAAGAGGATTCATGGTGCAGGAATTCTGGGGCAAAAGAAGTGCCTCCCTTGGACAAATTAATATAGATTAATTAGACGTTAAATGGATAGTAATTCTTAAAATTGCATTGTAAAGTGTGACTGATGTCAGATATTCTATTCCATTTTCGAATTACATAGTTTTTAAATGTTTTCCTGAGACCTCAGCTGAATGGTCCCCTGACTGGTTGCCATGGTAACCCACCTGCCAGATTACTCTCACAGAGGCACTTTTCTCCATTTGAGTAGTTTTAATGCCTCCTTTGCAGGCATTTAACTACTCACAACAAGAAAAAGTTTCTGTGCTCAAGGCAAGGACCTCTAAGGTAGTGTTTTCTGAAATACTACCTGTGCCATGCTCCAGTGCAGGTAGGCAGAGGGAGCTTAATGCATGGCTCAAGCATTGGTGTAGTAAGGAGGGTTTTGTGTGTTTAGAGCACTGGGCTGACTTTCCTCTTGGGTACAGTCTATATGGAAGTAATGGATTGCACCTAAATGGTAGCGGAGCCTCCGTGCTAGTGGAGAGAATGCTAAGAAGCTTGGAGGAGCTTTTAAACTAGGAAAGGGGGGGTATAGATAGCATAGATAGGAACTGGGTCCAAGTAAATGATCATAGGGTTGGAGAAAGGGTGGGGATAAATGTAGTCAATAGGGAGGAACTCCCCCCCCCATGTAGGGGGTAAAATATGTAAATACTTCAAAATTAATTATATTCTAGCAAATGCATGGTAGATGAAACAGGAGAACTAGAATTTCTGACGGTTAATGAGCAATTGGACATAATTGGTATAACAGAAACATGGTGCAATGATACACATGATTGGGCTGTAAATATTTAGGGCTATTCTCTGTTTAGGAGAGACAGGGTTAATAGAAAAGGGGAAGGTCTGTGCTTATATTTGAAACCAGAGCTAAATCCAGTTTTGAGGGATGATATTAGTGAGGAAACTGGCCATAATGTGGAGTCCATGTGGGTAGAAATTGAGACTAAATGTGGTGTAAAAGTTGAAAAAAAGGTGTTGCTGGGTATATGCTACAAACCACCCAATACTGATGACAACGTTGAGGCCCAGCTGCTATTGCAAATAAGGAAAGCTGCCCAGCTTGGACATACTATAATTATGGGAGAGTTTAACTATCCAGATATCAACTGGAAAAATGAGACCTGTTAGAGTGCTAAGGGAAGCAGGTTTGTGAGCATGCTTCTGGAAAGCTACATGTCACAAATGGTGGGAGTGCCAACAAGAAATAAAAATGTACTAGATCTAGTGATAACGAATAACATGGTATCCAATATTAAGGTAAGTGAACATTTGGGAAACGGTGATCACAACATTGTTACATTTGAGATCAGTCTGGCAAAGCAAAACTGTATAGGTTCGACCAAAACACTTAATTTTAAAAACGCTAACTTCATAATGTTAAGAGCTTAGACTGAGATAAATTATTTAAAGGCAAAAATACTGAGGAAAAATGGTCAGAATTCACATTTATGTTGCAGAAATGTACCCAACAGTATATACCAATGGGGAAAAATGCAAAAGAAGTAAATCGCAGCCAATGTGGTTAACTCACAATTTTAGGTTATCCCGTCATAGGTTGAATAATCTCCTAAGAGGAAAACACTCCCTGGAGTAAAAAACCCAAAAAGTAACAGCCTTATATACTAGCGCCTATCTTGAACCTCTATAGTACAAAGAGAGCAAAAAAAAATACATAAGAGGCCAAAGTCCAAAATATACGACATTAGCGTCTTAAAAGGGCAACGTTAACATGTGTTGCCGATGAGAAGCTTACAAAATTTGCCCAGGACGGTGATGCGTTCAGCAGAAGGCACACACTCTGAAAGTAAAGGTACAGAGGAGGCATAATGGTGGCATTCAAAGCGGCCTGAGCTACAATCCGTCCATCCAGCTGGTAGGACCAAAAAGACTGAGGATAGAGGGCTGGATCCACCTTTTTAAACCTTTTTCGTTTGGTCCTACCCAGCTGGAGGGCAGAGACATCCCAATATTTAGAATGCCTTGGAGGTACACAGAAGAAAACTAAGTATCGGTAAGTAAATGTATCCGTTTTCAGCTTCTATGAGGAAGTATGTAGCAACTTAGATAATGATAAGGCAGTTGATGTAGTATATCTAGATTTAATATAGTGCCACACAGAAGGCTGGGCTATAAAATAAGGAAATTTGGGCTAGGGGATAACATTTGCAATTGGATACAAAACTGGTTGAAGGATAGGGAACAGTGTGTGGTTGTAAATGAACACCTCTCCAATACAGTTAAAGTGGACAGTGGAGTACCTCAGTATTAGGTCCGCTGCTTTTTAACATGTTTATAAATGACCAGGAAATAGATCCAGAAAGCAAAATATCAATATTTGCAGATGACAATAAATTATGCAGGGTAATTGATTCAGAACAGGATATTTACTATCTACAGAGGGATTTACATAAAATGGCAGATTGGGCAAACAAATAGAATATGTAGTTTAATGTGGGAAAGTGTAAAGTCATGCATTTGGGAGGAAATAATCCAAAGATACTTATGAACTTACTGGAATCATTTTAGGGGACTTGTTGCTAGAGAAAGACTTGGGTATCCTTGTAAACTACAAACTTGGAAACAATGACCTGTGTCAAATAGCAGTAGCAAAAGCAAACAAAATCCTGTCTTGCATAAAAAGGGGTATTGAAGCAAGAGTGGATAACATCATTTTACCATTGTACAAATCATTGGTAAGACCTCACCTCGAATATGCAGTACAGTTTTGGGCACCAGTTCTGAAAAAGGATATACTAGAACTGGAGAGGGTACATTGAAGAGCAACAAGATTAATTAAAGGAATGGAGGACTTGACGTATAAGGAACGACTAGACAACATTGGTTTATTGAAAGATGACTACGAAGAGATCTTCTCACAAGGTACAAGTATATGAGATGTCAATACAAGGATCTCTGTGGTGAGCTATTCATTCCAAGACCTGATCAGATGACCAGAGGACTCCGCTTGAGATTAGAGGAAAAGAGGTTTAGACTTCAGCACAGGAAGGGTTTTTTTTACAGTAAGGTCTGTTAAATTGTGGAATTCCTTGCCCAAGGAAGTGGTTATGGCAGATACAATGGATATATTTAAGAGAAGATTAGACACATTTCTTTCAAAAGGGAACATACAGGGTGATGCTGTATATTAGTAGGCAAATCAGGAAGGTCTGATAAAAACGAACTTATTTGGTAGCAGGAAAGCTATACAGTTCTCATGTCACTACAGTATGAGACAAAGGTTGACCTTGATGGACTTGTGTCTTTATTCAACCTAATTTATATGTTAATATGATCTGCTGGCTGATTGTCATGGCATCCACTCAGTAGCATCTGCTAGTCTCTTAACTAGAGGAAATGGCTAAAGCTAGACATAGGAGAAGGATGGGGAATTCTAAAAGTTATATAGCCTCAAAACTATTGAATATTTAAGAGTGCAATGATTCAAAGCTTTTTAAGAAATTCTATTCCATTTAATTAATTTTCTTAGGGGGATCAACTGATCCCTCCCTTAGGCATTTCTAGACAATATGAGGACAAAGAACCATAACATTTTTAAACTCTCTATCCAAATAACAATCTTCATGATGAGTGGATACTGACGTTCATCAAGAATTTATTTTGGATCACTATGACCATCAGAAAAAATGGAGGACATTATAGGGCAGAAGTGATGCAGGTGTGTTTTTTTTTTGTTTTTTTTTTTAAACTTGTTATACCCACCGTTGCCAAAGAGTTAGTAAGGCATTGCGAAGCAATGCATTCCAAGCTCATCTGAAAATGAAGAGGTTAATGGGGTAAGTGTCGTGGGTGGTTGAGTCGACTTATGGGGTCAAAAGGACTCTGGCAGGAGACTGGTTAGGCTCTTTTCCAACTTGTTTCCTTTACTATGTATTATTATGAAGGTGGTTTTATCCTGCATTTTAATGAATGGAACTCCTCATATCATGCCCCCTGCTGGCCAGGAGGGGGGAACCACACTGGCATACATTGATCTGTACATAGGATCATAACTTCCCCACTCAATGACAGCCCATTCAGAACTAGGGAAAGTGGGTATCAACGGTGCCTGTGATTGCTGCAGTTCAGTGTCTATCACCTGTAGGGGGCTCCCATTGGCTGTCTGCCTTCAGCCCGCCTCACATTGCCTTTTTAAACTCAGTCTGGGCACCCTCTGGTTGCCCTTTTGTGGTGTCTTTGACAGCATCCACTTCCTCCTTACTACAGTAGCTGATTGGGCCTGTTGCTGAGTTCCTGAGTCGTCCTGTTCCTGAGTTCCTGCCTGCTGTGTCAGTTCCAGTCTGGTTCCGGTTGTTCTCATCAGTAGCTGATGTTCCTGTTGCCAGTCTGCTTGGCCGCGCTTAATCTGGTTGATCTTCTCTGCTGGTTCCTGTTGTTTCCTGCTTCCAGTTCCTGCATCTGTGGCGACATTGTTCTTCATTCGCTTCGGCGACATATCCTCCTGTTGGTTCCCAGCGTGCGGATGCTGGTTTGCTTCACTAAGCCTTGCGGCTCACATTACAGTCTGTTGGTTTCAGCGTGCGGACGCTGGTTTGCTCCATTAGCCTTGCGGCTCACATTACAGTCTGTTGGTCCCAGCGTGCGGACGCTGGTTTGCTCCACTAAGTCTTGCGGCTCTCATTCTGCCTGTATGTTCCTAACGTAGGGTGCTGGTTTACTCCCTGACTTGCAGTCAGGTACCTGATGGTTCCGAGTGCGCTGTCCAGTCCTAACAGCATTGATTCCTACAGTATATGGGCACGAGAGTTTCTGATTACAGTGAAACCACTTGACCTGGTAACCTCTATATTCCATCTTACTGTCATTATCATCTGACAGTCATTAGGTCACTGTGGTTGTCACCTTCCTTTGGACTGCCTTGCCCGGTATATTGGTAAGGCCGGTAGAACCTTTCACTTTGCCACCTTAAGGTTGCCTTACCCGGTATTGGCAAGGCCGTTAGAGCCTACTCATTGGTATTCCGTCAGGCTGCCTTGCCCGGTATATTGGTAAGGCCGGTAGAACCGCATACTATTCCATCTTAAGGTTGCCTTACCCAGTATTGGCAAGGCCGGTAGAGCCTACTACACTGGTATCCCATTAGGCTGCCCAGCCCGGTATATTGGCTGGGCCGGTAGAGCCTCTTGTTCCAGACTCGCCTGAGTTGCTTTGCCCGGTATATTGGCAAGGCCGGTAGAACCTATTTGCTATTGTCATTATCTTCTATATATTGTTTGTATGTGTATGAAAACCCTATGGGATTGCCTTTAACTTTTCAATAAAGTTATGTTTTTACCTAAACCTTACGTCTGAGAGTCTTAGCAAACCGTGACAGTACGAAAGGGTCATGACCTCAGACAATAAGAGTGACGGTAATACACAGAATATCCATTGGAGGATGGATATGCTTGAGCAACATTTGGATCAATTGGCGGTTGCAATCCAAACTATCCTTGAACGCAATGTACTTGCTGACAAGTCTGGTTCTAGCCCGGTGGTCTCGCCAAGTCAGACACCAGAGAGTGATACAAGGCCCTCAGGGACCCCAGTCAAAGGGTTAACGGCTTCTGCACCCTTGCCGCTAACGTATGACGGTGACCCTCATCTCTGCAGAGGGTTCACCAACCAACTAGAAATATTTATGGAATTGACGGCACACGCGTTTCCCAATGACCGTAGTAAGGTTGGGTTCATGATATCCCTGCTGACTGGTAGAGCATTGGCTTGGGTTAACCCATTGTGGGAAAATGCTAAACCTTGCACTAAGAGTTTCAGTGAATTTGTGCAATCCTTTCGGAGAGTGTTTGAGCCTCCTGGTAGAACCACCTCTGCTGCTACATGTCTTATGGAGATACAACAGGGCAGGCGCACGGTGGGCGACTATGTCATTGAATTCCGCACCTTGGCAGCAGAGGTAGGGTGGAATAATGAGGCTTTGGGCCTGAGTGACCAAATTAAAGATGAAATTGCAGCAAAGAATTTGCCTACTGACCTAGATGATTATATTGAGTATGTTATTCTAATTGACTCCAGAATACGTGAGAGATTAACCGCCAGAGATCATAGAATACGGTCTAAAAATTATGGGTCTAGTAGCATAGTTTGCCCACCCATCCCTCCCCTGGCATCTAAGCCTAGTGAACCAGTTAGGGAACCAGATGAACCTATGCAAGTAGGTTTCACTAGGCTAACCAAGGAGGAAAGACTATATCGCAGGAAGCAAGGGTTGTGTTTGTACTGCGGTAAAAATGGGCATTTGCTAAGATCCTGTCCGGTACGTCCGGGAAACGAACACACCTAGGGTACCTTGGGGGACAGGCCCTAGGTGGTGTCCAATTGTCCCCAGTGTTGGGCACACTAAAACCCACCATACAGGTGGTACTATCTTGGGCACAACGCTCAGTGGAGGTTTTGGCCCTGGTTGATTCTGGTGCAGCTGGGTATTTTATGGATAATACCTTTGCTGAATTACATGGGGTACCACGCATTGGAAGAGAAACCCCTCTTGCTATTGAAGCAATTGATGGCAGACCCTTGGAACCCGCTCAAGTTACATTTGAAACTATGCCGTTATCCATGACTATTGGGGCTCTCCATAAAGAAGAGCAGCAGTTTCAACTTATTAACTCTCCTCACCATTCCGTAATATTGGGTTTTCCTTGGTTACAGTTGCATAATCCACAATTTGTTTGGCAAAAATGCGAAATCTCTGCTTGGTCTCAGTTCTGTATGGATAAGTGCATCACCCATCCAGTTAAGGTCTTGTGCACCTCCCCTTCGCTACCTGACGTATACCAGCAGTTTAGCGATGTTTTCAGTAAGGGAGAGGCTGGTGCCTTACCTCAGCACAGACCATATGATTGTTGCATCGAGTTAACTCCTGGAGCGGTGCCCCCTAGGGGACGCACATACCCATTGTCTTGTGAGGAAAACCAAGCTATGGAAGAATACATTTCTGAAGCCCTTAATAGAGGGATCATAAGGAAATCTACCTCTCCGGCTGGGGCCGGGTTCTTTTTTGTTAAGAAGACAAATGGCGAACTGAGACCATGCATCGATTATCGTGGGTTAAATATCGTGGGCAAAGAATGCTTATCCGATACCACTCATCACTGAGCTTTTTGACAGACTCAAGGGTTCCTCGATTTTCACCAAATTGGACCTACGGGCGGCATACAATTTGATATGTATCAGAGCCGGTGATGAGTGGAAAACTGCCTTTAACACGAGATCTGGGCATTATGAATATCTAGTCATGCCATTTGGCCTGTGTAATGCACCCGCAGTATTTCAAGAACTGATCAATGACGTTCTCAGAGATATGTTACAGTCATGTGTCGTGGTCTACCTTGACGATATATTCACTCCAAAGACTTATTGCAACACATCAAGGACGTGTCTGAAGTATTGCTACGATTACGTAAAAATAAATTATTCTGTAAATTGGAGAAATGTGAGTTTCACAGAACCAGTGTACCATTCCTGGGGTTCATAATTGGCAAAGAAGGCATTGCCATGGACAAGGAAAAGTTAACAGCAGTCTTACAATGGCCTAGGCCTAAGAGTCTGAAAGCTATCCAGCGATTTCTGGGCTTCTCCAATTATTATAGGAAGTTTATTAAGAACTTCTCTTCCATTGTTAAACCCCTGTCGGACCTCACACATAAGGGTTCTAATCCATCTCTCTGGCCAGTGGCTGCGGAGGAGGCCTTTGAAAAACTGAAAGTAGCTTTTCCTAATGCTCCTGTGTTATCCCACCCCAACCCATTACTCCCGTTCACCGTAGAGGTGGACGCCTCAGATATTGGGGTTGGGGCAGTGCTTTCTCAATGGCACATCAAAGGTGGAACACTCAGACCCTGTGGGTTCTTTTCTAAAAAAACTGACCGGAGCTCAAAGCCATTATGAGATAGGGGACAGAGAATTATTGGCCATTATCCTCGCTCTTAAGGAATGACTTCACTTAAAGGCACTAAAAATCCTGTTTTAATCCTGACGGATCATAAAAATTTTACTTATCTCTCTGAGGCCAAGAGATTGTCCTCTCGCCAGGCCAGATGGGCATTGTTCCTGTCCCGATTCAATTTAATTGTATCATATTTGCCGGGATCCAAGAATGTTAGGGCTGACGCTCTGTCAAGACAATTTGAGGCTGAAATTGACAGAGAAGAAGCACCAGCACCTATCATTCAACCTGATCGAATATTGGCTACCATACGTACCAGTATCACTTCACCACTAGGGGAAGAAATTCTGGCCTCCCAGGCCTCCGCTCCCCATGAAACCCCGGTGGGCAAAACGCTGGTTTGCTCCATTAGCCTTGCGGCTCCCATTACAGTCTGTTGGTTCCAGCGTGCGGACGTTGGTTTGCTCCATTAGCCTTGCGGCTCACATTACAGTCTGTTGGTCCCAGCGTGCGGACGCTGGTTTGCTACATTAGCCTTGCGGCTCCCATTACAGTCTGTTGGTTCCAGCGTGCGGACGTTGGTTTGCTCCATTAGCCTTGCGGCTCACATTACAGTCTGTTGGTCCCAGCGTGCGGACGCTGGTTTGCTCCACTAAGCCTTGCGGCTCTCATTCTGTCTGTATGTTCCTAACGTAGGGCGCTGGTTTACTCCCTGACTTGCAGTCAGGTACCTGATGGTTCCGAGTGCGCTGTCCAGTCCTAACAGCATTGATTCCTACAGTATATGGGCACGAGAGTTTCTGATTAGTGAAACCACTTGACCTGGTAACCTCTATATTCCATCTTACTGTCATTATCATCTGACAGTCATTAGGTCACTGTGGTTGTCACCTTCCTTTGGGCTGCCTTGCCTGGTATATTGGTAAGGCCGGTAGAACCTTTCACTTTGCCACTTCAGGTTGCCTTACCCGGTATTGGCAAGGCCGGTAGAGCCTACTCATTGGTATTCCGTCAGGCTGCCTTGCCCGGTATATTGGTAAGGCCGGTAGAACCGCATACTATTCCATCTTAAGGTAGAGCCTCTTGTTCCAGACTTGCCTGGGTTGCTTTGCCCGGTATATTGGCAAGGCCGGTAGAACCTATTTGCTATTGTCATTATCTTCTATGTATTGTTTGTATGTGTATGAAAACCCTATGGGATTGCCTTTAACGTTTCAATAAAGTTGTGTGTTTACCTAAACCTTACGTCTGAGAGTCTTAACAAACCGTGACAGTGGGCAATTCATGTATACATGTATGCAACATTATGTGTTAGTGTTTCTTCCCCAAGGAATATTGGTGACTTATATTCCATCATGGTATACAGACAGACACACTTCCTTGTAAGAGAACCTGGTGCAGTATGAGGAACCTGCAGTAACGGTGCTTGTACCAGTCACAGGTCTTAGGAATGTAGCAACTCCCCTTACACTTGGATTCAGTGCAGGTTGGATGTTGATTTAGGAAGATATCTGATTACCTTTTCGATTCAGGAAGGAGTTTTGTTACCCAGTTTTGGGTTTATGATTTTGGTTTTGGATTAGCTTCAGTGTTTGGGGTTTATTTTTTGCCTTCCTCTGGATCAGCAAATAAGATTTGTCAGAAGCTGAACATGATCATCTCATTGTAACTATGTGATCAGCCAGGGTGTACAGTACATTCCTGGCTAGACTGACAGGTCCGATGGGGGAACTGTCTGCTGAGGATCAGATGATAGCTCCTCTTTAACCATGTGCTACTTAGTGGTGATTTACAGGATCCTATATGCATCCCAGGCACTCCAAGGCAAGGCACTCTAGTGGCCCTCATCTCTGCTCATGGTGACATCTGACTCCTCACCCACCGTTTACTGCCACAGAAATGACCCTTAGTCTATAGTAGGCCAGAACAAAAAAAAGCTTTAACCCTATAGTTGCTAGAGCGGTCTCCATCAAATTGTCCCAGAATTCACTGGAGATCTCTCTAGCATCCATAGGGGTAAATAATAGCCTGTAAAGCGACAGGGACATTGAGTTCGCTCTGGCCACAACTGCAGATCAGAATGGGGGTGTGGCCAGCACAGCTAATGTGGAGCTCTGTGCAATTACCTGTTCTACCTCCACTAATGCTGACCATGGCCACCCCCCACAACTTAATTCATAACGTTGTCTCCAGAACCACGCACTGTTTCCTGGAAAACAAAATACCCTTTGTGTATAAAACAAAAGCAGAAAAGATCTTATTCAAATTGGCCACAATGGTATATAAACTAGTGGAAATTTTTTTTACCAAATTATTAAATAAACTTGACATTACAGCAGTATATACACTGGTAAATAAAACGTCATAAACTCGGAGCACTGGCCACTATCACAACATGGCATGGTGGGTGTGGCCAGCATAGCTAAGGTGCCTACTTTGCCTAATGGCAAATCCAGCCCTGGAGATCTGTAAAGCATGCTACATGCCAGAGTTCATTATGCTTGTTAAACCCCTTAATGACTGACATGCCAGGACTGTCACAGAAATTGGTCCTTTAAGGACAATGACAAGGCGTACTGTGATCATGCTGGAGAGGCTGTAATCATGCAGGAAAGGCTGTAACTGACTGCTCCAGGACCAGAGCAGTCAGTTTCAGCCTTTCCCTGGTGGCTCGTTGTATGACCCTAGGCTTGTCCGACAACCAATCTGGTGCAGATCTGCGGCTCTGGCTGACTAACCGCTCCGTGTATGATCTGGCTTGTCTGACCATCTTATCTGTTGCTGTCCTGTGGCTCTGTCCGGCTTGCCTCCTGTGTTGCCTCTCTTCCGCGGACATCCATCTAGTGCAGACCTGGGGCTCTGGTAGACTATCATCTATACCGACTGCAGACGTGAGTCTGGTATCTAGACTACCATCTATTCCGACTGCAGGTGTGAGTCTGGTATCTAGACTACCATCTATACCGACTGAAGGCGTGAGTCTGGTATCTACTCGTTGTTCCGGGCAGGTTCCAGTTCCTGTTCAAATTCCTGCAGAAGACTTTCTGTGCCTGATCCTGTTCCAGTCCCAGGTCCAGCAGAGACTACCAGTGGCTTCGGCCTAGTCTCAGCAGTGAAGTCTATCCTAGGTGACCTACTATTCCTGATAGTATTGTTAGCTTATCAGCTGACCTACTGCCCGTTCCTATTGTCAGCTGTTTATACCTTGTTCTGTGCCTTGAATAAAGGTTGTTTTATTATATACGTTCGGACTCCTGAGTGCTCTGAGTAACTGTGACAGTTCCCCTATAGAGTCGCGCCCCTATGATTGGCCACATGTGCGCACGTTGTTAAATACGCATGTACCGCAAGTAGTGTACTTACAGCCTTGCCCTCAGTAGCTGGCAGCATGCAGCAGATAATTCAAGTTGCAATGGGACTCACACTGGTGAGGTCTCAGATGAAATTGGGAATATTTGGCAGTCAATCTGATTAATCTCTCAGTGGGGGTCATGTTATGTTTACTAAACGATAGGCAAATGTGTTTGCGGAGATGAAAGGGTAAAAACAAGCAACATAGCCATTTCACCTTTGCAGCTGCTGCTCCATTGTTTGAGGCTACAGGCTAGGGTTGCTGTCTCCGTACTGCTGGGTTTTCTCTCCCCAGTGTAGGTTAAGGCCACCCAGGATGTTTGGCACGTTGGATACCCAGTGCTGTGACAGTGCTGAATCACCTTAACGCTGAAAAGTTGGTAGATTGGCGGAGCAATCCTCTACTCTGCTACCCCATGTCATTTCCAGTAATCCGGAGATCATCAAATCCTCCTGTTGGGCTACCCAATGCCCCTTCTTGCCTGAGTCAATTGACAAAACTATGTCACTACCTCAGGTGCCCCTAGCAAAGAGTGACAGCCCGAATGTTCTGGGAATCATACGGCGAAAACCCAGTGCTGTCGTCAGATGATAGCGAAGAGCATTCTGGATTTTGTAGTTGGGACCGGAGATCTACTAAAAGAAACGATGATCTATAGTAACAGCTTTGATTGACAATCATCCACCAACCATTTTGATATCTTGAAGAGGGTAAATAGCTTGATAGATAAGACCCATATTATCAAAGCAGCAACACTAATCTCCATGTGAGGATAGCAGTAGCCAGGGGGGAACCAGCCTCAATGTGTGTTTCTCTTGTAGCAAGGACTCTAATTTTCTAAAAACTGAGGCTGTTGAACTAAGAAGAATGAACGTGATTCAGAAGCAAACTAACTGCTCCATAGAACATATTTAAAAAATTCCCCAATCTCCCACTCATTTAACACTTTGAGTTCCAGAAGGGTGTTGGATACCCTTCTAGTATGCAAAGGGTTAAATTAGGATATTAATGCTTTGAATTCTAGGGATATTTGTAATGCATTGCTTTGTGTAATTGGTTTTCCTCATTGTTTTTTTTCTTCTTTTTTTCAACAATTCAGTCTTTGAGTGACATGCATTGGCAATGCAGTATACAATTCTATGGTGGACAAAGGATTAACCGTTTCAGTGTCATTCTTCCTAGGTTCCCCTCTTCAGGCAGGACAGTCCCTATTTGAGCCCCAGATCCATTTTGTCACTCTTTCCCTCCCTGGTGTGCCTCTTTTTTTTTTTTTTCTTTTTTTTTTTCTTTTTTTTTTTAGGAAATCAGGCTCCAGCCCAGTCTCTGTAAAAAAAAAAAAAAAAAAAAAAAATACATAGATATTGCTATAAATTATTTACAAAATTACAAAAAGCAGTGTCAATAGGTCCTGAAATAACCTTGTAATTCTTGGTAATGCCCCACCCACTATCAACACCCTCAACAACACCTCCTAAAAAGTGTCCCTCTTTGGCCACTTGAAATGTTGGGAGGTATGCAACTCCCTCTTTGTCAGTGGTCTGTGATAATGCAGAGCACCAGGATATGATGTCATCTCAGGGTGCTCTGCATCATTTTAAAGACAGAGGACCGCAAAGGAGCAGTGTCACTAGTGTAGCCCCATTTCAATTATATTGTACATTTTTAATATATTTAACTCCTTGGATACCAGGGAGGTTCCTGTTGCTTTGCAATGCTTTGGTGACCTTTCTGGTATTGAAGGGGTTAATTCATTCATTTTGTCTTTTAATAAGTTGGTACTAATAGCTCTATCCATAAAAACAACTGACAAATCGAGAAAGGATACAGTTAGAGTGGGAGGGGGGCAAGCTGGCAGGGGGCCCCAATATGTGATCCTGCCTAGGGCCCTTTGGAGTCTTAATCCGTCTCTGATGTGATAGCTACTACAGTGATCACATGGGTCAGTTGAGACAATGACAAAGGCAATGTATAGTATACTTTGCATTTGCCAGTATTCTCTGCCTCTCTCTTCCTCACAGTGATCGTGATGAAGAGAGAAGCACAGAACACACATCCCCACATTTTAGGTGTTGGGGCAGAACTAGAGTGAGAGCAGGTTTGGTCACTTGATGACCGAGTGTCACCTCTTTGTGTCACTGAATAAATTATTCAGAGAGCAAGCCCAAAGTATTTTATTTAAACAAACTAATTAAGCAACACATATAATGAAGTTTAAACAAACAATAATGTGAGTTTTATTACTGTGAGCAATGTGAAACATTTATATGCACACCACATAGTCTGCTTGCCTAAAAGAGAGACACAAGGGAGGGGAAGAGGGACAGTACCCCCCTAAAAAGAAACATTTGGGAGGTATGAATGACTGTCAATACCTTTTTCTCCAGTCCGCATTAAAAGTTAAACAATTGAGCACAAATTAAGGTAGGAATACCTATAAAAAGTTTTGGTTGTTTTAATTTTTCATATTTTTATTTTTATCAAATTAAATGATGGTTTATCCATATAAATGTGGTATGAAAATAAAGCCCTACTTATGTGTTCAACATTTAAGATAAAATATGCTTGAACAAAGGAATACTAAAAAGGCCAAAATTGCTCTGGTAGTTTAAAAAAGGCCTGGCCCTTAAGGGGTTAAGAAAAATGTAACCAAGCCAAACATGGAAATATGTATTCCTTATAAATATGTGTACAAATGTATATCAATTACATTAATATTGGAGTCATTCTTTGGCAAACCAACCACACCATTAGGGACAAGTAAAAATCCCCACTTATTTAATTGGAACTTTTAACCTCTTGAATTCTAGAGAGCTCTGCTGCATTGATGGAGTTAAAAGTCCCAATTTTAAATCATTAGATATTTGGATAATTTTACTTGCCCCCTATGCTGCATTTGCTTCAGAATTACTCCAGTTCCTCTTAGATCATCCACCTCAGAGTGTGCATAATAAATGAGAATCATGGGAGAAAATTGATCTTACAAAATGCATCGCAAGTCAAAATGTATGTCTTCCATTTTTTTTATTGTGGCTGATGATTATCAACTCTGTTATGTTTTTCCATTAAGTGAATGCATACCACAAATACATCCGCATTTTTTTCCAGTAAGTGAATGCATACCACAAATTATATCCCTTTTCTGTACAGCGTCTAGATAAGAATATCTTCCAACTTAACCTTTTGATTGCCAGAGAGGTATCCAACACATTGATTTGCAATATGTTGGATACCCCCTCTGGCACTCAAAGGGTTAATGTAAGTTTTAGAAATATTGAAGTCTTAGCTGTTTTGTAGTGCTTTTGGATTATCTGAGCTGAATGGAATCTAAGGGGAAAGTATTAAAATAAGACAGAATACAAATACCTCCACTGATCACACATAGGACTACCATCAAGGGGTTATAGGCAGTACCCATGTATGGGGCCTGGCCAAGCAGGGGCGGCCCGTCCCCAGATCAGACAGGGAACCCCTGGCCCACTGGGATTCTGCCTTTATAAGTATATTCTGTAGGTAGTGGAGCAGAGGACTGCAGAGTTCCTCTGCTTCTCTGTCCACCATTTATATCCTACCACATAGTGGAGCAGTTCCGTGTGCTCCGTCTTTACATATAATTCCAGGTTCCAATGCAATTGCAGGGGAGGGGGCTGGCTTTATAATTGTTCTGGGCCCCAAGATTTTAGATGGCAGCCGTGATGACACAAGACTGTAAGAGGATAATTTAATAAAGAGAACTGAAACAATTCTGTAGAAAGCCAACTGCCATAGGCGAAAATAAAAAAGACCATTGATTTAGATGAGGTTTTGAACCCCTTGAATGCTAGAGGGGCCTCCAGTCCATTGAGTTGCAATGCATTAGAGACCTCTCAAGCATTCAAGGGATAAAAAGTCCTATTTAAAGGGATAGTAATACTTGAAACAAAACACAGCTCCGATTCTTCTTCATATATTTGTCCCACATAGCTCTGTATTTCAATACTATCAGTCTTATAGTTCAGCAGCAATTCAATGAAAAAGGATCAACCTCCCACCCCTTTCACCCGCGTCACTCTGCCTCTCCAAGCCGGTCCGAATGAAGCACAGCAAGGGACAATCTTCAGCAAGCATAAGGAAAATCCTTTATACTTACTGCATGAAGATTGTCCCTCGCTGTGATCCCTCTGGTCCCACGACCAGATTCCACAGCTAATGGGAGGTGACTAAAAGGGACGGGAGGGGATTCTTTCTCAATCAATTGCTGACGAACTATAAGACTGATACAGCACTACATGGGACAAATAGTATGAAGAAGAATCGGAGCTGCATTTTGTATTAAAGTATTTAAATTAATTAAATATTGCGGAATTTTTATTTGTTGTTATCATGCAGTTAGTTTGGTCTAGAAAAGCTCCTGTTCTTATTAAATCAGCCTGTTATGGCCATATGTTCAAAAGAAAAGAGGAGACATTCTGGGAAAAACAACTGTACTATAGGGAAGACCTAAAGAGTCCTATTGATTTAAATGGGGATTTTAGTCCTTTGAATGCTAGAGAGGTATCCAACACATTGCTTTACAATGCACTGGATACCTCTGTAGCATTCAAGGTGTCAAAATACCCATTTAAATCAATGGAAATTTTTAGTTCGCCCCTATAGTGCAAATGGTTTGCCCAAGAAATCCTCCACTTTTTTATGCACATATGGTCCATAGAATATTTCACAAAACATATTGGTTAAACATACAAATCTAAATTTGTTAAGGGCCTGCATCCCAGTGACAGTCCTACTGCTGGAGACTGAAATGTTGGTTGTGAATCCTTTTTTTTTTTTTTTATTAAAAATATATTGAAACTACTAATATAAGTTTGTCTGTATCTTCATTATTAGACTGTAGGAATCAGTCAGCGTAACTCCACAGGTGTCAGCCTCCAGCTCCAGAGGCAGCATTTTGTGTTGTGTATTAGAGTGTCTGATTTCTTTAATGCATGCCAGCACAGATATGTCTCTGTCACAAATACTTTAACCCCTTGAATGCCAGAGGGGTGTCTGCCCCCTCACTTTGCATTGCAGCGGGCATCCCTCTAGCACTTGCATTTGCCCCATAGCATGTGCTGGAAAATGAAGTAAAGGTACACCAGTTCCTCTGTGCCTCATTTCATATATCATGTAAAACAAGGCCGAGAGGAATAGATTGCCCTACTGCCCTCTCCTTGGCACAAGTAGCAAAAAGAGAGCATTTTAGGCTTAACCTTTTGAGTGCCAGAGGGGTGCGCAACGCACTGTTGTCAGTGACTCACCTCTCTCTCAGAATGGAACAGAATGTCTAAGTGAAATCTGGGAACTAGAGGGCAATATTAATGTAAACAAACCAATAGTTTAAACTGTAATAACTCTGGAAAGATGTATTTCTCAGCAGTGTGAATACCCTTATTTTACTCAACAGGAAATTCTCAACACATAAACAGTACTGTGCAGAAGTCTTAGGTAGGTGTGAAAAAATGCTGTAAAGTAAGAATGCTTTCAAAAATAGACATGTTAATAGTTTATTTGTATCAATTAACAAAATGCATAGCGAGTGAACAGAAGAAATATCTAAATCAAATCAATATTTGGTGTGACCACCCTTTGCCTTCAAAACAGCATAAATTCTTCTAGGTACACTTGCTCAAAGTCAGGGAAGGTGGGAGAAGGGAAGAGGCAAATGGTAAAAGAGACAGGCAAATAATTTACAGTAATTTATATATATCAAGCATTCACACATACACCTATACAAACCACACATACACCTCCATCTCGCAAAACTATCACACATAAATAACACCTTTCTCAAAAAACACACACACATAAAACACACTCATTCCACACACACCCAGACTTGGAGTACATGGAGGGTGAGAGACAAGAGATGGTTGTAAAAGACATGAAGAAGGTGGAAGAGAGACATAAAGGAGGTAGAAAAGGGGTTAATGGGTAGACAAAGACATGGAAGGTGGGACATAAAGAGATGAGAGAGACATAGAACAGTCAAGTAGAAAGAGGAAACATTTGTTAGTAATCTTCTTCACTAAATTTCAGTGAGTCATGAAAAACACAGAATACTCTGTGTGAGAAGGAGGAGGAGGCAAATCAGCCCACATCACCTTAACCTTTCCTTCACACACTGGAGTCAGTAACCCAAGGCTGGGCAACGTGAGGTTCTCCAGCTTCTGTCACATTATAGTTCCTATATTCCACAGGGGATGATGGAAATTGTAGTTTTTCAGCAAATGAAGGGCCTTCCATTGGCCATGTCTAAATATAGGCATAAGTGCAGTCATTTCTTTGGACAATATGTATAACCTTTGCATTTTAGCTAGCATCCATGCATTTGTCCAATATATTAAGGAAAGAAAATATGTATATGTAAGATGAGAAACTACGTGCACAAAAAATAAGTTGCAGAAATATATGAAAGGACCCTCCACAATTGCCAAATTAAAGACAAAACAAATAGAAATAACGCAGACCTGTTATTTCATATACATTGTTTAAATGCAATTCCTGTGTATCTCATAGCATAAATTGTTACACAATACTTTAAAAGCTTTGTATAATGCTGTCATGGCTTAACTGAACTGCCTTAAGAAGTTATTTTCACACTTGTACACTTGTGTTCCCTTTTTTGAATATCTATATTATAAGATTCAAGCTCTTTGATTATTTTTCCCTAACAAATGTATAATCCTTTTCATTGTAGCACCTTTTTCACCATATCTTAGCAACTTTCAATGTTATACATTATAATTATGGTATGAACATACACAATTGCTAAACACTACAGGAGAGGTTTTTAAATCAAGTAGTAATATTTTAAAATAAACGGAGCTCTGATTAATCTTCATAGTTTTTTTGGCCATGATTAATGTCATTTCAATACTGTTTGGAGTGTAGTTCAAGAGTAATTGAATTAAAAAGTATTCCCCTCCTATCCGCACAGCAAGACCATCCGGTTGGATTGCAGAGAGGGACAATCTCCTGTTGGCATAAGGAAAAACCTGGCCTCCTTTGTCAAGGGGGAAGGGTTTTCGTTATGCTCCCAGGAATTAAATTACTCTTGAACTACACCTTGGACAGTATTGAAATAACACTCTACATGGGCCAAAAACTATGAAGATTAATCTGAGCTCCATTTATTTTGAAATGGTACTTTCCCTTTAAATGTATTGTACATGGCATTATTTTAAAGGGATAGTAATGCTTCGTTTTATCTTTATTTTATTTTGTAGGCATTAAAAAAACATGAAGAACGATATAAGTCTTCTCTCTCAAACCTTTATGGTTTAAGAGATATTCACAAGCAAAGTATCCCCCCCCTGTTCAGCCAGATCAGAAGGGAGGTGCTCAGGTAGACTGCAGAGAGGGACAATCTTCAATTAAGATAAGGGAAAAAGCTGAAAAACTTGTCAAGGGGGGAAGGGCTTTCATTGTTTACATACAAAGAGTATTGTCCCCTGCTGTTATCTGTCTGGTCTTACAACCAGATTCACATCTGAGAAGAGATGGCTTACACTAGGAAAAGGGGGCGGGAGGGGGAAACTTTGCTTGTGAATATCTCTTAAACCATAAAGGTTTGAGAGATAAGACTTATATCGTTCTTCATGTTTTTTAATGCCTACAAAATAAAATAAAGATAAAACAAAGTATTACTATCCCTTTAAAGAGATTTCCTGCCCCATTTAGCCTGTAATTACTTCAAGTCACTTGAGTAGCTGAAAAAAAGACCCAGTAGATAACTCAAGGTTGTTTTATTGGGCTCCATGCAGTTAATAGAAGTGGGTGGGACAGACATGCTCACTAACTGAAGGTAAGCCCTTCTGACGACAGGACGATTAAGCCAAGAAGGTGTTAGAAATAGATTTTTCTCTGTCGTCCAAAACAGGTTACTGGTAACTCTGGGAGGCGATCCGCCCCTTTAATAGGCAGGAACAATTCTAGAAGTGTATGCAGGGGTGGAGCCTACCTTCCCTCCTTGGCTGCAGCTAGCCAATCAGCTCCAGAAAGATTTGTTCCTTGGTGAAGACAACACCAGGCTGAGAACAGTTCTGCTATAATTTTAAAATCTTTTTTTATTTTTCTGTTAGCTATGGAATACCACCATTAGGCGGATTACCATGACTGACAATGCCCTTAGATGTGGCTAGCTCAGTGTCCAGGTGCTTTTTGTGAACCTTAAGCCCTGAGGGAGAAAATCTTGATTCCAAGTGCTTCCCCAGGAGTTACCCACTGAGGTACTTCTTACTACATGGTAATCTGAAGACAGAAGATCTGCAGGAAAGGGGAGCAACCCTTTGAGTGCTGCAGGTCCACTTGTCCCACAGTGCCCCTATGCACAGGGGTGTATTCCTGGAGTTCCTGTTGCACACTCCTGCACTCATTGGGTCTATCTGTATGTCTTTTGGGCGTTTGGAGCAGGTTTATGTGGTAATTTAACCCTTTAACTGCTGGTTTGGCACTTTTTTTTGGGGGGTTCTAACACTTTTTCTCCTGGTTTAGTGTTTTTTGGGTATCCCCACATGTTCTATTGATGTTTTGCACATTTTACTGTTTTACTTTAAAATTTGTAAAATTTGAGTACTTTTCCTTTAAGGCGCACTTTTACACCTTGCTCCATTCACTCCTACAGGACTGTACTGTTTGGGACATATCTCTGCAACCGTTTAACCTAGCAACTTCAGAGATGGCTCATTTTACTTGCCTGTCCTTGCTCTATCATCCAGTTCATGTTTCTAGTGGGTTGGGGGGCTCAGGGGGATTTGGGCACTGTTTGGGGTACTTTTTGGGAAAAACTACATTTCCCATGAGCACTTGCTTCGCACCCTTGTCTCTGATGGGCTCATTTTGTGAGCATTTCTGGGCAAGTATCCTACGCAAGACTTGGACTCTCCTTCTCTCCTCTGCAGATTAACCCTTCGCCTGTCAGATAAGTTTATTTTAGCGATTTCTGGGGTGAAACTTTAATCCCACACACTATAATTGGGTGATTTATTGTACAGTGAGGTTATTTGACACTGTGAGAATGTCTATACCGCTGGAGCTTGGGGCCAGACCTAACACTAAGGAGGCAGGGGTCTCTGTATCCCCCATTGCACATTGCTCTTCCTGTCACTCAGGGCTACCTAGAGAATTCTCAGGTCATTTCTGCCCAGCATGTTCTGATGCCCCTGACAGCATTCCAGGGACCTCCAGCTATGCAACAGAGCCAGCTTAGGTGCAAGGGTTCAAGGCTGTGACTAGGGACCACATTGCAACTCATTCCATCCCAGTTACAGGGGGCCTTTAAGTCTTGGCAGGCCCCCTCCTCAGTCAGGTCTTCCCTGCCCAAGCTTCAGGGAGTACCTGACATGTCAGATTCCTCTGAGGAGGAACTGCTTGTGGATTCGGATGTTGAGGAGTGTTCTGTGTTGGGGTCCTCTCACTTTTTTGGGGACCCCTATTCATACACAAGGATCAGGCAGGCTACTTCAAGGGATGTCAGGCTAAGGGAAACACCACTAAACTCATCACCCTCCTATACAGGGTATCACGGTGCCCGTGATCTTCTTTCTGTCACTCTCACTTGTGCCGCGCTCCTATTGGCTGAGCCTGTTTGGCCCGCCCCTGGTGACCTTTTTGTACATGGCCATTGGCACCTGTCAGGTGCCCTTTCGTGGTGTTCCTGAGCCAGTATTGCTGTGCTGTGTTCCTGATTCCGGTGTACCGATTTGGCTCGCTTAGACTACGTTCCTGTGTTCCTGCTCCGTGACTTGACCCAGCCTGGCTGACGTTCCTGCTCGTGACCTGATCTGGCTTGTCTGAGAAACTGCTCCGTGATTCGACCCGGCTTGGCTGACATTCCTGATCGTGACCTGATCTGGCTTGTCTGAGAACCCTGCTCAGTGATTCGACCCGGCCTGGATGATGTTCCTGCTCCGTGACCTGCACCGGTTTCACCAACCCAGACAACGGTTCACCTTCCTGCTGTCGCCGTGGTGACGTTCTGACTATCTCCAGTGAACTGTACTCCTGCTACTGTAGCCGTTAACCCATGCAGAGCTGAACTCCTGCTACCGAGCCTTTACTGTGCAGAGCTGTACTCCTCCTATTGAGCCGTTAACCCGTGCTGAGCTGTATTCCTCCTACCGAGCCGTTAACCCGTGCAGAGCTGTGCTCCTCCTCTTGAGCCGTTAACCCGAGCAGAGCTGTATTCCTGTAAACTGAGCCGTTCACCCGTGTAGAGCTGTGCCTCCGATTCTGAGCCTCCAGTCTGGTACAGAGCATTGCTGAGCCGTTAAATTCCAGCCACTATTACTGCTGAGCCGGTTCATAGTAGCCTTGTGAGGCGACGGTTCATTCCACTCCTTGCAGTATAGTTGGTTTACATTACCGCGCCCGGAGTAGACGCTAGGGCTTTAGCTACTACTGTGCTGGTCTCTGTTATTACGCCCATGGGGGCTATTGGCTCAAGCTCTTGCAATCCAGTTGCTTCCGTTATCACGCCTGTGGGGGCTATTGGCTCAAGCTCTTGCAATCCAGTTGCTTCCGTTATCACGCCCGTGGGGGCTATTGGCTCAAGCTCTCGCAATCCGGTTGTCTCCGTTATCACACCTGTGGGGGCTATTGGCTCTAGCTCTTTCAATCCGGTTGCTGCCATTATTACGCCCGTGGGGACTACAGGCTCAAGTTTCAGCAGGCTCTGGGTCGTAGGTCCTTTTTACTTGAGCAGTTATCTCCGTTTTATGAACTTTAGGTGTTGAGTTCTCTCCACCATTCACTGCCTATTACCACCTTGGGCGTGCCAAACACAAGTGAGACTGACTGATTACTGTGTTAACCCTTGTATCTCTGTTCTCAGTATCTGTTATGTGCCTGAGCTGTTAACTTATTATCTGTATATTGGTCCTAGTTTTGCCTCCTTGTTATTACTCAGTGCTGCCTACAGAGGGCGATCCTTTCTTTTATTTTTCTGTTTAATAAAACTGTTGTTTTATTTCACCAACTGGTCTGAGTGTCTTGAAAACCGTGACACTAAGTCTAGAAGCCACCAGCATAAAGTGGAGAAGGTGAAATTTCCCGGGTGAAAATGTGTGATGGTAGGAGAATAAGCAATGCAATGGGTCAATAGGTAGTGGGGATCCAAATACTTCCTCTAGGGCTCTACCCATCTGCGAACAGTAATCCTGTATCACCCTGCATTTATCATGGTGCCCGTGCTTCCTTGTTGTTGTTTTGCTGTCAATTATCCTGTGTATGCTCTCATTGGTTGCCCTGTGTTGAGCCCGCCCAATATAGCCTTTATATACTGGGCTCCTGCACCCACACAGTGCCCTGTCGTGGTGTTCCTGTACCAGTGCTAACTGCTGCTCAGAGTCCCCAGTGTACCGACTTGGCCTGCCTGACTACTCTTCAGTTCCTGCTCCTGTGTACCGACCCGGATTGCCTGACTACTCTTCAGTTCCTGCTCCTGTGTACCGACCCGGATTGCCTGACTACTCTTCAGTTCCTGCTCCTGTGTACCGACCCGGATTGCCTGACTACTCTTCTGTATCTGCTCCTGTGTATCGACCCAGCCTGGCTGACGTTCCTGCTCCTGTGTACTGACCCAGACCGGCTGACATTCCTGCTCCTGTGTTTTGACCCGGCCTGGCTGACGTTCCTATTCCTTTGCATCGACCCAGCTTGAGCTACGTTCCTGCTTCCTTGTCCTTGTCGCCTCGGCAACATTCTTACATCCGGTTACCATTGGCTTGTCCTCCGCTACTGCTCCAGCAGGTTTCCAAGTGTTGTCTCAGTTACTGCTCCAACAGAGCGCCTCTGGCCTTTTCCTCCGCTACTGTTATACCGGTTGCAAGTGTTGCCTCCGTGATTGCTCCAGTAAAGTGCCATTGGCTTGTCCTCCGCTACTGCTCCGGCAGGTTGCCAAATGTTGTCTCAGTTACTGCTCCAGCAGAGCGCCTCTGGCCTAGTCCTCCGTTACTGTCATACTGGTTGCAAGTGTGTGCCTCCGTGATTGCTCCGGTAGTGCTCATTCTACCTCAGTTTGGCTGGCAGTTCAAGTATGTTTGTTGACCTTGGCTTGTTAAAGTATCAATCCAGTACCTTCACACATGGGACTGTTTGCCATCATTGATGAACTTTAACTCCTGCAGTGCCAGAGTCCTGGAAACCTGCTTCTCTTGCCTGACCTGTGTCAGTATGTACTACTATATATTCATGTTATGCTGGACCTGTGTGGGCATTGAATAAATTACCTGTCGTGTGTCTGTACTATACTGTTGTATACTACAGGACCTGTGAGGGTTCTTACTGTATTGTTTTATTCAATGAAACTGTGTTTTTATCCTAACCACTGTGTCTGTGAGTCAAATAAACCGTTACAGTATGAAAGGGCCATGACCTCAGACAATAAAGGTGAAGGTAATACACAGAACATCCACTGGAGGATGGATGTGCACGAGCAGCGTTTGGACCAGTTGGCATTGGCCATACAAACTATTCTTGAGCGTACGGTACACCTAGATAAGCCTGTTCCTAATCCGGTGGTCTCCCCAGTTTCGACACCGGAAAGTCAGCCTGAGACTTCAGTTGCCTCAGTCAAAGGGTTAACCTCTTCTGTTCCTTTGCCTCTCAGATACGATGGTGAACCCAACTTATGCAGAGGGTTTATTAACCAACTTGAGATATTTTTGGAGTTAACTCCTCATGCCTTTCCCAATGACTGTAGTAAAGTCGGGTTTATGATATCCTTACTGACCGGCAGAGCCCTGGCATGGGCCAATCCCTTATGGGAGAATACTAAACCTTGCACCAGGAATTTCAGGGAATTTCAGAGAGTATTTGAAGTTCCTGGTAGAACCGCCTATGCTGCTAAACGTTTGATGGAGATACAACAGGGCAATCGTACGGTGGGCGACTACGCCATAGAATTTCGTACATTAGCAGCAGAGGTGGGTTGGAATAATGAGGCATTGGTGGCAGCATTTGCCCAAGGTCTGGCTGACCATATCAAAGATGAGACCGCAGCGAGAGAATTGCCTAGTGAATTGGATGAATATATTGACTATGCCAATCTGATTGACACTCGGATCCGTGAGAGATTTGTGGCTAAAGACCGTAGGCTACGGCCTAAAAGCAGCAGGCACAGCAGTCTCTTGAGCCCACCCACCCCTCCCTCTTTGCCTAAACCTCTTGACCTTAAACAAGAATCGTGTGAACCTATGCAACTAGGTTTTACCAGATTAACCAGGGAGGAACGGGCACACCGCAGGAGGCAGGGGTTATGTGTGTACTGTGGTAAAGCTGCGCATATGCTACGGACCTGCCCCATACATCCGGGAAACGAACGCACTTATGGTACCTTGGGGGACAGGCCCTAGGTGGTGTTCAACAGTCCCTAGACCCAATCATGCAGAAACCCACGATCCAGGTGGTATTTTCTTGGGCAGAACACTCAGTGGAGGTTCTGGCTCTGATTGATTCCGGCACGGCCGGTTATTTCATGGATAGTTCCTTTGCTGCGCTACATAAAATTCCGCTGGTTAAAAGGGAATTGCCCCTAGCCATTGATGGCAGACCATTAGAACCAGCTCAGATTACGATGGAAACCATTCCACTACCTATGACGATTGGGGTCCTCCACAGAGAGGAACAGCAGTTCCAGATAATCCATTCCCCTCACCATGCGGTCATTCTGGGGTTCCCTTGGTTGCATCTGCATAACCCCAAGTTTGATTGGCAGAGTTGTGAGATTATGTCCTGGTCCCAGTATTGCATGAAGCATTGTGTGTCTCATCCTGTCAAGATACTGTGTGCCTCTCCCTCTTGCAAGCTGAATACCACCAATTCAGTGACGTGTTTAGTAAGGGAGAGGCTGGCACCTTGCCCCAGCACAGGGCATACGATTGTGCCATCGATTTGCCCCCGGGGTGGTTCCCCCTAGGGGACGCACGTACCCACTGTCATGCGAAGAAAATCGTGCTATGGAGGAATACATTGAGGATGCCCTTAAGAGAGGGATCATTAGGAAATCTACCTCGCCTGCTGGCGCTGGGTTCTTCTTTGTTAAAAAGAAGAGTGGCGAGTTAAGGCCATGCATTGATTATTGTGGTCTAAATAAATTAATGCCCAAGAACACTTATCCTATACCACTCATCACCGAGCTATTTGAAAGATTGAAGGGCTTTTCCATCTTTACTAAGCTTGATTTAAGGGCTGCCTATAACTTGATAAGGATAAGGGCCCGTGATGAGTGGAAGACGGCATTTAATACCAGATCCGGGTATTATGAATATCTAGTTATGCCATTTGGTCTCTGTAACGCACCTGCAGTGTTTCAAGAACTTATTAATGATATCCTCCGTGATATGCTACAATCCTGTGTGGTAGTCTACCTTGATGATATACTTGTACACTTGGCTAATTTGTCCCAACACATCAAGGATGTGTCAGAGGTGTTGCTCCGCTTGCGCAAAAATAAACTATTCTATAAAATGGAAAAGTGCGAGTTTCACAGGTCCAAAGTGCCTTTTTTGGGTTTCGTGATCGCTAAGGAGGGTATCGCTATGGATCAGGAGAATCTCGCAGCCGTATTACAGTGGCCACGGCCCAAGGGGTTAAAGGCGATCCAGCGCTTTTTGGCATTCGCCAATTATTACAGAAAGTTTATCCAGAACTTCTCCACTATTGTGAAGCCACTGTCTGACCTCACGCACAAGGGTGCTAATCCTTCCCAATGGTCTGAGGCAGCCGAGCATGCCTTTGAGACACTGAAATCCGCTTTTGCATCTGCTCCTGTACTGTCCCACCCCAACCCGTCCCTTCCATTTACTCTGGAGGTCGATACCTCTGAGACTGGGGTAGGGGCAGTACTATCTCGATGCCCGGTAGCAGGGGGGGGCTCTCAGACCATGTGGGTTTTTCTCTAAGAAGTTGTCTAGTGCCCAGAGTCATTATGAGATTGGTGACAGAGAACTGCTGGCTATCATTCTTGTCCTCCGCTACTGCTCCGGCAGGTTTCCAAGTGTTGTCTCAGTCACTGCTCCGGCTAAGTGCCTCTGGCCTAGTCCTCCTCTACTGTAATACGGTTGCAAGTGTTGCCTCCGTGATTACTCCGGTAAAGTGCCATTGGCTTGTCCTCCGCTACTGCTCCGGCAGGTTGCCAAGTGTTGTCTCAGTTACTGCTCCGGCAGAGCTCCTCTGGCTGAGTCCTCCATTACTGTCATACCGGTTGCAAGTGTGGGCCTCCGTGATTGCTCCGGTAAAGTGCCATTGGCTTGTCCTCCGCTACTGCTCCGGCAGGTTGCAAAGTGTCGTCTCAGTTACTGCTCCGGCAGAGCGCCTCTGGCCTAGTCCTCTGTTACTGTCATACTGGTTGCAAGTGTTGCCTCCTTGATTTCTCCAGTAAAGTGCCATTGGCTTGTCCTTTGCTACTGCTCTGGCAGGTTGCCAAGTGTTGTCTCAGTTACTGCTCCAGCAGAGCGCCTCTGGCTGAGTCCTCCGTTACTGTCATACTGGTTGCAAGTGTGTGCCTCCATGATTGCTCCGGTAGTGCTCATTCTACCTCAGTTTGGCTGGCAGTTCAAGTATGTTTGTTGACCTTGGCTTGTTAAAGTATCGATCCAGTACCTTCACACATGGGACTGTTTACCATCATTGATGAACTTTAACTCCTGCAGTGCCAGAGTCCTGGAAACCTACTTCTCTTGCCTGACCTGTGTCAGTATATACTGTCTATATATTCATGTTATGCTGGACCTGTGTGGGCATTGAATAAATTACCTGTCGTGTGTCTGTACTATACTGTTGTATACTACAGGACCTGTGAGGGTTCTTACTGTATTGTTTTATTCAATAAAACTGTGTTTTTATCCTAACCACTGTGTCTGTGAGTCAAACAAACCGTTACAGCATTGCCACCATATGTGGGACATGGTACCCACCTTCCAATCCACAATGCCAACAGACATCCCTCTAATACAGGGAATATTTGGGAGAAGCAGTGAGGTACCAACTGGAAATCAACTTGTAATGCCCTTACTGGGAGTCATCAAGCATAGGGGCTCGGAGTTGTGGACTCCAAGCCGATGCGAAAGGCAACAGGGCAGGTATTTCTCCAGAGAGGGCAAGATATATCTTAGACAGTGCCCTGATCTTATTTGTAGGAAACAGCAAGAATATCTCCAAGGAGGTCAAGACACGGCCCAGGTGATCTGTTCTCAGTACACCCAGGAGGTAATGGCAGACCTGGCATTATCTCTCCAGTTCACCTCCCAACAGTCCTTTCTCTCGATGCAAGTCTGCTGAGCCAAGAAGTTTAGGGCCAGTAAGGAAGTCCAGGAGAGAAGTCCAACTGAGGTCCAGCTATGGAAAGCCCTCGCCTCCAGTCCTGGGGGGAAACTATGGGTTACAGAAGATTGTCAAGAGAGGGGAGGGGTAAGGAGCCCATCCTTTTGCAATAGTAAAGGAGTGCCACGCAGAAAGAACTCCCCCTAACACCGGGGTCTAAAGGATCTGGGCAAGTGAGCTTTTGGAACTAAAAGAAGCTGCTGAAGGCTGAGGTTAGAATAACCCTCCAGTTCCACATGAAGCTAGGCCACAGTCGGCCTAGTCTGGAAAAAGTCAGTTAATTTAGTAAGAGTGGCAGTGTCATGGTATTTCTCTAAATCCGGTAGGCCTAAGTCATCCGAGGTCCTGGATGTCATTAATAGTGTAGTCACAGAGATCTTCATTCTGCTACCGAAATAGCCAGACACCTGGCTGCTATCTGGGCAATTTTTACTGCTGTCACAGCATAAGGAATTTACTTCCTGTATAAGGTACATTATTTGCAACAATGCTTTATTTGATGCTTTATTTTGTGATACGAAAGCAAATTGTTACTCGGGATTCTATCGTTCTTCCTGTCCTGGTGGTCGCAAAAGATGGCCTGAGAATTGCCCTGCAGCAGAAAGAAATAATATTAATGAAGTGTCATGGGAACCACCGGACCCTTGACTCCTGGAGGGGCCTGGGGGCCAGCCCCCTTCCTACAGACTCTGTGGATTGTTTTAACCAGTGTTACAACTAATGGAGTTAATATTGCTATGTAGAACTTTAGGACGTTATATTGGCGGACAACTATGCCAAAAGAACTAAAAATAATAGCCTGCTTTCAGGGGACTGGGCCGTTAGGGGTTAAGTATTTGAGTTGGGCCAAGGATGCTGCAAATGTATATTGCAGTCCCTCAAGCTTTTTGTTTCATTGTTCACCCTCACCCAAGCTGTGTGTGTATTGTAGCCACTCCAGTCATTGTAGGTCTGTGAACTGTACTGAGACTCCCTGTGGTATGCTAACCTAATCACGTCTGGCCCTTTGTAGTGTGTTGTACCATTTGTTGCTAGACTTTTGCGTAGTAATGCAATCATGTCTGTGTTAATGTAATTGTTGGGACCTTCTGTTGTTGTCCCTTTGTCTTGTATATTGTGATTATATTATCCCTGTGACTCACCTATTGTATCCTGCCTGCCCATGTATTTCAATATAGGTTTTGTGTATAAATATGTGTGGTTTGTTCCATTAAAGTCAGTTCTTGTCTTAACCTACACTGGTGTTGTCTGGTGAGGTAAAGCTTGCTGTATGCAGAGTGTGTGCTGGTTATCCTGACACTAGTTTGGGGTATATTGCGGTATGCTGTTGGATGTCCATCTGGCTCGTAGCGGATGAAGTGACCATTGACGGGGACACCAAGGCTGGATGTCCGCTGGTACTGTCAATTTAGATTTAGTCTTCTATCCATCATATCCTTAACCTTCTGAGTGCCAGAGGGGTTAAAAGCTGTTAGGATACTATTCTTCTTTAGAAATCTGGAGGTATGAGGATCTACTAAAGGAGGTTTTATCCATGTATCTACATCATTTGGAAAAGGATATATATATATATATATATATATATATTATAATATTTTAAGAATAATCCATTTATGATTTGGAACTTTCAATTCTTCTGTTATAATTTCTGATGGACTGAAAGAATAGTAACATTTTTTTCTTTCTTTTGCTGTTTGGATCTTCAGATTTCTGTGGTCAGATACCTATAGAACTTCTAATGACCAAATCAAATACATCAAACTGTTCTGGATCCACCTGTCACACCCCTACCTTTCCATTGGTGGGTCTCTCCTTATCTGGCCTGAGAATCCTTCTCTCCTTGCCCGGTTATTCTGGTGTTCCTAATTGCTGTTGGTGCTGTTTGTTTGGTCTGCTGGCATTTTGACTAAGCTTTTGCCTCATAATTTTGTACCTTGATCGTCTGCTTCATCGTGTATGACCCGGCTTGCCTAGACTATTTTTTAGGTGGGTGTCCACTTTTTGTGGTGGTCCTGTCTCGCCTTGTTGCCCACTGTGGCCTCTTCGCAGCAGTCTTGCCCTGCTCCTGTTGCTCGCGGCCCTGCAGCTTTCACGGCGTGTTCTGTCCTCTAGGCAGCATTCCTGTCTTTGTTCAACCCCAGCAGCTAAACCATTTCCTTTCACACGGCTCTCCCTGTAGGTGGCCTTTACGTGCAGTTGGGGAGGCTGGGCCACCTGTTATTTACCCAGCAGCCTCACTGCTCTTTATGTTCCCGAGCGGTTCTGCTGCATTTGGCCCAGCAGTTGCAAGTGGCTTTACTGCATCCCCCTTCCCTGCGGTTCTCTGCTTTGCCAGCAGTATTAGCTACTGTATAGAGATTCTGCCTCTGGTTTCCTCCTTTTAGTGGTCTTGCTGCACTGTTGTGGTTCTCGATAGCAGTCTTGCCTGCTAATTACCTTAGGGAGTGGCTCCTTTGCACTCTTTCCCCTCCTGGGATCTGGTCTCTCTATAGGGGGTTCCTTTTGGCCTTTTTTCCTTGAGCTTATGTTATTGTGGCTGCCCACTTTTACTCCTGGCCACTTAATCCCTTTGTAGCAGTCACCTACCTCTTTGGCACATCTACCTATTTTTGTCCTCATTGGTCCCTACTAGTTCAACTAGTTTCTGCATACAGGGGTCTATTGTCTGGTTCACCTTCAATTTACAGGTTGCCCACCCTGTTCAGCCATCTGGCTTCGCGGCCAGCAACTTTATTCGGTTTTAGCTGCATCAGGGGAGATCCTGTAACTGACTACGCATCCAAGCTACGACCCCTAGCATTGATCTCTAGCTACTGGACCATACAATCTATCCACTGGTAAGTACCTACTATTTTTTGGTACCTGGGCCATGACATAATAATAGGGCCAAGAAGATGAACCCCGCAGATCTGGCACAATTGGTAGCAAGACAAGCCCATCATGAGCAGGAACTATCTTCAAATGAGGCTCACCTACAAAGCTTAGAACTTAAGCTTGACACTGTCTTGGAGATATTGAGAAGCTCGGCTACCCATCCTCACCCACCCATTCATCAGAATCTTCTTCTTATGCCTCTGGAGTTGCTAGTGTTCAACCGTGTATCCTTCCCAGATCTCCTAAGATGCACATTCCAGAAAAATACTCCTGCAAACAGTCTGAATGCAGGGGATTCTTGAACTTATGTTTGCTTCAATTCAAGACTGCTCCTCAATCATTTGACACACATGCTACCAGTGTTTAGTATTTTGTTATTAACCCTTTGAGCGCCAGAGGGGTACAGAACACATTGCTTTGCAGAGTTTGCCACTATTGGAAGATTCGCAGACGTTCATTAAGACTTTTCACATAGTATTTTACGATCCTGGCTGTAAGGCTTCGGCTGAAGCAGCACTGTTGGATATTAAGAAGGGTAATCGTACCCTAGGGCAATATGCTGTGGAATTTTGTACCACAGTGTACGAAACAACCTGGAATCCAGAAGCATTGATGGCGGCGTTTCAACGTGGGTTGAACAAAAGACTTAAAGTGTTAGTAATGTCTAAAAAAACTTTTTTGCATTTAGAAGAGCTTAAAAAGCTGATATAAATGCAAAAAAACGTATCTCTCAAAACGCTATGGTTTAAGAGATACGGGCGTTGAAAGTTTGATTTCTCCTACTGACAGCTGTAAAGCTGTCAGCAGGAGATCCGTGTCAGTAGGCGAAATCAAACTTTCAGCGCCCGTATCTCTTAAACCATAACGGTTTGAGAGATACGTTTTTTTGCATTTAGATCAGCTTTTTAAGCTCGTCTAAATGCAAAAAAGTTTTTTTTAGACACTACTAACACTTTAAGGATGAGATTACCTGTACAGTAATTCCTGGTGTTCTTGAGGAATTCATCTGTTTGCAGCTGGACACATGCATTCGAGAACAGCAACAAGAAAGACAGAAGTTGTAGTATCAGAAATCCTTCTAACCCCACCATCTTCTTCTGCTCTGGAGAACCTATGGAGATTGGGAATGTCAACATATTATCGGATGTGTAGAGGCATAGACGACAGTCTCAAGGCCTTTGCCTATACTGTGGTCTTAACGGCCACTTTCTTTGGCAGTGCCTGGTTGATCCGGGAAACTCCAAAGCTTAGGGGCCAATGTAGGAGAACCCCTAAGCATAGGTTCCTGCCACTCTCCTACCTCATCTCGTGTTCTTGTTCCTATATAGCTCTCCTGGAATTCTACTAACATTTCTACTCAGGCCTTAATTTATTCTGGTGCCTCAGACCTCTTTATTGATTTCATCTAGGCACTAAGTATGGGCATTCCATTGCATCAGAAATAATCTCTGCTTTTGGTTTCCACTGTCGATGGTAAACCACTGGGCAGTGGATTAGTTCTGTTTGAAACAAATTGTAACGGTTTGTTCAACACACAGACACAGTAGGTTTGGATAAAACACAATTTTATTAAATAATAAAGATGACAATAACCCTCACAGGTCCTGTAATATATGCATAATATAATACAGCTACTAGACAGGTTATACAGAGGTAAGCACACACAGGTACAGTATAAGTAGAGAGTCCATATGACAATATACTGACACAGGTCAGGCAGATCTTGTGTGAGTCTCAGTTTATCAGTACTGCATGGGTTAATAGTAGGCAGCGAACGTTGACAGGCCGTAGTGTAGCAAGGCCTTTTAAGAAGCTCAAACAGAGGTGAGAGCTTTAATTCGAGTAACGCCCAAGATAATGGATATCAGACAATTGTGGACTGCCGTAGCAGTAACGGAGACTGAGCAACTTGAGCACTGCCATAGCAGTAACGGAGACCAAGCAACTTGAGCATTGCTGTAGCAGTAACGGAGACTGAGCCACGTGAGCACTGCATAGCAGTAACGGAGACTAGGCAACTTGATACTGCCGTAGCATTAATGGAGACTGAGCAACTGAAGCGCTGCTGTAGCAGTAACAGAGACTGAGCCACTTTAGCACTGCCATAGTAGTAACGGAGACTAGGAAATGGGACACTGCCGTAGCAGTAATGGAGACTGAGCAATAGGAGCACTGCCGTAGTAGGAGCGGAGACTGAGCCACTTGAGCACTGCCGTAGCAGTAACGGAGACTGAGCAACTAAAGCGCTGCCGTAGCAGTAACGGAAAACTGAGCTACTCACCCTGATAGGCACCCAACCTGAACGGTTCATAAGGCAGACCAATAGGAATGTCGCCGGGGCGACACAGAGGCAACCGAGACCAATCAGCAAATCTGTCCAGAGACAGCGAGAGACAAGAACTACCCTTAACCGGAGACCATTCAGGGCGTGCAGAGGAGGCAGCAGCCCAACCGGGCGGAATCCACATAGCACAGGAACGGAGAACAGTCCAAGTCGGTACACAGAGCAGGAACATCAGCCAATCCAAGTCGGTACACGGAACAGGAACATCAGCCAAGCCAGGTCGGTACACAGGAGATGAGAAGCAGAATGGTCAGGCAATCCGGGTCGGTGCAGGGGCAGGAAACAAGATGCAGAGTAGTCAGTCAGGCCGGGTCGATACACTGAGAGCATACAAGAATCAGGAACAAGCGCTGGTACTGGAACACCACTAAAGGGCACCAGAGATGTGCCAGAACCCAGTATTTAAGGACAAAACTGGGCGGGACAATCACAGTGCAGCCAATAGGCGTTAGGCAGGAGTGGAAACTGACATAATGTCACCGAATAGCACGGGCACCGTGATAGTACCCCCCTCTCAAAGACCCCCTCTCCTAGAAGAGGGACGTGGTCTCTGCGGATATTTGGAGTTAAAATTGCACAGCAATCTAGGAGCATGAAGATCACTCTGATCAACCCAGGAACGCTCCTCAGAGCCATAGCCCTTCCAATGTACCAGATATTGCAATTTTCATCTAACTCTACGTGAATCAATGATGCTTTGGACTTCTACTCCTCCTGACCCTGAACTTCCACAGGACCGGGGACCGCAGGAGTGGTAGTGTAACGGTTGCATACCAGAGGTTTCAGCAGAGATACATGGAACGCATTGTGAATGCGCATGGATGCTGGGAGGTCCAGGGCATATGAAACAGGGTTAACTTTGCGGATCACCTTGAAAGGACCAATAAACCGGGGAGCCAACTTATTACATGGAACTTGCAAGTTTAAGTTTCTGGAGGAAAGCCATACCCTGTCCCCAACCTGGAAGGAGACTGCTGGCAGCTGTCTGCGATTAGCGCTGCGCTGATAACGCTGGAACAAATTACTGAGGGCCCTCTGAACCTGTGCCCAGGTGGAGCGGAGTTGCTCGATATGCTCGTCCAGAGCTGGAATCTGCTGCGAATGGAATGAGTCTAGGAGCAAACATGGTTGAAACTCGTAGTTGATGAGAAACGGGGAGCTCCCGGACGATGAATTAACCGCACAGTTCCTGGCGAACTCTGCCCATGGCAACAGGTCTGCCCAATTATCGTGATGATCCGACATGAAACAGAGCAAGAATTGCTCCAATCCTTGATTGGCACGCTTAGCGGCTCCATTGATCTGGGGATGGTCGGCAGAAGAAAAGTACAGTTGAATGTCTATCTGTTTACAGAATGCTCTCCAAAATCTGGATACAAATTGGCTCCCACGGTCCGACACCAGCATTCTAGGTACCCCATGCAACCGGGACACCTCTTTAGCAAAGACAACTGCCAGCTCCTGGGCCGAGGGAAGGCCAGGAAGGGGCACGAAGTGGGCCATTTTAGAGAATCTATCAACCACCATAAGGATGAAAGAGTAACCCCTAGACACTGGCAGTTTTCCCAGGAAATCAATGGATACGTGGGACCAAGGACGCTCGCCATTAGGTACTGGTTGGAGTAAGCCCAATGGGAGGTGTCTAGGGGATTTGGCACGAGCACAGTTGGTACAGGCTGCAGTGAATGCGGAGCAGTCGGCCCTTAGGAAAGGCCACCAAAATATTTGTGAAAGAGACCAAATTAATTGATCCCTCCCAATATGCCCAGCAGCCCGAGATGAATGGTAGGCTTCAAGCAAGCGGGTACGAAATGGCTCATCTACAAAACACTTGCCTACTGGGGTATCTGGGGGAGCCGCAGCCTGGGTAGCCAGAATTACCTCCCCCAGTGGTGAAGTGATGCTAGTACGTAAGGTTGCCAAGATGTGATAAGGCTGAATGATGGGTACGGGAACCCCCCTTATCCATCTCTGGCCCAAATTGCCTGGACAGGGCATCGGCCCTAACATTCTTGGAGCCAGGCAAGTAAGATACGATAAAGTTAAAGCGGGACAAAAACAAGGCCCATCTGGCTTGACGTGAGGGCAATCTCTTAGCTTCCGAGAGATATGTCAGATTTTTGTGGTCTGTCACAATTAATACAGGAGTTCTCATACCTTCAAGCAAGTGACGCCATTCTTTCAGAGAGAGAATAATAGCCAGTTCTCTGTCCCCAATTTCATAGTGACTCTGGGCACTAGACAGCTGTTTAGAGAAGAACCCACAGGGTCTCAGAGTACTCCCGGCTACAGAACGCTGTGACAGTACTGCCCCTACCCCATTTTCAGAGGCATCAACCTCCAACGTAAATGAAAGGGAAGGGTTGGGGTGGGACAGGACAGGAGCAGATGCGAAAGCGGACTTAAGTGTCTCAAAAGCATGATCAGCTGCCTCAGACCATTGGGACGGGTTGGCACCCTTGTGCATGAGGTCAGACAGAGGTTTAACAATCGTGGAAAAGTTCCGAATAAACTTCCTATAATAATTTGCAAACCCAAGAAACAGCTGAATTGCTTTTAATCCTTTGGGTCGTGGCCATTGTAATACAGCTGTGAGCTGCTCCTGATCCATAGCGATACCATCTCTAGAAATCACAAAGCCTAAAAAAGGCACCACGGACTTGTGAAACTCGCATTTTTCAATCTTAAAGAAGGATTTATTCTTGCGTAATCTGAGCAAGACTTCGGACACATCCTTGATGTGTTGAGACAGGCTAGACGAGTGTAAGAGTATATCATCTAGGTAGACTACTACGCAGGACTGTAGCATATCACGGTGGATATCATTAATAAATTCTTGGAATACAGCAGGTGCGTTACATAGGCCAAAAGGCACGACTAGGTATTCGTAATGTCCAGATCTGGTATTAAATGCCGTTTTTCACTCGTCCCCAGCTCTTATTCTGATCAGGTTATATGCAGCTCGTAGGTCCAACTTAGTGAAAATATAGAAACCTTTCAACCTGTCAAACAATTCGGTAATGAGTGGTATGGGATAGGCATTTTTGGACATTAGTTTATTCAGTCCCCAGTAATCGATACAGGGTCTCAACACGCCATTCTTCTTTTTGACAAAAAAGAAACCAGCCCCTGCGGGTGAGGTAGACTTCCTAATAATCCCTCTTTTAAGGGCATCATCAGTATATTCCTCCATGGCCTGATTTTCCTTGCACGACAACAGGTACGTGCGGCCCCTAGGAGGCACAGCGCCAGGAGACAAATCAATAGTGCAATCGTATGCCCTATGCTGGAGGAAAGTGCTAGCCTCTCCCTTACTGAAAATGTCACTGAATTGGTGATATTCAGCTGGCACGGAGGGAGAGGTACACATGATCTTAATCGAATGAGTCACACAATGCCTCACACAATACTCAGACCAAGACATGATCTCACAAGTCTGCCAATCAAATTGAGGATTATGCAAATGTAGCCACGGGAACCCCAGAATGACCGCATGATGAGGAGAATGAATAATTTGAAACCGCTGTTTCTCAGTGTGGAGAGCCCCAATAGACATAGACAGTGGAATAGTTTCCATAGTTATCTGAGGTGGTTTTAACGGTCTGCCATCAATGGCCTCAGTAGCTAAGGGAGATTCCCTCTCGACCAACGGGATCTGATGTAGCGCAGCAAATGAAGTGTCCATAAAGTATCTGGCTCCGCCGGAATCAACCAGGGCCAGAACCTCCACCGAGTGTTCTGCCCAGGAAAATGCCACCTGGATTGTGGGTTTCTGCATAATAGGGTCTAGGGACTGCTGAACACCACCCTAGGGCCTGTCCCCCAAGGTATCCTAGGTGCATTCGTTTCCCGGCCTTACAGGACAGGTACACAGCAGGTGCCCGGCTTTGCCACAATACAGACATAAACCCTGCCTTCGGCGGTGTGCCCGTTCCTCCTTAGGTAATTTGGTGAACCCAAGCTGCATTGGTTCACTGGTGTCATGTGTACGCTCAGGAGGCATGGGAGGTGAGGGAGGCATGGGTGGGACACTAAATCTGGTTTGTCCAACATTCCTGGCCCGCTTTTTGCGGTCTTTAGCCATAAGTCTAACTTGAGCACTGCCGTAGCAGTAACGGAGACTGAGCAACTGAAGCGCTGCCGTAGCAGTAACGGAAAACTGAGCTACTCGCCCTGATAGGCACCCAAACTGAACGATTTGTAAGGCAGACCAATAGGAATGTCGCCGGGCGACACGGAGGCAACCGAGACCAATCTGCAAAGCTGTCCAGAGACAGCGAGAGACAAGCACTACCCTTAACCCTTTGAGTGCCAGAGTGGTACGGAAGGCATTGCAAAGCAATGCCTTCCGTACCACTCTGGCACTCAAAGGGTTAACCGGAGACCGGTCAGGGCATGCAGAGGAGGCAGCAGCCCAACCGGGCGGAATCCACACAGCACAGGAACGGAGAACAGCCCAATTCGGTACATGGAGCAGGAACGTCAGCCAAGTCGGGTCGGTACACAGGAGATGAGAAGCAGAATGGTCAGGCAATCCGGGTCGGTGCACAGTCAGGAAACAAGATGCAGAGTAGTCAGTCAGGCCGGGTCGATACACTGAGAGCATACAAGAATCGGGAACAAGTGCTGGTACTGGAACACCACGAAAGGGCACCGGAGATGTGCCAGAACCCAGTGTTTAAGGACAATACTGGGCGGGACAATCACAATGCAGCCAATAGGCGTTAGGCAGGAGTGGAAACTGACAGAATGTCCCAAATAGCACGGGCACCGTGATACAAATCCTCTTCAGATGCAGACTAGGATTCTGCACTCAGAGAATATTGTATTTGATGCCATCCCTTCTCCCAAAGTGCCCATTATACTTGGGGTTCCATGGCTAAGGGTACATAACCCTATCATCAATTGGACTTCTGGCCAATTGACCTCCTGGAGTACTAAGTGTTTTTCTGTCTGCATTCTCATATATCTCCTGCTAGTGGCACTATCCAGTCTGTTTCTACCACTACAATTCCTGGGGCATATCTTGATTTTCTGGATGTTTTTTTCTAAACGATTAGCTGACACTCCTAATTATCCCTATGACTGCCCTAACGAACTTCTCCCTGGGTCTGTGCCACCTAAAGGCAACACTTATCTCTTGTCGGGATCTGAAAATCTGGCTCTATCTTCCCATATTCAGGAAAATTTGCTAAAGGATTTATTCTATCTTCCTCTTCTCCTATAAAAGCAGGGTTCTTTTTTATTGTCAAGAAAGATGGGTCCTTCTGTCTGTAAGAAGAAAAAAATTATATATATGTGTAGCCCCTCTTACCAAGGGTACATTTGTCCTTTGGGGGTAGGTTGTAACTAAGAAACACACAGATAAGGTATAATAATAAAGATGATGGTATTATGTACAGAATCAAAATACTCTTACAGTTTGGATAATATATACATGAATAAAACAATATTAAGAGTCACGGAAATGGAAAGGATGGAATTAAATTAGATACCAGGAAATTATATGATGACAGTCTCCTTACACCCTCTATCACAAATCTTGGTTTCTGGTCTCTTATTTGCTAGGCTCACATCTGGATTCTCAAGGATAGGTCTTCTTCCCAGACTTCTCTTCTCTCATGCTGCTCTCCTCTGCCCTCCTCATGCTCTTCTCCTTTACTGCTCTTCTCAAGTTCTGATTCCACCCCAAAAATACTGCTCCTTTATACCATTTTTCATATCAGTTAGATCTGGTGAGAACTGGTTAGCTCAACTGATTTTTCTCACACCACCCACTTGCAAATTTATGGTGGCCTCAAACTAGATATTATTGATGGGGGGGGAAACTCAAGGAACAGATTTATCAGAAGCATTTGGTTTCTTATCAGAACTCTTTGTTTAGTTGACAAACAAAAATAAACAAAACAACTCACTTCTTTCTAATTTAACCAAGAAGGACCTCTCTTTGATTTCTTAAACACCTAACAAAGGAAGAACATTCTGCCAGATGCTTTGAAGCAACCCTCTGCAGTTTGGGACAGCTGAAATAGTCTTGAATTCTTAATTAAGCAAATAGAATTCCCACTCTTCCAAGTCATAATACAGATCTATACCAATGCATTTTATAGTTATAAATATATATATATGTATATATATATATATATATATATATATATATATATATATATATATATACACACACACACACATATACATTCACATGTCTGTATCCATATAGATAAAGACATGTATGCATACATAAACACACACACATTATATATATATATATATATATATATATATATATATATATATATATATATATATATATATATATATCTCAACAGACAACCCCTGTTATATGTCATATTTGATCCATTTTGACTTTCTTACCCGCCCGTGTGTGGACTATAAAGGTCTTAATCGCATCACCATCAAGAATCACTACCCTCTGCAACAGGGAACTTCTGGCCATAAAACTGACCCTGTGTCACGGTTTAAATGAACACTCAGACAATTTGGTAAGGTAATATCAACTTATTTATTGAACGAATAAAGAACATAGACTCCCGTCACAGGTCCAGACCCAGACAGTACCAAGGCACTTCCAAATCTGACACAGGTCAGAGTACAAATGAGCAAACAGATAAACAAGATATGTACAGGAACAGTAGACTGGAAACTGGAACTGAACCAATACCGGGTAAGGCAACCTCAGGATGGAATTACGTAAGGTTCTACCGGCCTTACCAATATACCAGGCAAGGCAGCCCAAAGAAGCAGTAATCAATCACAATGATCTTAATAGCTGTCAGATGGCAATGACAGTCTAGTAGTAATCGATAGACTGCAAGATCAGTGGTTTACCCTGGTAGTCTGTACACTGTATCACTCATGTACTGTAGGACTACTAGTTGTCTAGGACTGGACAGCGCACAGTGAATCGTAAGACTACCTGTGTAACGAGACAAGGAAGTAAACCAGCGCCCTCACGTTGGGAACCTTCTAGCAGGACATAGATTAACCCACAGGTCATGGAGTGAACCAACACCCGCGCGTTGGTATCCTACAACATATAGTGGTAGCTTAGCGGTGGAGCGAACCAGCGTCCGCACGCTGGGTACCAACAGACTGTATAGTATAGCCGCAAGGCTTGAGCAAACCAGCATCTGCACGCTGGGACTGACAGACAGTATAGTAGAGCCGCAAGGCTTATGGAGCGAATCAGCATCCGCACGCTGTAACCAGCAACCAGTATTGTATAGCCGCAAGGCTTGTGAAGCGAACCAGCGTCCGCACGCTGGGACTAACAGACAGAATAGTATAGCCTCAAGGCTGTGAAGCAACCCAGCGTCCGCACGCTGGGACTAACCGACAGTATAGTAGAGCCGCAAGGCTCATGGAGCGAATCAGCGTCCGCACGCTGTAACCAACAACCAGTATAGTGTAACTGCAAGGCTAGTAGAGCGAACCAGCGTCCGCACGCTGGAAACCAACAGAGAATGTCACCGAAGCGAACGAAGAAGAAAGTCGCCACAGACGCAGGAACCGGACCCAGGAGATGAACAGGAACCAGCAAGGACGATCAACAGGATCAGGAACGGCAAGAAGGCTGGCAGCAGGAAACAGCAACCTCTGAAGACTCAACCGGAACCGGCACTGGAACCAGCACTGCAGACAGGAGGCTCAGGAACAGGATTAAATCAGGAACTCAGGAACACAGCAAAAGGCCCAATAAGCTTCTGAGCATGGTGGAAGTGGATGCAATCAGAGACACCACGAAAGGGCAACCGAAGGGTGCCCAGACACAGTTTAAATAGGCAATATGAGGCGGGCTAAAGGCAGACAGCCAATGGGAGCCCCCTACCAGTAATAGACATAGAAATGCAGCAATCACGTGCACCGTGATACAAAGACACCGTAGCCAATAAAAGGTATCAGGAAGTAAACGTGTCAAAATGTCACCCGTATAGCACGGGCACCATGATAATGGGTTTCTCTGGGGGAGCATTGGCCTGAGATGCCAGGATCTCCTCCTCCAACGAAGATGTGATGCTTGTCCGCAATGTGGCAAGTATACGGTCCAGAGGTATGATAGGCATCGGTACCGAGTCAGATTCAGGATCAGAACCAAATTGTCTGGATAAAGCGTCGGCCCTCACATTCTTAGTACCAGGTAGATATGAGACAATGAAATTGAAGTGGGACAAAAACAATGCCCATCATGCTTATCTTGGGGATAATCTCTTGGCCTCAGAGAAGTACATTAAGTTTTTATGGTCCGTCAAAATCAATATTGGCGCCCTAGTACCCTCCAGCAGGTGGCACCACTCACGTAATGCCAAAATAATTGCCAAGAGTTCCCTATCACCAATGTCATACAGGCTCTGAGCTTTGGTCATCTTTTTTGAGAAGAATCCGCATGGTCTCAAGGTCTTGTCAGGGCCCGGTCTTTGGCCCAACACTGCCCCTACACCTGTCTCTGAGGCATCCACCTCCAACGTAAACTGCAATCCAGGAATAGGATGCGACAGGACTGGGGCAGTGGAGAATGCGGATTTCAAAGTTTCAAACGCCCTCACAGTCTCTGGAGACCACTCAGAGGCGTTAGCACCGTTATGGGTCATATCAGTGAGTGGTTTTACAATCCTGGAATAATCTCGAATAAATTTCCTATAATAATTCGCAAACCTTAAAAACCGCTGTAGGGGTTTGAGGCCCATGGGGTGTGGCCACTGTAACACTGCTGCGAGCTTGTCTTGATCCATAGCAAAGCCCTCCTTAGAAATGACATAACCAAGAAAAGACACACTGGACCTATGAAAATCGCACTTCTCGAGTTTGCAATATAGTTTATTCTCCCTCAGCCTCTGCAAAACCGCTGTCACATGTCTGTGGTGCGTCTCCAGGTCGGGAGAATAAATCAAAATGTCGTCCAGGTATACAACCACTGTAACAAGTCCCTGAGTACATCATTTATGAGTTCCTGGAATACTGCCGGGGCATTGCATAGACCAAATGGCATAACTAAATACTCGTAATGCCCTGTACGAGTATTGAAAGCAGATTTCCACTCATCACCTTCTTTGATCCTTACCAGATTATATGCCGCCCTTAGGTCCAGTTTAGTAAAAATGGATGTGCCCTTTAAACGATCGAACAGCTCGGTGATGAGTGGAATGGGATACGCGTTTTTTACCATTATTTTGTTGAGACCCCTATAATCAATACAGGGTCAGAGTTCCCCATCTTTCTTTTTAACAAAAAAGAATCCAGCCCCCGCGGGCGAGGAAGACTTGAGAATTATGCCACGAGCCAAGGCTTTAGCAATGTACTCCTTCATGGCCTGGTTTTCATCACACGACAATGGGTAAGTTTTACCCCTAGGAGGCATGGTACCCGGCACAATATCAATAGCACAATCATATGGTGATGCAGCGGTAAAGTGCTAGCCTCTCCCTTACTGAATACATCACTGAAAGACTGGTATTCATGCGATAGGAAGGGAGAGGTACACAAAATCTTCGTAGGGTGCCTTAAACAATGAGCTCTATAGTAATCAGACCATGCAAAAATTTCACAAGACCTCCAGTCCAATCTGGGATTATGCGTATGTAACCAAGGAAATCCCAGAATGACCTTAAAGTGCGGAGACTGAATTATATGGAACTGTAAGGTCTCCTTGTGAAGAGCTCCGATATTAATCGATAATGGGCATGTCTCCTGGGTAACCTGGGGAGGTACCAGATGTCTCCCATCAATGGCCTCAATATCAAGTGGAGGCTCTCTGTTGAGCAATGGAATATTATGTAATCGTGTAAAGTCCCTGTCCATGAAATATCCGGCCACGCCGGAGTCAATCAAGGCAGGAGTATCAATGGAAGTGGCAGCCCATGAGACTACTATGTTTACTACAGGCTTGTGTAACGTGTCCTCTGGGGACTGGTTTACGCCACCTAGGATCTGTCCCCTGCTTGAACCTAGGTGCGTGCGTTTCCCGGCCATACAGGACATGTCTTTAGCAGGTGACCTGCCTTGCCACAGTACATACATAGGCCCTGTTTGCGACGTAAGGAGCGTTCCTCCTTGGACAATCGTGTGAAGCCCACTTGCATAGGTTCCGTACTCCCGCCCGCAGAGCCAGGAGGTACGGGAGGAGAGGGAGGCAAGGGTGGGAAACTAGCACTGGTTGCAGACCCATTGGTAGATCTCAACCTACGATCCTTCTATAGAAACCTCTCCCTTATACAGGAGTCAGTTAGGATGGAAAAATCAATAAATCTCTCCAAGCCCTCGGGCATGTCTCTGGCAGCAATTTCGTCTTTGATCCTGTCCTCGAGATCTTGCACAAAGGCAGCCACAAGCACCTCGTCATTCCACCCTACCTCTGCTGCGAGCGTGCAAAATTCAATGGAATAGTCAGCAACTGTATGTGTGCCCTGTTGGATTCTCGTAAGACGTTTAGCAGCAGAGGTGGCGTGCTCTAGGATTTCAAATACACTGAGGAAGGTCCTTACAAATTCGGCAAAGTTATTGGTGATTGGTTTGCCTGTCTCCCAAATCAGATTTGCCCAAGCTAGAGCTCTACCAGTCAGCAAGGAGATCATGAATCCCACTTTACTCCTTTTGCTTGGAAATGCCTGTGGTACCAGTTCCAGAAAAATCTCTAGCTGATTCAGGAACCCACGGGCAAAGAGTAGGCTCCCCATCATATCTCAGCGGAAGAGGAGTGGTAGCGGACAGCCCTTTACTGGATGGGCTAGTATTGGAAGCCTGTGCCAATGGTGCCTGAACTGGGGTGGCCACCGAAGGCTGTACAGGTCTCTCAAGGCAGGCGGCGAGCTCCAAGATAGTCTGAATAGCAATGGACAACTGATCTAGCCATTGCTTCTGAGCGTCCAATCTCCACAGGAGATTCTGGGAGCTACCTTCACCAGCCTTGTCTGAGGTCATGGCCCTTTTGTACTGTTATGGTTTAAATGAACACTCAGACAATTTGTTAAGGTAAAATCAACTTATTTATTGAATGAATAAAGAACGTAGACTCCCTTCACAGGTCCAGACCCAGACAGTGCTAAGGTACTTTCAAATCTGACACAGGTCAGGGTACAAATGAGCAAACAGATAAACAAGATATGTACAGGAACAGTAGACTGGAAAGTGGAACTGGACCTCAACAGTACCACCTAGGAAGTTGCCCACAAGTGGAGGTAGGTACTGCAGGCTGAATCCCCAAAGGAACAGGGGACCTAGTGCGAGGCAATGGAAGCACTGAGATGAAGCACAACCCAGGTAACAGGTAGCACAGAGACTGACACTATTCTGCCTAGGAATGAGGCTAGACAAACAGGCAAAAGGACTGGCCCAGAAGACCAGGGTGACCACAGTGACAGGACAGGCTAGAACAGTGGTGTAGTTAACCTTCTGCCCCACTGGCAGGTACAGGGTATCAGCGGTACAGGTAACCTTAGGCCACACTGACAGGACAGGCTTATAACAGCGGTATCTGTAACCTAGGCCACACTGACAGGACAGGCTTTTAACAGTGGTATCGGTAACCTTAGGCCACACTGACAGGCTACTGGCTTTACCTTGATGGCAAATGAACCCAGAAGCAATGCTGACAGGCACAGGCTCTGTCTCTGGGATAATTAGAACCGAAGGCACACTGACAGGCACAGGCTCTAGCTCTGGGATAATCGGAACCGAAGGCAACACTGACAGGCACAGGTTTACTCAGAAAGCATAACCGGAGGCAACAGCGAAGGCACAGGCTTACTCTCGGAAGGTAGAGGACCAACGGCAACACTGACAGGCACAGGCAATGGTACACGCTAGGAATTTAGCGAGTCAGTGTGACATGGACTACTCCGCCAGCTCCACAACAGATCGGTACACAGAGAGAGAGAAGTAACCCACAGCCTGTATCGGTACACAGAAAGCGGAGTCAGCCCAAGCCTGGATCAGTACACAGAGAGCGGTAGTCAGCCAAAGCCTGGATCGGAACACAGTGAGCGGTAGTCAGCCAAAGCCTGGATCGGAACACAGTGAGCGGTAGTCAGCCAAAGCCTGGATCGGTACACAGAGAGCAGTAATCAGCCAAAGCCTGGATTGGTACACACAGAGCGGAAGTCAGCTACAAGCTGGATCGGTACACAGATAGCGATAGTCAGGCAAATCGGGTCAGCAACGGAGTAGGCAGCGAACACAGGAGCAAGGTCAGGCACAACCGGATCATACACGGAGCAGGATACACAGCAACAAACTTCTGGTCAGGAACACCACGAAAGGGCGCCAAAGATAGTCAGGACTGAGTATAAAAAGGAAACTACTGGGCGGAGCAGAACCCAGCGGCCAATAAGAATCAGCAGGAAATAGACAGGAAGTAATAATGTCGACAGACAAGGAATCACGGCACCGTGAAACCCTGAATGTTTGGTGCCACCTCTTAGAAGGCTCCAAGGTCCCAGTCCTTATTTTTATGGACCACTAGAATCTCATATTTTTGGAAACTGCCTGCCACCTTAATCCTAGGCAGGCTCGTTCGGTCTTGTTTTTTTACTAGGTTCAACTTTTTTATTTCTTATCGACCTGGCTGAAAGAATACCAAGGCAGATGCTCTCTCCCACCAATTTGAACCTAGTCCTGAGGCTGCTCCTGAACCTATTTTTCCTGCTGACAAGATTCTGTCTCTATTATCCTCTACAACCCTGGAGAGGATTCAGAAGGCTCAGACTATTCCTGTGGACAGACAGCCTCCCCATACTTGGTTTGTTCCTCCAGATTTTCATCTTGATATTCTCCAATGGATTCACTCTTCTCCTATGGCAGGCCATCCTGGTGTAAATAAAACTCTGAGAGGTGCAGCAATGAGTGTACTGAATCTAAAAAAAAAAGCCGGGTTGCGACGTCACTAAGGGAATCCCTGTGACTCGCACCCACATACTGCCGGCCGGAAGAGGAACTCGATGCGGCAAGAGCCGCACGGAACAGACCCAGGCAACCGGCAGCTGGAGAAGCAGTAGGAGGCCGACCACTGATTGAGTATTCCAGCTGCTGGTTCTCCAAGGTAAGAGAAAAGCTTACACCCTCCCTTCATCCTCCTGCTGGATTGTTATGCCCTTTAACCATTCCATCTGCTCCTTGGACTTATCTATGTATTTTATTGTTGATCTACTGCTTTCTAATGGCTTTAATACTATTTTTGTGGTAGCAGATAGATTTTCCAAAGAAGCCCATTTTGTTCCTCTTTCTGGTCTACCTACTGCTCCTGCCCTGACATAGATTTTCCTCTCACATATTTTTGGATTTGCGAGTTCTGGCACACATAGTCTTTGACAGAGGCTCTCAGTTTATTGCTCGCTTCTAGCAGGCGTTCTGTTCCCGACTTCAGATTTCGTTACGTTTTTCTTCTGCATACCACCCCCAATCTAATGGCCAAACAGAACACACTAACTAGTCTTTGGAAATGTTCCTTAGTCAGTTCATTGAGCATGACCAACAATCTTGGACTGATGTCCTTCCATTTGCAGAATTTGCTTTTAATAACAGATATCATGAGTCTCTACGTTCTTCCCCTTTTTTCACTGCTCTTGGGTATAACCCAAAATTTTTTCCTGGCAGCGTATCTTTTTATGTTCCAGCTGCTGCCAAATGGGTGGATGACTTAGTTCAGCTCTGGTCCCTTATTTAGACTTGTTTATCCCATGCTGTGGCTCTCCAAAAATCTGCAGCAGACCAATGACGTTCTCCCAGTCCTGCCTATTGCCCAGGAGACTGACATCGTAATTTACATCTACAACTGACATCATCCAAGTTTGTCTCTCCTTTTATTGGTCCTTATAAGATTGTTCTCCAACTATCCTCAGTGACCTTATCGTTGGCACTACCACTTTCCCTAAGCATTCATAATGCTTTTCACACCTCTTGTTCAAACCAGCACGACAAAACCAATTTTCTAGACAACACATTCCTCCATCTCCTGTTCTAGTTGAAGGGGAACCTGAATACGAAGGCCAAAAAAAATCTGGAATCACATCTCATTCGGAGATGTCTCCAATACCTTATTAATTGGAAGGGCTATGGTCCCGAAGATCATTCCTGGGTTCCCGCGACTCATGTACTTGCTCCTTCTCTTATTAAGGCATTTCATGAAGATCATCCTACTAAGCCTGGTCGCCCTGAGGGCTCTTTTTAGGGAGGGCACTGTAATGCCCCTACTTTTCCATTGGTGGGGCTCTCCTTATCTGGCCTGAGAATCCTTCTCTCCTTGTCTGATTATTCTGGTCTTTCTGATTGCTGTTGGTGCTGTTTCCTTTGGTCTGCTGGCTTTGCAGCCAGCATTTTTATTTGGCTTTGGCCGTGGTAAGGGAAATCCTGTAGCCGACTACGCATTCGAGCTAGGACCACTAGCATTGATCTCTAGCTACTGGACCAAACAATCTATCCACAGGTACGTACTTTCTATTTTTTGGTACCTGGGCCGTGACACCACCATTCTTCATCTTCACCATTTTCCATGCAATTTGATTCCAGTGAGAGGGATGTTGCACTAGGTCTGGTGATCCTGCTCATTTTCTGGATGACCAAATAAGAGTATTAGACAACTACGTGCTTAATACTTGATCAGTGGAGTCTGGGATAGCTGAAATCGACTGTTATTGGTGCTTTATCAAGTCAGGTTCTATGTTAAGTGACTAGTAGTATCGAATGAAGCAGAAGAGGATGCACACAATGTGCATTATCTGGACTGAATTGTCTGTTTTATTCTTCCATAATGTGCAACCTGAAAAGGAAATTATGGACGAGTTCCTATTAGCCTTGATGTTTTAGTCTGGACTCTGCCTCCGCAGATTCAAACATGGAGACCACGCCCGCATTATACTTAACCTTACCCCTGGAAATCAATACAAAGTGACAATGAGAACCTAAATGTTATCTCTAAAGATTAGGACAAGAAAGCACAAAGAAAGAGGGTGGGCTTAAAAAGGACATCACCTTAAAAGAGTGGATTCCTATTGGCTTTATTTGTTTTATTCAAAAGTTATTACAGCTCAAAGTTGAATTGTTTAGGTGCAATATCACAGTGGTCTGCAGTTGTACAGTGGCACTGTTGCTACACCATCCTACGGACAGCTCTGGTCCCGGGACCATAAATCTCCATAGGATGGTGTAGCAACAGCGCCACTGTACAATTTCAGGCCACTGTGATATTGCACCTAAAAAAATTCAACTTTGAGCTGTAATAACTTTTGAATAAAACACCTTTCAGCAGTGGGAGTAGCCTTGTTTTACTCAGGGGGGGATAAACATACCTGGGAACCTCTAATTGAGGGGAGTCCTCTGTGCAGCATGGGTGACAATAATGACACGAATCACGTCAAAAAGGGGCAGGGCTTGACGAAGGAATCAGCTTCTGCCCCTGAGACCCGGTAAAGCTCTGTCAAAACCGGAGTCTCCGGGGCAAATCCGGAGAGTTCCCAGGTATGAACCCTACAACATTTTTTTTTTTTTTTTTACATTTTAATTATTACTATTCCTTTAAGGAGGATGCTGCCCTGGCCGCCTCTTTATGAACACTTAAAAAGCACGGTTTCTCCGGCCAGAGAAAAATAGATAAAATAGGCATACGATAGGAAGGAGTTTCAGCTTAGCAGCTGTTAAACATTGTGTCAGGTCTCCTAACAGAAAGCATTTGACCCATGGTTCCTCTGTCCCTAGAGTCGAAAACTTCTCACCATGAAGTTACAGTGCAAGAAAGAAATATATATTAAAAAAAAAAAAAAAAAACTTCGAGGCATTTACCGGAAGTGACATAATCTGTCGGGTTCATGCATATGTCAACTAGACAGCTTCCGGATCCTGTACATGGTTTTTGGTTTTCTTGTTGTAGTTTGTGGGATAGGATAATCGTAAAGAAGAGGGATGCAGTCCCCGGAGGGAGTAGATGAAGAGGGGGAGCTAGGGATCCAGGAATCATGTGGCGATCAAGGGGAGGAGGAACACAAGATCTCCAGTTTTCCGGAGATGAAAGGGGTTGGTGAGCCCGAGATAGATTATGACAGTTTGATGGACTCCGAGCGCTATATTATGTACAGGTAACTAGCTACTTGGGTGTATTAAATGTACAGAGTGAGAGAATATGGAACGAGCATGGTGGATCGCAAGTAAAACCTGCTTCCTGTGGTGACTATCTAGCAGTGAGTGACAGTTTATTCGTTAACAGTTGGAGTGCCACATTTTGTCTACCCCATAGTTTCTGGGTGTGACCCTGTGGTTGCTTGTTTTATGGGACTGTATTGGTGTAAGGATTATAGTTTAGTGGTATCCTCAGTGGTTCTCAAGTTTGCCCAAGGCACCCCTAACATACAGCACACTTTTTTATAGACCATTTATCAAAGGCATAAATAGGGTTACACATACAAAAATATACAGGTATTCCTGTGTCTCAAATAGAATGAATTTCAAATTGCCAATCATAACCGTTTCATTAAACTTACATATGAAACTTAACATTCGACTTTTTGAAAAACAAAAATCTTCATAGGAAACACAGGCAGGCTAATCTAGTGCCCTTGGCATACTAAAATGCCACAGCACTCTGGCTGAGAACCATTACACTGGCTTGTAAACTAGAGCCCTCTCTCCAAGTGTTCCACATTCTGCACATAAGTTACATTGTTTTGTTCTACTTTGCACAGCTCCAACGAATATGTTTATGTTTTATAAATCAGTAATAATTATTTTGTTGGTTTGAGACACTTATCTTTCATACATCCCTAAATACAAACTGCACGTATGCTCTCTCTTCTTAAATGCTTGTTATATTAACAAACAACACAATGTTCACTTTTTTTATCAATGATTTAGTATACTTAGCTGCCCATGTGTGCAGGGTGAATGTATTCCGTGATGTGTTGTAGTCTGCAGTCCCTAAGTCATAAAGCAATGGTTCTCAAGGCACCTTTAATGCACAGTCAGGACAAATCTAACATTTTGTAAGGCATGTGGAATGGTTGTAATGAAAAGTAAAAATACATCCTATATAATAATTCGCTACATCATCTGTAACGCCGCGACATGCGCAGTAGACACTGCTGCGCGTGCTTCAGTCACGTGCAGTAGACACTGCTGCGCGTGCTTCAGTCATGTGCAGTAGAGACTGCCCCGCGACCGGGTGGCAGTAGCACTGTGGCCCGTGTAACGGGCTGTTCAACTAGTACATTTATATAGTTATTCATAAGTATCACAAGCAGAATGTGAAAAGAGGGCATATAGTGCAAAACAACTTTAATAAATATACATCCCAAATGCAACATTCATGTTTTATCAGTCTTTGTAGATAAAAAGTGATGCCCATGTCACAGCAATGTGCCAGTGCACACTGGTAGAAAGCCTCTGATCTAAGGATACATGTAAAGCAGTGATATCACAGAAATAAAATGTGAAATTAGCTCCAGAGCATAATGCCGCCAAACTACAAATTTATTATTGAGTGTTTTACAGTGTGCACTTACTCAACCAAGGTGTTACTTTTTATGAAACCATTATATTCTATTCAAATGAAGAGGTAACCTGGCTGCAACATACAGGACAAAGAGTCCTTTTCATTAACTTGCCCCCCCCCACCACCTTGAATGCGAGAGTTTTCCAGTATGTTGCTTTGCAATGTGTTGAAGACCTTTGTACATCTAAAGTATTAAAACCCCCCTTTTAGATTTACATTTGTAAGGTAATTATCCATTCTAGTGAAGACTTTGCCCCAGTATTACTCCTCTGTTTATGCATAGGGCCCAGAACGTTGTAGGCTTGTACAACCTGAAATAGAAAAAACAAGTTTGTTGGTGACCCCTCTGCAGTATATAGGCAACTTTGGATGCTTTGCACCTCCCACAGGGGCCAACTGATTTCAAAGCACAACCTGTCCACCTTCACCCTAACTGGAAGCAGCCATTTTGTAAGCCTGCTGCAGTAGGTAGGCAACCTGAGGACTTTCAGCTGTTGTTGGATTGCAGCTTTCTCATCTACCTGTGGATGATGGTTGTTATAGTCTAATATGTGAATGGCTGAAAGTTACACACTTCTGTACTAATGCATTGTTTGTAGTGTGCACTTTTAGCATATGCATTAGGTTTGTGTCAAAATAGTAGTCAAGACCTGCCTGATATTAAAAACATGTAACTGCACTGGTCCAGATGCAAATTTTTAGTATTTATGCCTGATACAGAGGCCCTATGGAGACCTGAACCACAAAATTTCAATCCTACAGTTCTGTCTTCTTGCTGGATCATCAGGCATCCTACTATAGGTCTCTTTTCAGACCATCTGTTGTGGATCTATGTTAGATTCATTAGCAAGTGTGCTCCCAAGGTAGCGTGTGTGATGGAGGGTTACTGTCCATATGCTAGTTGCCCATATGGGAAAATGAATCTCTCCATACTAGACAAATACCGATTGTTAAAATTCCCATTTATTTAAAGAGGTTTTAAAGTGGACTCATCACCTTGAGTTATTTTACGTATTTGAATACTATATTGAAAACTGCATGTTTTTAGTGAACCAAAAGTCCAGCAGATATATATAGTTTAGAAGATATTCACACTTCTATTTCTGGGAAAAATGAAAGTCTCTGGGTGTGGCACAGAACTTAATTAGCATATGACCCTAAACTGAAAACCTTTAATCAGCATATAAAACATCACTTAAATGTTAGCCAGTGAGATAGCTGAGTTGGTTAATGCACCAGTTGTAGAATCTGTTCAAACCTCAGGGTAACAGGCTGAGCTGACCTTGCCAGGACTAGAGCCTTTCACCCTTCCAAGACAGATAAAAATTAGTCCAGGACATACTGGACGAGAGACTATTTCAATGTGTCCTTCCTGGTAAAATACTTACACACCACTCTTTCTGTTTCTCTCTTCAAATATGCAACTTTGAATCAGTGACAGGTCAGCTTTAACCCCTTAAGGACCGGAGGTTATGGGACATTTCTGTCCCATAACGACCGCATAGGGGCACATTGACGCGCTGGTACTCGTGACCTGTCACGTGTATCGGCGCGTCACTATGGGGCTTGAAAGAGATCGCTCTGATCTTGGATCGGTCTATTTCATGCCCTATTTTTACTTACAGCGCTCCCGGTAGAGTGCTGTAAGTAAAAAGTACGTGACGTACCATGACCGTCATCGGTCCTTGAGTAGTTCAAGGACCGTGACGGTCCTGGTACGTCAAGGGTCCCTAAGGGGTTAAGAGCATTAAGGTCTCTAGCAATGTTTTGGAGAGTTGTCTAGACCTGTCTAGCAGTCATTTGATTTAGCTGTATTTCCCCAGAACTCATACTATTTGTTTGAATATAGGGCCTAAAGTGTTTTAGTACAATTATTTGTATTGGCGCTATGTGTATTTACAGATTAAATCTAGTCATCTTTTTTGATTGTATGTATTGATTTTATTAAATACACAATGACATGTATAGAAATGTTTGTTTGAGCTTACTATTTTTCTTAAATTAACAAAAAAATAACCTGTTTGCTAGGGTCAAATGTGTGTACTTGGGACCTTATTCATAAAGGGGATCTATCACCCCTAAACAAGTTTGTCTTAATATGTACTTTATATAATGATTATGTGTAATATTGCATTTTTGGGTAAAATCTAAGAAACAAATACTGCCCTGAGCCCTTCTTCTGGACAGACTGTGGTTAATAGCTCAGTACTGCAGTCTGTCACTCTGCCTCTGCTCCCCTCCATCTGTCCGATAATGGAGGCTTTCTGCCTGTAAGCTGGAGAAGTCTCATTTGCAGAGATCGATATCTAGCCAATGAGACCGCTCCAGATTACTTATAGACAGCCTCCATCATTGGAGGAGGCTGGATAGAGGGAGGGGAGCAGAGGCAGAGTGACAGACTGCGGTACAGAGCTAGTAACAGCAGTCTGTCTGGAAGTAGGGCTCAGGGCAGTATTTATTTCTTAGATGTCACCCAAATAACGCTAAGTGTGGTTAAAAAAAAAAAAAAAATGCAATATTACACAATCGCTAAATAAAGTACATATTAAGACAAACTTGTTTAGGGGAGATAGATCCCCTTAAAGCTAAATAGGATAAATTCTACAGCAAACCAGCTGCAGAAAAATTTGAGAGGCATTGCAAAGCATTCAGGGGATTTAAAAGTCCCATCTAAACCAATGGAAATGTATAGTGATCCCCTGTGATGTGGTTGGTTTGCTCTATAATTGTACCTCTTCAGTGTGTTGAATGGGGCCCAATGATCCTGCATTGCCACTTAATAAAGATTATTTATCCTTGCAGGGATAGAAAAGAATGGGCTGATATAAAACCATTACCTCAGGATGATGGACCAAACCCAGTGGTGCAGATTGTTTACAGTGAAAAGTGTAAGTTTTGTTCCTGATTAATTCTTTCTCCCACCTGCTGATCAGCAGTACACCCCATAGCACTTACTCCTACTTTGTCCCACCTACCTTCCTGTAGACTGTAAGGTTTCACAAGCAGGGTCCTCTCATCCTTTTGTTTTCCATCTTCTATCTGTGCTATTTAATATATCTGTATGTCTGTTCCCTATTGTGTAGAGTTGTGGAATAAGTTGACGATATATAAAGAATAATAATTTAGTAACGGGATGGCATTTTTATGCACATGTAATCCACACTTTGATGTGAATTGCTTTAAGTCCCAAATGTTAGAAGGAAGAAGTAAACTTTTAGGAGCCTGGACTCCCAGGCTACAGGAATGTTTCCACCAGGGCAGTAAGGATTTTACTATTTTTACTTCCATCAAAGGCAAATGCAAACTTTTCATCAAAGGAGCTTTATAGGGGTTTACATTTAATTTAATTTTTTATTGTATTGCCTTTCCTGCTGTATTAATCAATTGTATTTCCATTGCTGGGAGATCCACCATTCAACAATTATTGCAGATTCAACTGGTGTCCAGAGGACCTTTTTTGTAGTCCTTTTCCTGTCCTAGTGCTGTCCATAAAAAATGATAACAAAAACTTCACCTGCTGAGCACAATTGCAGTTTAATTTACTACATTGAGCTGTAATCACCCTTTGAATGAAGTATCTGCCAGCGGTGAATGTACCTTTTGTCATAACCAACAGGGAATGTGCTGTAATATTTATAATTTTATATAGAAACATAACTGCTCTTTTGATAATACAAACACTGCTAGCATCCAAGGGGTTAATGTTACTTTCATTCTCCTTTAGTCAACTGTCAGTCAGAAATATATTTTGACATTTTATTTTTTTAGCACCTCTACATGTCTCTGTAATCTAAATAAAATCATAATTACTGTAAAAATGGGTTTTACATCAAGCATGGGCAGTTTGCACTGCACCAAGGGTTTTTGCACTTTGACACCCATCATCCTCAACCAGCCAAGGGCTTAATTAGTTTGACTGATCTGTAGTCCTAAAAGTGATGGAGGGCTACATATTGCCTTCTTGTTTTAACTCCGCAATACTGTTGTCCATGGGCAGTATGCACAAAGAAAAGAGGAGCATTTCTGAGGTAAAGAAACTTCCCTATTGGGAGCAATTGAGGAAAAAAAAATCCATCCCCATTGATTTAATGGGGTATTGCAATGTATTGGAAATCCCTTTAGCAGTCAAGAGTCTAGAAGTGTTTAAATTTAATGGTATTTATCTCACATGCAGTGGGGGTCACAGGGACCATAGGCTAAAGCATCCACCACCAGGAGGTAGGACACTTAAACAGAAAACTGAAAAAACAAAAGTAACTCAGCCCTTTCCACATAAGCTGCTGGCTAGTTTTTAAGTTTCCTTATATAAGACAGGACTATATCTCCCTCTGGAGACCTTATTCCTTATTTGGACCCTTGTGAGCCCTTGCAGTATGACCAAGGACAGCCAGTTTGCACCTCTGGTCACTTTCCAACATGCAAAATCTCCCTCTAATCTCTCCATGAGCCCCTGATACTTAGGCTGTGTCTGGAGTCTCTGGTCTTCACAGGCTTTACCCATACAAGGTAGGGTTCCCCTTGATGTCTGATCACAGTCTCTTTCATGCTTGATGGTGGTATGAGTAACTTGTACATTAATGGAGGGATGTTATGATAATGTGTGCATCTGTAATGTACATTTACTGATATGGAATGTGATTGAATACCTTAGGGATGTTTTATGCATACTAAGCCTGTTTTGTGATGCTCTTAGGTGGCGCTTCCTTTTTTTGTGTTGGCACTTATGTACCCTTCCTATTTAAATAGTATTGTGTATTCCTGGCACTGCACCATTGATTTGCCTACTGCACTACAAGCACTTAGTGAAACATAACTTTCTTTGGGAACCTTGTCTGTTTCGAGGAAAATGTCCCTGGGATCTTTCCAGCTACTGAAAAGTTGCTTCTGGGCTCCAGTGGCAGGGTCTTTCTTACCATCCTTTGGACAGTTGCTAAGCAGCCATACTGGGATGCTTAATTCAGTTCGTTGATTAATTACTTGGCCTGGTGGTATAGTGGAATAGCCCTTCTCTTGCATGTGGAGGGGGATTCTCATTGTATATGATATCCTGATCTCTACTGGGGACAATTTTTATTAACTGCTTAAGTGTCTTGCCTCCTGGTGGAACAGCCTTTTCCCTATGGTCCCTCTAACTCCATTGGATTAAAAGAAAAGGCTTTCAGGCAGGGACCTCACTTCCAATGTTTTGCTTTGCAAATCACTTGTAACCCTGTATTGTCTAAACCCTTAAATTGTAAAGCGATGCGTATACTTGGGGCACTATATAAATAAACTAATTTGTCTGTCATCCAATATAAGTTACTGGTAACTTTGGGTAGGCGACCTGCCCCTTTAAAGGGATAGTAATGTTTCATACTAACAGCAGCTCTAATTAATCATCATAATATTTGAACTTTGGAGAGTGTTATTTCAATTCCGTCAGAGTTGTAGTTCAAGAGTAATTCAATGACAAAGTATCCCCCTACTGCCCCTTTTACTGATGTAACACTGCTCAGCCAGAGCAGAAGGGAGGTGCCCAGGTAGATTGCAGAGAGGGACAATCTTCAATTAAGATAAGGGAAAAACCTGAAAAGCTTGTCAAGGGGGGCAGGACTTTCATTGTTTTCATAGGAATAAGAGTGTCCCCTTCTGACACATGTGAGAAGAGATGGCTTACACTAGGTAAAAGGGTCGGGAGGGGAAACTTTGCTTGTGAATATCTCTCAAACCATAAAGGTTTGAGAGATAAGACTTATATCATTCTTCATGTTTTTTAATTCCTACAAAATAAAGATAAAACGAAGAATTACTATCCCTTTAAGTAAGACAGGAAACCTTGTTGAATAAAAAGTGCTGGGTGGAGCCTACCTTCCCTCTCAGCCTGCAATAGCCAATACTCTCCAGTTAGATTGTTTCCTTTGAAGAGGAAAGGCAGAGAAGCTGTTCTGCTTTAGTTTTAGTGTTTTATTGTTTTCTGTTAGATATGGAATACCACCATTAGGCGGATTACCATGGCTGACAATGCCCTTAGATGTGGATAGCTCGGTTTCCTGGTGCTATGGTGGGCCTTTTAGCCCCGAGGGGAAAATCTTGCTGGACAAGTTCTTTCCCAGGAGTGGCCCACGGAGGCTTCTTCTTAAATACATGGTAATCTAAAAACGCAAGATCTGCTAAGAAGGTGAGTAACCCCTTGAGTGCTGAGGTCCACTTGTCCCATGCTTACTCTCCGCACAGAGTTCTCCATTGTAGTTCCTATTACATACTCCTGAACTCATTGTGTTTGTCTGTATGTCTGTTGGGGGCATGGAGCAGTGTTTCTCTAGTAATTTAACCCTTTTTATACTATTTTGACATGTTTTGGGTACTTTTCAACTCTTTCCCGGTTGGGGGCAGTGTTTATTTCACTTTTACTATGTTTTCTGGTGTATTTGCTAATTTTTTTACCTCGGGGGTAAATTTTGTAAATTTTTTTACCATTCACCTCTATGAGACTTTAATGTTTGGGACGTATCTCTGCAACCACTCATCGTAGCGACTTCAGAGATGGCTCATTTTGTCTACTCTTGTTCTACGATCTACATTTCCCATGAGTGCTTGCTTTGCGCACTTGTTACTGAGTGGCTCCCTTTGCGGTCGCCATTTTCTTTCATCCCTTCACGAGTATCCTACTCGGGCCTGGAGCTTTCCTTCTCTCCTCAGCTGATTAACCCTTTGCCTGCCAGATAAGTGCATTTTAGTGATTTCTGGGGGTGAAATTTTAATCTTAACCCTTTGAGTGCCAGAGGGGTACGCAACGCATTGCTTTGCAATGCGTTGCGTACCCCTCTGGCACTCAAAGGGTTAAACACTGTTTAACGTATACCAAATATATTGAGACGTTTGTGACTGTGAGAATGTCTAATCCGTCTGAACTTGGGGCTAGGCCTAAGACTAAGGACCCTGGGACATCTGTGACCCCCATTGCACATTGTTCCTTATGTCAATCAGGGTTACCTAGAGAATACTCAGGTCATTTATGCCCTACATGCGCTGCTGCCCCTCAGTCACCTCCAGGAACCTCCAGCCATGTATTAGAGCCAACTTGGTTACAGGAGTTTAAGGCTACTACTAAAGATTTAAAGTCTACCTTACAACTGTTACCATCTCAGTTGAGTGGGGACTTCCAGGCTTGGCAACCCCCTGTATCCATCAGATCATCCCTGCCTAAACCACAGGGGATACCTGATGTGTATGATTCATCTGAAGAGGAACTCTTAATGGATTCAGATGACAAGGGTAATTCTGTGGAGGTGTCTTCCCATTTTTTTTATTTTTTTTGTTTTTATTTTTTTATTTGGGGACCTATTTGAGGCTGACCCTGATCCCTCTGCTGAGGGCTTGATCAAGGCTGTCCTCACTACTTTGAATATTTCCTTGGCATCTGAAGATCCCAAGGACCATTCTGATGTGTTTCAGGAGCCTAAGACGCAGTCTCTCTGCTTTCCTCCCAATCCCACTCTTGACCGTCTGGTCTTGGATGAGTGGAAGCTTCCTGACAAGAAGCTTGCTGTGTATAGAAAATTTTCTAAATTGTATCCCTTCTCTGAAGCGCCTTTGGTACAGTGGGCTCATCCTCCGAAGGTGAATTGCACGGGCTCTAGACACTCAAAGTCTTCTGCTCTGCCAGTGGTGAATGCATCTGTTCTCAAGGATTGGACAGATAGGAAGATTGAGGCCTTGTTGAAGTCAGTACTTATGTACTTATACATACGTTTGGTACGGAGAGTTTCCACCATGTCTGTGATGGCCAGACATTCTCTTTGGTTTAAGATCTGGTCTGCTGACACTACCTCCAAGAAGACGCTTCTTTCCTTGCCTTTCTTGGGAACCTCTCTGTTTGGGCCTGAGCTGAAAGACCTCATTAGTGAGGCTACTGGGGGGAAGAGCACTCTGTTGCCTTTCCTCCCCAAGAAGCCACAGTCCAGACAGAATCTGCTTTTTCGTCCCTTTCAGACTGAGGCGCGCAGCGACCCAGGCGGTTCCCCAGGCACCTCGTGCCTCCTCCAAGCCTAAACAGCAGTTGAGACCCAAGCAGTCCTCGGCTAAGCCCAAGACTGCCAAATCTTCTTCAGCATGACTCATTGAACCCCAGTTCCCCCGAATCAGTGGGTGGCCTCCTGCGCTTTTACCACTTTGTCTGGACAGACTCTACGCCGGATCTGTGGGTTCTTCAAGTTGTGACAGAGGGATACAGGATCCCCTTTACCTCTCTTCCTCAGCCCAGGTTTCGTCTTTCACACACTTCTGAGGTGGCAGACAAGCTTCGGCTTTTCACCGGGACGGTTCAGACCCTTTTGGACAAAGAGGTTTTGGAGCCGGTTCCCAAACCAGAACAGGGTTTCTGTTTCTATTCCAACCTGTTTGTGGTTAACAAGAAGAACGGCGGATGTCGTCCTATCCTGGACCTCAAGAATCTCAATTCCGTCATGGTCAAGTCTTATTATCATCTGGAGTCTCTGTGGACGGTGATCACCGCCATATCTCCTGGAGAGTTTCTCGCCTCCCTGGATCTTCAGGATGCATACCTGCACATTGCCATTCATCCAGAGAGCCAGCAATACCTCCGGTTTGCCTGCGACCAAGGGCACTTTGTTTTCTGCTCTTCCCTTTTGGTCTGTCTATTGCTCCACAGGTCTTCAATCGGATCCTAGGTGCCTTGATATCGCTCTTGCACAGGACTGGAGTCTAAGTTACTCCTTACATGGACGATCTCCTGGTGAAGGCCTCCTCTCCAGAGCTTCTGCATCACCAGGTCCAGGAATGCATTCACGTTCTTTCCCATCATGGGTGGCTCTTGAACATGGACATGTCGGATCTGGTTCCATCTCAGCGTCTCGTTTACCTGGGACTTCTCTTCGACACAGTGAAGGGGATGGTGTTCTTCAAGAACGAGGTAGCTCACAAGATCACTCGCAAAGTATCCACTGTCCTAGAGTTGTATCCGGTGCCAGCCAAGAAGTTGATGTCTCTGGTGGGGAAGTACATTTCCATCATGGAACCATTCCCTTTCGCCATGGCTCATGCGAGGGAATTTCAACAGATTGTGATCCAGGCCTGCAAGGGTCAGACGGATCTCTAGAAGATATCAGTCTCTCTCTTCCCCCCCCCCCCCCCACATGTGGAACTGAGTCTGTCATGGTGGCGCAACCTCTCGCATCTCCTGAAAGGCAGGGCCTTCCTGATTCCCTTCTGGATGACTGTAAACACAGATGCCAGTCTGTCGGGATGGGGTGCGGTCTTGGGTCACCTGAATGTCCAGGGATGGTGGTCTCCGGAGGAGAGTCTCCTCATCAGCGTATTGGAGCTTCGAGCAATCTATCATGCTCTCCGTATTGGACGGTCCAGTTGGAGAGATGTCCTGTTCAAGTCCAATCAGACAACATCACGGCCGGGGCTTACATCAACAAGCAAGGCGGCACAAGAATTTTCGCAGCTTGGTTGGAGGTGTAGGCTATTTTGGCCTGGGCAGAAGATCATGTTTCTGCTATTTCCACGTTCACATTCCAGGCGTGGACAACGTCCTGGCAGACGTCTTATGTCAACACACCATCACCAGTGGAGAATGAACAACTCCTGATTCAGTTCCCAATCTCATTGTCCAGAAGTGGGGTCTTCCTCAGATCGACCTGATGGCAACGAGACACAACAGGAAGGTTCTGCTTCCGTTGGAACGACCCTCAGGCTCTACCAGTGGATGCCATGTCCAGTCCATGGAGTTTTCTTCTGGCATACATATTTCCCCCTCTTCCCCTGTTGCACAGGGTATTGAGGAAGCTTCGCCTGGAGCGATCTCCAGTCATTCTGATTGCTCCATATTGGCCTTGCCAGTGTTGGTTTCCCGGAGCTTCTGGATCTGTCGTTGGCAGAACCGTTTTGACTTCCGCACTGTCCGGATCTTCTTCTACAGGGATACCTGTGGAAGGAAGATGTCGAACGTTTTGGGTTTGAGGGCTTGGAGGTTGAATCCTCAATTTTGAAGAAGGGCTTTTCTTCTGAGGCTGTTGCTACTATGCTTCGTGCTCGGAAGCCTGTTTCTTCTAAGGTTACCATCGAGTTTGGTCTACCTTTCTCTCTTGGTGTGCTAATACAGATCTTTCCCATGACTTTGATCTCCCTACGGTCCTGTCTTTTTTTTTTTTTTGCAGGATGGGGTTGATAAGGGTTCAGTTTGAGTTCCTTGAAGGTTCAGACTTCTGCTCTTTGTTTTCTTTCAGAGACGTCTTGCCATTATCCCTGTTGTCAAGGTTTTCTTCCAGGGTGTTCCTCGTGCTCGACCTGCTTTTAAGAGTCCCACTCCTCAGTGGGATCTCAATTTGATCTTAGGTGTTCTCAGCATCCACCTTTGGAGTCCTTTGCTACCATTCCTTTACGTCTCCTGACTTGGAAGATGGCTTTTCTCCTGGCGATTGTGTCTGTTCGCTGTGTAGTGGAGTTACATGCTTTGTTCTGTATACCCCCTTTTTGGTTTTTCATAAGGACAAGGCGGTTCTTCGTACTTCTCAGGAATTTCTCCCGAAGGTGGTTTCTGAGTTCCACATTAACCAGGAAATAATGGTGCCTTCTTTTTGTCCTGGCCCTACATCTGACAAGGAAAGGGATCTTCACTTGTTTGATGTTGTGCGCTGCCTTAAGTTTTATGTGCATCGTACTGAGTCCATCTGCCAGTCTGACGCGTTGTTCATCATTTCTGGGTTTCCTAGGGCTGGTAAGCCGGCTTCTAAGGTTATCATTGCTTCCTCGATCAAGTCCACCATTCGTAGGGCACAGGCTTCTTCCTCAATTTGTAAGCCTTTTCTGGTTACGGCTCATTCTACCAGGTCTATTGGAGCCTCTTGGGCTTACAAGAATCAGGCCTCGGCTGTTAAGTTGTGCAAGGTGGCTGCTTGGTCGTCAGTGCACACCTTTTCCAAACACTATCATGTTGATGTGCCGGCATCGGCTGATGCCAGTTTTGGCAGGAAGATCCTAGAGGCTGTATTGCCTGTCTAGGGTCTTTCTAGGTATCTTTAGAGCCAACAGAGCTCAACCGTTAAGGAGTACTAGTTACAGTTTCTGGTGTGCTTACACTGGTTTTTGTGTCCGTTGACACTTTATTTTTAGAGGGCTATGTATGATCTGTTGAGCTCATGCATGCTCTAGTAATTTTGGGGGCACTGCGTCTGGGCCTTGCCTTACTTCCCACCTCAGGGAACTCAGTGGTTGGACATCCCAAAGTTACCAGTAACCTATATTAGACAACAGAGAAAAGAGGATTTTAGTCTTACCTGTTAAATCGTTTTCACTTAATCCATATAGGTTACTGGTCTCCCACCCTGTCAAGGGACCATTCTTGGCTCTCCTGTGGCAGAACGTGGGAGTCCTTTCGGGTTCAAGCTCACAGGAGTCTTTTTTCCCTTTGGCTATCTAGTCAATAGTTGGCGTCATTGATCTAACTGGAGAGTATTGGCTACTGCAGGCTGAGAGGGAAGGTGGGCTCCACCCAGCACTTCTTATTCAAGAAAGTTTCCGGTCTTACTTAAAAGGGGCAGGTCGCCTACCCAAAGTTACCAGTAACCTATATGGACTAAGAGAAAAGGATTTAACAGGTAAGACTAAAATCCTGTTTTATTCATGTAACTGTTAAGTACAAAAGTCTCCCTCTTTTTCTTCTCCTATGGTTCAGTTGGTTCGACCCAGAAGTGCTCCTGTCTTGCTTTGAACATATCATATGTTTGTAAAAATAATAAAGTTCTGATTCCCTGTCCAGTTCGTGATGTCTTTGATTACTTCCGGGCTGTGCTTCAGAGCGATGAAAGGAGTGAGAGAGCTTTTAAACTTACTGCTGACGCAATTGAGCTGAATGCTGCAAACTACACTGTATGGTGAGTTGCAGTTCTGCATTCATGTTTGGTTGTTTTAGGTTATTCCTTTACTGTAAGTTAAGGTGTTCCAACTTTATCACTTGGCAGTTTTAAAGGAAACATTACGCCCCCCCCCCAACACAAATGAATTAAAACATTGGCCATGTGTCCCTGAGTACCACTAAATTGTGGATTTCCAACTATGCTATGCACAATCAGTCCCAGCTCCCATAGCAACAGTGGCTGATCAGATACTGCTACTCTCTAGTCTTCTTTTGACAGCGCTAGATCAGCCATGTGACAGTTCTTGCCGGTAGTCAAGGATACACGGCCAGCCCTTTAGTTAGTTTAAGTTTGGGGGCTCTTCTTTCCCTTTTTGTTTTTCCCTCCTCTCTCATTCAGAAGAGAACTGACACCTCAAAATACCAACCCCTCCTACTTACCTTTCTTTGGCCATGAAATCCTAGGGACCCTATGAGTTTTGCCCTTGTGCCCTTTGCTCAATAAATAATCTCTTTAATCCGTTTTGGATGTTATGTCCAAGGAGTGGGATTTTTGTATTGCAGCATCATGTTGCATCGTGTTGCCTTTTATGAGTCGGTAACCCTCTATAGCTGTGATTCTCAACACAAGAGCTTGGGACACACCAAGTCTTTCACGGTATCCCTGCTTGATCAGGACTGGGTAATCTGTGGCTCAGGTATTTAGATCTACGCGCCATTAATTACCCTTAAAATTTGACCTGGAGCAGAGAATCCTTGCCCTGTGTCAGGGACAATCAATCCTGTCCTGAACCTTCTGCAACAGTGTATGTTTTCTTGATATTGTCAATTAAATGTTCACTCTTCCACTTTAATGCAGCTGGTTTACCCCAGAACTACTCCCTTTTTGATTTTTGTATACAACCTAGAGTCTCATAATTGAATTTTAATGAACGTTTTAGTTTCCCGTTATGGCAATTGCCATATCCTTGTCTGATCCATTGCTTAACCTCTTATGTTTACTGGTATTTCAATATTTTAAACAATTGTTTTTCTCCCTCCTTCTGGATATATTTTTCTAGGCATTACCGTAGAGTCCTCTTGCAGTCTTTGCAGAAGGATCTTAACAAAGAGATGAATTACATAACAGCGATCATCGAGGAACAGCCAAAGAACTACCAAGTCTGGTAAGAGAAAGAAAGGATGCAGGCATAACTTCAGCCAGGAGTTAAAGCAGACCTGTCATAAAATAAAGTTCTGATATTGTAGGTTAGATAGGAAACAACGGGTGCATTATAAAAGCTATAGTAACAGCTTTCCTCTTCTTCTGGTCAGTTCAAGTTTAAAGAAAAATGTTGTACTGCTTTTTCCCACTAGGGTATTCTTACCGCTGGGAGACTTGTAGTTAAGAGATTACAGCCACAATTTATTATTTTTTTATTTGTTATTGCCACTATTATTTTAAATTAGAATACAGTTGTCTATTCTGGTTTCCACGTGGTGCTGATCATATTACTTACTGTGAGGAGCCATAGTCAGTGGACTTCATTATTAAAAAATAAATAAATGCCCTTTGGACATTAGTTGGTGCTGTTGATTAATTAAAAAAAGGTAGGCTTAGCCCTAAAGTAGGCTTAGATCAGCATCAGACAGATTGTGGAAGACTTCACTTGACTTTCTCAGTAGCAGATGTATCCTCTGTGATGCCACTAGTGGCTTCTGGAGTGGAATAATCTTACCTGGCTGTTTTGGGTGGCAGCAGAACCTTTTATGTATATTAACATTGTTGTCTTATGTTGGGTAAGATGGGTGGCCCGTGATCAGCAGGTAGGGGCATATTCTGGAAGTTAAAGGGATAGTAATGTTTAATTTTAGGTTTATTTAATATTGTAGGTATTTAAAAAATATTAATAACGATGTAAGTCTTATCTCTCAAACCCTTATGCTAAAGTTATCTTGTGAAAAAAGTCAGCGCTCTAGCTGACAGCTGTAGAATCTGGTCATTGGACCAGATGGCGGCTCCTCAGCAGAGCCGAAATCACGCAATCTAAACATTAATACTTCACTGGAACGGTCTACAAAGTGTGCTTGCAAACCAGGCACACTTTGTAGACCGTTCCAATTAAGTATTCTGTTTAGATTGCGCAATTTCAGTGACCGGATTATGCAGCTGTCAACTAGAGCGCTGACTTAATATTTTTTTATTGCCTATATAATAGAATAAGCCTCATTGCATAATTTATGGTACCTCACACACAGAACATAATTTGTCTCCTCAGAAAACAAACACACATTGAACAGAATGCCTCATTACATAATTTATGTCTCATTAGGAGACACAACTACTACTGGGTGATTCAATGGGGACTTTACTGTTCCCAATGGGGGCATGTTTATCATGCAGGGAGTTGGCCCGCCCACCACTATCCAACTGAAAAAAAAAAAATATAGCTGCCACTCGCTTCTGAAGTAGGGGATATCAATAACATCTCCCGGTCCACACACACTCTCACTCAGGGTCATGACCCCACAAACACACTGTTTCACCTCACACAGATAATTGTAACCCTCCATACACTGTTTCAGTACGAGGGTATAATTTTTCCATAAAATACAAACTCAGGGATAAACTGAATAGCAACTCTTTTAACTCTTCATCTCTTAAGTCAACCTCACTAACTGCTTTCAACTGTCACTCCTCTGCTTCCTGCCCTTTCTCCTTAAAGAGAGAGAGATGCATTGCTGTATGTTAGTGGGCGAGCTTCAAACACCACTTTCTATTTGTTCCTTCAGCATATTGCTACGCTGCCTCAACTGAAGAGCCACCGTGTGTTATTTTGCTATGTTACCTCAACTCAACCCTTTGAGTGCCAGAGGGGTACACAACGCATTGCAAAGCAATGCGTTGCGTACCCCTCTGGCACTCAAAGGGTTAAGTAAGGAGGAGTTACTGCTCCCATTGGGTGATTCATTGGGGGAGTGATTTAAATCATGCAGGGAGTTGGCCTGCCCCCACTATCCAGCCCGCCCACCACTATCCAAGTAACTGAAAAAACAAAATGGCTGCCACTCGGTCCTACACAACAGACACACACACTCAATCACACTTGCACTCCTCGGGAGCCAGCACGATCCACCTTCTACCATAGTATGTGCAGTTACCACATGCATTTCAGCTACATGAATGAATGCCACAGTGGAGGCATAAGTACAAACACAAACTCATTACAATGACACATAAGTCACCCCCTTATGACTCACTTCTGTGCGTGTGTGCGCGTGTGTGTGTGTGTGTGTGTGTGTGTGTGTGTGTGTGTGTGTGTGTGTGTGTGTGTGTGTGTGTGTGTGTGTGTGTGTGTGTGTGTGTGTGTGTGTGTGTGTGTTGCATGTCTGTATCACACTTTGTGTCTGTGTGTTGTGCATTGCATGTATGTGTGTGTGACTGTGTCGCTCTTTATGCATCTCAGTGCATTCGTGTGCATTTGCGTGTGTGTCTCTGTGAGTGTTTGTCTTGCATCCGCGTGTGTGCATTAATTCCCTATATATCCTGACAGGCAGCACCGTCCCACATTGCTAGTAATAAATAAACAGAAAATTAACTATTACTATCCTTTTAAAGAGGAACAATTCTGGGGACACAAAGTACACCATAAGGGACGATTACAGATTCCCATTGCTTTAAATATGTATTTTAACCCCTTGAAAGCTACAGAGGTCTGAAACACCTTGTAAACCAATGTGATGGAAACCTCTCAAGTAGCATCTGCAATGAAATAACGTTGAATGAATGATAACAGGACTTTTATGTTCTCTCTAGGCATCACAGGAGAGTGCTTGTGGAGTGGCTTAATGACCCCTCACAAGAGCTTGAGTTTATTGCTGACATCCTAAGCCAGGATGCAAAGAACTATCATGCCTGGCAGCACAGACAGTGGGTTATTCAGGTATGGTTTTGTTCTGCACATTCTTTCCTGTTCAGTCTTATCCTGTGGTATCTTTGGAATCAAGTCCTCTGAAATGTAACACATTGCGAGTGGTAATTTTATCAATGTTTTTATCTCTAATTTTCCCCATATACTTCAATAGGAATCCTATATAATAATTTGCTAGAAAGTTTGTAACGACAGTCATGCGCAGTAGAGATGGCCGTGACAAGGCTGATACAGAGCGGGGCGCTCCGGAGGAGCGTCCCCCTCTATCAGCCACAGTACGGGCAGTCTCTACTGAGCATGATTGCCCCGCGACCGGCTGGCAGTGGCACTGTGGCCCGTGTAATGGGCTCTTCAACTAGTCTGTAATAAAAAAAAAAAAAACTGTGATGACATTTATCACCTGGAGTGCACAAACAGTCAGGAGAATGGGCTTTCTAACTGTAGGCAACAATCTGACTGTTATGGGAATCTAGTTCCCTTGGTTTAAAACTCTTCCATGGTCTCGATTTACCTTGCAGATCTCTGTAATCTGCATGGCTTGGTGATGTCACCACTTCACTGAGTGTTTCTGGGAAATGCTGGTCCTTCCTGCAACAATTGATCAAATTATTGGAATATTCAATTAAGAATATTAGATCAATTTTATATTTTATTGTATCAAACTCGGGTGCAAAGTTTCTAATTCTGGAGTAGAGGTTTTTACTGAGTGCCAGAAGGGTACACACCACATTGCTCTGCAGTGTTACGTACCCCTCTGGCACTCAAAGTGTTAAGTTGCTCGAACTACAGAGCTGAATTAATGTGAGGTGATATTGTTGGATGGTTCAACAAAGACAGGCTTAGGTAGGACTGGTGAACAAAATAAATATTGCTGGAGCCTATCTGCAATTTTTCTCTCTCCTTTTCAGTAATTTTCAGCAGTTTTCATAATTCCATTAATTATGTCAAATAATCGAAGCAATCTATAGACTATTTGATTAATGAAATATTCTTGGGTTCAGGAATGATTAAATGGCTTCTTTAGTGTGCTAGTCTTGAGGTACCAACAGGGGTCATGTATGCAAAGGAATGTAATCTGTGGCAACTGTATCCTAGAAACCTGTCAAGTTGCAGGGGTTGCCCAATTCATGTCTCTTCATTACATTGGGCACCCCCTCTGGTGCTCCAAGAGTTAAATGGGACTTTTATCTTCTTGAATGCTAGAATAGTCTCCAAAACATTTTGAAACGTTGCTAAAGGGATTTTTTTTTGTGTTTTACAATGTATTGGAGACATCTCTATCATTCAAGTGGTTAAAGGCTAATCTTAAATCAGAGGGATTGCTCCACTCATATTTTGTACTGATGGTCCACAATTTCCTTTTATACTTCTTCCTTAGTGTGATTTAAAAGCTGGAACTGTAGATGTACTTATACAGCTGTAATATTTTATACACATACGCATGCAGGTGTACACAAACATTCACTTTGGCATAACCCCCTCCCCAAAGCATTTTTGGTTTCAAATGAAGAGCACTTAATCTAGCAAGTCAAGTTAACCTTTATCTAGCTCCCTGTAGTCTAATCCTAAACATGCTTTTCTAACATATAAAAATAGTGGTTCTGTAGGAGTTTTTCTGTAAGCTTGTAATGAGTAATCAGATCTAGGGACGTTAAGGACATTCGTACCCACCCCTGACAGATAAGTTAGTGGAAATCCTGTGGAGGCAATGAGCTTGACCACATGTACCTAGAGAGCCAAGCTCATATCTGTTACAGTTGAGCATGCCCCCATACCAGGTGTGTTTTTTGTTAAATTATGTAGTCCTTGCTGGAGGGGTATTTGGACCCCATTTTGATGCTGCTGCTTGTCTGTTTTACAAAATCTTATGCTTTTTGCTTATTTGTGTACTACAACGATTTTAGTGACGGAAAGTCATATTTGAAAAAGTATGAAAAAACTAGATATTGTAGTTGTCATAGTTTTGTTTTTCTGACACTCCCTGAACTAATGCCTTTGGGGTGTCACTTTCTTGGAAGAGCAGTAGCTAATGAATTTGAGATAACATGGGTTCAAGGGATAATCCGTATCTTTGAGTGGGTTGCTTAGCTTTATTGCCAGAAATACCTTTTCTTCATATTTGTAATGGTTATAACCAGGGCTCAAAATTTCCACTAGCCAATAGCGAGTGAAAATTTAGCCCTGGCGAGTAGAAATTCAGCTCTGGTGGGTATGTTATGGCTTGCAGTGGCAAGTAACTTTTCAGGTCTGGCTAGTAGCAAAGGACTTGAAATTTTAAGCCCTGTTATAACCATTTTAGTGCAGACATTTAACCCCTTAAGGACCAGCCGCACACGCGCGTGCCAACCCATGATGTACCAGGACCGTCAAGGGTCCTTAAGGGGTTAAGGATCACAGAGTGTGTGAACGGCAAGCATCCGCGCCGGGACCCCTGAATTCCAGGACGTACATGTATGTCATGGGTCCTTTAGGCACATTCACTCCATGATGTACATGTCCTTAAGGGGTTCATTTCAACAAAGAGTGTCAGGTTAAACATATGTTAACCTATCCCGATGGGGTACCATTTTCCTTCCCTTGGTAGCAGTTACTGAATACAGTAGATATCCTATTTTTTTTTCCAAAGATTCTAGTGTATTCCTATCCCTTATAGGGATGGTTACATATTGCAGGGTTTACAAGTTGTATAAAACTTGTGTACTTCCATTGCTGTTTTATTCAATACTTATTTCATCTGAAACTTGCTTTTTTGTGCCGTGCTTTCCTCACATGAAATATGATGATGATGCTGTTACAGCAGCCTTTGGACAGCTATAGTTCCATATGACCCTACACTTCCACAGGATATTGTAACAGCACCACCACAACCACTGTAGAATTTCAGGCTGTAGGAGTACTGCATGCCCCAAAAAATGCAATTTTGAGCTACAATAACTTTTGAATACAAAATGGTGCTTTGTCTACCTTTTCTCAGTTTATTTAGTTGTTGACAGTTTTAATACAGGCAAGACATAGTTGAAAAATGCTGCATTCATTTTTTTTATTTATTTATTCATAGCTTGTTTGGGGGGCCTCAGGGCCCCCCAACAAGCTTTGACTTTAAAGCAGTTGTAAAAAATAAATCTGGTGTGTGCTACAGGAGGGCATACACAGAGTTATTTTTTTTTTATTTATTTTTTTTTTAATAGACCTCATTGGGGGGCTTCAGGATACTTCCTGATGTCCCCCAATGAGGTCTTAGTGTAAAAAAAAAAAAATGTCCCAAAAGAAATTACCCTGTGAGTGCCATAGGGGTCTCCAGCACATTGCAAAGCAATGTTCTGCAGACCCGTGCGGCACTCGAGTTAATTTTTTTTTTTTTTTATTATTTTTTTTTTATCATCGGAGATTCTGGGGGCACATCAGGACCTTTCCTGATGCGCCCCCCCCCCCAACAAACTCTGATTACAAGTTAGTGAAAATAGCCCTGTGTGTGCCACAGGAAGGAGGGTCAGCAATAAACCCCTTCCCCTGTGGCACACACAGGGTTAATTGTTAATTTTTTTTTATAGACCTCATTGGGGGACTTCAGGACCCTTCCTGATGTCCCCCAATGAGGTCTTAGTAAAAAAAAAAAAAAAAAAAAATATGGACCAAAAGAATTTACCCTGTGAGTGCCACATGGGTCTCCATCACAGAGATTGGGGGGGGGGGGGGGATGTCAGGACCTTACTTGATGTGTCGTCCCCCCCCCCCAACAAATTCTGATTACAGGTCAGTGAAAAATAGCCCTGTGTGTGCCACAGGAGGGGGGCTGTAATGAACCCCCTCTCCTGTGGCGCACATAGGGGTTTTTTTATATTATAGACCTCATTTCCCAATATTGCCCAAAAGTATTGACTCTGTGAGTGCCACAGTGGTCTCCAGTGCATTGCAAAGCAATGTGCTGGGGACCTCTGCGGCAATCGCCGGGTTAATTTTTTTTTTTTTTTTTTTTTAAATATGTATCTCAGACCTCGTGGGGGGACATCAGGATCCCTCCTTATGTCCCCCCCAGTTATTGATCTCCCAGCGCAATTGTGCTGGGAGATCAATATGGCGATGCAGGGGAGCAATAAGCTCTCCTGCCTTCTCTCCTCCCGCCAGTAGGAGTGAATGGGATCGGGGAAAGTTACCTAACGTCACCGGTTACTATGTCACTGATGACGCTGAGAGGCTTCCCCCAATCCCGCCTACTCCTACCCGGAAGTTTGAGTAGGAGACAGGGTGAAGGTGAATCTTTGCTTCACCTTTGTAAATATTGATCTCCCAGCGCGATCGGTTGTGCAATCAATAACTGGGGGGACATGAGAAGTTATCATCATGCCCCCCCAAGAGTGCTAGGCAAATGCATTTCTAAAATGCAGCCACTGCAAGCCGGTTATACCAGCTTATGCAGTGACCGCATTTTAGATGTACATTGTACGAGATTGGCACAGCAGGTACAGCCGTGCAAACTCGTACAATGTACCCACCTGGCACTCTAGGGGATAACCCTTTCCATAATGCACTCAATCACACTGTATATCTCTATGGCACATTACATTATATGTGCATATTCTAGATATTTAAATAAAGATAATTAATAAGCAATTGCCCATAAGGCAACAACCTTATATAATATTTCATCAGGATAAAGGGGTTTTATGGACAGTGACTGAATGTCAACCTAAGATACAGTAATTTATGCCTTTCATATTGGTTATATTAATGCTTAAAGTGGAGCTTTCACTCATATTAAAGTTCCCCCCAAATCATTATTCACATAGCGATACACATATCAATATTTGTATTATCCTGAATAAGTCCAGGACATATGAGAGAAATCTGAATGTACCCTTCCTGGTAAAAGCTTTTCTAAATAAATAAGTTAAAGCGGAACTAACACCCCTGCAAGATGTAGCCTCAATTAGAGTGCTATAATCCATTATAACTCGCTGTGTAATTTTATTTATTTTTTTAAACGTGTTATTAAAGAATAATCCGTAATTCCAAAAAGTACCTGGTGACGTCTTCCCCCAGAAAAGTGCATTGCGCATGTCAGACCAGAGCTGATCGGTTCTCTTGTAAATCCCCCCGGCTACACAAAAACACCTACGTCATCAGCTTTAGATTCTCGGACCAGCAGGAGAATCTAAAGCTGATGACGTAGGTGTTTTCGTGTAGCCGGAGGGAGTTGCAAGAGAGCCGATCAGCTCCGTGCTGACATGAGCAATGCGCTTTTCTGGGGGGAAGACGTCACCAGGTACTTTTTGGAATTGCGGATTATTCTTTAATAACACGTTTAAATAAAAAATAAATAAATAATTACACAGCGAGTTATAATTGGTTATAGCACTCTAATTGAGGCTATATCTTAGGGGTGTTAGTTCCACTTTAAGCATTATTGAGAAATCCAACTTTTTCAAGAATCGCCGGCAGGCATCTTGCTGTAGAGGCAAATGTGTGCCTGTGCCGTCAGTCCCTTCCTGTACCTTTTAAGGTACAATGCAACGCCCCCTCACTAATCTTAGAAGAGACCGTGACGGACAACTCAGACTCACAGATGCCCCTTTGGCAAGTTGTCTGCGCTGATGCCTGCTGGTGAGTCTTCGAACAAGTTGGATTTCTCGATAATGCTGGACTTGTTCAGGATAATACAAGTATTGATATGCATATTGCCATGTGAATAATGATTTGGGGGGCACTTTAATTTGAATGAACGTTCAGCTTTAATATAAAATATATACTGTATTTTGCAGGGTTCACCCTGCTGAGTAAAACAAGGGTAGCCCCACTTCTGGGCCATTTATTCAAAAGTTATTGCAGCTCAGAAACAACACCACTGTAAAATATCAGGACATGGCAGTAGTGCGACCCCAAAAAAAAAAAAAAATTAAATAAAAAAAAATGTTTATTTATATATATATTTAGTTTGAATAAAACATTTCTTAGCATTGTGAGTACATTTGTTTACTCAGCAGGATAAACACTGCAAAACGTATGTGTGTTTTTTGGTTTTTTTTTTTTTTCAATATTAAAGGGGATCTATCACCCCTATACTAGTTGCACTTAAATGATATTATATAGTGAAATAGAAGGAATAAATATTGTCCTGACCCTGCTTCCAGATGGACTGCGGGTAAAGCTCTATACCCGCAGTCCGTCACTCTGCCTCTGCTCCCCCCCTCTATACAGCCTCCTTCGATGAAAGAGGCTTTCTGCCTGTAAGCTGGAGTGATCTCATTGGCAGAGATCAAAATAACACCACTGGAAGAAACTACTGCACTGTATGACACTGATACTGGAGCAAACGCCACCGCCACTATGACTCTCACACTCTGTGCACGCTTCCTATGCTGCTTGGCTTATCTCCTTGCTTATTAACATCCCGTCTAACATTCCATTCAACATGCCCGTCAGATCCAGATAAATAAAGAAACCTAATCAGTGCCTGTACACATCATCACTAGTTGGACATTAACCCTTTCAGTGCCACATGGGTACACAATGCATTGCATACCACTCTGCTACTGAAAAGGTTCACATTTTGTAAGCAGCCTTATAATTTCTTGGGTTTTCACAGTATATTTAAAGAGGATGCACCGCAAAATTACATGGACTAGGTTTGTGGAGGCTTCACAAATATGATGGCATTTACGCCACTGTATATCTTCCCCTGCTCTTCCCACCATTCCTTTCGCTGTTCTTTGTCTGCTCCTCCCACCCTCCCGTCTGCCACTGTGTATTTTCCCCTTCTCCTCCTAGCCTCCTTTTGGCCAACATAGAAAGCGGTGAAACTGAGGGTGGAAGGAGAAGGGGAACGTACAGCAGACGAGGACACACAGCAGCCAAAGGGAGGATATTAAATGTTTTCATAGTGTAGGGGAAAAAGGTGAGTAGAACAAAAAATGCCTCTAACCTTTATTATGTGTTCCTCTTTACGTTGGCTACAAAGGACACTCCATTGTCTCTGTTTGGAGGATGTTCCCCCCCCCCAAGCAGCCAGAGAGGTGTCATGTCATAACTGATACTCTCCCTTCAAATTGTAGCATGCCACCCGCTGCCTTTCTCAACAGGGCAAAACAGCTAAAAGCACTCCAAGCGAATATAATGGTTACAGGTCACTCACACTTTCACTCTCTGGATCACTTTTCCAACGTATAATATTCCACCTCTGTTTCTCACAGGTGGCTATCCTCCCTTGCACTTCCCGGTTGGACAATGATATATTCAAGCACATCTATAAACACTTATTTCGATAGAATAGGTAAAGTGCTCTGAGATCAGATAGGGTTTGTTGTATGAAAAAGATTGAATACTATCATTATCATTTTTTTTTTAATCAAAATCTAACATAAGTGCATATCTGAATGATATATGGACAAAATGGGAATCGTCACATTCCTGTATCTAAAGGGTTATCTTTTTTACAACAAGAATAGAAAATATATAAAACATATAAAAGATTTAAACAAATAAAAAACGTTAGTAGATAAAAGGTATACAATAATGGTCTAAATATAATAAATATTTCTAGAGTATTGTCAAGCTAAAAGGTATATACAATATTTCTTCTGTGTCCCCAACACGGCGATAAGACAATATGGGATTGCCCCTCCCTTCAGCTGGTGCAGGAACCAGTGAAAATTAGTTTAAAACGGGTCTCCCTGCTTGGATTGTCAGTCCTTTTTTGCGCCAGCAGGAGCAGCGTGTCGGCGTTACCTTTTTTATTTTTCTTTGTTCCATCGGTCAGTAGGGCCGCTGGTAAGGCTGCTGCTTCAGGGCAGGAAGCCCTGAAGCCCCAGTTTCGCTTCGGCCAGCCGGGTGAGCCGCAACAGGAGTTATGGGTGAGGATTCCTCCAGGCAGCCTCAGGTCCACAAGGAGCAGTGTGGCTGAAGTGCTGGGTGCGGGAAACCCTGAAAAATCTTGGCGGGAGAATCAAACAGAGGCCAAGGTTAGGCTACTCTTTTATAACAGATCAATGATTGGGGAGGCCTCTGCGTTCCAAGCTGGAACACAAGCCAATATCTATTTAAGCACCATTAAGATCCTCTCCTACAGGTCTCCATATTTTAAGTATATTTATTAAAAGTTAAATTTTAGTAGTGTTTTTTTGCACACTATGCTATTGTCATGGCTACCCCTAAGCCTACTACACCTGTTTCAAAAGAAAGTCTGTGGATAAAGAAGTTAATAAACAAAAAACTTGCTTAAACTGTGATGCAAAATTATCCAGTGCTGAATCCTCTAAAATCTGTGCAGAGTGTCTGAGAAAAGCGGCTAATCAGGCTATTCCAGATCAGCTCCAGAGCTTCCTGTCATGGATGAAGTCTTCCATGCAGGAAACTTTTTCAGCCATGCAGCAGACACAGCCTCAAAAGAAAAGGCCAAGGATGGATGATCCTGAAGAGTGAACCTCAAATAGGATGGATGAAGCAGAATCAGATAGTATACAAGAGATCCTCTCTGCCTATTCCTCCCAAGAAGAGGGGGAAATCACCGAGGATGAAGGAATATTCAACATTGATAAGATGGATATTTTACTAAAAAATATGAGAAAAACACTAGGTCTAGCGGAGAAGCACAAGGAGCAAGATGTCCTGGATACAGCTTTTTTGGGTAACAAGAAACCTGTGCAGGTATTCCCAGTCCATCAGGTAGTTTCAGATGTAATAAAAGCAGAATGGAATAAAGGGGATAAAAGGGTATCAATGTCTAAAAGATTCTTAAAAATGTACCCTTTTAACGAAGAAGAAACTACATTCTGGCTGTCCCCCCCCCCAAGGTTGATGCCCCAATAGCACAGCTATCAAAAAGGACAACACTTCCTATGGAAGATGGGTCTTCACTCAAGGACGCCATGGATAGATGGCACCCTGAAAAAACAGTTTCCTTTTCTAGGTCAGTCCTTGAAGATATCTACAGCACTAACCTACATATCACGAACCATTAGGATCTGGTTAACTGAATTAGAGGATAAAATTGAAAATTCAGTATCAAGATCAAAGCTATTAAAGGAAGTGTCGTTCATTAAAGACGCAGTAGGTTTTACATTCCACACCTCAATGGACGCTATTAAACTTGCTGCAAGATCATCATCCCTCTTGGTAACTGCGCATCATGCCCTATGGCTCAGAGCTTGGGGAGCGGACGCCTCTTCAAAGTCAAAATTAATATCCTTGCCATTTACAGGGACCATGCTCTTTGGGGACCAGCTGGAGGATCTCATCAAAAAAGTATCCGGAGGAAAGAGTCAGTTTCTTCCCCAAGATCGAAGAAATAGAGGATCACCTAGTAGACCCTCTTTTAAAACAAGAAGGCAGTCTTCATGAAAACAAGAGGTTTCATCAAGGCAAATTCTATGATCAAAGGAGACAGACACAAGGGTCTAGACCAGCCTTTAGGAAGGAATCCTTTCGGAGAAACCAAGTTAAAAAAGAATCACAATGAGGGTCAGCGGGCCCTGTCTCTAGGACCAGTAGGGGGCAGACTTCAGCTATTTCTACCCTACTGGAAACAAAATATCGCAGCCAAATTGGTGCTACAAAACCTAGAGGCGGGGTACCCGCTAGAGTTCAGTATGAGACCAAGCAAGAATGTCTACAAAACATCTCCAATTCCATTGAATCTGGGGAAAAGGGAAGAATTATCCAGCTCAATTCAAGCTCTAGAGCAAAACGTCATTTTTCTTGCTCCAAAAGTGAATGGCGGTTACAGAACAATTTTAGACCTAAAATATCTGAACCAGTTTATAAAATACCAACCCTTCAAGATGGAAACGGTAGCCTCAGTTCTCAGAACAATAAACCCAGGGACCTGGATGGCAAAAATAGACTTAAGACACCTATTATCATATCCCAGTCAGGGAATCTCATAGAAAATTCCTAAGATTCAAATGGGCACACCATTGGCAGTTCAAAGTAATTCCCTTCGGGTTGTCATCAGCCCCAAGGGTATTCACAAAAACACTGGCAGTATCCTTGGAACAGTTAAGAAGGGAAGGAATAACTATCATCCCTTATCTTGACGACCTTTTGCTTCTAGCAAACAATCTCAATCAAGCAAAGCAACAAGTAACCAGAACCCAGGAGTACCTGCAGTCCTTGGGATGGGTTCTGAACAAGGGAAAAAAAGCCAGATGACACCATGTCAGTCCCTAACCTTTCTGGGGCTCATATTGGACACCATCAACAGAGCATTATTGTCCCATCAGAGAATCCTCAACATATCTTCCAGAGTCCTGAGTTTCAGTTCAAAGTCTACCCAGACCTCACAGGACTGTATGAGCTTGATGGGAGTCTTAGCTTCATCGATTCAAGTGGTCCCTTGGGCTCGGTTTCACATGAGACCAGTCCAGAGATGGTTTCTAAGAAATTGGAACAAGGATTCGATCAACATGACTCAGCATCTCAAGTTGACTCCAGTAGTAAAAAGACATCTGAAGTGGTGAACATCACTAAAGAACCTGAGGAAAGGATTTTCCTTCCTAGATCAGGAATGGGAAACAGTCACTACGGACGCCAGCCTGACGGGCTGGGGGGTCATTGGAGGAAGACATCGGTGCAAGGGATCTGGAAGGAATCAGAGAAGTCTACACATAAATATAAATATACTGGAATTAAGAGCAATATTCCACTGTTTGACAAACCTAAAGACACACTTAAAGAACAGGTCTGTGAGAATTCAGTCAGACAACATTGTAGCAGTAATGTATATCCGAAATCAAGGATGTCTAGGGAGCCCATTGCTAAGTGGGCGGAATTAAATCTAACACAATTGTCGGTATCCCACATCCCAGGGTATCAAAACATAACAGTGGATCAAGGGAACCGGTCCTTGAACAAGGAAGTCTTCAAGGAAATTGTGAAAAGATGGGGTCAACCATCCGTCGACCTAATGGCAACAAGCGAGAATACAAAATGCAGAGTATTTCTGTCCCGTAGGTACCATCCACTAGCAGAGGGGGTGGACGCAATGTCAATAAAATGGAATTTCAGTCTAGCCTACATATTTTCACCCATACCGATTATTCCACTGGTCCTAAGAAAAATAAGGAAGGATCAAGCCAACATAATAATGATAGCTCCGGATTGGCCAAGAAGAGTCTGGTATTCGGAGTTAAAAAACCTATCAGTAGATTTTCCCTGGAAGCTACCAAACAGACAGGATCTCATCCATCAGGGTCCAGTTCTTCATCAGAACCCCGGGTTCTTCAGGTTGATGGCATGGAGGCTGAGAGGACATCATTGAAGTTAAAAGGTCTGCCAGATTCCGTCATCAACACTATAGTATCCGGAAGGAAAACATCCACATCAAAAATCTACTTTAGGATATGGAGAATTTTCAGGAACTGGTGTATCAGAAAGGGGCTAGATAGATCATCTGTTTCAGCGTCAAGTATACTTGATTTTCTCCAAGAAGGCTATGACAAGGGTTTGAGGGCACCCTCATTAAAGGTTCAACTGTCAGCCATTTCTGCTATACTAGCAGAAAATTTTGCAGAGGCAGATGTAGTAAAAAGGTACATTAAAGCAATAGGTAAAACTAGACCAAGGCTAAAGTGTATCATACCCCCCTGGGACCTGGGACTAGTGCTCAAGCAGTTGACAGTCTCTACAAAATTTGAACCTTTGGACAAAATTCCAGTTAAGAACCTTACGCTAAAGGTGGTGTTCTTAACAGCCATAACCTCAGCCAGAAGGGTGAGTGATTTGCAAGCTTTATCCTCAAAATCTCCATATCTGATATTGCATCAAGATAAGGTTGTCCTTAGAACTCGCCCTGGATTCAAAACTAAAGTAGTTTTGGATTTCCATCTCACCCAAGAGATAGTGTTACCTTCATTTTGTCCTAACCCACAAGACGATACAGATCATCTTCTACATAACTTCGATCTAGTAAGAAATATTTCAACACACTTGAAGAGGACGAAGGAATTTAGGAAATCGGATTCCCTCTTTGTGCATCATCAGGGTAAATTCAGAAGTACAGCAGCCTCAAAATCCTTAGTGGCAAGGTTGGATCGTGGAATGCATTACGATGGTGTATTTGGAAGCAGGAAAAAATCTGCCAAAAAACCTAAAAACTCATTCCACCAGAGCAATGGCAGCTTCCTGGGCATCTAAGGCCTCTGTATCTCCAGATGAAATTTGTAGAGCTGCTACATGGTCCTCCATGAACACGTTCATTCGTCACTACCAGCTTGATGTTCAAGCAGTGTTAGATGCAAAATTTGGGAGGACAATATTGCAAGCAGCCACCAAGGGGTAATGGGTAAGATTAAGCTTAAAAAAGATATATGTTTGTTTTGTTTTTTTTTTGGCTGTTATTATTGCGAGAGTTCTATCTATAGGACAGAATGGGATGCTAGACCAACCCTATATATATTATTCCCACCTGGGTAGGGCACTGCTCTGGTATTTCCCATATTGTCTTATCGCCGTGTTGGGGACACAGTAGAAAGGGAGAAATTTACTTACCGATATTTCCTTTTCTTCTGTGTCCCCCACGGCGCTCCCACACATGTATTACCCTCTCTATGTTATATCTTTCAGCTTTGACAAAAGTAGACTGACAATCCAAGCGAGGAGACCCATTTTAAACTAATTTTCATTGGTTCCTGCTTCAGCTGGAGGGAGGGGCAATCCCATATTGTCTTATCACCGTGGGGGGACACAGAAGAAAAGGAAATATCGGTAAGTAAATTTCTCCCTATTTCTAGTAAAAATGTTTGCCCGACAAACAGGCTAATGGCTAGTGGAATTTGGGTAAGGCACAGTCTATGGGAATCTTAATGAGGGATAGTGTTCCTCGTATTACATGAGTCAGTCTCAAGTCATTCTTGTTTCACAATCCAATTACCAGAGTATGGGAACATAATCACATGCATTGAGACACAATGATCACAATGTTGCTCTCGTGCAGCCCCCCTTTGTAGTTGCACTTACTTATAATTCCTCTTGTACAGAAAGCCTTTGGTTTTTGTAGTTCACATTCATGGCCTCTGCTGCCACGATCCCGCTTTCTCCACTGACACCAGCTCAGCATCTACCTCGTGGTTCAGATGTGGGAGAGCAACTTGGCGGGCCTCCAACACATTTCAAGGATAACACATCTTCCTCAGGAATAATGTGAGGAAGAGGTATTAACCTTGAAAAATGTAAACTTTCTCAAGCAACAGATATTTTGATATATAATGTATGATATTTGTAAAATGTAATTTTTTTTTTCTTCATATATTGCATAATTTACTTCATGTGAGGCACCCTGATAAAAGCAGAATTTTGTTCTGGAAAAAAAAAATTCTATTTAGATTTCCATATATAACATAACTTTTACCTAAGGAAATCATACTTTGATGAATGGCAAAGTGCAGAAACTGTATCCAGCCTCTAGGAATTCCTCAAGCCTTTGGCACAAAAAATGTTAAGAAAAAGGAACACCTAAGTACTTCTGTACTTCATGCTTGCATCTGCGGCCCAGGGGCCAAATGCGGCTCACCTGACCCTAGGGTGTAGCACATCTGAAATGCTTTTTTTGTTTTTGTTTTTTTTTTGTTTTTTGTTACATATTTAACTAGCACACGTTAATTAATAGACCAATAAGACCTAATCTGCTGCTTCCCATTACCATGCAATTCAAGAATACATGTCTGTTAAATAGCAGTATTGATATTTCTTTGTCATCCAATACAGGTTACTGGTAACTCTGGGTAGGCGATCTGCCCCTTTAATTTAGGCAGGAACAATTCTAGAATTCTATGCATGGGGTGGAGCCTACCTTCCCTCCTTGGCTGCAGCTAGCCAGCCAGCTCCAGTAAGATTTGTTCCTTGGTGAAGACACAAGCCAGAGAACAGTTCTGCTATAGGACTTGGACTCTACTTCTCTCCTCTGCAGATTAACCCTTTGCCTGCCAGATAGGTGTATTTTAGCGATTTCTGGGGTGAAACCTTAATCTTACACACTGTAATTGGGTGATTCTTTATACTATAAGTGTTTTTGACACTGTGAGAATGTCTAATCCTTTGGAGCTTGGGGCCAGGCCTAAGACTAAGGATGCTGGGTTCTCTGTGTCCCCTATTGTGCATTGCTCCTCATATCATTCAGGGTTGCCTAGAGAGTTCTCAGGTTGTTTATGCCCAGCATCTTCTGATGTCCCTGAGTCTCTCCCAGGGACCCCCAGCCATGCATTACAGCCAGTTTGGGTGCAAGGGTTCAAGACTGCTACTAGGAACCTTAGGTCTACATTGCAGCTCTTTCCATCCCAGTTACAGGGGGTCTTCCATTCATGGCAGACCCCCCTCTTCAATCAGATCTTCCCTGCCTAAACCGCAGGGAGTACCTGGCGTATCAGATTCCTCTGAGGAGGAACTGTTAGTGGATTCAGATGTTGAGGAATGTTCTGCTGTGTGATCCTCAGTTTTTTGGGGATCCCTTTGAGGCTGATCCTGAGCCCTCGGCTGCGGGCCTAATCATGGCTGTCTTGATCACCCTAAACATTCCCTTAGTTGAGGAGGTTTCTTCAGATCCCTCTGATGTGTTTCAGGAACCTAAAAAGCCCCTTGTTTTCTTGTTTGCCAAGCTTTACCCCTTTTCTGAGGCGGCGCTTGTTCAGTGTGTTCTAAGGCTATCCAAGTCTACTGCCTTGCCAGTTTTTGATGCCTCCGCTATGAAAGACTGGACTGACAAGAAACTTGGTTTCCCTCAAGTCCATTTTTGCCACCGATGGTACCGCCATGCGTCCAGTGTTTGCTACGGCATGGGTGAACCGGGCTATTGCGGTCTGGACTGAACAACTCACCCTGTCCATCAGGGTGCTCCTACTTCAGATATGTTGCACCTTCTTGCCAATATCTGAGGCTCAGCACTATGTTTCTGCTGCCTTATTTGATGCCATCCGTTTGGTGGATAGGGTTTCCACCATGTCTGCAGTTGACAGAAGAGCTCTTTGGCTCAAGATCTGGTCTGCTGACACTGCTTCCAAGAAGGCCTTGCTCTCCTTGCCTTTTCAAGGCACATCATTGTTTGGGCCAGATCATTAAAGATCTGATTAGTGAGGCCACAGAGGGTAAAAGTACACTTCTGCCTTTGGTCCCCAGGAAGAAAACACCTCTCAAGCGTAATCGTTTTTTTAGTTCCTTCCAGACTGAGACACGTCCGGTGAACCAGGCGGTTCCCTCAGCACCTCATGCCTCCTCCAAGCCCAAACAGCAATGGAAGTCCAAGGTCTCCTCCAAGCCTAAGGCTTCCAAATCTTCGGCATGACTTACCGAACCCAGGTCCCCACTCTGCTGTGGGTGGCCATTTGCGTCACTACCGCAGCATCTGGGAGGATTCATTGGCGGACCCATGGGTTTTGCAGGTGGTGTCGGAAGGATACAGGCTCCCTTCCTCCTTTTCACTTTTTTTCTTCTCATACGCCCCAGGGTGCAGAGAAATGCCATCTGTTCAGTGGCCAATCCCTGGACAAGGATTTTCTAGAGCCAGTTCCAGTACAGGATAGAGGTATGGGTTTGTACTCAAACCTCTTTGTGGTCTCCGAGAAGGACGGCGGTTGTTGTCCCATTTTGGATTTGAAGGATCTCAATTCCTTTGTGATCAGGACCCATTATCACCAGGAGCCCCTAAGGAGGGTGATTGCTGCTATGTCCCCAGGGGAATTCCTGGCCTCTTTGGATCTTCAGGACGCATATCTACACATCGCCATTCATCCAGAGAGTCTGCAATATCAGATTTGCCTGCAATCATGGGCACTTTCAGTTTTCAGCTCTGACTACAGCTCCTCAAGTCTTCAACCGTGTCCTGGGAGCTGTAGTATCCATCCTCCATCGGGACGGCATCAGAGTTACTCCATACATGGATGACCTGCTTCTGAAGGCCCCCTCTGTGGAACTTCTTCATCAACAGGTTCAGGATTGCATTCATGCTCTCACCCATCACGAGTGGATCCTTAACATGGACAAGTCGGATCTTGTCCCATCCCAGCATCTGGTCTTCCTGGGCCTTCTCTTTGACACTCAGCAGAGCATGGTGTTTCTCATGGACGTGGTGGCTCACCAGATCGCCCACAGGGTTTCTGCGCTTCTGACTCAAGATCCAGTTCCAGCCAAGAAGCTGTCATCTCTAGTGGGAAAATTCATCTCAACCATAGAAGCGGTCCCGTTTGCCATGGCGCACACCAGGGAACTCCAGAGGTTTGTGATCCAGGTGTGCAGGGGTTAGCCGGACCTTCTGAAGACTTCAGTGTCCCTTCCTCTAAATGTGGAACTGAGTTTGTCCTGGTGGCTCGACCTCTCCAATCTGCTGAAGGGCAAGTCCTTCCTAGTATCCTTCTGGACCACGTTGACAACAGATGTCAGCCTCTCCGGTTGGAGAGCACTCCTGGGTCACCTGAGTGCTCAGGGTCGGTGGTCTCCAGAGGAATCTCTCCTGCCCATCAACTTGTTGGAGCTTCGGGCAATGTTTCATGCCCTTCGTCAATTGACACCCCAGCTGGAAGACTGCCCAGTCCGGGTACAGTCCGACAACACTACGGCCGTGGCTTGCATAAACGGGCAGAACGGAAGAAGTCTCGCCGCTTGGTTAGAGGTCAAAGCTATTTGTCCTGTGCAGAAGAACATGTTCCTGCCATATCCGCAGTGCACATTCCCGGCATAGATAACGTCATAGCGGACTTCCTCAGTCGACACACAGTGGTCAGCAGCGAGTGGGAGTTGCACCCAGAGATGTTCAACCTCATCGTTCAGAAGTGGGGTCTTCCTTGCATCAACCTGATGGCAACAAGACACAACCGGAAGGTTCCGAGGTTCTGCTCTCGCTAGAGGGATCCTCTAGCTATAGAGGTGGATGCCATGTCCATTTCTTGGTTATTTCCTCTGGCTTATATCTTTACTCACCTCCCCATGTTGCACAGGGTGTTATGGAAATTGAGACTGGAGCTCTGTCCAGTCATCCTGATTGCTCCATATTGGCCTCGACAGGTTTGGTCTCCGGAGCTTCTGGATCTGTCAGTGGCGGAGCCATTCCGGACGGCAAGAGAGCCGGATCTTCTTCTACAGGGTTAGCTGTGGAAGGAGGATGTTCGTTGTCCAGCTTTGATGGCTTGGAAATTGAATCCTCAATATTGAGGAAGAAGGGTTTTTCTTCTGGTGTGGTGGCTACTATGCTTAGTGCCCACAAAACTGTTTCTTCTAAGGCCTACCATCGTGTCTGGGCGACCTTTCTTGGTGTGCTGATAGGGACCTGTCTCAGGTATTTGATCTGTCTACTGTCCTGTCGTTCTTGCAGGACAGTGTGGAAAAGGGCCTCTGTTTGAGTTCCCTTTAAGGTTCAGACTTCTGCTCTCTCTGTTTTCTTTCAGAGGCACATTGCCATTCTTCCGGATGTCAAGGTTTTCTTTCAGGGTGTTGCTCATTCTCGTCTTGTCTTTAAGAATCCCTCTCCTCCATGGGATCTTAACTTGGTTTTGGGTGTTCTTCAGCGCCCTCTCTGAGTCCTTAGCTACCATTGACGTGGAAAATGGCCTTTCTTCTGGTGATCGTGTCCTTTGCCGTGTTGTGGAGTTACAGGCTCTGTCCTGTAAACCACCCTTTTTGGTGTTTCACAAGGACAAGACGGTGCTTCGCACGTCTCAGGAGTTTCTCCCAAAGGTGGTTTCAGAGTTCCACAAATCAGGAGATTGTGATGCCTTCTTTCTGCCCTGACCCTACTCAAGGAGAGTGATCTCCACTTGTTAGATGTGGTGCGTTGTCTCAAGTTTTATGTACATCGCACTGAGTCCATTAGACAATCTGACGCGCTGTTCGTCATTCCTGAGGGCCCCAGGGCAGGGAGACCTGCATCCAAAGTTACTATTGCATCTTGGATCAAGTCCACTATTCGTAAGGCTTACCAGCTAAGGAAGAAGCCTGTTCCCTTTCGAGTCACTGCTCTTTCTACTAAATCTATTGGGGCTTCTTGGGCTTACAAGAATCAGGCCTCCGCTGATCAGTTGTGCAAGGCTGCCACTTGGTCGTTAGTGCACACCTTTTCGAAGCATTACCGTGTTGATGTGCTGGCATCGGCTGATGCCATATTTGGGATGGGGATCCTGCAGGCAGTCTTGCCTGTCTAGGATATTCTTCGGTTCTTGGTGCTTCCTTCACTTTTGAGCCCTGTTGGTTGTAGTTCAGTGTGCTGTGTAACCGTTCCTGTGGTGTTGTTACCCCTTTTCAGTGTCCAGTGACACTCCCTTGTTGTTGGACTATCTCTGATCTGAAGGTTCATATCTGCTTTGGTAACTTTAGGGGCCTTGCGCCTGGTCCTTGCCTTCCTGCCTCTGAGAAACTCAATGGTTGGACATCCCAGAGTTACCAGTAGCCTATATTGGACAACAGAGAAAAGAGGATTTTAGTCTTACCTGTTAAATCCTTTTCTTAGTCCATACAGGTTACTGGTCTCCCAACCTGTCATGGCCCTCCTTTGGCAGACCATGGGGGTCCTTCGGGGTCATGCTCACAGGAGTCTTCTTTCCCTTCTACTATCTAGTCAATAGTTAGTGTCTCAAATCTTACTGGAGCTGACTGGTTAGCTGCAGCCATAGAGGGAAGGTAGGCTCCACCCCCTGCATACAATTCTAGAATTGTTTCTTCCTACAATTAAAGGGGCGGATCGCCTACCCAGAGTTACCAGTAACCTGTATGGACTAAGAGAAAAGGATTTAACAGGTAAGACTAAAATTCTCTTATTTTGATAGCTGACAGCCTATAATTTACCATTGTTGCTAATAAAAAAAAAAAAAAAAAAAAAAAAAAAAGTTGCCCTCACACTTATGGCTTTTGGTTATGTGGCTGACGACTGAAAACTTGAATGCCCCAGATCTAGTCCTACATAGGTTCTAAGGAAGTAGACGTCCTTGCCTTTTCCAGTGCTACAAGCATTCTAAATATCTTGTGACTATCCAGTATTGTCTGTAAATGGGCTGATACTACAGCCTTTCTGTATACAGGAGCAGTGGGCACTGCATAATCAGTTAGCTGGCTTTAGCTCTCATCTCTTTGCAATTGCATAATATATTAAAATAAATGCTTCCTGGTAGGACAACTTACACATGTTAAAGCAAATTAGTTATATTTTAGGGATGTAACATATGAAGAATGAATTTTACTTATGCTAGCTGTAAGTAGATGATATTTAAAGCATTTTAATTTTTAGGTGTTAGTGTTCCTTTAACAAATAAATTCATTAATTTCCAAAACACTGATCAAGCTTACTTAAACAATATGCCCTGCAAAATGCACATTTAAAGGAACACTACAGTAGATGCCTTTTTAAAGGAATAGTAATGTTTCATAATAAAAGCAGCTCTAATTAATCCTCATAGTATTTGGACTTTGGAGAGTTTTATTTCAGTTCTGTCATAGTTGTAGTTCCAGAGTAAGTCAATGACAAAGTGTCCCCCTCCTGCCCCTTTTACTGATGTCACTGTTCAGCTAGAGCAGAAGGGAGGTGCCCAAGTAGACTGCAGAGAGGGACAATCTTCAATTAAGATGAGGGAAAAACCTGAAAAGCTTGTCAAGGGGGGCAGGGATTTCATTGTTCTCATAGGAATAAGAGTGTCCCCTTCTGTTATCTGTCTGGTCTATAGACTGCATTCCACATCTGAGAAGAGATGGCTTACACTAGGTAAAAGGGGTGGGAGGGGGAAACTTTGCTTGTGAATATCTCATAAACCATAAAGGTTTGAGAGATAAGACATTCTTGATGTTTTTTTTAATACCTACAAAATAAAGTAAAGTTAAAACGAAGTATTACTATCCCTTTAAATACCATGCATTGTAAAGTAGCCTCTGTAAATATTATTTATGTACGGTATTGTTAGGTCCGAAAAATCCAATAATAAACCTTTCTAAAGCATACATAGATTGCCTTTGACAGCTTTCACTGGGGCATCAACACAGAGATGGTGTATTGATTGTCACCCATGCTGAGAGGAATGCTGTTGGACTGCTTCCTTTCACTTGGGTGTAACTATCACCTCTCCTGAACCCAGCTAACTGTGACTTTACTGCCTTCACACCACAGTACAGTAACGTTACAGCAGGGTAGGCATGCGTGACAAAATAAGGTCCCTGGCAGATCCTGTGAGTTGCCAACTTATGTAGACTGCAGCCATTTAGATTTGTCTGAAGCTCATGAGGACTGTCCTTCAGTCATAAACACACATAAGTAACAGGATAAGGGAATCCAGGAGAAGGTAAGTTTAGAACAAGGATGATGAAAATATTTCAGGAGGCTACAATATTGCTGTCTGCATGTGAAAGAACACTTATACAGACTCCATTTGATTAATTTTGCTTGTGGAACTTGTAATGATACTAAAGCTTACTGGGTTAGTGTCTGCCCTCTTCTGTTCAGAAAGGCTTTGTTTCTTATCTTTGGTTTGCAGACAATACTGCACTACCACTTATGAGAGACCAAAGTGACATTGATATGCTGAACAACTACACAGATAATAAAGAATTATGCCTCTGGTAATAAACACATTGTTTACAGACACTGGCTTTACAAAATGGGGCTATATATAATACATGCTTGGAAAGACTAACATGGCTGTTCAGTTTGGCCAGCTGGTATCTTTTAAAGGGTAGCTACACCTTAATTATTTTCTTCCCAAACTTGGATGTCGATATTTCCGTTCACTTGTAAATGACTCATATTCTTATTGTTGGTGTCCTGCAGGAATACAGTTTGTGGGACGATGAGCTGCAGTATGTTGATAAACTGTTGGCAAGGGACCTCCGCAACAATTCTGCTTGGAACCAAAGATACTTTGTCATTTCTAATACAACTGGATACAATGACCTGCAGATCCTAGAAAGAGAGGTCCAGTAAGTAATGCTAAAGAGCACAGATAAAACTTGATACAAGAATAGTAATATGATTCATGAGGCTGAAAAAAGGCATGCATCCATTGAGTTAAAGGGACAGTAATGTTTAGCAAAAAAAGCAGCTCCAATTAATCTTCATAGTATTTGAGCCGTGGAGAGTGTCATTTCAATACTGTCAGAGTTGTAGTTCAATAGTAATTGAATGATAAAGTATCCCCCTCCCGCACCCATAACCTTGTGTAAGCTGCCTCCCCTCAGATGCTGAATCTGGTCTTGAGACCAGAGAGCTCACAGCAAGGGACAATCTTCTTATTGTGAGCATAAGGAAAACCCTGCCCACCTTGACAGGTTTTTCCTTATGATCACTGAAGATTGTCCCTCTCTGCGATCTATCTGGACAGTCTTGCTGCTCTGAAGTGGGCAGTGTTACATCAGTAAACTGGGCGGGAGGGGGATACTTTATCATTCAGTTACTCTTGAACTACAACTCTGATAGTATTGAAATAACACTCTCTATGGCCCAAATACTATGAAGATTAATTGGAGCTACTTTTATTGTGGAACATTACTATTCCTTTAAGCCCATGCCACATCACCCCTGTTGATCCCAGAGGAAGGAAAAACATATTTTACACCATTTGCAATTAAGTGTCAAGGGGTTAAAAAAAAAAATAAAAAAAAATCCTTTCTGACTCCAAATCACAGCTGGCTGTTTCCCTGGACCAACACCCTTGGAAACAAACTGTCATAATTTTCAGTACTGTTCTGAGCCAGAAAGGCTTCCTTTTACTTTTTGGAAAGCAACTAGAGTATTTGCAAGCAAAACATCCCAAAGCAAAGAATTGCCCTTACTGTAAAAAAAAAAAAAAAAAAAAAGCTTCCTGCCTTTTTGTTTTAGTCAAAGCACCTTTCCTCTAGTTTTAATTGATGAACTTTTATCTTGTGCTCAGCTCTTTGAGGAAGTAGTTCCTTCGAGAATTCTTTTTTTTGGCCTTGAATTTATTTGTAAATGGTAATCTAATCGCCTCTTCAACGTCTCTTCTCTAATGTAAACAAGCCCAGTTTGGCTAGTCTCTCTTTATAACTCAGATCCTCCAATCCTATTATCAAGAAGCTGAATGACGCTGCATACTGCTGTGAAGTCTATCGTCTTATTGGGACTTTTCTGTAATGGGGATTCCCCAAGTAGGTTCCCATTTAATATAATTCAGCATGTTTGTTTCTGCAGCCCAAATGCACAACCAGTCATTTTTCTCTATTAACTCATCTGCCATTTTTCCACCTCTTCACTCAGTTTATCCAAATCTTTCTGCAGCAACATCCTGCTCTGTATCTTAAGTACCTATGGGTGTGTGATATCAGGACCAGGTGTTTTATTCACCAAATAGCCACCGATTTGTGAGAGGATTAGCAATTGCGCCTAAGTCGGCAAAGCAATTGGCCCACATTTTCATACGTCTGGCTAACGTCATTTATTTAGGACGGTTAGCTAACTTTGCTGTTAATTTGGGAGCATGTGCTCAAGGTGTTAGTAGGTTTCTTGCATCAAAACATGAGCAACCACAAATAGCACATAAATGTATGGCTTTGGGTTAGGCAGCTTTACAGGTTCTCATAGGCTGGTATTTATACCTTGTACGTTTATACATTTATGTAAGTTTGATTTTACAACCCATTTCTCTTATGTCCAATATGGAACACAGGTACCATAGGGTTCTATACCTCCTCTTGGTGGGCAGGACACATCTGAAAAGGCAGAGACTTATGGATGGAGACTCCCTCTTCCTCCAGCCACCTGTTTACCAGAATTCATGCAACCGTTTAAGATACGAAAGTCAGAAAGAGGACTCTGTCTTGTTTCCTCATGCCCTATTATTCGGTCTACATTATGAGTGTCCAGGGGGCTCCTAGCGATTCCACGGACGGAGTTGTAGGCATTGCTAGGCAGTTTTGCAGCCACCATTTTACTTCTCTTGCTTATCCTACCCAGAGGCAGTCTCTCCTTGTGCTCTCACCAGATTAACCCTTTGTTTGCCAGATAGGTGTATTTTCTAGGTTTTCAAGGGTGATTTATTATTCTGGGCATAATTCTAGTATTTTATACTAGTCTTGGGACATTTTATTTCAGGATGTCTAAGAGGGTATCGGGGTAAATCTAAGTCTTAAGGATTCAGGGGTGTCCCTTATCACTAACTCACTGTTCCTCATGCCAAGCTGAGCTTCCTAGGGAGTATTCAGGATCTTTCTGCCCCTCTTACGCTGTGACCTCCACTGCTCTGCCTGGGCCCTCCAGCATACATTAAGAGCCAGCTTGGGTTAAGACAACTATCTTCAGTTGCCCAAATTCCCTTCTCTCTTAGTGTGTTCTTCAGTAAAACCCCCACTACATTTAAAAATGTGGCCCCTATTTATCAGAGTTCCTCAGATTCTAGGGGCCTCCTCTGACAAGGAATTATCTGATAGAGAAGAGGATGATGGGGATTATGAAGATATGGATTCTTCCTACTCCTATGGCGATTCCTATGATGGGCTAACCCCCCCTCTCCCATTCTGCCGAGGGGCTCATTAGTGCAGTTTGGAGACCCTTCAGATCTCTGACCTCTGAGGGGTCTTCCGCTATAGATGTCTTCCAGAGATGTAAGAAGCCTTCTCCATTGTTTCTGCCCAATGCCACTCTTGACCAGATTCTTCTGGTTGAGTGGAAGACTCCAGACAACACGCTGTTCATCAACAAAAGGTCCTCTAAGCAGTATCACTTTTCTGAGTCAGCTTTTGTCCAGTGGGCCACTCCTCCAACTTTGGAACCCCCCCCCTTCCCTATTTCTTGCTTGGATAAGTCTACTGCTCTGCCTTTGGCAGATTCAGCAGGTTTGAAGGAACCAGCTGACAAGAAGTTGGATTCTATCCTCAAAGCCACTTTCACTGTCGTCCAGTACAGGTAACTGGTACTCTGGGAGGCGATCCGCCCCTTTAATAGGCAGGAACAATTATTCAAATGTGTGCAGGGGGCGGAGCCTCCCCTCCTACTTAAGCTGCCTTCAGGCCAGAGCCACCAGATTGATTTGTTCCTGTGTGCTGTGCACACCAGGTGGAGAACATCTATACATTCAACTTAGTATTTTATTATTTTTATTCAAATATGGAATACCACCATTAGGAGGGTGACCATGGCTGTGAATTGCCCTCTTTAAAGTGGCTAGTGCAGCTTCCAGGGATTTTCTGTGGACCTTAGCCCTGAAGAGGGAACAGCTTGAGTCAAGCAGCTTCCCTTCTGGGGAATTTACCTCTGGTCTATTCCTACTTCATCATGGTCACCTGAAGACAGAAGTCCTGCAGAAAGGTGAGCCACCCCTTGAGTGCTGAAGGTCCACTTGTCCCCACAGTGTCCCTTTGATGGGCTTGTATTTGGGAGTTTGCATTGCACTCCAGCACTCATAGGGTGTTTTTATTTGCATTTCTCATGTTTATGCAATTCCTGTGGTATTCTCTGGGTTTTGGAGCTTTGGGTATAGTTTTACTTATGTTTCTTATGTATTTGGTAACTGTTTGGCACTTTTTAAACTTCAGTGGGACTTTATTAAAATTTAGTGTTCCGCGCCTTTAAGCGCGCCATTTCCCGCTTAGACGCCATTGCTCCTTTACTCTCTATGGGATTTCACAGTGTGGGACATATCTCTGGAACCGCTTGTCACAGCAACTTCAGAGATGCTCTATCATCCGGTGTCTGTTTTCAGGGTGTGGGGAATTCGGGGGGGCTTCGGGCACTGTTTGGGGTACTTCTGAGAGAAAACTACATTTCCCGTGAGCGCCCGGTTCACGCTCGTTTCTGATTGGCTGACCTGACGGCCGCCATTTTGTGGTGTTCTTTCTCAGCGAGTATACTACGCAGGGACCGAGCCTTCTCTCCTCTTGGCAGATTAACCCTTCGCTGGCCAGATAAGTCCGATTTTAGGCGTTTCTGGGGTGAAACTTTAATCTTTCACACTTTTACTGGGTGATATTTGTTAAGTGGTGTATATTGACGCTGTGAGCATGTCTACTCCACTGGAGCCAGGGGCTAGACCTAAGACTAAGGAGGCTGGGGTGTCTGTTCCCCCCATTGCGCTTTGCTCCTCTTGTCACTCTGGGCTGCCTCGAGATTGTTCTGGTAATTTATGCCCTAAATGCTCTGATTGTCATGATAGCAACCCTGGGCTTCCCAGCCATGCTATTGAGCCAACTTGGGTGAAAGAGTTTAAAGCTGCCACTAGGGATCTCAGATCCACTCTCCAACTCTTTCCCTCTCAGGTACAGGGGGCTCTCCAGGTTTGGCAGACCCCCTCTACAATCAGGACTTCCCTGCCTAAGCCACAGGGGTCTCCTGATGTGTCTGATTCTTCTGAAGAAGAACTATTACAGGATTCTGATGCTGAGGAAGGCACTGTTATTGAATCTAATAGGTCCATTGGGGACCCTTATGAATGTGACCGTGAGGTTTCTGCTGAGGGTTTGATTAGAGCTGTGTTGACTACGCTCAACCTTCCTCTGACTCAGGAATCTACTCATGATCCAACTGATGTTTTCCAAAAACCATCTAAGGCGGTTGTATGTTTTCCAACTAACCCTACCCTTGCCCGTCTAGTCTGAGGCGTGGAGGAATCCTGACAAATCCTCCTCAGTGTCCAAAAAGTTTGCTAAACTTTACCCTTTTCCTGAGACTGAACTGGCAAAATGGGTTCATCCTCCCAAAGTGGATGCTCCTGTTTCCAGGCTATCCAAATCTACTGCTTTAGCTGTCTCTGATGCCTCTGCCCTGCAGGATTGGACGGACAAAAAGCTAGAACTTTCTCTTAAATCTATTTTTGCCTCCATTGGCACTGCCATGCGTCCAACCTTTGCAGTGGCGTGGGTTAATAGAGCTATTGCAGCCTGGACTGAACGACTGACTGAGGCAGTCCGCCAGGATGCCCTGGCATCTGAGCAGTTGCAGCTCCTTGCTAATATTACTGAAGCACAAAATTATGTTGCTGATGCTGCCTTTGATGCTGTGCGCATGATGGCGAGGGCCTCCACTTCATCTGTGGTGGCTAGACGTGCCCTTTGGCTGAAAATTTGGTCTGCTGATACAGCCTCTAAGAAAGCCTTACTTTCCTTGCCCTTTCAGGGGAACTTGCTATTTGGTTCTGAACTCAAAGAAATGATCAGCGAGGCTACTGGCGGTAAAAGTACTCTTCTACCCTCAGTCTTCAAGAAAAAGTTTCCAGGCAAACGCAATCGGTCCTTTCGTTCCTTTCAGACTGAGACACGCTCCACGTCCCAGACGGGGTCGTCCTCTACGCGTCCCTCCTCCAAGCCCAAGCAGTCCTGGAAGCCCAAAGTTGCCCCCAAGGCCAAGACATCCAAGACTGCTTCGGCATGACTCACCGAACCCGGGTCCGCATCCGGCAGTAGGTGGACGTCTCCACATCTTTCGCCGGACTTGGGAGGAGTCAGTGACGGACCCATGGGTTATTCAGGTAGTGTCAGAGGGATACAGGATCCCTTTCTCTTCCCTTCCTCCTTTTCGATTCCATTTTACTCGTCCTTCTCAGGAACCTACAAAAAGGCATCTGTTCGACGCTATTCAGGATCTTTTGGACAAAGAGGTCCTGGAATTGGTTCCTCCAGAGGACACAGGTTCAGGATTTTATTCCAACCTGTTTGTGGTAGCCAAAAAGGACGGAGGTGCTCGTCCCATTTTGGATCTCAAAGATCTCAATTCCTATGTTGTGAGTTCCCACTTCCGCCAGGAATCCCTGCGCTCTGTGATTGCTGCAATGTCTCCAGGGGAGTTTCTTGCCTCCCTGGACCTTCAGGATGCATATCTTCACATCCCTATTCATCCAGAGAGCAGACGGTATCTCAGGATTGCCTGCCACAGGGAACACTTTCAGTTTTCAGCTCTTCCCTTTGGACTGACTTCGGCCCCTCTGGTCTTTCAGAGGGTGTTGTGTTCTTTGATAGCTGTACTTCATCAAGAAGGTGTAAGAGTGACCCCCTACATGGACGATCTCCTCCTGAAAGCCTCCTCAGCGGAGCTTCTCCACCAGCAACTGCAGCTGTGTATACACACTCTGTATCCTGAATCTGGACAAGTCAGACTTGGTCCCATCTCAGAGGCTCCTTTTCCTGGGTCTCCTGTTCGACACTCGGCAATGCATGGTGTTTCTGCCAGAGGAAGTGGCTCATCAGATAGCCATCCGAGTAGCCGGGATCCTGGAGCTGGACAGAGTTCCAGTACCGAAGTTGACGTCTCTGGTGGGGAAGTTCATTTCCACGATGGAAGCGGTACCATTTGCCATGGCCCACTCCAGGGAACTTCAGAGGTTTGTGATCCAGACGTGCAAGAATCATCCAGATCATCAGCATCTGTCAGTCTCTCTACCTCCTCATGTCGAATCGAGTCTGCACTGGTGGTTGGATCTCTCATCTCCTGAAAGGGAGATCCTTTCGAATACCCTATTGGACCACGCTCACGACGGATGCCAGCCTCCTGGGATGGGGTGCTGTGTTGGGTCGTTTCAGTGCTCAGGGGAAATGGGGACTGGAGGAATCTCTTCTCTCCATCAATGTTCTGGAACTGCGTGCCATCCGGCTCGCCCTGAGGCACTGGGAATCTCAGCTGGAAGGTTGCCCAGTCAGAGTGGAGTCCGACAACGCCACCGCAGTGGCCTACATCAACAGGCAAGGCGGCACAAGAAGTTGCACCGCCTGGTTGGAGGTCAAGGATATTTTATCTTGGGCAGAAGATCACGTGCCTGTCATTTCAGCAGTTCACATTCCAGGCGTAGACAACGTCATGGCAGACTTTCTCAGTCGTCACACAGTCGACAGCGGAGAATGGGCTCTTCATCCAGAGGTGTTTCACCTAATCACCCAGAGGTGGGGGGTACCTGCAGTGGACCTGATGGCTACCAGACACAACAGGAAGGTGCCGGCGTTTTGCTCCCGGTGGAGGGACCCTCTTGCTCTGGCAGTGGATGCCTTGTCAATCCCTTGGACGTTTCCTCTGGCTTACATCTTCCCTCCTCTTCCTCTGTTGATCCGAGTCATCCAGAAGTTGAAGCTGGAGCGCTGTCCTGTCATCCTGATCGCTCCAAACTGGCCTCGCCAGTCCTGGTATCCGGAGTTGATGGTCATGTCCGTGGAGGAACCGTTTCCTCTTCCTGCTCATCCGGATCTACTCCTTCAGGGTTATCTGTGGAAGGAGGATGTTCAGAATCTCCATTTGATGGCATGGCGGTTGAATCCTCGATTCTAGAGAAGAAAGGATTTTCTCCTTCAGTGGTGTCGACGATGCTTAGTGCTCGTAAGCCTGTGTCCTCCAAGATCTATCATCGTGTCTGGGCCACCTTTGTAGCTTGGTGTACTGATCGGAAGATGTCCCTAGATTTTCATCTTCCCACTGTCCTGGCCTTTTTACAGGACGGTGTTGAGAAAGGGCTCAGTCTGAGTTCCCTCAAAGTCCAGACTTCTGCTTTGTCTGTGTTTTTCCAGGAAAGGATTGCTATCCTTCCTGATGTCAAAGTTTTCTTCCAAGGCGTGACTCATGTTCGGCCTGCCTTCAAGAGTCCTACTCCCCAGTGGGACCTCAGTTTGGTGCTGGGAGTTCTCCAGCGTCCTCCGTTCGAATCCTTGGCTTCCATTCCCTTACGTCTCTTGACTTGGAAAATGGCCTTTCTTTTGGCTATTGTTTCAGTTCGCCGGGTAGCAGAGTTACAAGCTCTGTCTTGTAAACCTTACCTGGTGTTCCACAAGGATAAGGCTGTGCTTCGCACTACCAAGGAATTCTTACCCAAGGTTGTATCTGAGTTTCACATCAATCAGGAGATAGTGGTTCCCTCTTTCTGCCCTAATCCTTCATCTGACAAGGAACGAGATCTCCATTTGTTGGATGTGGTGCGTTGCCTCAAGTTTTATGTTCATCGCACCGAGTCTATCAGGACGTCTGACGCTCTATTCGTCATTCCTGAGGGGCCTAGGGCAGGGAGACCGGCTTCCAAAGTTACCATTGCCTCTTGGATTAAGGCTACTATTCGTGAATCCTATAAGTTGCAGAATAAGCATGTTCCCTTCCGGGTGACTGCCCATTCCACCAGATCTATTGGGGCCTCTTGGGCCTACAAGAATCAGGCATCTGCTGATCAACTGTGTAGAGCGGCCATTTGGTCCTCTGTGCACACATTTTCAAAGCACTACCGAGTTGATGTACTGACCTCGGCTGATGCCAGTTTTGGGAGGAAGGTCCTGGAGGCAGTTTTGCCTGTTTAGGACTTCTACTCTGTGGTTCTTAGTGCTTCTTTACTGTTGAGCCCGGTTGGCTCTGGTTCAGTGTGCTGTGTTAGTTCAGGGGTTGTTTCCCTCTGGTTGGTGTCCGTTGACACATTTTGGGCTATGTGATTAACTGGTTCATAGCAGTTCTAGTGACTTGGGCCTTGCACCTGGTCCTTGCCTTACTTCCCGCCTCTGGGTCAGCTCAATGTTTGTACATCCCAGAGTACCAGTGACCTGTATTGGACGACAGTGAAAATAGGATTTTAGTCTTACCTGTTAAATCCTTTTCACTTAGTCCATACAGGTCACTGGTCTCCCACCCTGTCAAGGGACCATGCTTGGCTCTCCTGTGGCATTCAGTGGGAGACCTTCGGGGCATGCTCACAGGAGTCTTCCTTCTTGCTTACCTATGGTCAGTTTTAGTGTCTCAAATCAATCTAGTGGCTCTGGCCTGAAGGCAGCTTAAGTAGGAGGGGAGGCTCCGCCCCCTGCACACATTTGAATAATTGTTCCTGCCTATTAAAGGGGCGGATCGCCTCCCAGAGTACCAGTGACCTGTATGGACTAAGTGAAAAGGATTTAACAGGTAAGACTAAAATCCTATTTTTGCGGCCACTGGAGGAGCACTTAGACCTATTTTTGCTTCTGCCTGGGTGAACAGGGCTGTTGCCGTGCAGGGCCAACAGCTGAGTAAGGCTGTTGATTATTCTGGCCAACATTAAGGAGGCCGACAACTGTTTCTGAGGCTCTTATTGACACTTTGGATTGTCAGCTAAGGCCACAACCTTTTCTGTTGGTGCTCAATGCACTTTTTGGCTTAAGATTTGATCTGCAGATCAACCTTCTAAGAACTGATTGGTTTCCTTGCCATTTCAGGGCAAGTCCCTGTTTGGGCCTGAGCTGAAGCAGATTATCAGTGATGCTACTGAGGTTAAGAGCACTTTTGCCTCAAATGCCCGCCAAACGACTTACCATGCTGAGGAAGATGTGTCCTTTTCTTGTCCCGTTAACCAACCCCCAAATACCACCCTGCCAAAGCCTCTCAAGCATGCTCCACTGCAAAGCCAAGATGGTTCTGCAGCCCAAATTAGCAGCTACAAGGGCTAAGTCTGTCGCGCACTCTTCCGCATGATTTGCGGAATCCAGGGGTAGTTCTGGATGGAGACTGCATAGATTTCAGGTCCCTTCCCCCATTTTGCTTCTTTTTTGTCAAGGGTGCCAAAAGAGCCAGGCAAGGATGTTCCAGGAAGCAGTGGATTCCCTGCTAGCAAAATGGGTTCTAGTTCCAGTACCTCTCCCGGAGCTCGGTTCAAGTTTTATTCCAAACTGTTTGTGGTTCCGAAGAAGGATGGCGACTGTCTCTTCCCATTCTGTCCATTACACGTCTCAACAATATGTGGTCACTACAAGCTTCAAGATGGAATCGTTGCGTTCTGTTATAGTGTCCATGTGTCCGGGGGAGTATCTGGCATCTCTGGGCCTTCAGGATGCGTATCTGCACATTCCTTCGACATCAGTGGCCTTTATCCACACCCGGGACATTTCTATGACTCCCTGTCTGATCTTTTGCTAAAAGCTCCCTCAGAGGAGTTCTTGGCTCGTCACGTCTAGGAAAGTGCCCGACTTCTAGTTCTTGAACATTCTTAAGTCCTCTCTAGCACCTTCCCAGGAATTGATGTTCCTGGGGATAAGGTCAACACCCGTCTTGGGAAATTCTTTCAACCAGAGGACAAGATTCTTCTTGTGATGCAGGAAGTATCCAAGCCCTGGAGTGGCCCTTGGCCGTGATCATGGAGTACTTGAGAATCTGGAGCATCTAGATCGACAGATATCTCTCTTCCCTCTCCCAATCTTAACCTCCAATGGTGGTTGTGCTGGTGCATTCTGGACAAAGAGAAACCTTTTGTGATTCCGAAGTTGAATGTGGCTTCTACGGACACCAGCCTGGCCACCTCCAGGGCGCTAGGCTCAGGTATCTTCAGTCCATAAGTGCGCTGTTCTTCACTATTGAAGGGAAGGCCAGTGTAGGTTCAGTCAGACAATGCCATGGCTGGGCATACATCAACTGCCAAGGGGACACTCGCAGTGCAGCTGCTTGGTTTGAAGTGATTTACATTCTCATTTGGGAGGAGGCTCATGTTCTGGCCATTTCAGATATTTACATTCCAGGGGTAGAAAACATTCTGGCGGACTTTCTAAGTCACCAAGGTGTAGGTTAAGAGGACTGGGAACTCAATCTAGAAGCGTTCTACCTTGTTGTGCAAAAGTGGGGTGTGCCGACGATAGACTTCATGGCCACCAGAGACAACAGGAAAGTTCTGAACTTTTGCTGCTGGACAGGAAATCCTCTGGCTTTGCCACGAAGAAGTGTCTATTGCGTGGAACTTTCACCTCACTTATGTGTTTTTTCCATTTCTTCTCATTCTGGAAGACAAGGATGTACGGCACAGCCGTCCTAGTTGCTCTTTACTGAACAAGGAGGTTTGGTTTGCAGACCCGGTTAGTCGATTCAAGATCTGCTGCACCTTCCGACCAGACCACCTACTCCAGTGTTACCTGTGGCACGAAGATGTGGAGAAATTGGCACTGACTGCACGACTATTGAAGCCAACATACGGAGGAGGAAAGGTTTTTCTGCACAGGTCATTTTCACTATGATTCAGGCCAAGAAGTCTTTCAAGGCGTACCACAGTATATGGTCTCTTTTCTTTTCATAAGTGGTGCACAGACAAGGCTGTGTCCTCACATGAGTGTGACCTTCCTTTGGTGCTGTTTTTCTCCAGGATGGAATGAACAAAGGAATCTGTTTGCGTTCTCTTAAGGTTTAAATTTCAGCTCTTTCTGTAATTTTTCAGTGATCTATTGCCACAATTCTGGATGGCAAGGTTTTTCTTCATGGGGTGGCTCATACTTTCCCTGCGTTTAAGGCACCCACTCCTCCATGGGACCTTAATTTGATTTTGGAAGTCTTGCAGAGGCCTCACTCTGAGCCACTTGCTTCCATTCCTCTATCTTTTGATCCTTAAGATGGCCTTTCTCTTAGCAGTAGTCTCAGTCCGGAGAGTCGCTGAAATGCAGACTTTGTCTTGCAAACCTCCCTTTATAAGGACAAGTCGGTGCTACAAACTTCTCAGGAGTTTCTTCCTAAGGTGGTCCCTGAGTTCCACATCAATCAGGATATTGTTGTGCCTTTTTTGTCCTGACCCAAAGTCTGACAGGGAAAAGCATCTTGGTTTGTTGGATGTTGTGCATTGCCTTAAATTTTGGATCAAGGCTGCCATACTCCAGGTGCATGCACTCTGGGAAAAAACCTATTCCCTTTAAGGTCAGAGCATGTTCCACTAGGTCTGTGAGGGCCTCTTGGGCCTACAAGAATAAGGCCTCAGTTGAGCAGTTGCACAAGGCAGTGACTTGGTCCTCCTTGCATGCTTTTTCTAAGCACTACTGTGTCAATGTTATTGGCCTCTGCCAGCTTTGTCTGGAAGGTCCTACACGCGGTCCTGCACACTTGGTTGCCATACTGTTGTTCAGTTCTTTTAGCTTTGTTGGCTCTTGTTCTTGTGTCCTGTGTAAGTTCAGTGTCCATTGATACTTACTGTTTTATGGCTAGACTGCCCACAACTCCTCCAGCTCAACCTTCCCTTGCCCTGTGATCTCAGTATGAATGTGACCAAAGCCACTCCAAGTCCTATGAGAAGAAATACTCTAAAAGGACTCTGGCCCAGGCAAGACCAAAACAAAGGACCCTTACTCTCAGTTGGAGACCCGTGTTCCACGTGGACTAAAGAGAAAATGATTTAACCCCTGAGAACACTAAAATCGTATTTTCTCTGAAGTCCTGTATGGAACACTAAGCTCCCAGAGCTTGGAAAAAAGGACCTCACGCCTGTCCCCATGATACCGGAGTTCCTTAGGACTATCCAGAATCGGAATAGCCCAATCAATGTGTCAACAGACATGGAACTTACACACCACACAAGAACAACAGCCAACAGGACTCAAACAACTGAACAAAACAAAGTGCACAGGTCCCTAGATAGTCAACGATTCCTGCAGGACCTTCTGGCCAAAACGTTGGCTTCAGCTCAAGCCAGAATATTGACACTGTAGTGCTTAGCAAAGGTTTGCAAGGAGAACCAAGTTGCTGTCGTGCACAACTGCCCAACTGAGGCCTGATTCTTGTAGGCCCAAGAGGCCCACACAGATCTAGTGGAATGTGCTGTGACCTTGAAGGGAGCATGTTTCTTCCAAACTTCATACACCTGGCGTATGGTAGCTTTGGTCCAAGATGAAACAGTGACCTTGGAAGCAGCCTGGCCTGCCTGCGAAAAGGCTCGGTGCGATGCACCTAAAATTTTAGGAAACGTACCACGTCCTAAAAGATGGAGATGCTTTTCCTTGTCAGACTTAGGGTCAAGACAAAAAAAGAAGGCACAACAATCTCCTGATTAATGTTGAACTTAGAAACCACCTCCTGAGAGGTTCGAAGCATTGTCTTGTCATTGTGAAAGACCAGGAAAGGTGGTTTGCAAGACAAAGCCTGTAACTGAGAAGGGAGACCACTGCCAGATGAGAAGGGAGACCACTGCCAGAAGAAAAGCCATCTTGGGTGTCAACTGATGCAAAGGAATGGAAGCAAGGGGCTCAAAGGGAGGCCTCTTCAAAACTCCCAAAACCAAATTAAGGTCCCATTGAGGGGAGGGAGCCTTAAAGGCAGGGAAGAAGGCATGAGCCACCCCCTGAAGAAAAACATTGACATCTGGAATGATGGCAATATGTCTCTGGAAAAACAGAGTTGAGATCAGAACCCTTTAAGGAGCTGAGTCCTTTGTTCACACCATCCTGAAGAAAGGATAACTCCAAAGGGAGGTCAAACCCCTGCGAGTACATAGACTTATTGTCGCACCACTTGTGAAAAATAGACCATACACTATAGTAGGCCTTGGAAGATGCAGGCTTCCAGGCCTGAATCATAGTAAAAATTACCTCAGTGGAGAACTCTCTTCTCCTTAATATGTGGGCTTCAACAGCCATGCTGTCAAGCCATCTTTTCCACATCCTCCTGCCACGGGTAACCCTGGAGAAAGCGATCTGGTCTTGGGAGTTAGGAGGAGTGGATCCTGAATGGAAAGACTGACCAGGTCTGCAAACCACAACCTCCTGGTTCAGTAAGGATTGACCCGAATGACAGTTACACCATCCATCTTAATTTTCCTGAGTACCCTGGGGATGAGAGAAGTTGGAAGAAAGACCAAATGAGGTGGAAGTTTCATGGGATGGACATTGTGAAGGACAGAGGAGCTCCCCTCAGTGAGCAGTAGGTCAGGACCTTTCTGTTGTCCCTGGTGGCCGCAAGATTTATAGTTGGTAAACCTCATAGTTGCACAGTCAGGTAGAACATTTCCGGATTGAGTTTCCACTCTATGGGATCCGCTTCTGGTGGACTTCCAAAGTCATCAAGAGCAGTGTCTACCCTTGGAATATGAATGGCAGAAATGGCCGGAACATGGGCTTCTTCCTAACCTAGAATGTACCTCCCCAGGTGGTGGCTCACCCCTTGAAGGGTGATGTAAGCCACAGCTGTCACATTCTCAGATTAGACCCTCCCTGAAGTCTTCTTCAATAGCGAGATCCAGTACATGAGAGACAGATGGATCTCCCTGAGTACCATGACTTTGATGCACTGAAGGGACTCCTCTGCTGTCCACTTGCCCTGAACCCCCAAGTGACCCAGAACTGCTGGCCTCCGGAGAGAGGGAGATCTGTCTATCCAGGTGTGCAGGATTCCTGGACCAACTCTGGAGGACATCTTTGAAGTTACTCTCAGGTACAAACATGAGAAGGCACAGCCTCTAGCATTGACACTAGTCTGCCCAACACTTTCCTACATTCCCTGATCTTGGCCGTTGGCCAGTCCAAGGCCTGAGATGACATCTGCATGAGCAGAAGTATTTTCTCCTCCGGCAAGAAAACTTTCCCTTGTCAGGTGTCGAACTTCATCCCCAGGAACATAAGTTCCCAGGAATGCCCCTGGAGAGGACTTCCAGCATGTTCAGAATCCACCCCTGATTGAACAAAGGCTGCTAAGGCCCCCATGAACCTGGTGAACACTCGAGGCACAGAAGCTAGGCAGACCTGTGAACTGGTAATGATCTGAGCCGAAGGCAAATCCCAGATAGCTTTTGCTGTCTGTGTTTATTTGGATGTGTAAGTAAACATCCTGAAGGTCTAGAGACGACAATCCAGGGTAATAGATCTAAATACACAGTTCAATGATGGTCACGAAATGACACAACCTCAAGTCTTTTTACTTGCTTCCTCAGGTCTGCAGCTTCTTCTTTTGGTGCAGAAGAGCAAGAGAATCTAAGAGAAGCATCTCTATAGATAAAATGCATATCTAGTGTGCTTGTACTGAAAATTGCATGGAAATAAGCCCAGAGAATCATAAAGCAGATCTTTCAATCTTATACTGTATACCAGGAGTGCTTGTCAGCAGTATACAGAGGTAAGGTGATGCTTGGTAGTCCTCATAAGAGGTTTAGGTTTCTGTATGAACACTGAGAACAAGGGCAAGGGCCAGCCTACTATAGTTAATACTGCTGGTACAATAGCCCTTCTACAATAGTAAGAAATTCACTCACCGGATGCAACCGATGAGTCTAGCCTTGTATGTAAAATAGAATAGGGACCAGGAATCGTAGTATTGTCTGTCTGTGAACTATAAAATTTATTAAATACACTTAAAAATTTCCCAAAGCGTTTCATAAGCTCCGCTTACTTTGTCATGGGATACAGATGTATAATATGTATTGCATATAAAATAGGAACATACCATTAGTAGAGAAATCTGGATGCAATTATTCCAAGCGGGACAGTTTTCGGCATCTGGTGGTGTATCTCTTATTTCCTTTGTGTGAGGGTTAGCCAAGCCTCGCTTCAGTTTCTTGGTAACCAGCATAATACACAAGCGTACCCTATATCAGCGTCCACACAAAGTAACAAGACATCAGTGCCCCATCTCATTGCTCCGGCTGCACTGATTGGAATATATCTAAACATAATAATGTAAACAAATTCATTTGGGGTCTTAAAAAAAAAAAAAAACTCAAATAGATGTAACCTAAATCAATATTATAAAGAAAGTTGCCGATGTCCATTTCTTCATTAAGCCCATATGGGACCAAAGTCTCTAGTTTATAGATTCAATAAGCCTCTTACATAATCTACTATATCTATTGGGAGATGACACAGAAATATGTTCAATTCCACAGACCCTAAAATTGCCCAAAACCCCCAGTGTACAGGCATTGAAATGCCTTGGCACTGAGTGGTCAGATTACTTTTTGAATAAGGTGTCTTTGTTCTCCTGCTCTGTGTTCTCCTGCTCTCACTGAGCTTTCTTGTCGTTGGCCCAATATATATATACTGTATTCCACAACCACATTGTACCAGGTAATAAGGTGTTTAACTTAAAATTTTTTGGTTTGTTTGACTCTTAAGTGTTTTTATTGTTTTTAATATAATCGCAGGTCATGTATCTTTGATGCAAGCAATTATAATTGCCAACAGGTAACACTGTGCTGAAAATACCAAAGCTTTTAGTGTTCAGTTTCTTGGGATGGCTTCGAGCCACATAGCCACATATAGCTCTCCTATATATGACCTTGTATGACTTACTTATAAGTGCACAAAGAGAGAGCAGGTAGCCAGATGGGTTACAATTAGACATAACAAGGGGGGGGGGCCAGAGGAATAGGGAGGACACTCCTGTGTTTACTAACCCTAACAGATTTGCTATGTTGGGGATGTTGACACAGACTCTTCTGTTTAACAGCCTGGAGAACAGCCCCTCTAGCACGGATGGGATCTGGGACTCAGGCAGACCTAGACAGATGGTGGTAGGGGATTCTATTATTAGGAAGATAGACAAGGTAATCTGTCGTCAGGATCGCTACAGTCAAATAGTTTGCTCTCTCCCGGAAGCTCGGGTTCGACATGTGGCTGATCGGATTGATAGATTGTTGGGAGGGGCTGGGCATATCCCGGCTGTCATGGTACATGCTGGTACTAATGACAAAGTCAGTAGAAAATGGAGGTCCAGTAAGACTATTTCAGGGACTTATTATATAAGCTTATGCAGAGGATCTCTAAGGTAGTAGTTTCTGAAATACTACCTGTGCCACTGGCTATTAGAAAGGCAATGGGAGATTAGGGAGTTAAATGTGTGGCTAAAGACTTTGTGTAAGCAGGTGGGGTTTGGGTTCCAAGAGCACTGGCAGCCTTTTACCTTGGGGGCAATCTTTATAGTCGTGATGGATTGCCCCCTTAGCGGAAGGGGGGCCGAGGCACTGGGCAACTGGATTAGGATGGTTAGACACTGGAGGAGGCCTTAAACTAGAAAGGGGGCGGGAGGGTGCTGCAACACAGGCTGGGGAAGGTAGTATAATTGAGGAAATGGGATTAGAGAAGGAGTGTCGGGGTGCAGAGGGGGAATGGGCTAGTTCATCTAATAGGGAGTTGCCATTGTTACAGCCTGACAAATACATTTGAGAAAGAACTGAATCTGTAAGAATGGCAAAAAGATAAAATGTATGCATGTGAATGCTCTTTGGCTGGAAAGATGGGGGAACTAGAAATGATTGCAACACATGAGCAGTATGATCTGATTAGTGTGTCTGAAACCTTGTTAGATGATGCATAAGACTTAGCCATCAGTCTAGAGGGTTATTCACTTTTTAGGAGGGATAGGGTTAATAAAAGGGGAGGAGGGGTTTGCCTATTTGTAAAGCATGCCTTAAAACTTAGTTTAAGGGAAGATATAAATGAATGGTCCAGTGAAAAGGTAGAGGCCTTGTGGGTTGAAATACACACTGGGGGCACACACAATAAGTTGTTAGTGGGGATTTGCGATAAGCCACCTAATATTGGGAAGTTGGAGGAAGCCCAGGTCAGCAAAGGTAATGATAATGGGAAATTTGAACTATCCTGAAATTTGACTGGAGCAATATGACTTCCGGGACACCAACCAAGGGAAATAATTTAAATATGATAAATGATAATTTTATGTCTCAACTAGTAGAGGAGCCAACTAGAAAAGAGGCCTTGCTTGACCTAGTGCTCTCAAACAGTTCTGACATGATAAACAATGTACATGTAAGGGAACATTCTGGCAGCAGTGTCCACAATATATTATCCTTTGAAATGTGTTATGAGAAACTCAATAACAAGGGTTTAAAGTGGATGTGTCATCTATTTAGGCTACATTTTGAATACTTCTAAAATGTTTTTTAGTTTTATTTTGTTTAAATTTAACTTAGAAAGTCTGTCCCTCATCTACTTCCACATAGACTGCTCTCCTCCCTCCTCAGATGAAGGAGGCTTCTGTCTGTAAGCTGAGCGGTCTCTTTGGCTAAATATCGATCTCTGCCAATGAGACCACTCCAGCTTACAGACAGAAGCCTCCACCATCGAAGGAGGGATGAGAGCAGAGGGACTGCGGTTACAGAGCAGGTAACCGCAGTCTATGCGGAAGTAGCTGGGGGACAGACTTTCTAAGTTAAATTTACCAAAAAAAAAAAAAAAAAAAGTTTTAGAAGTATTCGATATGTAGCATAACTATTTAGGATATGTTATAAGTAGGTGGCACGTCCACTTTAACTAAACCATTCAATTTTAAAAAGGCTAATTTTTTACAAAGCTAAAAGAATTATTAAAGGATATTCAGTGGGATGCAATTTTCAAAAATAAAAATGCACAAGAATCATGGAATGTGTTTAAAATGCTCTTATACAAATCTACACATCAATATAAACCATTGGGGAATAAGCACAAGAGGAGTAAAGTGAAACCAGTGTGGTTTAATAATGAGGTTTGCAGGGAAATAAGAAACAGGCTTTTAAAGTGTTTAAGTCAGACGGGTCAGATGCATCATTTAAAAAATATAAAGAATGTAATAAAATCTGCAAACAAGCAATTAAGCTAGCTAAAATTGAAAATTATAGAAATATTGCAAATGAGAGCAAGAAGAATCCTAAACAATTCTACAAGTATGTTGATAACAAAAAAGTTTGATATTGGTTCTTTTAGGACTGAGACAGGTGAATTGATTAGTGAGGATATGGCTATGGCTGACACCTTAAATACATTCTTTGCTTCAGTATATACAAAGAAAGCAGCAATGACAGGCTATGGGAAAACAGACAAAACCTCAGAATTTCCTCCATCATGTACATGGCTTACTGAAGAGAAGGTGCAAAAGAGATTTTAAAAGGTTATGGTAAATAAAGCACCTGGACCTGACTCTATACACCCAAGGGTACTCAAGGAACTTGGCTCAGTAATAGCAAGACCATTATACTTTTTAATATCTATTAATTCACTTTCATCAGGCATAGTGCCCTGTGATTGGAGGAAAGCTGTTGTAGTTCCATTGTTTAAAAAGGGAGCAAGATCCAAACCAGGAAATTATAGACCTGGTGAGTTGACTTACATAGTGGGGAAGATACTAGAAGGGTTAGTAATTGACAGTATTCAGGACTTTGTGAAGGCAAACAATATTATTAGGAATCGGAATGGTTTTATGAAGAATAGATCATGTCGGGCTAATTTACTTGCATTTTATGAAAGAGGTAAGTAGTAATTTGGACAGGGGAATTGCTGTAGATGTTAGTATACTTGGATTTTGCAAAAGCCTTTGATACAGTGCCTCACAACAGGTTACTGCATAAATTAAAAAGCTTCAGTTTGGGCGGTGATATCTGTACATGGATTAAGAACTGGTTAAGTGATAGCTGGCACAGAGTTGTTGTAAATGGAAGCTTTTCAAATTGGTCTAAAGTTGTAAGTGGGGTGCCACAGGGTTCAGTCCTGGACCCAATGCTTTTTAATTTCATTATTAATGATCTAGAAGTTGGAATTGAAAGTAGCATTTCAGTCTTTGCTGATGACACTAAGCTGTGTAAGGAAATACTTACTGAGCTGGATGTTTTTTCTCTGCAGAAGGATTTAGATAAACTGAGTGAATGGGCAGAAAAGTTGCAGATGACATTTAATGCAGATAAATGTAAGGTTCTGCATTTGGGCTGTAGAAACAAACTTTCTACATATACTCTAAATGGGAAACAACTTGGGGAATCCTCATTAGAGAGACTTAGGAGTACTGATAAACGATAGACTTCACAGCAGTGTTCAGAGTCACTCAGCTTCTGCAAGAGCAAATAGGGTACTAGCCTTCATAAAAAGAGGTGCAAGGGATGCTAATATTATCTTACCTCTGTATAAATCCTTGGTTAGGCCTCATCTAGAATATGGAACACAATTTTGGGTGCCAGACATTGTTGAACTGGAAAAGGTGCAGAGACCTGCAACAAAACTGATAAAGTGATTTGAGGATCTGAGTTATAAAGAATGACTAGCCAAACTGGGTTTGTTTAAATTAGAGAAGAGTTGTCGAAGGGGTGATATGATTACCATTTACAAATACATTCAAGGTTCATACACAGAACTAGCCAATTATTTATGCAGAGCTGAGCTAAAAACAAGAGATCATCCATTAAAACTAGAGGAAAGGCATTTTCAGCTAAAACAAAGGCAGGGATTCTTTACAGTAAGGGTGGTTGAGCTATGGAATTCTTTGTCTCAGGATGCTGTACTTGCAGATAGGCATCCATTGATTTTTTGAAAGCAGTTTCATTATCTAGCACAGAACAATATTGAAAATTATGACAGATGGCTTCAAAGCAGATGGGATGTTGATCCAGGGAACTCTCTGACTGCCATTTGGAGTCAGGAAGGATTTTTTTTTTTTTTACCCACTTGGGGCTAAATTTGAAATTGCTCCAGAGGGCTTTTTTTTTTCGCCCTTCCTCTGGATCAACAGGGGTGTTTTTGGCATGGGCTGGACTTGATGGACACATGTTTTGTTTTAAAGCCGTGTCAACTGTTACTATGTTACCATCTAACAAAAGCTCTTCCAATAAGATATTCCAATACATGGAATTTATATTGTGTCATGGAGGCAACAGCATTGTACTGAGTAATTACTGCTGGTTGTCTCTGTCAGCCCTCAGATATTCATTGCAGCTGGATGACCATGACCTTGAAGGTATAAATCCAAAAACTCATTACATTCTTATGAAACAGTGCAGGTAAAATGCAGGCCCATATTGATAGTTTAAAATGTTGGATGCGTTTCTCATGATCTTCTTCTGACACCAGACTCTTCCCCCCCCCCCCCCCCCCCCAAACTGCCAATTGGCCATACAAACAGATCTTCTCACAGTCCCATAAAAGGTTTGTAAATAAGGGGGCAAATCTGGTGCCCATTGCCATACCTTAGTCTGAAGGTAAAACACATCCTGATCCAGTGTAAGATTGAAAGATCTGCTTTATGATTCTATGGGCTTATTTCCACTCTATTTTCCTGTGAGTACAGGCACAATGGATAAGCATTAAAGATTCCATTTTGAAGTGCGTAGTCACCAAATATTTGTTGAGACATTTGAGGTTCTAAATGGGACTTCAACCACCTGTCAAGTTCTGCTCCTTTTTCTTTGTCTTTTGTGATTCCTTGTCTGGTTTTCCGTTTGTTCTCCCTTGTTATCCGGATCCTGGTACCCCCACCCTGTATTGTTGTTGCTCTGAGCCTTTATAGAGCCTCTGTGCTTTTGGGTGGGGGTGTGACCCCGAGTTTCCTGTCCTGTCCCTGAGTGTTATGTTGTGTATTGACCTGGCTTTTCCTGTGTCTTCCCTCCTGTTTTGCGATTTGGTAACGTCTCTCATCAGAGAGAAACTATGATACTGGGAACAGGGAAGTGAAGTTGGCCTTGGGAACCAGGAATTGTTAGCGGTGAAGTTAACCTTGCATGAGTGGCGGTACCTGTTGGAGGGGGCACCTCATGTGATCGTGATTTTTACCAAGCACCAAAACCTCTAGTACCTAGCATTTGCTAAGCATCTAAACAATTGTTAGGCATGTTGGGCCTTATTTCTTTCCTGGTATAATTTTGTTATCCGTGGACGTTAAGAACGTTCAGGCCAGTGTCTTATTTTGCCAACATGAATCCTCTGGTTTTTCTCAGGCCACTTTGGAGCCTATACTTCCTCCTGCCCGGATGTCCTCCTTGTCCACAAACCTTCTTACCTGCCTCAAACAAGCCCAGTCTCTTTACCCCGCACACACATGTATTTTGTTCCTGACCAGTACCGTCTGGATAATCTCCATTGGGGTCATGGTTCTGTAACAGCTGGGACCAAGCGGTCCCAGGAAGGTGCGCAGAGAGGACTCCGGTCTGAATTCGGAGCACCCCGCTCTGTATCAGCCTTGGCACGTTTGGGCAGTCTCTACTGCGCATGAATGCAGTGCGGGCAGTATCTACTGCGCATGACTGCAGCGCGCAGCAGTAGTCTCATGATGACTTCTGACAAACATCCTAGCAAATTATTATATAGGATTTACATCAAGTAGCAGACTGTCACATCTTTGTGGGGAATCTACTTCACAGAGACTACCAGGCAGCTTACATTGGGAGCTTAGTCTGTCAGATCATTGACTGCTGTCCTGCTTCACAACCACAAAAAGATTGGAATAAAAACCTGAACTGCTCTCTGAGGGAGGTACTGGAATCAGAACCTTCTTTGCCAACAGTGAATCCACTACCATGCCTTGTCTGGCTCTTTTGGTACAGTGACAAAAAGAAATGATACGGTGGAAAGGATCTGAAATCTATGTGGTACCCTTTGGAGATTACGCACAAAACCCACTGGTCCACAACAGAGGACTCTCAGGTGTCCCGAAAAATGTGAAAATACACCCTACAGGCACCAGTGGGCCAGGATTCTGCAAGTCATGCAGAAGATTGCTTGACAGACTTAGCCCTTGGAGCTGCGGGCTGCCACTGCTGTCTGGGCTTGATGGAGCAACATCTGTGGGAGGCCTGCAAACCTTGCTGCCTCTGTGCCTCCATTTGGTGGGAGGGGGGAAAGGTGAAAAAGACTAAGTTTCCTCTCCATTCTTGCCTCAAGTGCCCGCAAAACATCAAACTAAGTGCTCTTGCCCCCAGTAGTATCACTAATGATCTTCATTTAGGTCCAAACAGGGACTTGCCCTGAAAAAGTAAGGAAACCTTGGAAGATTGGTCCACAGACCAAATTTTAAGCCACAAAGTGTGTTGTGCAGCAACAGAAGGCTGAGGCCTTAGTGGACAACTTGACCACCTCCGAAAGAGCCTCAGACACATAATTTTTAGCCTTCTTATTGTTGGCCAAAAGAACCTACAAATCCTCCTTGGAAACCTTGACACAGACAGCCTACATCAGCTGTACACCCCCACATGGCAACAGCCCTGTTAACCCAGGCAGAGGCAAAAATAGGTCGAAGTGCTGCTCCAGTAGCCACAAAATTGGCCCTGAGGATAGAGTCCAGCTTGTTAGCTGGATCCTTAAGCCCTGCTGTATCTGCCAACAGCAGGCAGTAGTCTTGGCCAACCTGGAAACAGTAGTCCGTGGTTAGAGGAGAGACCCACTGCACCAAAGCTGCGTCTGAAAAAAGCGTACTGCTTAGAGAACTTCTTGGTGAACAGACATGCTTTTGTCTGGGCTCTTCCACTCTTCCAGAAGAATCTGGTCAAGTGTGGTATTTGGGGAATAAAAGGCAAATCTTTCTTATACTCTGGAAGACATCAGTAGAAAGACCTCTCATCAGAGGTGTCAGAGACCTGAAGGGAAGGTGGTCATTCTCATAAGAGTCCCCATAGGATTAGGAAGAATCCATATCCTTATATTCCCCCTTCTCTTCTGACAATTCCTCCCCTGAGGGAGCCCCTAGTATCTGAGGGTCACATATGTAAAGCTAGTGGGGGGCTTCCCTGACTGAAGAACCCCAAAGGGAAAATGAAATTGAGCCACTGAGAACAGAATAATTTTAACCCAAGGTGGCTCTTGGTCAGTGCTAGAGGGCTCCAGTGGAGTAGTAGGTGCCACAGCGCACGAGGTCCTGAATACTCCCTACAGAGCCGTGGGGGAGGTAAGGGATGCCTTGAGCCTTAGATTTACCCCCATGTCATTTAGAATGACATCCTGAGAGTAACTATTCCCAGGCTAACAAATCACCATAGAAAGCGGAGACAAAAACACTTATCTGGCAGGAGAAGGGTTAATCTGTCGAAGGAGAGCAAGGAGAGTCTGCATTTGCTTAGATTAAGCAAGAGAGAGGTAAAATGGTGACTACAAAACTGGCAGCCAATTGGAAGAAAGTCAGCAAAAAGGGCATTCTGGGAAATTTAGTGCCATCCATGGAATTGCCATGGGGTCCCTGGACATCCAGGACATGAACCAGATAAGAGCATGAGGAGACCAGAAGATAAAGACATCTCTAACTTCTGTATGTCAAATAATTTCAGAGAGATGTCCCAATGAAGTACTCCCATAGAGGTTAATGGGGTAAAGATGGCGGTAGTGCGGGCTCCTGTTCATGAAGGGGCCGCTGCAAAAATTCTGGCAAAATTAAGTCACACAAACCCAAAGCTCTTAGGGGACATGTAAGGGCAACATAAAAATGATACCCAAAAAGGGGAAAGTTAAAAGCAGTTCCACAGTGCCCTAAACTATCGAAAACCGTAGTGAAAGGGTTAAACCTAGCAAAATTGTAGTCATCCTTGTTTCAAAGCCCTGTAAATGAACTACCCAACATGAATGCCGGAGCCACCAAGGGCTCAGATAACCAACTTCTGTATAGAGAGGCACAGGATTGGGACAGTGTGGGCAAAGGCACTCTTTCTTCAGGTTACCATTGTAGCATACCATACAGCAAGCAAAGCCCCAAGAGGCTCTTCTGGGATGGAAAACTTGATGGCAAGATCCCTCTACAGGGCAGAAAGGGTCCACACAGCAACTGCACACTGGTCAATACACTCCAGGGAAGCCCAGTAATGGTAACCCACCTAATGTAAGCTCTCACGAGCAGGGCCCTCTGATCCTCCTGTTCTACACATCTGATTGTACTATTTAATACCTCTGTATGTCTATTCCCCAATTGTACAGCGCTGCGGAATTAGTTGGCGCTATATAAATAAAGAATAATAATAATAATAATAATAATGGGGGGAATTGTGACAGCCCCATATCTATCAAAAAAGCAATTGTATATTAAAAAAAAAAAAAATAATCTAAAAAGTGTGTCCTGCCATTTGTTCTCAGTGCAGGACACATTCATACTAGAGACCACAGTGCGGTGTGCGGGGGGGGGGGGGTTGAGCTGGAGGAAGAGAAGGGAGTCTCTACCCGCAGGACTCTGTCTTTGAGATGTGTCCTGCCCTCAACCCCATGGTACCTGTGTTCCATACAGGACGTACGAGAAATGTAAATTTAAATGGGAGAATGGAAAAGTTTCCTAAGGATCAGAGTACTCTTAATATTCACAGATGTAAAGAGCTTAATAGCAATTCTCATCATATACAAAATATATTCAGTAATGATGTTAATAGACATCCTGATCAAATTAGCATAGTCTGCAATTTTCCTTTTTGACTTCTAAGTTTAGCTAGACTAATAATATCTGCAATTAGTTGCATGTTCTCTGTCTGAATAACTATTAATGGAGTAATTTTATTTTTAGCAGTGACTGATTTCATTTTATTTATTTTCAGGTATACTCTGAAAATGATCAAACTAGCTCCTCACAATGAAAGTGCCTGGAACTATCTAAGAGGGTAAGATATCTGTCTTATTAAAGGGGCATTCAGACCCTTATACAACATTGTATAGTATTAAAGGAATAGTAATGTTTCACAATAAAAGCCGCTACAATTATTCTTCATAGTGTTTGGCCCATGGAGAGTTGTTATTTCAATACTATCTGAGTTGTAGTTCAAGAGTAATTGAATGATAAAGTATCCCTCTTCCACCCCTTTTACTGATGGTAAGACTGCTCACTTCAGAGCAGCAAGACTGTCCGGATGGATCGCAGAGAAGGGCAAACTTCAGTGAGCATAAGGAAAAACATGTCAAGGGGTGCAGGGTTTTCCTTATGCTCACTCTAAGAAGATTATGCCTTGCTTTGATATGTCGGGTCAAGGGACCAGATTACACATCTGAAAGGAGGTGGCTTAAACTAGGAATAAGGGGCAGGAGGGGGTAATTTATCATTCAATTACTCTTGAACTACAACTCTGACAGTATTGAAATAACACTCTCTGTGGCCCAAATATTATGAAGATTAATTGGAGCTGCTTTTTTGTGAAACATTACTATCACTTTAAAGCACAGAGTGTGTTCTTTAATTCTATGCCTGTTCTATGCACCTGTTCTTTATTGCTCTATGAATTGACTTTAATTTGGAAGTTGAATTTCCCCACCTCCAAGAAGCTCTAACACACATGAGTAAGGGTAGAGCTCCTGTATCCTTATTGGTCTGAGCCTTTGTGGGTGGCCATGCTGTCTTTCACCAAGCTCCAGTAGAGTGGTAGTGTGTGTCATTTTAGTCACTGAAACAATATGTGTGTGTACTGTGAGGCTGAGGTAAGCTGACAGACGCATGCTTTTCTCAAATTGTGTTATTGCCTTTATTTCCATTAACCTGTGGTCTCTCATGTTTTGTTCCAGGGATGGTGCATTCATTTCCTTTGGTATTAAAATTAACCTTTTTATTTAGTGGCATGGTATGCTAATTTGTTTAGTTTAAGGCCCAACATTTCTCTGTGTTGTTAGAAGTACTCCCAGTGTGTGTGCTCTGTCAAGATTCATTCATGTCACAGTGTGTGGTAGTATTGGCCTAGCATATAAAGGAATTGTCAGAAGTGCCATTCTATGCTATCTACTAGGGTTAATTTCTGAAAAAATGCATTGCAGCCACCTAACTAACACAGTATATAGGAAGCTTTAAATTATCTTTAAATTTTACTGAAACTTCTCATAAGGTGACAGATCCACTTTTATCTACTGTCAGTGGTGACCAAAATGTGGCTCAAAGGCTTTATCTGGCACACTGACGTGATACAGTCCACAGGTCCTCCCGAAAGGAAAGATCTATCTAAGTTGGAACTGAAAACAGATTTGCCCACCCATGTCCTATATGCCATGAAAAAAAATTCGATCAAATTATATGTATGTGTGTGTTGATGGGTCTGTTCTCCGTTACATAGGATTCTACAAGACCGAGGCATGGCTGAATACCCAAACTTGTTGGAACAGATCAAGGACTTACAGCAGACACACAGTTCTCCATACCTTTTTGCCTTTCTTGTGGATCTCTATGAGGACATGTTGGAGAAAAAATGTCAGAGTTGTGAGGATGCATTAAATCAGGCACTAGAGGTTAGCATTGCTTTCTTTATATTTAGTACAGTGGCTGTCATCCGCAAAGTCTGCTATAATGGGTGCAGACTGCGGGGTATTGTCATCAGTAATTAAATTGTTTTTAACAATTAGCATGTTTATTCACATCCTTTGTCCACTGTATCAGTCACTCTTTTGCTTGTATTTAAAGGGACAGTAATACTTAAAATGTAAAAAAAAATGTTGTAGGGTTTATCCCCCTGAGTAAAACAAGGGTACACCCACCGCTGAAAGGTGTTTTATTCAAGCGTTATTACAGCTCAAAGTTGAATTTTTTTAGGTGCAATATCACAGTGGCCTGAAATTTTACAGTGGTGCTGTTGCTACACCATCTTATGAGCAGAGATGTCCATAGGATAGTGTAGCAACAGCACCACTGTACAATTTCAGGCCACTGTGATATTGCACCTAAAAAATTCAGCTTTGAGCTATAATAACTTTTGAATAAAACACCTTTCAGAAGTGGGAGTACCCTTGTTTTACTCAGGGGGATTAACCCTACAACATATGTTTTTTTTACATTTTAAGGATTACTGTCCCTTTAAAGGGATAGTAATGTTTCAAAATAATCTTCATAGTATTTGGGCCATGGGGAGTGTTATTTCAATACTGTCAGAGTTGTAGTTCAATAGTAATTGAATGATAAAGTGTCCCCCTCCTGCCCCTTTTACATAGTGCAAGCCACTTCCCCTCAGATGTGGAATCTGGTCTTGAGACCAGGCAGCTCACAGCAAGGGACAATCTTCTTACTGTGAGTATAATGAAAACCCTGCCCCCCCCCCCCCAACAGGTTTTTCAGGTTTTCCTTCTTTGTACTCCAGGGCACTGATCAACAATGGCTTTATCTCCCACCTCCAGCTGGTAGGACAGAGTAATTTTGTGTATAAGCATACTCCACCCTTTCTGCCTCAGTTATTTCGGTCCTACCAGCTGGAGGATGTGAGGCGAGTAGCCTCCATGGATTTCAAGCTATAAAATTAAATTATTAGGCCTCAATAGGATTCAGACAAAAACTGAGATATTTGGCACCCCTTCCTCCACAGAGAATGTGGATAGGAGGTGCCAGATGAAGCATAACATTCGCTGCTATTTCGCCAGGCATTAAGGGCAAATGTACCTGCAGGGTTCAGCCTCACGTTTCGGCAACTTCCTCTTCATAGCAAGCATATCAAGATGACGTCGTCCCATAGGCTGCATCATCAGTAACATGGCGGGCCGGACAGGGATGGGAAAGGGCTTAACACAGACATGCTTTATCCCTTCTGTTTGAATGCGGCGCTTAACAGTTATCGTTCCACCATTGGAACACACGCACACATACAAAAGAAGACTCCTTTCAGTGGCAAGGTAAGGATACATTTAAATTTTGTGAAATACAGTAAGTTTAAAGATTTTGGTAGATTCTGTTTAGCGAGCATGTCCACTTCAGCAAAGGGTAGTTCCTCTAAGGAAAAGTCAGATTCTGGGACCCCTAAGGATAGTTCTAGTTCAGAGGTTAAGTCATCCAAAGCTAAAGTCTGTATGGGTTTTGGCAAGAAGGCTCCTACTAAGGATCTAAATTATGTTTAGAATGCCTAAAGAAGGCAGCTGGACAGGAATTACCCCATCAATTTCCAAGTTTCTCATCGTGGATACAAACCTCTATGAAAAACATTTTCTTCCGTGCAAGAAGCTGTAAATCCCAGGAAAATAATCAGGAATGATGATCCAGCAGAAGGTACATCACCTGCTAAAGAGATGGAGATGTATGAAGCAAATAGCCAGGACCACTCAGATTATTCATCAGAAGAAAGTGAAATAATTGAAGGCACAGGGTATTTGTCCCTAGAAAAAAATAGCTGGTTTTATTAAATATATTAGAAAGTCATTGGGAATAACGGAAGAACAAAAAGAATTGAATATAATGGATACAGCCTTTTTGGGAAACCGTAAAACTGCTCCTACCTTTCCGGTACATCACTCCATAACCCGTATTGTACAGGACGAGTGGAAGAAGACAGCTAAAAGATCCCTGGTAACAAACTGCTTTACAAAAATATACCCATTTCAAGAAGATGATGTGAAATTAGGGTATAACCCACCCACAGTATACGTGTCAGTCTTCTGTTTGGCAAAACATACCACTATCCCACTAGAAGATGGGTCAGCTTTAAAGGATCCTATGGAGAAAAGAATGGTATTAAAGAAACCATATTCTCTAATAGTAAATAATATCAAGGTAGCCACAGCTGTGGCGTATGTATCGAACTATGCAAATCTGGTTGAACTCCCTGGAAGAAAAGATTAATAATTGTGTTCTGGAAACTGAAGAATCAAAGTAAGTAGCCATCATAAAAGAGGCCACAGTTTTTTATGTAACGCATTGTTAGACTGAGTGAGGCTGGCGGCTAAAGCTTCAGCATCGTCTGTATCATCCAGGAGGACGTCCTGGTTGAATTCCTGGGGGGCTGACGTACCATCGAAAAATGTATTTCCTTGCCCTTTAAGGGAGAAATGTTGTTCGACCAGCTTGAGGAGATAATTAAGAAGCTTAGAGGTGGTTGCAGCACCTTTTTACCTCAAGGAAGAAGAACAAGATCACCCCCGTTTCATTCCACTCATAATAGATCGAGGAACTATTCCTTTTGGAATCAGGGGAAAATATCAGGGTAGACAGAGTGACGGCAGGAAACAGTCCAACCAGAATCCCAGGGGGTCATTTAGAAAAGATTTCCACAAGAAGACACAACTTAAAGAATTCTGAGGATCAGCAGGTTGTGGGTCTCCTGCAGAACTTCAGAGATCAATGGAAGACCGAAGATGGATGGGTCTGCAGGATCCCTGGGGAAAGGATTTCCTCTGGAGCTCAAGAACCCCCCAAAGAAGCAAATATTCAAAAAAATCCAAAATACCGAATAATTCACAGAAGGCTAGACTCTTCAAGATGGAGGTTCAGCAGCTAGGCAAGAAAGGGGTAGTGGAACCAGTTCCTATGGGAAAGAGTTGCTCTGGAATTTAGTCCGTATTATTTGTGGTTCCAAAGCCTTCAGGAACGTGCAGAATATCTGGATCTAAAGTGGCTCAACACTCGCATGAATCAGAAACACTTCATGATGGAGTTGGTGAATTCAGTAATCAGATCAATCTGTCACAACAATTAGATCTTCAGGACTCCTATTATCACATACCAGTGAAAAGAGAGGATCACAAATACCTCAGGTTCACCCTGGAAAGAAGTCACGTCCAGTTCAAATGTCTCCCGATCGGATTCTTCACTTCACAAAGAATATTTACAAATCTACTATCTGCCATTCTAGAACCACTAAAAAAAAAAAAAAAAAAAAAAAAAAGGGATTCTGATTATCCCTTATCTGGATGACCTGCTTATAATTACAGAATTAGAAGAAACTGCCAGAAATCATACTCAGGTAGTGGTACAACATCTAATAATCCTAGGGTGCTTGATAAATGCCTAATCAAGCCAGTTCTCAACAACTCAAAATGTAATCTTTCTAGGAATTACACTAGACATGACGAAGGCTGTAGTGACTCTATCAGAAAAGAGAGTTCACAACATTATCAGAAGGATTCTGGAATTCGTAATAAAAAGCAGACAACTGAAGCAATTATGGAGTGTCTGGATCTTATGACATTGGCCATTCAGATAGTCCCATGGTCACACTACCACTCCAGAAGTCTACAACTCTATTTTCTCAGACACTGGACTCACCAGCAGGATCTTTATCAGATAATTTCCCAACCGTCAGAGGTCAGAAGAAGTTTACTATGGTGGACAAAGGAAAGACATTTCATAAAAGGTACCCCATTAGTGGATAATCAGTGGGAGATGATAAATACAGACGCAAGTCCATTTGGATGGGGAGGCATTTGGAAGTCCAGAATGATACAAGGAAGATGGAAACCAGTATAGACAAAACCACATATAAACATCCTAGAAGTAAGAGCGGTAAAATACACACTGCTCCACTTCCAGAAACTACTAAACAACAAGGCGGTACATGTAAGGTCAGACAACATGACAACAGTACTATATATATTCAAAAAACCAAGGAGGAACGAGAAGTGCGACTCTAAACAAGGAGGTCGACTTAATATTCCAGTGGGCAGAAAAAAAATCCGCCTCGCACATCTCCGGAACTCTAAACAGTCAGGCAAACTTTTTAAGCAGAGTAAGAATAGATCCAGGAGAATCGCACTAAATCAAGAGGTGCATCAACAGATGGGGCTCTCTGGTCATAGACCTACTGGCAACACCTCAAAATGCAAACTGTATTTCTCCATATGGAACAACAAACAGGCAGTGGCACAGGATGCCCTGAAACAATCTTGGACATTTTCTCTGGCCTATGTCTTAATGCCCATCCCTTTACTGTGAGAAGTTCTCAAAAAGATAAAGATGGACAAGGTGGAAATTATTCTGATTGCGCCAAAGTGGCCAAGAAGAACTTTGTACTCTGAGATGGTGAGGCCATCATGCCAGGAACCTTGGCCGCTCCCAAAAACAAAGGATATACTAAACCAGGGGCCCTTACTGCATCAGAACCCTGATTAAATTTTTTATTTTTTTTTCCCACCTGACAGCATGGAGGTTGAGAGGCAACATTTAAAATCCAAAGGATGTTCAGATAAAAGAGCAAAAGCTATTATCTCAAGCTGGAAATCTTCTACGAATAAGATATTTGACAGGCTATGGAAAACCTTCAGGTTCTGGTGTATCAAGAATAAAATGGCAAAGCAAGAAGTATCTACTGCAGCAGTCTTGGGATTTCTACAGAATGAATTTGAGATGGGCCTCAGTCCAGCATCCCTAAAGGTTCAGATATCAGTCCTGTTTGCTGTATTCACCAAATACTGGGCGGAAAAGGATTTTCTTAAAAGTTTTATTACGGCAATGGAGAAGGCTCGCTCTAGAATTAGGGAAATGGTTCCATCATGGGCCTTAAATATTGTCCTAAATCAACTTAGACTCACACTTATTTGAACTAATCCATCAGATCTCTATTAGACACCTAACCTGGAAAGCTGTTTTTCTTACAGCCATTACCTCAGCTAAGAGGGTAAATGAGCTATAAGCTCTGTCCTGTCAAACCCCATACTTGACCTTTCATCAGGACAAGGTTGTTTTAGAGATGAAATCTAGTTTTAGAGGGAATGTAGTGTCAGAATTCCATCTAAATCAGGAGATTATTCAACCTTCTTTTTGTCAGAATACCTCAGGTTATAAGGGAGTAAGGCTTCACTCCCTAGACTTGGTCAGATACATTTCTGCTTACCTAGACAAAACTAAGGAATTTAGGTAATCAGACTCCCTATTTGTTCACTTCAAGGGGAAAAGGAAGGGGTCAGCAGCCTCCAGACCATCTATAGCTAGATGGATAAGGCAGTGTATTACAGCTGCATACAAGGAAGGCAATTTAGTTCCTCCTCTCAAGGTAAAAGCTCATTCTACCAGAGCAGTATCAACTTCCTGGGCACTTAAGGCAAGTGCTTCCCTGGCAGAGGTATGCAAAGCAGCCACTTGGATGTCTGTGTCTACATTCATAAGACATTACAAAGTGGATGTAAGCTCTTCAGCAGAGGCTAAGTTTGGACGTCAAGTACTACAGACTGTAATTCCTTTATGAATCATGGTAGGAAGTATCCTTTACATATATATATATATATATATATATATATATATATATATATATATATATATATATATATATATATATATAATATAAAAGAATAAGCCTCATAATTTATGGTACCTCTCACACAGAACATAATTTATGCCTCCTCAGAAAACAAACACACATTGAACAGAATGCCTCATTACATAATTTGTCTCATTAGGAGACACAACTCCTATTGGGTGATTCAGTGGGAACTTTACTGCTCCCATTGGGTGATTCAATGTGGGCATGTTTATCATACAGAGAGTTGGCCCGCCCCCTCCAGCCCATCCACCACTATCCAACTGACAAAAAAATATAGCTGCCCCTCGCTCCTGAAGTAGGGGATATCAATAACTTCTCCTGGTCCACACACACTCTCACTCAGGATCATGACCCCACAAACACACTTTTTCACCTCCCACAGATAATTGTAACCCTCCAAACACTGTCACCTCCCACAGATAATTGTAACCCTCCATGCACTCTGTGTCAGTACGAGGGTGTAATGTTTCCATAAAATACAAACTCAGGGATAAACTTAATAGCAAATCTTTTATTTAACTCTTCATCTCTTCAGTCAACCTCACTAAGTGTCTGTTTTCAACTGACACTCCTCCACTTCCTGATTCCCGCCCTTTCTCCTTAAAGGGAGGGAGATGCTTTGCTGTGTGTTAGAGGGCAAGCCTCAAACACCACTATCTATTTGTTCCCTCAGCATATTGCTACGTTGCCTCAACTGAAGAGCCACCGTGTATTATATTGCTATGTTACCATAACTTAACCCTTTGAGTGCTAGAGGGATACGCAACGCATTGCAAAGCATTGTGTTACGTACCCCTCTGGCACTCAAAGGGTTAAGTAAGGAGGTGTTACTGCTCCCATTGGGTGATTCAATGGGGGAGTGATTTAAATCATGCAGGGAGTTGGCCTGCCCCCACTATCCAGCCCGCCCACTACTATCCAAGTAACAGAAAAAACAAAATGGCTGCCACTCCCTCCTACACAGCAGACAAAAAACACACACAAACTCGCACGCACTCTATCGCACGCACTCTATCGCACGCACTCTATCGCACGCACTCTATCGCACGCACTCTATCGCACGCACTCTATCGCTCGCACTCTATCGCTCGCACTCTATCGCTCGCACTCTATCGCTCGCTCGCACTCTATCGCTCGCTCGCACTCTATCGCTCGCTCGCACTCTATCGCTCGCTCGCACTCTATCGCTCGCTCGCACTCTATCGCTCGCTCGCACTCTATCGCTCGCTCGCACTCTATCGCTCGCTCGCACTCTATCGCTCGCTCGCACTCTATCGCACGCACTCGCTCACACGCATTCACTCACACCCTGGAAGCAAGCACGGTCCATCTTCCACCATAGTCTCTCTCACACCCCGGGAGCCAGCACGATCCACCTTCCACCACAGTATATGCAACTACCACATGAATTTCAACTATATGAATGAATGCCACAGTCGAGGCATAAGTACAAACACAAACTCATTACAATGACACATAACTCACCTCCTTATGACTCACTTCTGTGTGTGTGCCTGTGTGTTCCTCACTATGTGTGTTGCATGTCTGTATCACACTCTGTGTCTGCGTGTTGTGCACTGCATGTATGTGTGTATGACTGTGTTGCTCTTTATTCATCTCAGTGCATACGTGTGCATTTGCTTGTGTGTCTCTGTGTGTGTTTGTCTTGCATCCATGTGTGTGCATTAATTCCCTATATATCCTGACGGGCATCGCCGTCCCACATTGCATATATATATATATATATATATATATATATATATATATATATATATATATATATATATATATATATATATATATATATATATATGTATATGTGTGCAAATATATTAATACTAGCAATATGGGACGCCGTTGCCAGTCATTGTATTACGGTATGTGTTGTATACCAAATTTGTGTATGAAATGTTGTAGGTGGCGTGTTGAAGGTATTTTGTAAGAATTGTTTGTGTTTGTTTGTATTGTACATTTGCTTTAGCTGTATTTGGGTGATAGTGGTGTTTTGTGTAGTGTGTGAAGCAGAAGGAAACATATGAAATAGTTATTATGATCGTGTGATCACAGAGGTTGGGTATGGAGGTGGTGGCGTTAGATTTTTTTTTTTTTTGTGTAGTGCATGTTTGAGGTGTAGGACATGTGATTAGTTGCGTAGTAATTGTGTTTCCTCAGTCCAATTGATGATCAGTGTGTCACTATCAGTGCATGAACCCTTTCATTTGCAATGCATTGAATAAGTGTGTGGCAGTGAAAGGGTTAAGGCGATTGTTAGTCACAGAGCACTGAACTACATTCCATGGCTGTGAACTGGAGTTAATGGAGACCTAAACATATGCATACCTGTGAACTTGGATGTATTGTCTCCCCTGGGAGTAGTCCTGTGGTGCTGAAAGGGTGTGAAAAATGACGCGAATGGCGTAAAAAAGGGGCGGGGTTTAATCACAAGTTGGAGGGGGTGTTTAACAGGGGTGAAAAATGTGTGAGGATCTTTTTGAGTGATACACACGCACACGCATCCATACATACATAGATCCATACATACATACATAGATCCATAGTGGGAGTGTTTTAACTTTACCCCCACCCCAGAACTCCTGTCTCAATTGTCATCACTCACCCATACCACAGTGTGGGCCAAGGACTCAGGACCCTGGAGAAGCAGATACAGAAATGTGTCAGAGCAGGGAGGTAGGCATACCATGTTGGTACTCCTATGAGGCAAAGCAAGGGATCAGGTTCCCATGTAGCAGGTCACTCAGTAATGCTTGCCTCTTCTGCCCCCTAGGGGGAGCCAGTTGTACCCACCTTTCAATACAGTAACTACATACTACTGTGTTGAATTAAAGTGTCCCAGGATCCTTCCTGTCAGCAGCTGCTGTCACCTCTGAACTTACTGCAACCATGTTGCTGTAAGTTCTGAGCTGAGAGGAGTCGGTGACAGGAAGGAGCCTGGGACGTGGGGCTCATGTAAGTGAGTACAGGGGGTGGGACACTTTATGTTGAAAAAAACAGAGCACTGACCCGCAGCGGGTCATGAAACACGTACCGGTGTAGGGATCGTGCAAGCACACTGCGCGGCTTTAGAGTGCTCCACACTGTGATGAAGCCTGGACACTGCCGTTTAAAACAGGCTTCGTGACAATGTGGAGCACTCCGTGGCAGTCAAAGGGTTAAATGCTGGGTCGTCCATTTGAAGCAGGATGTTATGGCAGAGCAGAACTATGCACCTACTACATGGAACTCATCCAGACAGTTATGCAGTGATCCATACAGCAGTTGAGTCTGCAAGGTTATACTGTCAGTGGTTGTAGGACGGTCCGGCGCTTTCCCCCACTGGTTCTGCTCTTTCCTGAGGAGCCAAAGCTCCCTCTTCTGCTTGCTTCCATGGTGCTTGCCATCAGCATGCACAATGTGAGCGACCCCAGATGTAGCCGCATCACAAGACAGGCTGACTGGAGACCATGGGACACTGTGGGAGAATGCAGGGAAACGCGGCCCCGGGGCTCCATTCCTTTGCTGACGGTTGAGAAGTGTGTGTGTGTGTGTGTGTCTCTCTTGTGTGTTTTGCTTGTGTGTGTGTGTGTGGCTTGTCTTGGATGCAGTGTAGGAGTGAGTGGCAGCCATTTTGTTTTTTGTAAGTTTTGTTGGATAGTGGTGGGCAGGCTGTATAGCAGGGGTGGGCCAACTCCCTGAATGAAGGCCACTGCTATCCTGTGAAAATGATGCTACCATTGAATCACCCAATGGGAACAGTAACCCCTCCTTACTGCCGCCCCTGGGTGTGTTTGCCAGGCACACAGAATTCTTCTTTTATATATATATAGATAGATAATTAATAATGATACTTATGTTCAGGTTTAACCCTCCCCATAAGAGGTTTTGTTAGATCCCATTGTTCATCAGTGCCATGGAGTACACCGAAGAAAGGGAGACATTTAATTACCGATATTTCCTTTTCCTCTGTGTATCTCCACAGCACAACCACCCTTAACTATTGCGATTTTGTTTCCAAGATCATACAGCTCTGCTAAGACAAGATAACCAAGGTGGCAGGGGTGGAGTAAGCTTATATACAAAATTATTCGGTCCTGCCAGCTGGAGGCAGGAGATAAAGCCCATTGTTTATCAGTGCTGTGGAGACCCACAGAAGAAAAGGAAATATCGGTAGTTAAATTTCACCTTTTCCCTTATGCTAATTGAAGATTGAGCCTCTCTGCAAGCCAACTGGACACCACCTTGCAGCTCTGAGGTGAGCATTGTTATATCAGTAAAAGGGGCAGGAGGGGGATACTTTCATTCAATTACTCTTGAACTAAAACTCTTGACAGTATTGGAATAACACTCTCCACGACCCAAATACTATGAAGATTAATTGGAGCTGCTTCTATTTTGAAACATTGCTATCCCTTTAAACAGGTGGATGCTCATCCATATTTACCAAAAAATATGCATTTGCATGTCAAAGTACAGACTAGGGCTGGTGAAAACTACTCGACAAAAAAAAAAAAGACGAAATATGCCATTTTCACCACCTGATAAGAATTCCATTTACATGCTATTTTTCACCCTGAACCCAGCCTAATCCCACTGCAGTGGTAGTAATAGAACCACAAATATTAACACACCACCTCATCCTTGTCCCATGGTAGCCATAGATCCATGGGTACTTGCTACTGGCTTTGTACCACTGTCTGGTAGGTTGGATGGGCAACATGTGGCCCTCCAGCTGCTGCAGGGATTTATGGGATTTGTAGTTTGGCATCAGCTGGAGGGCCTCGTATTCTGACCAACTGATTTACTTACTCTCAGCCTTGTCCTACAGTAGCCGTGAAACGAAACACACTGTACTGAAAGCTGTAGAACCATATATTTAACGTGTCTCTGAAGCCCAGCCTTGTCCCACTGCACTGATATTGCCAGAACCAAACACCCCCCCCCCCCCCATTCACTTGCTGACTTACTTTTTTACAATTTCCTCTTATCCTGCATTAACACATCCAGGCTAAACAACACTTATATTTTTATAATCAATGCTCTAAAATCTAACCCATTCTGCTTCTTTGCCATCACCTTTCTAGTTCCTCCCCAACCGTAGAGGCTAGGCATCTGTCCGGATGATCTCCCAAACTGGTTCTTCCAGCAGTCTACCTTGTGCAGTGTCTGGGATTGAGCCACCATTCAATTCCAGTCTTGTGGAATCCAGTAATGGGATTTTTTTGCCCATAGTTGGAGGAAACCTTCTTCCAAAATCAAAAAAAAATTGTGTTGTCTTTCTCAAATGGAACTTTGCCCATGGTATGATCTGGACTGTGGAGGATAACGTTCCCAGAATCTTTGCAAAGTCTCTCGCTGTGTGGATTATGGATTTTCGGAATCTCCTTATTCTGGAATGCAGGCTTTTTTTGTCTGTCTTTGGATAGATGGACTGTGCCTTTCGAGGTTGTGAATTGCAAACCTAGGAAGAATTTGTCCTGTGTGGCCATAAACTCGTTTTTATATAATTTCATCAGCCATACTTTGTAGCGTTAGCTAAAGTCTTGTGTTGACATCGGAATTGTCTTTGGTTGATTGCATTATTAGAATGGTATTAGAACGGTATTACCGTTACTCCTGGTCTGACGTGGATGGCGCCTGTACCTTCTTAAAGACTTGTGGAGCAGATGCCAGGCCGAGTGGCAGGACCCAAAACTGGAAATGACTGTCTATGTGGAACCTGAGAAATCGACAATGGCTTTCTCTGATCAGGATATGATGGTAAGCATCTTTAAATCAACTTGTCATATAGACAGCTTTTCATTACAGATTAAACTGATTCCATCTTGAAAGGTCTTTTTCGAATGTACGTATTTAGCCATATCAGGTCTAGAGTAAACCTGGTCTTCCTTGATTCGTTTCGGAACATGAAATAGAATGGACTAAATCCTTTGTTCAAAGAGTCTGCTGGAACTGGTTCTGTCACTTTGTTTAGAATCAAGAGTTGTAATTCTTTCCTTAATTGTTTTTCTTGAGACTGGAAGACTTTATTTCAGTTTTCAAGTCTGTTGAGGGATGGTATCAAATTCCAGGGTCTGCCCTTTTTCTACTATTTGGAGAACCCAGTTGTCTGCATCGTATTCTGTCCATGTGGATTCTAGCCTTTATGAGGAGTTCAAGTTTTTCAAAGCTGAAGGCCCCGTGAGTTTGCTTCTTCCATAGATGAGGATGCAGACAGGGACGTGCACAGACATTTTGAGGGGCACGGGCTTAAATGGAAAAAAAGGGCAATTCTCGATAAAATCGGACTGATTAATTTTTTTATTTTTTTTTAATGTTAAAAGGGCACGAGGGCACTTTGGGAAAATAAGGGCAGGTGCTGAAGCCCCCCTTGGTACCTATGTGTGCATGTGCCTGGATGCAGATGCCATATCCATGAGACTGGTATCTTCCTCTTCATAAACCGTGGTGGATGTACCTTCTCCTGGGTCTTTTCTTTGCTGACTCCTGCATTTCAGTTAAGGATTCCCTCATGGAAGCTTTCATCCATGCTAAATATTCTTTGAACTGGGATGGCATGTCCCCATTGGCCTCTTTCTTAAAGCAATTTGGGCAAAGTTTTGCAGGGTCAGCTGCATTTAGCTTTGCACACAGCAAGCACATGGTTTTTGCTTGGTAGACTTGCCCTCTTTAGCAGGGTTAACATCTGGGGCTTCTGTTTGCCCCCTTGTCCCTTGGAAGCCATAAGGATTCTTAATATACACTGACAGTATAAATAATCTAACAATAACTTAACGGTCTAGCAGCATCTTTTTTTATAGACTGGCTTATCCAGGATAGGACTTGGAGGCAAATTCCCAGTGTGAGTTCCATCTGTGGAACGTATAAGCAAACTTCCAGTTTCAGTTGGTCTTAGCCGCACTTCCAGCTGCTCTGTGGTTCCCATTGCAGGCAGTGCATGCGGGCAGATCAGGCCGGGACCAGAATGCTGGCAGATAAAAAAAAAAAAAAAAAAAGTTTCTCCTCCACATGCGACCCCTAACATCAAAGGTATATGAGAAAGATAAAGTGACATTATTTATTCTATTCTCCTTCCTAGTTTTGCGTAGTATACTGAAAATAATAAACTGCGTTGAATATTTGTTTTATATGAAGGTGCTGTTTGCACCTCCATCCCCATCTGTGTAGGACCAAAAAAACTAGAGGCATGATGGGAGGTTGGTGCTTTGTATCCTGGGTCAAAATTTGATTGGTCCTGCCAGCTGGGAGGTGGAATATTAACCAATTTTTAAGCCGTGGAGGGGACACAGAAGAAAGTCATAATGTGATTCCTCAATCCTCTCAGGTAGTCTTTTGATCCTACGTCAGCTGGAGGATAGCTCTCCATGTTGAAAATCTTTACTACTACTTAGGCGATTGGCTCAGTAAAAAAGTACCCAAGAACTCATGTTTTGTTTAATGGACCGCATTCAATGCCACCTTAACCAGGAGGAAGCCTGGTAAATTTCCTGAAGCCCTGACTTTGCCAACGGGCTGGCCAGGGAGGAGAAGTGGGATCCCCAGTCTTCTGAAACAAATACTCCCTTCAGGGAGCAATATCCTCAACCGCATTGAGGACCCAGGCTGCAACGCATAGGCACAAGGTCGGCGCAAGAGGGAACCATGCTAGTGGTCAGGACAAGTCTGAAAATCCAGAACTGCTTCTAAGAACCAGGTGGCATCAAAGAGGCAATGTAAGAAATAAGATCTTTTATTATCCTCTGATTTGATTGCCTTCCAGGGGAAGAAGCCACTACATTCCACTGTGAAATGCAGGCCTCACTATAAATACCAGCACACGATTACTGATGCCTGGAAATGTATGAATTTATGAAAAAAAAAATATATTAAAGTTTATATTTTAAGACTTAGGGATTTAATACTAAGATGTCTGCCAGTTCTCAATACCCGTTAGTAAAAGAAAAGGTGATGTCTGAAGTGGAGGATGACAAAAGGCCACATAATTTAATACAGTGCATCTGGATATTCCTCTGAAGAAGATGGGGAAATGGTTGAAGAACGGCCATTCCATACAGATGAGATGAGATGGGACCGTCTTTTAAAACATGTTTGCAAAATGCTTGGTTTGCCTCTAGAACATAGAGACATTCTGGATGGAGCGTTTAAAGGAAAGCGAAAAGAGGATACACTATTTCCCATTCACCACTCCATTTTAGATTTTTTTGGGGTCAGAATGGAATAAAGAGGAGAGGAATTGCTTGTTACAAACATTTTTCAAAAATGTATCCATTTAAAGTGGAGGATACATCAAACTGAGTTAATCCTCCCAGGGTAGATGCACCAATGGCATCTCTGGAAAGACAAGTTGATAGAACCAGTTCCCTGAGACCAAGAGAAACTGGGAATCTACTCTGTCGTCTTTGTAGTTCCAAAACCAGATGAAAGTTTTCAGACAATATTAGACTTGAAGTTTGTAAACTCATTTATAAAACATTATAGCTTCAAGATGGAAACCGTAACGTCTGTTCTCTGGTCAATCCATCCAGGTGATTGGTTGACAACTATAAGGCTTGAAGGATGCCTACGTCATATTCCAGTAAATAATTACCACAGGAAGTTCCTGAGGTTTTCAGTAGCGGAACAATGCTGGCAGTTCAGAGTGCTACCTTTTTTGTTCTATCAAAAGCACTGAGAATTTTTGCTAAAACTCTTGCAGTGGCTTTGGAGATTTTGAGATGGGAAGGAAACACAATCATCCCATACCTGCATGATTTATTGATAATTGTACAGTCCAGTGAACAGGCGGAGAACCATATGAATAGAGTACTGAGCCATCTAGAGGAGTTTGGATGGCTCATAAACAAAAAGAAGAGTTCGCTACCACCATCACATCAGTTGATGTTCTTAGGCCTGTTAATAGACACTAAGAAAGCAATAGCTAACTTATCCACTCAAATGAAAATGGGATAACCAAGAAAGTGAGAATTCAGGAAAGCAACTTGTCATACGGTCCACAATTTCATGTAATTATTGGGACTACTGACCTCTTCAGTTCAAATTGCCCCACTGGCAAGACTACATATGAGACCAACACAGAAATACCTCCTGAAAAAGTGTAACAAGTACAGTCACAACACATCAAAGTATTTTTGTTCCTCCCAAGATCAAGAGAGAGTTATCTTGGTGGACAAGGCTGAAAGCCTAACAAAGGGAGCATCCAAAAGAGACCAAACCAAGGAAACAATATTCACAGATGCTGGGCTGGGGAGGGTATTCGGAAAACAAAACCATACAGGGAACATGGTCACTGACAGAAACAAAAATGCATACCACTATTCTGGAGTTAAGAGGAATAGCTCACACCTTAAAGAAAAGAACTTCTGAAAGAAAGAAGTGTCCTGGTGTAGACAGACTACATAGTAGCCACCAGGTATATAAAAAAACAGGGAGGCACAAAAGTCAACATATTCAGCAGGGAAACTCAAATTCTATCCTGAATGGAGTTGAATTTAGAAGAAAATACAGAAAAATATACCCCAGGATCTCTGAATGTTCATGCAGACTTTCTCAGTCGAAATAAACTGGACTAAGAAGAATTATCTTTGAACAACAAAGTGTTGCAAGCAATAGTCCAAAAATGGGACAAACCATCAGTGGACCTGATAGCATCTCATCTCAACAATAAATGTCCGAAAGCCTTAGGAAGGGATGCATTCTCATTCAAATGGAAATTCAACCTGGTGTACATCTTCCTGCCAATTCCATTGATTCCAAGAGTATTAAAGGGATAGTAATGTTTCATAATAAAAGCAGCTCTAAATAATCATCATAGTATTTGGGCCTTGGAGAGTGTTATTTCTATTCTGTCAGAGTTGTAGTTCAAGAGTAATTGAATGATAAAATATCCCCCTCCCACCCCTTCTGCTGATATAACACTGCTCAGCTCAGAGCAAGCAGGGAGGTGCCCAGGTAGATTGCAGAGAGGGACAATCTTCAACTAAGATACGGGGGAAAAAGCTGAAAACCTGTCAAGGGGGGCAGGGTTTTCATTGGTCTCACATTAGAATATTGACCCTTGATATGAGCTGTCTGGTCTATGGACTGGGATTCCACATCTGAGGAGTGGGGGCTTATACTAGGTAAAAGGAGCGGGAGGGGGAAACTTTATCGTTCAATTACTCTTGAACTGCAACAGTCACAGTATTAAAAGAACACACTCTATGGCTCAATTGTTATGAAGATTAATTAGACCTGCTGTTTTTGTGAAACATTACTATCACTTTAAGGAAGATAAAAACTCATAGCCCCGCAATGGCCAAGGAGAGTGTGGTTTTCAGAGCTTGTAAATCTACCAGTGCAACACCCATGGCAGTTACCCATAAAGAAGGATCTCCTACTACAGGGACCTCTAGTGCACCCCCAATCCATAACTTCGGAAATGAATGGCCTGGAGGCTGAAAGGCAGTCATTAAGAGCAAGAAAGTTATCCACACTATCATAGCAGGGAGAAAAACTTCAGCTTCCTAAGTATATTGCGAAATATAGCAGACATTCAGAAAATGGTGTATAGTAAATTAAATTGATGATAAAAATATTAATTCAGCACACATTTTGGTCCGCAAATTTCTTCTTTCTTCTGTGTCCATTGCCATGGCATTATAGTCTGTATTGTCTCTGCCCTCCAGCTGGGTAGGACCAATGAAAATCTGGGAACACTTATCAGTTTTCCTCAGTCCTGGCCAGCTGATGCACAGTTAATGGACCTGTCCAACTTCTTTGTTTTATTCTACCAGAAACTCCTGAATACACTCTAGTCGCTTGCCAGGAGATGTGTACAGTTTGGGCTCTCCTTCTGTGCTGCCCATTGTCCCTGTTCCTTGTGGACATGGCAGCCTAGCATAGGGTGATTCCTATTCTAGTTCTCCTCTTTTGTTAAGTGCATGAAGGCCTTGCTTTTCACATGTTGAACGCACTTCTGCTGGAGCTCATTTTTCTTCTTTGTTCCTATGTACAGTGTGACCTTCTCTTACTACAGCCACTCTGATGTGGCAAATTGATGATGTTTCCAACAAGGCCCTTCTGGAATACCACTTACAGGGAAAAAAGTATGCGTTCCTTGCGTGGAGTTCACTACATTTTAAGGCTTCCTGTGTAAAGGTGCAGATCGGTCTTTCTCTGGCTTGAATTATTTTTAGTTGTGCTCTTGTTTTTTCAACATTTTTGCATACAAACTGCAATATATCTACACCTCAAAATGCTCCCGTTTACATGGCCAAACGTGGCTGAACCACATGGGTGTAAGGAGGAGAGGAGCATATTTAAAACTAAATTTTCCTCTGTGTCCAATCCACGGCAATGGACTGTGGGCATTGACTCCACCTCCCAGCTGGTAGGACCAATAACTATAAAAACTTCTGCTCCTCCTCATTTGCTCAGTTTTTTTGGTGCTACCAAGTTGAAGGACGGAGGCTTAGTGCCTCAGAAATCCATCTGGCTATGCTATACCCAAATCCTGGGTATAACATTATTTGCTCCCTGCAAGTTTATTATTTTTCTCCCATGTACTATGCCTACATCGCATGTTACATTTGATCAGGACCACATATCCTTTTCTGTTGCCTGGGTCACATGGGTCCATTACTTCTGCCGTACCCTCCTCTAGGCAGCGAAACAGAGCAGCCACAGGCTCATGCTCACCTTCGCCGAGCTCCCACGATGCTTCTAAGTCTAGCCAGCAAACACGGGAGCATGGAGATGACGCGCCCAAGCTAGATCCACAACCAGAAGTAAGGCTGACGTGCGTTCCAGCTTTGAGACGCATCGGGTGGAAGCAGCATTAAGGCGGCCTCATTTAAACCGCACAACGGAGGGGAAAATGGCTTTGTAAGTTCACCATTGTCTTTTGATTATTATTATGACTGCTGGTATGTCTTTATATTGAGAGCATATATATAGATATATATTAGCTTTGATCGCATTGCTATCCATCTTGTTGCTCTTTACATCTGCTTATCAGCATTGACGTATCAATTTACTGCTTGGTGCCTCTGTCTCACCACTATGTCCAATTCCAAAGAAAACAAAGGGGAAAAGCTAAAACAGCCAGCAGATACCCATAAGGAGGAAAAGTCTTAAAAAACCAAGCAATGTGCAGGTTGTGAAGCTAAGTTGCTAACTACTGATCCAGCAAAACTCTGCAGTACATGTATGGCAAAGATTTCTAATACTGAAGTTCCATCCCAGTTTCAGGACTTTCTGGGATGGATGAAGGCATCTATGCAGGAGACTTTTCCGAATCCTCCAGAAAACACCACAGAACTTCTGACCCTGATGAAGGTACATCATGCAGGTTTGAGGAAGATGATGACGCCGTTGTGTTAGAGCTAGAGTCTGGACCTTCCTCCACCAAGGAAGGCGAGATCACTGAAGAATCTGGTTCCTTTGGCCTTGACAAGGTAGATGTCCTAGTTAGGGCCATGAGGAAATCTCTTGGCTTAACAGAAACACAAAAAGATTTAAACAACATAGACGCAGCCTTCATCGGATACAAAGGGAAACCCCAACATTCCCTGTACACAGTTCCATTCACAATATTATTTATAAAGAATGGAAGATTGGAGACAAGAGATCTCAAATATCCAGATGCATGCAAAGATGTATCCATTTACAGATGAACACACCAGTTCCTGGGTTAACCCTCGAAAAGTTGATGCAGCAGTTGCCCAAATATCTAGAAAAACCACTTTGCTACTAGAAGATGATACCTTACTAAGGGATGCTATGGGCAAACGGGCAGACAGTTTTCTAACATTGGGCAGAAAATGAAAACTGCTACAGCCATGGCCTGTGTATTTAGAACTCTCTGGATTTGGCTATCAGAATTTGAAGAAAAGATTGATTCCTCCATTTCCAGATCCCTCTTGCTAAAAGATTTAACATCTATCAAAGACGCAGTAAACTTTTCTTGCGATGCCGATTTAGACAATATTCGTTCTCTAGCAAAATCCTCAGCCCTGTCTATAAAAGCAAGATGTGCCTTGTGGATAAAATCCAGGGAAGCGGATGCCACTTCTAAGACTAAATTAATCTCCCTTCCTTTTACCGGAGGAAAATTATTCTGCAATCAACTTAGATATAATTCGGCAGTCATCAGGAGGAAAGAGTCCCTTTCTCCCCCAACAGCGACGAAATCGCCCCTCGCCCTCCAGAAATACTTCATTTCGAAAGCAATCCTTTTGGGACTTGAAGAAATACAGGCCTGGAAAATATTATGATAAGAGGCAGTGCAGATCTCTACAAGGAGCCAGATCTGGAAATCATAGGGACTTCCACAATCTATTACAGGATCTGGAACACATTTTATAAATGGTGCCAGACTAGGCACCTGGATAGAAGTTTCATCTCAACAGAAAAGATTCTAGATTTTCTTCAAGAAGGTTTCAACAAGGGTTTAAAACCTGCCTCTATCAATTTGCAGCTATCGTCTGTCGGCCATCCTAGCATCTCCTTTAGCTGAACATTACGCTGTTAAATGATTCATATCTGCAATAACAAAGAGAGAGCCTACCATTCGTGATGTCATCCCACCTTGGGACTTGAATCTAGTCCTGCAACAATTTTGTACTTATAACTTCTTTGAACTATTGGAATCCATTTCCCTGAAACACTTAACCTTGAAGACAGTGCTTCTCACAGTGATCACTTCTGCAAGGAGAGTATGTGAGCTGCAGGCATTACTATGCACCCCCCCCCCTTACATTGTATTTCACCCAGATAAGATGGTTCTCAGACCCAGACCTTCATTACGACCTAAAGTCGTATCCACTTTTCACCTTAGCCAAGACTTGATTCTACCTTAATTTTGTCCTAATTCGGCCAATGATAAGGACCGAATCTTACACCACCTAGACTTAGTACGCTGCCTGACAGTATACCTCTAATGAACACAATCTTTCCACAAATCCAACACCTTGTTTGTTCACTTTGCCGTAAGGTTCAGGGGGACAGCCACTTCCAAGAGCTCAATTGCTAGGTGGATTAAGGATGCTATTAAACTTGCTTACTAATCTGATAAACAAGAACCCCCCACAGGTATTAAAGATCACTCAACCAGAGCCATGTCTACCTCATGGGCTCAAAAAGCTGTGGCTACACCTGAGGAAATCTGTACAGCTGCGACATGGTCTTCTGTGTCAACTTTTGTTAAGCATTATAAGCTGGTTCTACAGGCATCGGCCGATGCCAGATTTGGCAGGAAGGTGCTAGAAGAAGCTATTCCTGCCTCGGACTAACCTCAATCCCCACCCTACACTGGGGTACTGCTTTGGTAAGTCCCACAGTCCATTGCCGTGGTTTGGACACAGGAAAAGGTGAAATTTACTAATCAATATTTTGTTTTCCTCTGTGTCCTTCCACAGCAACCCTACCCTACTATGCTCAATAACAGTAAGGTTATGGAATCATTCCAGCAGTATGCTGTTCTGCTCTCTGTAATATATATATGGTTTGCTAGGACTATATACCAATCTCCAGTACCTAACATTCTGTTTATCTGTTACAGCTTGGTTAAAGAAAATAACTGAGCAAATTAGGAGGAGCAGAAGTTTTTATAGTTATTGGTCCTACCAGCTGGGAGGTGGAGTCAGTCCGCACAGTCCATTGCCGTGGATGGACACAGAGGAAAACAAAATATCGGCGAGTAAATTTCACCTTATGTGCAGGCTGTCACAGTACTTTCTTCTGCAGATTCGACTAAACTATGCCCAGACTGCCTCTGCAAAACAGCTGTTCAGAGCTTCCTATCATGGAAGAAGTCCTCTATGCAGGAAACTTTTAAGGCCATATAGGACTCCTTAATATGCGAAGAAAGACATCAGTGACTGATGAAGGTACATCCCTGCATTTAGTAGAAGAATATTTGGACCCATGCTCAGAAATCAGAAATACTGGAAGACATTGCTTTCGTCAACCTTGACCAGATGGACCCTTTCTTAAAGAAACTTACATAAAACCATGTGATTCACAAAGGTCAGAAGGTACCTAGATGTCATGGATGCCGTCTAGTGGGAAACAAGAAATAATCTCTAGTTTTTCTCATACATCACTCCATCTATGTCCTTATCAAGGCAGTCCTATTTCATAGGATATAAAAAGGAAACCAAAAGAGGGTGCCCAATAGTGACGACTTATAACTGATACAATTATTTTCCAATGTTTCTACTAACATTTAGAGATGGTTGTTAATGACATATGTCAAATAACAACAAATGCGTATACAGGGAAATATTCCTGTCCCTGTTCTGGAAACTCCAGCCTCAAAAAGAAACAATGCTGCTCCAAAAACTTTGTGAAAAATGATTTAATAATAAAAATAAAAAGACTACAATTGTCTCATAACAATTAAACGTTTCACAGATCAACTGCTTCTTCAAGTGATAGGCAGATGCTCAAAAGACAAAGGGTAGGCAGTTTTGTTATGAGACAATTGTATTTTTATCCTATATAATAATTCGCTAAGTTGTGTGTAACGCCCGACATGCGCAGTAGACACTGCTGCCCATGCGGCAGTCATGCGCAGTACAGACTGCCCGCGCCGCGGCTGATACAGAGCTGGGCGCTCTGAAGGAGCGTCCAGCTCTGTATCAGCAGTGGCGCAGGCAGTCTCTATTTCGCGTGACTGCCCCTCGACACTGTGGCCCGTGTAACAGGCTGTTCAACTAGTTATTCAATTATTTTTTACAAAGTTTTTGGAGCAGCTCCGTTTCTTTTCGAGACCGGATTGAGCCTGGAGTTTCCTGAACAGGGACAGCAATATTTCCCTGTATGTGCATTTGTTATTCGACATATGTCATTAACAACCATCTCTAAATGTGAGTAGAAACATTGGAAAATAATTGTATCAGTTATAAGTCATCATTTAAGACGCTATTGGGTGCCCTCTTTTTTGTTTCCTTTTTACGTTTATCGTCCTGGTGGATGTTGTGACGAGCAGCCGTGGAGATCTCTACTGACGAGGGGACAGTATCTTGTGAGTATACTAACTAAAACCATGGGTGCAGGTACATCTTCAAAGAACAAAATTGTGTCCTTACAATTAGCAGTATCCATACTATCTGGAGAACAGCTAGAAGATATAATTAAGTCTCCAAAGCCAAAAGCTTCCTCCTTCCACAAGAGAGAAGGAGACTCGACTTCCCCCATGCAAACATTGGAATTCCATTCCAGAAATCAGTACTTTCACCTGGAAAACAGTCTGATGAAAGGAGAAGAAATTCCCCTCAAGTTTCCAAAAGAGGATGTAGGAAGGATTTCTTCTTGAAAACCCACTTCAAAAAATGATTCCAATGAGGAAAAGCGGGCCTTAGTTCCTTTCCCAGTTGGGGGAAGACTGACTTTTTCTCCATTCATGGGAGTCCATTCTGAACCTGGATGTCTGGGTGAACATGCGCCAAGCCATTGTTAAAACTTTTGTTGTCCTACCCATATCTTAAAATACACTCCCTATTGCTCTCCCTTATGCATAAACACATCTGGACAAGTTGAATTCACTAGCTTATTTTCTTTTTTCAAATCTATTTCTCATTTTGATAATTTGCAACAACCTGAGGTCTTTCCAGCTTTGAAGAATTATACTTACTATCATACCTAGCCATTCAATGGCTTTCCTGGGGACGATGGTAGCTGGGGTCCTCAGGTTGCCCGCCTCTGCTTTGCAGTCAGATTTCCAAGGATGATATCCCTGGATATGGTAACAAATTGCATCCATACATCAAAAAAAACAAAGGATATTACAGCTGCCAGACCACTCGACCACCTATAACTTTGTTAATCACACACTTTTCATTCACAGGCTTTGCATTCATGACATCCCTGCCTGTAACTTGCTTCTGCTCAAGGATGCTTTCATGTCTTTTAACATCTAGAACACCACTATGTGGACTACAAGACTTCAGACTGATAGCTCAAAGTTTTTGGAATGCAGCTTCAACAAAAGTTTGAAACATTAATTCTTTCTCCTTTGTCAGCTCTTGAAAACATGTCTGCTCAGATAGGTTCATTTGTAACTCTCTTCACGGGTGAATTTGCCAGCAGTTACCTCAACTTGTCACTTCCCCTCTATATACACCATTCGCCTCCAGTACAGCACTCATCACTTACCTTCAGTTTACACCAGTCATCACTCACCTTCTGTCTATACTAATCCCTTCCAGTACAGAACTCATCGCTCTCCTGTCTACACCAGGGATAATCAATTGTTGGGACTACAACTCCCATCATCCTCAACAGCTGTAGGTCCAACAGGCACATATCTCTCACGCTCTCTCTTTGTCACTATCATTAATTGGGCTGTATGCTTCCCAGTGCAATGACGTCTTAATAACTCTCACACTCCAATGCACTTTTTATTGTAAAGTTTGTTTTTAAATAGGGTGCATTTACACTCCTCGTTAAATACCTGTTCTTACTATTTGTCATTATTGTTGTAAAGTGTTTTAGATGTGTATGGAACAAATATTTTGTTAATTCAAAACATTTGTATGGATAGACTCCTATGCATCTTAGCATGGTCTTAACTGCACAGTTGTTTTCTGTCCTGTAAGAGCCACTTTCAAGGTCAAAACACTATTGGCCTATGGTAGGATGCAATTATGTGCTAACCAACTGACCCAAAGGGGACAACTGAAGGTTCCAGTTGATTTAAATGAGTTATGTTATACCCCCTCCAGTGCTAATGTGCTGAAAACCTCTACCATTCAAGTGGTTAAAAGTTTCATTTAAATCAATGGGAATTTTCATTTGTCCTCTATAGTGCAGTAGATTTGTTTATTTCTTGTGGTGGGAACACTATTATAGATGCATTGCTGAGTGAAATTACAAATAAGTCTCATGTTTGAGTAAATGGTCAAATAGAGATGACTATACATCTTGGTTAAAAAAGACCCTTTTAAATGTAAGGGTTTTGTACAGCTGAAAATGTTTTTATTTTTCTTCAGTGTAATAATCTTTGTCTTTAATCACTTCTTAGCTCTGTGAAATCCTTGCAAAAGAAAAGGATACAATAAGAAAGGAGTATTGGCGATACATTGGGAGTTCCCTAAAGGTCAAGTACGGAGCAAATGATGCAGACAAAGAAGAACCAATAATTGTTGACAATATACAACAGGAATAACACAGAGCTAGTTTTTTCACTTATCTGTTTAATTACACCCCTTGAAATGTAATTTATTGAATTTCTCATCCTAAACGTAAACTTTTTATGAAAAGTGTGTGTGACCAGAAGCCTGGTGTGCATCCCATAGAACTTTGTACACACAATCAGCCTGGGCTTACCGGGACGGAATGGCACACAGAAAGTGAAGATCAAACTCCGATTATTAATAAACGGAGTTTGATCTTCACTTTCTGCGTGCCATTCCATCCCGGTAAGCCCAGGCTGATTGTCTCTCTCTCTCTCTCTCTCTCTCTCTCTCTCTCTCTCTCTCTCTCTCTCTCTCTCTCTCTCTCTCTCTCTCTCTCTCTCTCTCTCTCTCTCTCTCTCTCTCTATATATATATATATATATATATATATATATATATATATATATATATATATATATATATATATATATATATTATAAATATACACACACACACACACAGATTATCATTCTTTAGGGCTGTTCCTGTGGAGTGTAATTCTTCCTAAGAGAGACTTGCATATTTTCAGAGTCAAAGTTTAAACCCTTGGTACTTTACTGACAAAGAGATCTTCAAAGAATGTCACCGTAACCTCTTGAGACTGTAAGAGTTAAAGTGATTACCTTTATTGGCTAACTGAGCAACATTAGAGTACAAGCTTCCAAGACAACTTGCCTAACCAACAGACCTAAGTTTATTTAAAGCTTGCATTCTAAAGTTACTCAGCCAATAAACTGATCACTCTCCTCAGTTTGAAAGTAATCATACTGGCATTGTCATTCGCTTCTTGACAATTTGAACTGTTATAACATTGATATCCTTGTTTTACTGTGCAAGAAAAGCCCTGTAACATAAAGGTTTGTTTGTTTTACTTTAATGAAAAAGTTTACTGCTCCTTTAACCCCTTAGGAATGGCTGCGCCCACACTTAAGTACCACGGAGCATTTTTAGATTTTATCCGATCTGATTCAGGGCTCCCTGAACGTCATGCAGCTGCTTGGGGGAACCCTGAAATCCATGACGTGCCAGGACCTTCACTGTTCCTTTAGGGAAGTTTTGCCTTGAAGGTCCTGGCACGTCATGGGTTCTTAAGGGATTAAAGGGATAGTAATACTTAAAATGTAAAAAAAAAAAAAAAATGTTGTAGGGTTTAACCCCCCTGAGTAAAACAAGGGTACTCTCACTGGTGAGAGGTGTTTTATTCAAAAGTTATTACAGCTCAAAATTTAATTTTTTAGGTGCAATATCCCAGTGGCCTGAAACTGTACAGTGGCACTGTTACACCATCCTATGGACAGCTCTGGTCCGTAGACCATAAATCTCCATAGGATGGTGTAGCAACAGCACCACAGTACAATTTCAGGACACCTTAAAAAATAAAATTTGAGCTGTAATGTCTTTTGAATAAAACACCTTTCAGCAGTGAGAGTACCCTTGTTTTACTCTGGGTATAAACACTACAATATATATTTTTTTACATATTAAGTATTACTATCCCTTTAAGCAGACTATAAGTGGTCCTTTAGAGCAGGGGTAGTTCACATTCAGACCTCAGCTGTTGCAGACTAAAATTTCCACTATCATGAGATGGGAATTATAGTGGCTAACAGGTCCAACAATTGACTAAGTGTTGAATCAATTTATTTGAATAGTAATACAGCAGTTTTATAAATCTGTGGATGGACATCTGTTTTTTTTTTGTTTGTTTGTTTTTTTTGTAATTCCAAATAAAAAATCTAGAGTATCATTAATCAAGCTATTTAGGTGCAATGCTGGAACAAATCCATTGCACCATAAGTTGTTATGACAATTTTGTAAATTCCAGTTGATTTAGATGGAGCTTTTAACCCCTTGGACAATGAAGAGGTATCGATTGTTGCAAAGCAATGTGTTGGATATATTTCTAGCACTCAAACCCCAGGGGGTTGAATCTATGGGAATTTTAATTTACACCTGCTATGCAGTTGTTTGCATCTATTTAGCTTGATAAGGCCCATGTTATTTAGCTGTAGGATTATTTGTAGCATAGTGTACACTATAAGGCTGAAAGTTTTTTGCCGGAATATTTAGAAAGCCCCAGAAAAACTTTTGTTTGCAGACTACTATTACTACTACTCAAAATCCATTTTGCCCAAACATACAACACCGTAATTCCAAAATATATATATTTGCCTTATTCATAGCAATTCTGGAGCAAACCAACTACACTTCAATAAAGAATGAGGATTTTAACCCCTTGAACGCTAGAGAGGTCTTCAAATGTTAAAGGCCTCTCTAGCATTAAAGGGGTTAAAAGCCTCATTTATATCAATGATGCTTTTGCTGACTTATTCTCTACAGTGCAGTTGGTTTGCTCCATAACTGCACCTCTCTAACTTGAATAAGGCCCATAGTCTCCTCCCATCTGTCAGAAGATATGAATTGCATCTTCAATCCCCCACTCTCGTATGGCATCGAATGAGGAGAGGAAGGAGGACTCAGGGCAGTGAGCAACCCTTATTCTTTGTGCCAAGTTTACTGTAATTTTTTTTTAGCTGCATTTGAAGCATTATGAACTGTAACTGGTGCATATGCTTAAACATGCACTTAAAGGGATAGTAATACTTCGTTTTATCTTTATTTTATTTTGTAGGCATTAAAAAAAAACATGAAAAATGATATAAGTCTTATCTCTGAAACCTTTATGGTTTAAGAGATATTCACTAGCAAAGTTTCCCCTCCCGCCCCTTTTACCTAGTGTAAGCCATCTCTTCTCAGATGTGGAGTCTGGTTGTAAGACCAGACAGATAACAGAAGGGGGACAATCTTCTTTCTATGAGAACAAAGAAAACCTTGCCCCCCTTGACAAGCTTTTCAGGTTTTTCCCTTATCTTAATTGAAGATTGTCCCTCTCTGCAGTCTACCTGGGCACCTCCCTTCTGCTGTGACTGAGCAATGTTACATCAGTAAAAGGGGCAGGAGGGGGACACTTTGTCATTGAATTACTCTTGAACTACAACTCTGACAGAATTGAAATAACACTCTCCAAAGTCCAAATACTATGATGATTAATTAGAGCTGCTTTTATTATGAAACATTACTATCCCTTTAAACCCCCTTAATTAGAAGCCATTGGCACATTTGTTTCGCATTATATTTAAAGCGGATCATTCACCTCCCCAAAACCCCACTCCCAATATCTTTACATATGGTGAACAGTTAAATGATATGCTGATGTCACCCCATGCAGAGCTTCCAGGAGAGAGAGCGCAGCAATCTTGCTTAAGTTGGAAATTATTGGCAGCGCTCTCCCTCCTTTTCTACTGCCAATCTTTGCATATGAGCCTGCCCCTTCTCTCACACTTTGTTGTTAGAACTAACAATACTGGTTAGATCTAATTCAGCCTGTTGGGTGGAGGGTGGGAATTCATCCAAAAAAAATATACTGGCCAGCCTTGAGATTTGTTGCCTGATGTACAGCTTGTACTGCAGGCAACATACCAAAGTCAAACTTTAAAGCATTTTAGAACTACGGAGTTTAAAGATAAAAAGACTCAGTTTACCAGTTTTTTTTTTTTTTTTTAATTGAACAAAGTTTTGTGGAGTTGAAAGTTCTGCTTTAATTAAAAAAAAAAATATGGGGCTAACTAGTTTTTGTTCAGTATGATAGATGTCATCTCACCAGGGGAGTTATACACAAAGGCATGATAGAGGTGATGAAGCGTTGATGACTTTGAACTTGAGAGATCTTTATGCATTGACTCTATAAAATAGCCTAGGAGGAACTGAAGAAGTCCTCTCCACTTTATTACCTCTTTATCACACCTTAGTGCATAACCCCCAAGTTGTTTTAACACTAGTCAAAGATGTTTCTCTCCAGAACAAATAACTTGATGCGCATTCTATATGTGATAGCACTTACCTGATTAGCCTGTTATTAGGCACTCCTCTACTGGATGATGTGTTTGTCAAAATATCTACAGTAGACAGAAAGTACTAGAGTGGGTGTGCAACGTGTTGCAAAGCAATTATTTTGTGCATCTTACTGGTCTTTATAAAAATATTTAACAACTGATACTGAATAAACTGCTTAGTTAATAGATTGTAAAAATATAATTGAACGATAATATTGTAACTATTTACTTGCAATAAAACAAGAAAAATATTTGTTTTGTTTTTTTTATTTAAGGTGAACAGTTCCTTAAAAAAAATTCATAGAGAAGTAGAATTAGTTGTTATTAAACACTACATTGGATGATATCCTGTTCTCTTTTATGAGGATTATGTTACTTTGTCATGCCTGCCATTCTTATTTCTTCTGTGTCCTCTGCCCAGCATATGAAGCGTTAATCTCCCTCTAGCTGGTAGGACCAATCATTTAAAAGCCCGCTTCACGAAACTCCCCAGTTATTCTTTGGTCCTACTCAGCTGGAGGACAGAAGGTTTCTTTCCTCTCCTGTCTAAATTCCCCCCCCCCCCCCCCCCCCGTTTCTTTTCTTACATGGAAGTGGTGTCAGTACTCAATCTCCCCTAATGCGGTGGAAAGATTGAAGTAAACATAGTATTTCTTTACTTACCGAATGACTCCAACAGCGTGGTCTATTCGACGTGGTGTACTGCTGCATAAGGATCAATATCTGAGGCACCGGAAGTCCTTTTCATACCTCACATGAAACCGGAAGTGCGCCTGCGTTCCATGCATGGAACGCACGCCAAGATTACACATGCATGGTCTCAATATAAAGCAGCAGGCACCAGCGGACGGAGGATAAGGTCAGTCCAAGTATATTTATATATTTATTCATTTGGTGGAGAGCTAGAGATCTTTTAATTTATATTGAGTATGGCTCAAAAAGCAGTAAAAGACAAGGATAAGCCTAATATGGATGATAATAAGTGTGCTGCTTGTGGGAAGGAGTTATCTGACACTGAATCTTCAAACTTATGCACTAATTGTCTGAGGCAGACTGCAGGCCAGGACATGACTTCCCATTTTCAGGATTTCTTAGCATGGATGAAGGAGTCCATACAGCAGACTGGGCCACCCAAGAAGAGGCAGAGACAGGATGACCCGGATGAGGGACCCTCTGTCAGAACTCAGACTTAGGAGGATGGTTTTAGTGTTCAGGATCTAGAATCTCTTTATTCCTCTGAGCAGGAAGGTGAGGTAATGGAGGATTCAGGATCATTTAATATTGATAAAGTAGACTCTTTAGTTAAAGCCATGAGGAAAACTCTAGGGCTTACGGAGTCTCAAAAGCAGCTTGACATTATAGATGCGGCTTTTTTAGTTAATAAGAAAACAGTTCCAGTTTTTCCTATCCACAGTTCCGTCCGGGAATTAATAAAGACAGAGTGGAACAAAGTGGATAGGTGTTTTTAATTGTCTAAAAGGTTTTTAAAAATGTATCCCTTTGATGAATCTGAAGTCCAGTCTTGGGTTTCGCCACCTAAAGTAGATAATGATATATCTCAGTTGGCAAAGAAGACTATTCTTCCTATGGAGGGTGGGTCTTCTTTAAAAGACACCATGGAAAGAAAGGTAGATACTGTGTTAAAAAAGCAGTTTGTTTTATTGGGGCAAAGTCTTAAGGTGGTTACCGCTTTAGCTTGCATGGCATGCCTAGGGCCATGAGAATCTGGTTGTCTGGGTTGGAGGAAAAAAATGACTCTAATATATCTAGGTCTAAACTTTTAAAGGAAATAGTTATTAAGGAAGCTCTAAATTTTTCTTGTGCTTCTTCTCTAGATTTGGTAAAGTTACTATCTAAATCCTCTGCTCTTTCTGTGGTAGCTAGAAGATCTGTGTGGCTTAGGTCTTGGGGGGCAGACATCCTCTAAAGGAATGTTAGTTTTGCTTCCGTTCTCAGGGGAATTTCTATTTTGCTCTCAATCGGAAGAATTAATTAAAAAGATTTCAGGGGGTAAGAGCACCTTTCTTCCTCAGGAGAGAAGAGTTAGGTCCCTGCAGAATTCCTTTCAGAACCAGGGATTTCGTTCCCAAAGGCCTGTATTTAGGGAAGGCAGAAAATCAGCCTCACAGACCATTTCAGCCATCTAGATCGGGTGCAGTGCAGGCCCAAAGAGGTTTTAGGAGAGATTTCTAAAGCAAATTTCAGAACAGAAAGTATTTTAAGTGAAGGACAGCGGATCCCTTCTCTGGAGTCAGTAGGGTGCAGACTGACTCGGTTTGCACACGTGGACAATGCCTCTTTGTGCAGACAAATGGGTAGTGCAGGCTATACAGAAGGGGTACCCGCTGGAGTTACTTTCTGTCCCAAAAGGGAATTTTTTCAGGCAGACACAGTTGCCAGACAGGGTTCTAAAGGCAAAAGCAGTGACAAAATCTATACACAATTTGTTGGAAGCCAGGGTAATAGAGAGAGTTCATGTAGAAGAGCAATGTCAGGGTCTTTAGTCAGTCTTGTTCCCAAGCCATAAGGGGAGTTCAGGACTATTCTAGACTTTTGAACAGTTTTATCAGACCAGTCTCCTTCAGAATGGAAACAGTTGCATCTGTAATGAAGGCTATACCATCCCAGGGGTTTTTGGCATCAATAGATTTACAGGATGCCTCATCATATAATGATAAGACCATGTCACAAATTTCTCTGTTTTGCAATCAGAAAGGAGCATTATCAGTTCAAGGCTATCCCTTTTGGTCTATCTTCAGCTCCAAGGGTTTTTTTCCAAGATTTTGGCAGCATGTTTACAAAATTTAAGGAAGGAGGGGATTGTAATCCTCCCTTACCTAGATGATATCCTGATAATAGAGTCCTTTCTACAGGCAAACTGTTTTGTCAAAAGGACTCTGAATTACCTCTCGGAGATAGGTTGGCTGGTAAACCAGCAGAAACTCCAATTGATTCCAGTGCAACAGTTTCTAGGGATTCACCTAGATACGCTAAGAATGACAGCATCCTTATCACAGGACAGAATAGTAAGGCTACGACAGAGTGTTCAAAGGTTCAGAACCCAGAGACCAGTGACAGCACAGGACTTCATGCAGCTGATAGGTTCTTTGACATCCACCATTCAGATCCTGCCATGGTTCCGCTTGCATCTTCGCAGTCTACAAAGAAATTTTTAAATTTTTTGGAACCACGATTCAAGCAATTCCAGTCAGAAAATGTCTTCTTCCAAGAGTAAGGAAGGACTTGTTATGGTGGAAGAAATTAGACCATTTGAAAAAGGGAAGATCACTACTACCCCTGTTTGGGAAGTCCTTGCAACAGATGCCAGTCTGACCGGCTAGGGAGGAACATGGAATTCTCAGGCCATACAAGGATTATGGACAAAGGCGGAGGAGAAACTGCATATAAGTGTACTAGAGATGAGAGCTGTGAGGAAATGCCTTTTTCACTGGGAGCCCCTTCTCAGAGGAAAGTCAGTAATGATAAGATCCGACAATCGGGCAGTGGTCATTTACATCAAAAACTAGGACGGCACAAAAAGCAGAGCTTTGAACGAAGCCCACAGGTTGTTGACCTGGGCAGAAAGCAATCTGCTAAACATATCAGCAACTTACATTTCAGGAAATCTAAATGTAATTGCAGATTATTTAAGCAGAACAAAAATAGATCAGATGGAATGGTCACTCAAACCATCAGTGTTTCTACAAATAGCAAGAAAGTGGGGTCTTCCAGAGATAGATCTGATGGCATCTCATCACAACTCAAAATGCGAAAAGTTTTTCTCAAGGTGGAAGGATCCGAAGGCAGTAAGCCAGGATGCGCTAAGACAGAAATGGAGGTTCAGTCTAGCATACATATTTCCTCCAATTCCCATTCTCCTGGAGGCTCTCAGGAAAATAAGAGGAGAAGGTAGAGATAATATTGGTTGCTCCCAACTGGCCAAGGACTGTATGGTACCCTCAGTTGGTTCAGATGTCAATAGTACCTCCTTGGGCACTGCCAGTTTGTCAAGATCTGTTGTCCCAGGGTCCAATTTTTCACCCCAACCCGCCCTTCTTACAGTTGACAGCTGAGCGGAGGTCATTGGTCGCAAGAGAGGTTTCATCAGTAGTAGCAGATACCATCATAGCAGGTAGAAAGAGGTCAACAACAAAAATCTATTGTCGTGTTTGGAAGACTTAAGGACTGGTGTTTAAAACATAATATATCCTGACAGGAAATTTCTACCCCGCAAGTCCTGCAGCATGGATTTGAATTGGGACTTAAGCCAGCTTCTCTGAAAGTGCAGCTATCTGCCTTGTCAGCAATTCTAGCAGTCCAGTTCATTGAAGACTCACTAGTGAAGAAGTTTATTAAAGCCCTGGGAAAAGTTAGACCCACTATAAATGATATTTTTCCCCCGTGGGATCTTAATTTGGTATTAGATCAATTGTCTGTTTCAAAAGCATAACATCTCCTTGAAAAATCTAACTATTAAGACTGTGTTCTTAACAGCAATTAAATCTGCTCGTAGAGTGGGGGAATTGCAAGCATTGTCATGTAAAGCACCTTATATAGTATTTCATAAAGATAGTGGTACTTAGGACATTAGCCTCTTTTTTAGATCTAAGGTGGCTACAGACTATCCTCTTAATGAAGAAATTGTTTTGCCATCCTTTTGTCCTTCCCCTCAGAATGAGACAGAACGGATGTTTCATAATCTAGACTTGGTAAGATGTCTTTCTTACTATTTACACCGTGCCACCGTACCAAAGACTTTAGGCAATCAGATGCATTATTTGTTTACTTTTTTGGCAAATACAAAGGCAAATCAGCTTCAAAGGCATCCATATCTCGTTTGATTAAAGAATGTATTAAACTAGCTTATGAGGAAGCAAAGGTTGAAATACCACCAAGAATAACAGCTCATTCTACTAGATCCTTATCAACATCATGGGCTAGGAAGGCCGAAGTTTCAGATACAGAGATCTGTAAAGCAGCCACTTGGGATTCCATATCTACCTTCATCAGACACTACAAAGTGGATGTGTTAGCATCCTCAGATGCAAGATTCGGAAGGAAGGTGCTGGAGGCAGTAATTCCACCATGACGGTAGTATGTTATCACTACATAAACGAATGTTATAATATATCGGTGACTGATATCTTGTATTCCTTATATGCATCTAAATTTCTCCCTCCATTTTTTTGTTCACTGCTTCTGTATATCCCTTCATATGCTGGGCAGAGGACACAGAAGAAAGGGAGAAATTTACTCACCGATATTTCATTTTCTTCTGTGTTCACTGCACGGCACCCCACCCTGTTTCTTGTTCTCACTTGTTCTGATCATCATTCTACAGCTTGTTCAACAAGAAGAACTGGGGAGAGTTTCGTGAAGCAGGCTTTTAAATGATTGGTCCTACCAGCTAGAGGGCGGAGATTAACCCATATGCCGTGCAGCGGACACAGAAGAAAATGAAATATCAGTGAGTAAATTTCTCCCTTTCTCTTATCTTTGATATACACCTTTTATTTTCACTTGTGTTTTTGTAAATAGAACCTACTTTGTCTTGTGTCCAATGGGCAACATGTGGACCAAGCAGTAAAAGCTCCTACACCAGGAAGTAGGGCACTTAAACAGTTAATGAAATAAAAAGTAACAACTCCTCCCTCTCCTCTGCCGTACTTTACCCTATCACTCCACCAACAGTTCAGTTGTAAATGCCCTCACACAGGAGTCTCAGAGCTGCTTGTGTTTAATGTGTGTGTGTGGTCAGGACATTGGTGAAGTGGTGGAAGCCTGGAATACTCATCCAAATAAAGCTTAAGAGCTCTGCTGCTATGTTATATACCTAATGGGTAGTAAAAAAAAAAATGTTTCCCATTATATGGAATTTGCCAAGCAAAACAAGGTTCCCTACACACACTTTACCAGGTTCCTGGGTTTTTAACTCCAGACATTGGCACTATCATCATTGCCTAAATGTGAGCTAACTGAGCCCCAGGGAACCAGCCCTACAGGGTAATTGGGGGGGATGACAGGTAGTCTGCACAAATTCTTCAAAGTGCTGTTTTGAAGCATGTGCGCTAGCTCTTAGGAAAATGACATCTACTCCAGGGGGTCATCAGGACTGAGGGGATTATCAGGATTACACAGAAAAGGGGTGACTGGTTTAGCCACTGTTGGGATTACTGGCAGGAATTTTATTGGATGATTTCAAAACTTGACTCTTGTCAGCAATCTCCACTGATTAATTCAAGTCACCCAGCGTAAAGCACTTGATAGGTTACCGGACCTCCAAGGGCAGGACTTGATATGGTAGCAGAGGGGGAGTTCTAGTTGAATGGGGGCATATATACCAGGGGCCTGAGAGCCGAGCTGTCATATTTTTTGGGGGGGTGTTGTAGAATGACCTATTGTCTGTTGGACTTTCACAATGTATATCTTGTTGGATGTGACTTTAGGTTTGAGCTTATTTCTACGGTTTGGCAAGGCATCCATCGTGCGGATAGAAGTTGAGGCAACACACTACATCCAACAAGTGGAGATCCCTCTCCTTGTCGGATTTAGAGTCAGGACAGAAGGAAGGCACAACAATCTCTTGACTGATGTGGAACTCTGAGACCACCTTAGGAAGAAATTCCTGGGAGGTATGGAGAACAGCCTTTTCGCTGTCGTACAATACAGGTTACTGGTAACTCTGGGAGGCGATCTGCCCCTCTAAGTAGGCAGGAACATTTCTCTAAATGTATGCAAGGAGTGGAGCCTCCCTTTCCTCCTTGGCTGCAGCTAGCCAACCAGCTCCAGAATGATTTGTTCCTTGGTGCGACACCACCAGGTGGAGAACATTCTGCTATAGTTCTAGTTTCTTTTTTATTTTCTGTCAGATATGGAATACCACCATTAGGCGGATTACCATAACTGACAATGCCCTCCAATGTGGCTAGCTCAGTTTCCAGGTGCTTCCAGTGGACCTTGAGCCCTGAGGGGGAAAATCTTGACTCCAAGTGCTTCCCGAGGAATTACTCACTGAGGTAATTCTTCCTGCATAGTAATCTGAAGACAGAAGATCTGCAGGAAAGCTGAGCTTACCCTTTGAGTGCTGCAGGTCCACTTGTCCCACAGTGCCCCTCTGCACAGGGGTTGTGTCTGGGAGTTCTCATTGTGCACTCCTGCACTCATTGGGTACATTTGTATGTCTGTTGGGTGTTTAGAGCAGGTTTATGTGGTAACTTAACCCTTTGACTGCTTGTTTGGCATCTTATTTGGTGGGGTTTATGGTATTTTCCTTACTGGGTTAGCGTTTTCTGAGTGTCCACACGTTCCCTGGACGTTTTACATAGTTTTATGTTTTACCTTAAATGTTATTAAAATTATGTACTGCGCCTTTAAGGCGCACTTTACCGCATAGACGCCATTGCTCCATTCACTTCTATGGGACAATACTGTTTGGGACATATCTCTGCAACCGCTTAACCCAACTTCAGAGATGGCTCATTTTAATTGTCTACTCTTGCTCTATCATCCAGTTTGTAGTTCAAGTGTGTTGGGGGGCTCAGGGGTCTTTTGGCACTGGGATACTTTTTGGGAAAAACTGTTTCCCATGAACACTTAATTCGTGCCTAATTTCTGATTGGCTCCCATTGTGGCAGCCATTTTGTGAGCTTTTCTCAGAGAGTATCCTACGCAGGGCTTGGACTCTCCTTCTCTCCTCTGCAGATTTAACCCTTCGCCTGCCAGATTAGTTTATATTTAGCATTCCTGGGTGAAATATTAATCTTACACACTATAATTGGGTAATTTACTGTACAGTTGGTTATTTTGACACTGTAAGAATGTCTATTCTGCTGGAGCTTGGGGTTAGACCTAAGACTAAGGAGGCTGGGGTCTCCGTATCCCGCATTGCTCTTCCTGTCACTCAGGGCTACCTAGAGAGTTGTCTGGTCATTTATGCCCAGCATGTCCTGAGGTTCCTGACAGCAACCCAGGGACTTCCAGCCATGCTATTGAGCCAGCTTGGGTGCAAGAGTTTAAGGCTGCGACTAGGGACCTTAGGTCCACTTTATAACTCTTTCCATCCCAGATACAGGGGGCACGTCAAACGTGGCAGACCCTCTCTACTATCAGGGCTTCCCTGCCTAAACCTCAGGGGGCACCTGACGTGTCAGATTCCTCTGAGGAGGAACTGCTGTTGGATTCGGATGTTGAGGATGGTACTGTTCTGGAGTATTCTCGATCCCTTGGGAACCCCTTTGAAGCTGATCCTGAACCCTTTGCTGAGGGATTGATCAGGGCCGTCTTAACCACACTTAACTTGGCTCAGGAGGTTCCTTCTGATGTATTTCAGGAGCCTGCTTAAGCTCCTGACTTATTTTCTCCCTAACCCCACTCTTGACCGTCTGGTCTCTGAGGAGTGGAAATCACCGGACAAATCTGCTACTGTCTAGGAAATTTGCTAAGCTTTATCTCTTTTCTGAAGCTGTGCTTGCTAAGTGGGTTCATCCCTCTAAGGTGGATGCGCCTATCTCCAGGCTGTCTAAATCTAGTGCCTTGCCAGTTTCTGATGCTTCTGCTCTGAAAGACTGGACTGACAAACTTGAGGTTTCCCTCAAGTCCATTTTTGCCACTGTTGGTGCCGCTGTGCATCCAGCGTTTGCTATTGCAGTCTGGACTGAGCAACTCACTACAGCTGTCCGTCAGGATGCGCCTACTTCGGAGAAATTGCGTCGTCTTGCTAATATCTCTGAAGCGCAACACTATGTTTCTGCTGCTGCTTTTGATGCCATCTGCATGATGGCTAGGGTTTCTACTACTTCTGTGGTGGCCAGGCGAGCTATTTGGCTCAAGATCTGGTCTGCTGACACTGCTTCCAAGAAATCCTTGTTTCTCTGTCTTTTCAAGGTACCTCCTTGTTTGGGCCTGGCCTTACGGAACTGATTAGCAAGGCCACAGGGGGTAAGAGTACTCTTCTACCCTTGGTCTTTAAGAAGAAATTACCACTTAAGCGTAACCGATATTTTTGTTCCTTTCAGAATGACACGTCCAGCGAACCAGGCAGTTCCATCAGCTCTGCGTCCCTCCTCTAAGCCCAAACAGCAATGGAAGCCCAAGGCCAAGGCTTCCAAGACTGCTAAACCATGACTTTCCGAACCCGGGTTCGCATCCTGCTGTGGGTGGTCGTCTGTGACTTTTTTGCGGGATTTGGGAGGATTCTGTGACGGACCCATGGGTTTTACAGGTGGTGTCAGAAGGAAACAAGATCCCTTTCTATTCTCTTCCTCCTTTTTGCTTTCGTCTTTCTCGTACTTCTCAGGGCACCAAGAAACATTGTCTGTTCGGAGCTGTTCAGGCTCTTCTGGACAAGGATGTCCTGAGCTGGTGCTTCTTTCAGACAGGAGTTGTTGGTTTTACTCGAACCTCTTTGTGGTAGCCAAAAAGGATGGCGGATGTCACCCTATTTTGGATTTGAAGGATCTAAACTCCTTTGTGAACAAGAATCATTATCGTCATGATCGTTGCCATGTCTCCGGGGGGACTTCCTTGCTTCTCTGGACCTTCAGGATGCCTATTTATACATTCCAATCCATCCGGAGAGCAGGCAGTACCTTCGGTTTTCAGCTCTTCCGTTTGGTCTGACGACGGCTCCTCAGGTTTTCCAACAGGTTCTGTGGTTCTGGTTCTCCATCGAGATGGCATCAGGTGTGACTCCTTACATGGACGACTTGCTTTTGTAAGCCACTTCTGGAGACCTTCTTCATCGGCAGGTTCAGACCTGTATCCAAGTCCTCACCCATCACAGATGGATCGTCAACTTGTACAAGTCGGATCTTGTCCCATCCCAGCAACTGGTCTTCCTGGGTCTTCTCTTCAATACTCAGAGGCTCATGGTGTTTCTCCCGGACAAGGTAGCCCATCAAATTGACAGGGTTTCAGCGATTCTATCTCCGGATCCGGTCCCAGTTCAGAGGCTGTCGTCTCTGGTGGGGAAGTTCATATCCACGATCGAAGCTGTTCCATTCGCCATGGCACACACCAGGGAACTCCAGAGGTTTGTGATCCAGGTGTGCAGGGATTGACCAGATCATTAGAGGCTGTCTGTGTCCCTTCCTCCTCATGTGGAACTGAGCTTGGAGTGGTGGTTGGACCTTTCCAATCTGCTGAAAGTGAGATCCTTTCTGATTCCCTACTGGACCACGGTCATGACGGAAGCCAGCCTCTCGGGCTGGGGAGCTGTTCTGGGTCACTTCAGCACTCAGGGGAAATCGTCCACGGAAGACTCCCTCCTCCCGATCAACATCCTGGAACTTCGGGTGATATTTCATGCCCTGCGTCATTGGGTGTCTCAACTGGAGGACTGTCCAGTCCGAGCGGAGTCCGACAATGCCACGACAGTGGCCTACATCAACAGACAAGGCGGAACAAGAAGTCTCGCTGCTTGGTTAGAGGTCAAGGCCATTTTGTCCTGGTCAGAGGTTCATGTTCCTGTCATTTCCGCAGTGCACATTCCAGGCATAGACAACGTCATGGCAGACTTCCTCAGTTGTCACACAGTGGACAGCGGAGAGTGGAAATTACACCCTCAAGTGTTTCAGCTCATTTCTCAGAGATGGGGTGTGCCTTACATCGACCTGATGGCGACAAGACACAACAGGAATGTCTCCGTGTTCTGCTCTTGGTGTAGAGACCCTCTAGCTCTGGCGGTAGATGCAATGTCCATCCCTTGGAGGTTTCCTCTGGCCTACATATTTCCTCCTCTACCCATGCTGATAATGGTGTTACGGAAATTGAAGATGGAACGTTGTCCAGTCATCCCGATTGTTCCCTATTGGACTCGTCAATCCTGGTATCTGGAGCTTCTGGCTCTGTGGCGGAGCCTTTTCCGCTCCCCTCCCGTCCGGATCTTCTTCTGCAGGGTTACCTGTGGAAGGAAGATGTTCATCGACTCAATTTGATGGCTTGGAGGTTAATATTAATATTAAGGAAGAAAGCGTTTTCTTCTAGTGTGGTGACTACTATGCTTAGTGCCCGTAAGCCTGTTTCTTCTCAGATTTTGTCTGGTCGACCTTTGTGTCTTGGTGCGCTGACAAGAATCTGTCTCATGAATTTGATCTACCCATTGTCCTGGCTTTTCTGCAGGATGGTGTGGATAAGGGACTCAGTTTGAGCTCTCTTATGGTTCAGACTTCTGCATTTTCTGTCTTCTTTCAGAAGCGCATTGCCATCCTTCCTGATGTCGAGGCTTTCTTCCTGGGCGTTGCTCGTGTTCGCCCTGCCTTCAGGTGTCCCGCTCCTCAGTGGGATCTTAATTTGGTTTTGGGCATTCTTCAGCGCCCCCCCTTTGAGTCGTTGGCGACTGTTCCTCTACGTCTCTTGACGTGGAAAATGGCTTTTCTCCTGGCAATTGTGTCTGTTCGCCATGTTGCGGAGTTGCAAGCTCTTTCCTGTAAACCACCATATCTGGTGTTTCACAAGGATAAGGCGGTGCTTCTCACTTCTAAGGAGTTTGTGCCCAAGGTGGTCTCTGAGTTTCACATCAATCAGGAGATTGTGGTGCCTTCTTTCTGCCCTAACCCCTCCTCTGACAAGAAGAGAGATCTTCACTTGTTGGATGTGGTGCATTGTCTCAAGTTTTATGTTCATCGCACCAAATCTGTCAGGAAGTCTAACGCTCTGTTCGCCATTCCCAAGGGTCCTAGGGTAGGAAGACCTGCATCCAAAGTCACTATTGCGTCCTGGATCAAGTCTACTATTCGTAAGGCCTACGAGTTAAGGAATAAGCATGTTCCCTTTCGGGTCACGGCTCATTCATTATTGGGCCTATAAGAATCAGGCTTCTGTTGATCAAATGTGCAGGGCGGCCACTTGGTCCTCTGTGGACACCTTTTCGAATCACTACCGTGTGGATGTGCTGGCTTCGACTGATGCCAGCTTTGGGAGGAAGGTCCTGGAGGCAGTCTTGCCTGTCTAGGATCTTCTCCAGTTTTTGGTGCTTACTTTACTGTTGAGCCCTGTTGTCTCTAGTTCAGTGTGCTGTGTAATAGTTCCTGGGGTGTTTTTACCCCTGTTCAGTGTGAGTTGGCACTTCAGTTTTGTTGGGTATCTTTGACCTGTTGGTTCATAGATGCACTGGTGACTTTGGGGGCCTTGCTCCTGGTCCTTGCCTTCTTCCCGCCTCTGAGGAACTCAATGGTTGGACATCCCAGAGTTACCAGTAACCTGTATTGGACGACAGAGAAAAGAGGATTTTAGTATTACCTGTTAAATCCTTTTCACTTAGTCCATACAGGTTACTGGTCTCCCACCCTGTCAAGAGACCATGCTTGGCTCTCCTGTGGCAGACTGTGGGAGTCCTTCGGGGTCATGCTCACAGGAGTCTTCTTCCCTACTACTATCAAGTCAATAGTTGGTGTCTCAAATCATTCTGGAGCTGGTTGGCTAGCTGCAGCCAAGGAGGAAAGGAGGCTCCACCCCCTGCAGACATTTAGATAAATGTTCCTGCCTACTTAAAGGGGCGTATTGCCTCCCAGAGTTACCAGTAACCTGTATAGACTAAGAGAAAAGGATTTAACAGGTAAGACTAAAATCCTCTTATCCTTATGGAACACCAGGAAAGGTGGTTTGCAGGACAAAGCCTGCAGCTCATCAACTCTGCAGACAGAAACCACAGCCAAAAGAAGAGCCATCTTCCACATCAAAAAACGTAGAGGATTGGTAGCCAAAGACTCAAAAGGAGACAGCTGCAAGACTCCCAGAACCAAGTTAAGGTCCCACTGGGTAATGGGTTCCTTATAGGCAGGGAAGCATGAGCGACACCCTGAAAGAAGACTTTGACATCTGGCAACATGGCAATGCGTCTCTGGAAAAAGACAGAGAGCTGATGTCTGGACCTTCAAGGCTAAGGCCCTTGTTCACACCATCCTGCAAAAAGGACAAGATGGATGGAAGATCAAACTCCCGTGAGGACAGATCCCTATCCACACACCAAGAACGAAAGGTAGACCAATCCCTATGGTAGGCTTTAGAGGAAACAGGTTTCCTGGCTTGGATCACGGTGGAGACCCCCTCAGGAGAGGAGCTCTTTTTCCTCAAGTTTGAGGCTTCAACAGCCATGCTGTCAAAGCCAGACTGTCCACGTCCTCTCTCCAGAGGTAACCCTGGAGGAGGAGAGCCAGTCTGCATGGCAGAGGAAATGGATCCTGAGCAGATAACGCCAACCATTCCAGAAACCAAGGTTGCCTGGTCCAGTAAGGAGCAATCAGTATGACTGATGTACTGTCCATCCAAATCTTTCTCAACACCCTGGGGATAAGAGGAGGAAAAATGTAGGCTAGATGAAAATGCCAAGGAATGGACAAGGCGTCCACTGCAAATGTCAGAGGATCACCCCAGCGAGAGCAAAACATCGGAACTTTACTCTTGACCCTGGTAGATATCAGGTCTTTTGACGTTTGCCCCCATTTCTGGACCAGCAGGTTGAAGACCTCAGGAAGGAGTTCCTAATCCCCGGGATCCACCGTCTCTACGTCTGGGTTGTGCATGGAGGAGATGGCAGGAACATTTTCTTCTGCAGGCGAAGAGTTAACCTGAGGAGGAGAGCAAAGGAATCAAAGCCCTGTGTAGGATGTTTTTAAAACATCTTTTTACATTTTTTTTTATTTTTCAAAAGCAGGTTGGACAGAAGAAAGAAGATGTAAGATATATAAACCAGAAGGCAGAGGATTGAAGCAGCTGGACAATGGCTGACCAGGGTGTTGAAAACCCCGCTGGACCTCAGGATTACTGGAAAGTGTTTACTGTCAAGGGCTCATTTTTAACTTAGTAAGATTAACCCTGTGAGTACTAGTGGGGTAAACATACACCGTGGGCACTCATAGGGTTAATTCTACTAACATTTCACACATTTTGGGATTGCTTTGGATATATTGATATGGGGCTTAGGGCCCCATAATACATCCACTGGTAACTTATGCATTTATTTATTTATTTTTTAATTTTAATTTTTCATGTTCAATTCCTGCATCAGCACTTCTAAGATGTGGTAAGGGACTGTGCCCAAACAAACCTTTATGGTTTCAGAGAGATTTGCCGCTAAAGTTCCCCTTCCCTCCCCCTCTCCTGACATCAGCGCTCTACTGACAGCAGGAGATCCCGTCCTGGGACCAGTGGGTGGCTCTTCAACAGAGCCGGAATAGCAATATTTAAAAAGAACTACTTCAGTGGAACGTCTACAAAGTGTGCCTGGTTTGCAAGCACACTTTGTAGACCTTTCCAATGAAGTAGTTCATTTTAAATTTTGCTATTTCAGCTCTGCTGAAGAGCCTCCTCGAATCAGTCGACACGGCTCTCCTTTTGTCAGCTTTACAGGGGGGGAACTTTAGTGGCGAATATCTTTCAAACCATAAAGGTCTGCGAGATGGGACTTTCTCCAGATACTTTATTTTTTTTAACATCTACAATACTGCATCAACTTAAATACAGACATTACTAACCCTTTAACGGATCTTAGTGCTAATTCATGGAACTGAATGGCATATATCGGCTTTTTGTTGTATATCAATGGGCGAATGGGGCAGCAACGTTATCACCCGAGGTGAGTATTTTTAGCCAGTATTTCTTCATAGCACAGGTAATTGAATTGCATGTTGTGCCTTCTATGAAGTATTGGCTATTTCTTTATACTTTTTCATTTAAATAACCATACAGCCTTCCTACAGATGGGAGTTGTATTAAAATTCCTGGCCGCGTGTCCGCATATCCTCAGACAGGGGAGGATCACATGAGACACACGGTGGTGAAAATTTGCCTTGCCCCCTGTACCATTCTGCTTTTAAAATGTATGGGCTGCCTTTTCCTTACCGGATCAATGCTGCCTCAGTGTGTCCTCAGCACAAAAGTAAGTTTGGCTTTGGCGTGTTGCTGTTATGGGACAAAAGTGGGAGTTGCTATGGTGTGCAATCCATGGAGCTTGCCTTCTTCTAAAGAAGACGAGGCAGCTCCAAAATTTAAATCATGTGCAGGTTGTGAGGCAAAGCTGAATATCTCAGACACGGCAAAACTGTGACAGAAATGTATGAAAAAGGTGGCTGGTGCTGATGTTCCTTTTCAAATTTAAAGAGTTTATTGGGTGGAAGAAGACATCCATGCTAGAAACGTTTAACACCATGCAAGTGTCTGTCTATAAGAGGCCCAGACTCACTAATCCAGAGGAAGGACCTTCCTCACTTCCATATGAGGAAGAAGGAGGAAGTATAATGGAATTAGTTGAGGAATCAGAATCTTTCAATATGGATAAATTGGATGGATTAAGACAATACAAAAGACTCTGGGACTAACAGTGGTACATAAGGAATTGGATATTATGAATGTGACCTTTGCGGAATACAAAAGATCAGCGCCTGTATTTCCCATTCAATTATTGAAATTATCAAGAAAGAATGGAGTCTGGGAGACAGAAGAGTCTCAACTTCCAGAAGGCACCAAAAAAGTACTCCGAAAGAAGAGATTACAACATGGAAAACTGCACCAAAAGTGAATGCAGCCATAGCTCAGATATCTAGGAGAAAAACTATTCTTCTAGAAGATGGGACATCACTTTGTGATCTCATGGATAAGAAGGCAAATAGCTCCTTGAAAAAACAATCTCAAGTCTGGCATGGCCATGCCATGTATGTTTCTATCACAGTCTACCTTAAAGGCCTAGTTATCCTGTGCTTCCTTCCTCTTTGGTGTGTTGGCCGGCATAGTTGCGGCCACCTCCTCATTGCTGACATCATGAAACAGGCAATGGGTAGGACGCCTGTTTATGGGCCTATTCTGTGTGGCCTAATTGGGTCCCGCCTTCTCCTGCTCCTTTATAAACCTCCCTGGGCCTGGGGGTCAATTACCATTACGTATCTTATGCTCGGTGCCTTATCTGAGAATCCACTCTGTGTACGATCCAGGTTTGTCTGACCTCTGGCTCCTGCTGCCTATCTCTCCGTATAGTCCCCAGCTTGTCTGACCTGCGGCCCTGGCTGACTACTTGCTCTGTACTCTCTGAACTTTCCTGACCATCAGTCTTAGTGTTTCATGGTTCAAGTCCACTCTCGCTCCCTGCATCTGGTCGCGTGACCCAGAATGGAGACTTGTGCCTCAGTTACCGTTCCTCTGGTGTTCCACGTGCACCTTGGTTCTAGTCTCCGATATCTCACAGCAGTGCAGTGCACAGCACAGTGTGCAGCTCTGGGTATGAGCCTGGATTCTATCATCCTGTGTTCTGGGGTTGTGTGGGCTATACTATTGTTACTGTACTTATTAAATAAAGGTGGATTTATGTTTTATGTTTGTGTCTATCTTCCTTTGCCTAAAAACCTTGACAGTACGTAAGGGCCATGTCTACTGGAGGTTCAGTCCACCTAATCTAAGCATCCTATGCAGGATGGATTCTCAAGATCAGAGAATAGATCAATTGCCTTTCGCTATACAGACAATGTTAAATCGCATTGCTCACCTCCATTGTTTTACCCAACAACCAGTGGCGCCTCCAGTACCTGCACCGGTTGTGGCCACAACCTCTGAAGCTGGTGTGCCAAGAGGTTTGTCGTGCTCCGCTCCATTACCCCAAAGATGGGGAACCTACTCTGTGCCAGGGGTTCCTGAATCAGCTGGAAATTTTTTTGGAGATGGTGCCACATGCACTGCCTACTGAGCGAAGTAAGGTGGGACTCCTGATCTCCCTTCTAACGGGCAAGGCATTGGCCTGGGCCAACCCACTATGGGGGATGGAGAAGCCCATCATCCACAATTTCACTGAATCTGTAACCTCGTTTCGAGAGTCTTTGACGTCCCTGGGCTTGCTACCTCCGCTGCCAAACGTCTGATGGCAATACGGCAGGGCACACGTACTGTAGCGGACTATGCTATTGCGTTCCGCACTCTCACACAATTAAGGACAAAACGGCAGCCCGGGAACTGCCTGGTGATCTGGAGGAGTTGATCTCAGTCACCATCTTGTTAGATACGAGAATCTGTGAGAGGCCTTCATTCAAAGAGCATGGGTACAGAACTTTACCCCAGTTGGCACCTGGTTTCTCACACCCACCCTGTCCTCCCACACCTCCTAATTCTGACCCCGCCTGGGGTGAACCTATGCAGCTAGGCTTCACACGCCTTTCTGAGGAGGAGAGGGCTCGGCGCTGGAGGAGGGGCCTTTACTTATACTGTGAGGAACCTGGCCATTTGTTGCATGCTTGCACTATTCGGCCGGGAAATGCCCGCACCTAGGGTCAAGTAGGGGACAGACCCTGGGTGGAATTTCACAGTCCCCAGAGAGTAATGGACAAGCCTATTTTTGAAGTCGTGCTATCTTGGGCAGAGTCTTCTGGGGTGGCTCCGGCACTACTGGACTCAGGGGCCTTGGGGTTTTTCATTGATACAGACTTCACAGCCAGACATGTTGTTCTGTTGTTGCCTCGCTCTGCTCTGTTGGCCATTGAGGCTATGATGGCAGACCTCTACACCTGGCACTCGTTACTTATGAGACTCATCCCTTGTCTCTGAGGGTAGGGGCACTCCATGTGGAGACACAACAGTTCCAGGTGATAAATTCCCCCCATCATACCATCATTCTGGTGTTTCCCTGGCTGCAGACTCACAACCCTAGAATTGATTGGCAAACCTGTGACATCCTGTCATGGTCATCTCTCTGTACGAGGTCTTGCCTTTAGCAGCCTAAGAATATTGTGTACCTCTACCTTGTTACCTGCCAGACTCCGAGGCATCCACCTCCAGAGTAAATGGCAGGGAGGGGTTCGGGTGGGACAATATTGGGGCCTTTGCAAAGGCGGACTTCTAGTCTTCAAAAGCCTAAAGTGCTTCAGGTGCCCAGTCTGAAGGATCCGCGCCCTTCTGAGTCATGGCAGGGAGGGGTTTCACAGCTGAAGAAAAGCTTTGTATAAACTTCCTGTAATAATTAGTGAAGCCCAGGAACCTCTGTATAGATCTTAGCCCCACGGGAAGCGGCCACTGTAAGACAGCAGACAGTTTTTGCGGATCCATGGCTTGACCAGTGGATGAAATCGCGTATCTCAAGAAGGTCACCTAGGATTTGTGGAATTCACATTTCTCTAATTTGCAGAATTACTTGTTCTCTCTTAGCAGTTGTAGAACCCGGCTGCATCTGCTCTGTGTCTCTAAGGTAGGAGAGTGGATGAGTATATTGTCCAAATATACAACAAAGCTCTGGAGTAGGTCTCTTTAAACGTCATTAATGAACTCCTGGAAGACAGTGGGAGTATTGCACAATCCAAAATGTATAACCAAATACTCATAGTGCCCTCTTCGAGTGTTAAACTCTGTCATTCATCGCCCTCTCTTATTCGTACCAAGTTGTATGCAGCCCTCATGTCAAGTTTCGTGAAAACTGTCGATCCTTTGATACGATCAAATAGTTCCGTTATTAGTAGTATAGGATCAGCGTTCTTTACCATTAGCTTATTTAGGCCCCTGAAATCAATACATAGTCTGAGCATCCCATCTTTTTTCTTAACAAAAAAGAAGCCTGCACCTGCAGGGGAGGAAGACTTCCGAATACTGCCCCTAGCTAGGGCGTCCTCCACATAGTCCTCCATGGCCTTGTTCTCCTCCACTGACAAGGGATAAACTCAGCCCCTATGAGGTCTGGCCCCTGGTACCAGATCAATAGTACATTCGTTCTGACCTTTGGCTCTGGCTGACTAAATCGCTCTGTGTATGAGCCTGGCTTGTCTGACTACTCACATCGGTTCTGACCTGTGGCTCTGGCTGACTAGCTCGCTTCGTATATGACCCCGGCTTGTCTGACTACCCACGTTGTTTGACCTGTGGCTCTGGCTGACTTACTCGCTCTGTGTAGTCCCCGGTTTGTCTGACCTCTGGCTCTTGCTGCCTATCACTCCGTATAGTCCCCGGCTTGCCTGACCTCTGTGGCTCTGGCTGACTACTTGCTCTGTACTCTCCGAACTTGCCTGACCATCAGTCTCAGTGTTTCATGGTTCAGATCCACTCTTGCTCCCTGTTTGTTTCTGATTTTGTGACCCAGGGTGGAGAGTTGTGCCTCCGTTACCGTTCCCTCTGGTGTTCCACCCACACCTTGGTCCTAGTCTCTGATATCTCACAGCAGTGCTTTGTGCAGCTCCGGGTAGGAGCCTGCGTCCCATCATCCTGTGTTCTGGGGTTGTGTGGGCTATTCTATTATTACTGTACATATTAAATAAAGGTGGATTTATATTTTATATTTGTGTGTGTCCTTTGCCTGAAAACCGTGACAGTTTCCCACATTGAGAATCTGGCTATCAGAATTTGAAGCTAAATTCGCATCACCTATTTCCAGGTCTAGACTACTGAAATAATAATCTAGCATGAAGGATGCTATAAACTTCTCATGCAACGCCTCTCTCTATAACATAAAGCTGTTAGCCGTTTGAAGGAAAGACCTTTTTAGGAGAACAATTAGAGTAGATCTTTATAAAAACATTGTGAGTCAAGGGATCCTTTCTACTACAAGAAAGAAAATAGACATTTCTTCTCCCAAAGGAGGATTTAGATCAATAACAAAGCTTCTAGATTCTCAAAAGGCCTATCTACTAGGTAGATCCAGAAAAGGAAGAATATCCTTCAGGGTTCAAGGGGAGGAAATAAAAAAAAAGAGTGCAAAGTGGGCACTGTCTGAATTTCCAGTAGGGGCAGACTGGAATAATTTCCTGAGATCTGGAGGACATCTCAACCAGACAGATGGGTAAATCAGGTAGCAGAGTTGAGGTATTCACTGGAATTTCATACTGTCCCAAGAACGTAAAGAATTAAGATTTCAGGGACACCAAAAATCAGACGAGCAAAGATGATGAAGCGAGCCATAGCAGATTTACTAGAGAATTCCGTGATCGAGCAGGTACCAGAAGGTCAAAAAGGACAGGGTATATATTCCATGCTATTTCAGTTCCGAAAGGTGTCAGGAGACATAAGGCTCATTCTGGAATTGAAATATTTGAACAATTTTGTAGTTCAAGAAGTTCAAGATGGAATCAATCTTATATGTCATCAGCATAGTACATCCGGAATAATTACGAACCAGTATATCTCGGAGATGTATACCAACACATCTTAATCAGATCAAGCCATCGGAGATTTATACGATTTGTTTTCAACAATCACCATTTCCAGTTCAGGGTCCTGTCATTTGGACTGGCATTTGTTCCAAGAGTCTTCACAAAGGTTCTGGAACCCTGTATAGAGAACCTAAGGAAATAAGGGATCAGGGTTATTCCAGACTTGGACGACGTTCGTTTTGTTGAAGAATCAGAACAAAAAAGCAAGAAGAAGCACACACAGATGTCTAGACCATCTTTCCAGGATGAGGTGGCTTGTAAACAACTCAAAAAGTCAGTTGATCCCTTCACAAAACTGACCTTTTTAGGGGTAGAATTCAAGACTGCCATAAGGAACTCCTGGGGCACCTGTCTTCACCTGTCTTCAGCAGTTCATATTCTCCCCTGGGCCAAGATACATATCAGGAAGATCCAAGCATATTTCCTAAGATTTTGAAAGAAGGATTCTTCCAGTTATATACAAGTAATCCCAGTACTACTTTCCACGAAGAAAGAGATGAGATGGTGGACTTTGAACAGGAATGTGGAACAGGGCAAGTATTTGGAGAACCCTGCATGGGAAGTTCTAACCAGTAATGCCACCTTGATGGGAGAGAGAGGTGTATGGAAAAACAAGCTCTCCACATAAACATTTTGCAGTTAAAAGCTGTCTGGAACACTCTAAAATTCTTTCAAGCAGATCTGTAAGGAAGATCAGTTCAGATAAGGTCTGATAATGTGGCTACAGTGATGTACATCTCCAAGCAAGGAGGTACAATAAGCCAGATTCTAAACAAACAGCCATCAAAATTTTGCTTGGGGCAGAAAAGAATCTGCGGACTCTATCAGCCACTTAAATTTCAGGGACATTGAACACAAAAGTGGATTTCCAAGCAGAAGGACCATGGGTCCAGGAGAAGGAGCCTTGAATCCAGTGGTTTTAAGGGGCATAACAGAGCAATGGGGAACTCCAGAAATAGATCTAATGGTATCAATAGAGAACACCAAGAGTCAGGAATTTTTCTCCATATGACTGAATCTAAGAGCATTGGAACAGGATGCCCTGAAGGTCAAATAGAAGGTCAACCTGATGTATGTATTTCCTTCAATACCAAGTCTACAGGAGGTAGTTTGAAAGATAAAGAAAGAGGAAGATTAAGTGATTATCATTGCTGCCTGGTGTCAAGCAAACTGTGGTTCTCAGACCTAGTCTGTCTTCCAATATCTCTTCTAGCGGCAAAGGATCTGTTATCTCAGCGGCTGATTCTACATCCAGATCCGGCATTCCTCAAACTGACGGCTTGGCAATTGAGCAGTTCTCTTTAATGGCAAGGGGGTGAATCCAGAGAAATTGTAGATACCATCATTTCAGGAAGGATGCTTTCCTGTTCTTGAATCTATTACAAGACCAGGGCTATCTTTTACAATTGGTGCCCCAAGAATAGTATCAATATTCACTACAATATTCACTACAGACATGTCAAAAATGTGGTACTCCGTAGACCATATAAATGCGTGTTCACTGGGGTGGTCTCTGTCCCCCCCCCCTTGGTTGGCTCCTTGAGTATTTGCCTTGTCATATACTGTATAAAGCAGAAGCTACAGTACCTGAAGGTAGATACACTAAGTTTCAATGTGTGGTGACAGACACACAAATTGGCAGAGTATGCTAGGGGGAGTGGTCCAAATTCATGAGAGAGTATCTTGTCAATCTTGCTCACTAACATGAGCTTCTGGCAAATTCATGTCATATTCCACCAAAGCATAGGTTGGAGGCAATCGCCAACTTATGCCTCCTATATTCAACCAGAACATAGGCTGGTGGTATACTCCACCAAACTATGCTTGTCATATTTGACTAAAGCAGTGTTCCTCTCTTTTTTTCAAGGCACCCCTAACACACACAACAGGGCACCCCCTAAACTTTTCATATGTCATGTATCAAACACTCATTGAAGGTAAAAGGTATAAACAAAAATGAATTATTAGGTCTCACAACCTAATGACAGAAACCAACATGTCGTGGCAGTGATACTTTCAAATACAATATGCACAATCATTCAAATTCTTCATAAAAAGTTGTGGCACCCGAAGCTGGTGCCCATGGCATACCAAGCTGTCCTGTAACCCTGGTTGATGTCTTCTGCCAGCCTATTCTTGTCAGAGGTTGGAAGACATTGTTAACATATGCCTGTCTTATTCGAACCCAACATAGATTGGTCATCATCGCCGACCTATGCCTGTCTCATTTGACCCCAGCAAATGTTGGCTGACATCACCAACCTATGCCTGTCTCATTCGACACCAGAATAAGTTGTCCGATGTTGCCAAACTATGCCTGTCTCATTCAACCCCAGCATATCTTATCACTGATTTGACTAAACTGAGGTGTTGTCTTAGTAAAAATACCCCAAAAGTTATCTGTGTGTGTGTTTGATGTGTCCTGCTTTCATCTGTAAAGTTGTCAGCTGGAGATCTGTGTCGGCCGACACGGAGACTCTGCAGCAAAGCCGTAATTGCGTTATTTACAATGAATGACTTCATTGGAATGGTCTAAAAAGTGTGCTTGGTTTGCAAGCACACTTTTTAGACCATTCCAATGAAGTAATTAGTTATTTAATTAGTAAATAACGTGATTGTGGCTCTGCTGCAGAGCCTCCGTGTCGGCCGACACGGATCTCCTGCTGACAGCTTTACAGCTGAAAGCAGGACACATCAAACTTTTAATGCCTGTATCTCTCAAACCATAGCGGTCTGAGAGATACATTTTTTGCATTGAATACAACTTTTGCAGTACTACAAAATGCACAATAGTTTTTCCTGGACATTACTAACCCTTTAAGGGTTCTACCTATATCTTTACAAGAATCTCTTTCCCTTTGAATTAGTTTTGTTTGACACAGATCTGACACAACATACCCATCCTAAGCCCTTATCGAACCTTAGTGCATCTCTCCCTGTTAGTAAGTCAGTGTTTCTGAAAATTAGTCTTCAAGGAACACTAACAGGTCAGCTTTTCAAGATATCTCTGCTTAATCACAAAAGAGTAATCAGTGGCTCAGTCATTGTGATTGAGTGGTCTCTGCTTAATTGGGGATATTCTGAGAATCTCACCTTTTGTTGTCTGGACTATTGCCAGATTACAACTCCCATCCTCCCTGCCACGGCTGATGGCATTTGTAGTCTGGCAGCTGGGCCTCATGGTGCTTATACCTGATTTTGGAGCTCTGGAAACGTATATCCGGAATGTGGCTTCAACTGTCACCATTTTCCCTATTGTTCTACAGGATTATTAACCCTTTAACGACCGGCTGCATGACCTAAGAGCATTTTTTTATTTTTTTTTTTAAAGCTATTCAAATTCAGGGGTCCCAGAGCCATATGTAGCCGTACGGGGACACCTGAATTCCAGGACCGACACTAGTCCTTAAGTGCAGAACTGCCGTGACAGTCCTGGTACATCATGGGTCTTTAAGGGGTTAAAAGAATAATTAATTGTTCTGATTGCTTCCCTTTAAACCTCTGAGTACCAGAAGGCCTGAATATTGTATTGCAAGAAAGTCTTGCACATCAATCTGGCAGTCAATTGGTTAGTATTTGAGTATACTATAGACCAGGGAGCTCAAACCTGTCCTCCAGGCCGCTCAGTTGTGCATGTATTCAGAATCTCTTCTGTTAAAGGGATAGTAATACTTCGTTTTAACTTTATTTTATTTTGTAGGCATTAAAAAAACACGAAGAATGATATAAGTCTTATCTCTCAAACCTTTATGGTTTATGAGATATTCACAAGCAAAGTTTCCCCCTCCCGCCCCTTTTACCTAGTGTAAGCCATCTCTTCTCAGATGTGGAATGCAGTCTATAGGCCAGACAGAGAACAGAAGGGGACACTCTTATTCCTATGAAAACAATGAAATCCCTGCCCCCCTTGACAAGCTTTTCAGGTTTTTCCCTTATCTTAATTGAAGATTGTCCCTCTCTGCAGTCTACCCGGGCACCTCCATTCTGCTGTGGCTGAACAGTGTGACATCAGTAAAAGGGGCGGGAGGGGGACACTTTGTCACTGAATTACTCTGGAACTACAACTCTGACAGAATTGAAATAACACTCTCCAAAGTCCAAATACTATGATGATTAATTAGAGCTGCTTTTATTATGAAACATTACTATCCCTTTAAACACACATGAATGTCATTAACTCATTCAGATCCTCCAGAACAATTAATCCACTGACTGATTCATCTGTGTTCATGTGAAGAGATCTGGAAATCCTACACCCTTGGGAGCCCTGAAGATGGGTTTGAACTTCCATGCTATAAATGATGGGGTTTTTTTAACATTTGACCCTCCTGCTTTTTGAGGAATACAACTCCCAGTATCCTCAGCTGAATAATGACCAGCTGAGGATGTTGGGAGTTGCAGTCCATCCAGCAACATCTGGATTTCCACAAGTTGTCTTCTCTTAACATAGACAACATATGTATTACATTGACTTCAGCAATTATAATGGGGGCTATGTATGAAAACAAAAGTGGAGCAATTCTGGGGTGAAACGACATGCCCTTAATTTTAAATGGGACATTTTTAACCCCTTGGTTGATACAAAGGTCTCTGATGCATTGTTTTACAATGTGTTAAAGACCTCTGGCATCCAATGGGTTAATTTTATAAATACTATACAGTTGGTTTGCCCCAGAATTGCTCTACTTTTGTCTTAATACATGCCCCTAGTGTCCCCAATATGCTATTCAGTTAGGTTCATTTCTGTTTCTAGGAACAATCTGCCACAGAGGACTGAATAACTGTGCCTCTAGGGAGAGAGGATTATTCTACAGGTTAGTGAGAACTGTAGTAACCACTCCCAATTTTCCACCTGTTCCATCTGATTCTGCCTATTTTTGGGGTAAACCTCACTTTCACGCTGCAGAAATCCACCCCCTCCTATTAAGCCACAACCATATTGTGAAGCAAATTCTGATATTTGGGCATTCCCACCACTAGTTCTACCTGGTACTCTGGGAGCAGCTGCCAACAAAGTTCCCAGGTATGTTAATTTGCCTAAGGTGCATCTTACCGGATATAGGCAGGGTTCCTGGTACAGTAATGACAGGTATTTTGTATGTGTATTGTGTACCAGTTTAGAACAGGAGCAGTGTCAGGAGGAACTGACAACAAGAGTGTGTTTCTCTCGCTAAACTATTGTAGTTTGTTCAAATACCTGAGTAACAAGGCTTCATCTGTAGAACTTTGGTGGTTTTTGCTATTTTTCAAAATGTATTGATTGCTAATGCAATGCAAACTTACCCAATTAATATTTGCCTAGGACCAAAGTAAATGACTGCTTCGATAATGAGTGCTTTCAAAAAAGCAATGGCTACCTATCTAGCACATGACAATATTGAGAATTATGACAGATGGCTTCAATGCAGATAGGATATTGATCCAGGGAACTTTCTGACTGCCATTTGGAATTAGGAAGGATTTTTTTACTCTGGATCAACAGGGGTGTTTAGGCATGGGTTGAACTTGATGGACATGTCTTTTTTTCAGCCTCACCAACTATGTTACTATAAAGATTTTTACAGCTGATTTGTCAGACAGAGTAAAGTGGGGTTGGGAAACCCAAGACCCTTTAGATATTCAGTATTACAGTTCCCATCAAGCATGCCATCTAGGGAATAGGGCGGACTGGTGTACCAGGCAAGAAGTGGTCCGGATCAGAAGACAGGGGAGGGCTGGCCTGGGGGGCAGAGGGGCAATTGCCCCCTGGGCTGGTCACATGTCTGGGCCATTGGGCCATCGGGCCACTGCCTCACTCAGTCTCCCAGTTGCTGCTGTAAATGAAGCTACACTAGTGATACCACAGAGCTTACAATTGAAATGGAACTACACAAATGATACTACAGAGCTAAAATCCAAATAGAGCTACACTAACAGCATAACCCATTTCCCTTGTAAGATCTATGGTATCAATCATGTTGCTGTACTTAAATTGTAAGCTTTATGGTATCACTAGTAGCCGTATTTCAGCTGTAGGCTATGTGGTCTCGTTTTGCCTTACTTAACAGCATTAATGCCAATATTAAAAGTAACTAAAGGGGATGGGCTGGGATGCTGGGCTGGAGCAACTGAAGAAATCAGCCAGTAGATTGTATTTGGTCCCCAGGCCACAAGTTCCCAGCCCTCCCCTGTCAGAAGAGTTGTGGCACGGGTTTCTGTAAACATCGAGTATGCAGCAAATGGGCAGGAGCTGTACTATGAATAAGTAAGAGATTCACGAAACACGTTAGGCTGCTATGTGCACTATGTACAACTTCTCCCATTTGTCTATACATCTGACAAAGTTTTGTTTTTAAATTCTATACTTTAAAATTCATTTTTATTGAATTTCCTTGGAGCGAGTTGTGTCCATCGAAGCACTCCCTTCCAGTGTCGTCTTGTATATTGGAGCTGTACTATGGGTCAGTGTTATGACGATGTGTCTCTGGCAATGTGTGGAGAACACACCACCTTGCCAACAGAGATGCACATCACCGTGTGTGCTAAGAATTAGGGATGCAAGGAGAGGGGGCGAATTCAGTCATATACCATATCATCCTGTTGAGCGGCTGTCAATAGGGATGCCCTCCTTTACACATCCCCAGCAATTTGACAACCCTGAAGCCTGAGTGAATTCTCTCTGCTCCCCTACTGAGATATGCATTGTATACCCCTATTGCAATGAAAGGGGTAAAAAAAAGTTGTGCTAAAAGCTGAAGCTGAGAGGCTATATAGGGGACTCTGTAACATGCACAGTTCACAATTGGAAGCCTCATTAAGACTTTTATTTGACAGTATTTGATGAATATGGTCCAGTGAATGTATCAGCTACTTGTGTCCTCATACCACTAATAGAACTGACATGTGTAAGGCTAGAATCTCCTAGTACCGAAATGTGCTAATGGCAGCTTAAGGGTCACTTTTTCCTAGTAACACAGTGACATGTTAATGGTAAGTCATTCCTAAGACCAAGAGTGGTTACATTTATATGGGTCAGTCCTTCTTAGGATCAAACTGTACAAATTATGGTCAGTCCTTCTCAAGAAAATTGTATTTTGGTGGGAGTGTCCATCCAGTTGCACTTGTATTAGACCCTACGACAGATTCCCATCATTACCAGTTATTTTTTGCTGTTGGGGATGATAGTAGTTATAATCCTGAGCAGCTGGACTGTAAGCCTCAGGTTGTCCAGCATTGGGGGTCGAAGAACTGCTTGACTTCACAATGCAATCAGTTTTTATTATGTGTGGTGTATGCCCCTTTTCAACAACAATACATTTGATTGCAATATTTTGCTGTTCTTATTGAGCATTTAATTATTGTTGATGAGGCACTACTGGTTCCCTCTATTTCCTTTGTTTCTTGAAAGAATGGAGATGAATCCTTTTTCTACAAAGTGAAAAACGTGTATACTGTCTGGTGTTCCTGCATTTTGTATCCAGTATCCATTTATGAGCCTTGCTTTGAGTGACCACTACTTCTGTATGCCTTCAGTCTTGCTCCTGCCTAGTAGACAAGGCCTGTTAAATTACCATCAGTACTATCTATACTTTGTCATGACCTGCCACAATCTCAGCCTGATATACGACCACTGCTACTGTTTGCCTCTTATCACCACTTCAACAGGACATTTGGTCATCATTCCTGTTACCGTTGCCATTATCTCTAATTGTGAGTACTTGTTATCCAACGGATTGTACTTCACTACTCTCTATAAGTAACATGACTAACATTGTCACCTTGACTCCTGAGCATCTGTCTCTTGCAGCTTTCAAATAAGCTGACACCACTTCTGAGTTTCCATTCCTTCCTACTTGTTGGTCAATTACACCCACTAGCACCACTTTGCTGGTTGCTTGATGTTCGACTCTCTTAGTTGACAACATTCGCTAGCTGCTTTAGTAGGTCTGGTCGTAGTTCTGTATCCTGCATCAGTTCTCTTCCAGTTTAGTCTCCTGTTACAACCTGTATCCAGTCATATATTCACAGTCTTTCTGGCTTTTAAGTAATGGTTCTACTTTATCTGCACTGTTTCAGATAACCAAGGCTCAGTCCAGTATTCTGCCTGCTAGTCTCTGCTCATCCAGGACTCAGACTACAGGTTGTCAGAATTTTTGTCTAGTATTCCTCCCATGCTCTGCAGGTCTATTTGACTGGTCAGTCAGCATGTCAAATCACATTATGTGTGCACTTTTGTCTGAAATGTTAATCACTTGTTTCTGATGATGATAATCCTCATACATATATGATGGTTTGCAAATCTGGAACAAACCATCTGCCCCATAGGAGATAAACATTCCTAAAATTCCTTTTGATTTAAATGGGTCTTTTAACTCCTTAAATCAATGCACTGGGGACCTTTCTAGCATTCAAGGTATTGAAAGCCCAGTTTAAAGCGGAACTATCATACATATTAAAGTGCCCTCAAATATTTTTTAACATAGCGCTATGCATATCAATACCTTTATAATCTATAGTAAGTCCGGCATTATTTAGAAATGTAACTGCTTCGGATACTCACCATAAACGACAGCGCAGACATCTTGCCGAAGAAGCATCTGTGCACCTGCTCTGTCTACCCCTGTCTCCTCTGACTGGTAAGGATGAGTTGCATTGTGCCTTAAGGTACAGAAAGGGATGGACAACACCGGCGCACAGATTCCTTTACGTCAAGACGCCTGCCAGTGAGTCTCCAAAGAAGTTACATTTCTAAATAATACAGGACTTGCTAAGGATAGTAAATGTATAGATATGCTTATCATTATGTTCAAAATTATTTGGGGGGGGGGGATGATAGTTCTTCTTTAAATCAATGGCTCCCCTTTGGTGGAGTTGGTTTACTCCAGAGGTGCACCTCTTTAGCCTTTAGTTTGAATGAACTTCCTGCTGTTACACTTTCATTGTAAAGCAGCAGTGCAGTTGTGAATCTGACAAATGCATCTGCACAGTTGGGTGAAATTCCTGAGTCTTGACCTGGGGTCAGAAATAGCTGTTTTCTCCCAGTTTTGATTAGTTGTTTATTTGCATATATTATTACAATCCTAACCGGGAACACTGAAAATGAGATGACCCTGAGATCTTTGAAATAGGAACCCTTAAAAATCCCCATAATTTATATATTATCAATATCTTTCCACTTGATCTAATCCAGGGGTGCTCCAGTGTGTCTTCAGGACACATTTAACCCTTTGCAGTAATGCGCTAGATACCCCTCAGGAACTCAAGGCTTAATATGCTACAGCTTAGAGATCTTGGGCTGGATTCAAATGCAGGAGATAAATGTTACCTCCCTTTTTATCAAATATTTTCCTGTTGAAGTCTATGGGGAAACCTGGAATAAAAGTAGAGATAAAATTAGCACTTGCATTTGAATCCAGCCCCTCACTGCCTAAACACAAATAAAAGAAGCAGGATGAGTGGTACTAGGTATTTCATTATTTAAAACAATACTCTTACCATATAAAAACTCAGCTCCCTGAGGACCTCTAGCAGTAAAAATACAGAGAACTTTATTTAGTAGATACTAAAGCTATTGAAAATATATTGCCTCCCTTTTGAAGAATCAAACCCCAGTCTCCCAAGTGACAAGTAGGGATACTCACCACTATGCTAACAAGGATTGATTGTCTATGTATTTTATGGCCCAGACTACATATACCACATATAAAAAAGTTATAAATGAGAATTATCTCTCAGGTCCTGTGATGGTTAGTGTGGACTTGACACCTACACAAGCTGAGAGTGGTATCAACCTCTCTGTCCCTTTACTTATGCTAATGATTGGATCAATAGTTAGGTGGCTGAAAATTGTATCACTGCCAATCATTTATTTGTTATGCCAATTACTAAACAGTATGTCCAAGCGACAATAATACAAAGTAGAACATGTGAGTCAAGTGCACACTGAGAACCAAAAATAGTTTGTTGCATATATTTCTGCTGTGTTCACTAATTTTTGGACATATTAGATCACTTGCTGGCATAGTGGGTTCATTCTTCCCCTTGGTGCTTTACAAAGCGGACATTGACTTTCAGCTACTGTAATAGTAGATATGGATGAGTGTTAGTCCTCATACGAAGAAAGTCACTTCTTTTAATGCTCGCAGAGTGGGAAGTCCATTAAACCTGTGTTATTTTACATGGCTGGCATCAGTGTGTGGCATCTGCTTTTATTATAGAAAATGTGTGATGTCTTATCAGGATGTTTTCGGTCATCTTTCATCCATCAAAATAAGTGTATTAATGTTTGGCACGTGTATATGCATTTTGTAACGCCTTCCCATTATGAGAGGTTTATGAAATTACCTTACAGCAATGAACAAAATGTAGCACCTGAATATAGTGCATCACGTTTCTCTGTTGCTATCAGCACTCTCAGTGGTTATTAAGAAGCTGAACAAATGCAATCCTGGTATACCTCTACATTCCATAAATAAAAATGAGTGGTAGTAAGATTTTGATTGTTTAGAGCTGTACACATACCCTATCATACAGATGTTGCTCAGCTCCCTAACGCCCTGTGACAGTGTTAATACTAACAGAGAACTTATACACTGGATATGATGATAGTCATTAAAAGGTTTGCCTCCCCGTCTCCCACATGACAGGCAGGGATATTCACCGATATACTAATGAGGATTGACTTGTTTTATTTTACTACCAAGTGTACATCTGGTTAAGATGACATTGTAGTATCCAAGTTGCAGCATTTTTCAGTCTGACGGAGGAGAACGCAAGAGGACCCTGGAACACAAGAGAATGTGAATGATCGTTACCCGCTACCTACTCTTTTAGTCAAATGACATATATACTAAATAGATCTTTGTGATATATTGAGACCCTTCTAACACTGATAAGGTTAAAAACTCAGTTTAACAGTTTGTTACTTTCCTATGGTGTGGTAGGTTTGGCCAGGTTTCTCTTAGTACAGGAATGTCAAACATGCAATCCTCTATGTTTACCCTCTCAGATCAACTGTATGAAGCTGCCATATTTGTACCTTAGAACTCCCTAGTGCACACGTGGACTTGGCACCTACACAGGTTGAAAGTAGTATCACCCCTCTGTCCCTTTACTTATGCAAATCATTGGAGCAATAGCCTCATGAGATAGGTGGCTGAAATAGTTTGTTGCAGATGTTGCCATTATGGTCATTCATGTTCAGACAGACAATTGCATTTAAAGGGATAGTAATGTTTCATAGTAAAAGCAGCTCTAATTAATCATCATATTATTTGGACCTTGGAGAGTGTTATTTCAATTCTTTCAGAGTTGTAGTTTAAGAGTAATTTAATGATAAAGTATCTGCCTCCCGCCCCTTTTACTGATGTAACACTGCACAGCCAGATCAGAAGGGAGGTGCCCAGGTAGATTGCAAAGAGGGACAATCTTCAATTAAAATTAGGGGAAAACCTGAAAAACTTGTGACGGGGGGCAGGGCTTTCATTGTTCTCATAGGAAGAAGATTGTCCCCTGCTGTTATCTGTCTGGTCTATGGACTGCATTCCACATCTGAGAAGAGATGGCTTACACTAGGTAAAAGGGACGGGAGGTGGAAACTTTGCTTGTGAATATCTCTCAAACCATAAAGGTTTGAGAGATAAGACATATCGTTCTTCATGTTTTTTTAATGCCTACAAAATAAAATAAAGATAAAACGAAGTATTACTATCCCTTTAATTTTATTATATAAAAAATTGTATTATCTAAGTGCTATTAATTAATTTCATCTTATCAGAATCTATTCATCAATCTATCTGTTTATAACCTATGGCAGGGCTCAAAATTTCCCAGCGCTCTGCATTACTGAGCAGAACACCGCGCGGGAGCTCCAGCAGTTACAGGTCTGTGCCGTAGGAGACGCAGACCTGTCCTGCCACTCCACTGGACCACCAGGGAGGAGGTAGGAAACGGGGGTGGCCGCAATGTGAGGGCAAAGTGGAGCTGATGTGGGCAATGTGAGGGCAGTATGGAGCTGATGGCTGGCAATGTGAGGACAATATGGAGATGGTGGGGGACAAGTTGTACCTGGTGGGGCAATATGGAGCTGATGGGGAGCAAGTTGTAGCTGGTAGGGCAATATGGAGCTGGTGGGGCAATATGGAGATAAGGGCAATGTGAGGGCAATATGGAGCTGATGGGGGCAATGTGGAGCTGATGGGGAGCAAGTTGTAACTAATGGGGGCAATATGGAGCTGATGGGGCAATGTGAAGATGATAGGGGCAATGAGAGGGCAATATGGACATGATGGGGGCAGTGTGGAGGTGTCCAGTGGAGATGGCCATTGGGGGGGGAGCTTCAGATTTTTGTGCCTACAGGCTCCTGAGATGTAAATCCGGCCCTGTTGAATGGGTGGGTGTTTAAAAGTTCGTAGAGTCGTCTGAAAATTGATCCATTGATTGGTAACCTAGTACGTACAGAAGTTTGAGGATATTTAGATAACCCTTTAAAAAATAGTTTGATCTGATAACTGTGAAAGATGGATTGGTGATTGGAACTGCTAACTGCTAAGTTATGTTGAATGCCAGCTAGATATAGTTTGATAGAATTGGCCGATAGATTGAGTGATTTGTGGCAAAAGGCACTGAATGCTAACAAATTTGAAATAGAATATGGATCTGGAGGGTTATAGTTATTGCTGAAATTCTGGAATATTCGCCATGCTGTCTCGTAAGTTTGTCTGGTGCTGGGTGAGAGGCAGTTGTATATGATGATATGAGCATAATTTGCAAGCTGATCTAAATCATTATGAGTTCTTGGTATTCTGGTGGGGTGGTTGGCTGAGGATTGGCTGCTGGAAGGAGTTGGAAGAATTTCTGAAAGTTGAAACGAGAAAGTGCATCAGCCGCTGAGCTGTGAATGCCAGCAATATGTGTGCTGTAGTAAGTTAATTTGTAACTGAGTGATGTACAGGTTAGTTTCCTAAGAAGTGGCATTATGTATGGGAAGGTGATCTACCTTTGGTAATCAGTCTCAATTAGATTCCATTGCTTTGTGGCCATATTGTCTGTATGGAATGTGACTGCTTGACCTGACCATTAGTGACCCCATAATACTGCTGCTGCTACTATGGGCTATAACTCAAAAAGTGGAGATGTTGTGAAGAATTGTGGAATTGCTTGTATTTCGATCAGCCATTGTGCTGCAACCCATTCTGAGTCATATATAGTGGTGAAGCCCTGGCCCGCCGCTGAGTCTGAGTAAATGACGGGGGATGAATTGGAAGGGGATGGAGGAAACATGGCTTGACTGTTCCATTCCTCTAGGAATTTGGCCCACATGGCTAGGTCTGAAAGTACATTTCTGCTGAGGTGGATTGGGGCGGCTGTGTTAGCAGAATCTGAAAGTAGTGTAAGTAGGTGACTGGTGAATGATGTACCTTGGGGAATTATCCTGGCGGCAAAATTCATGTGACCCAGTAGTGATTGGAGCTGAATTCTGGATAATGCTGGTTGGGAAGCAGCCTCTTTAATTATATCCAGAATCCTTAACTGCTTGTCCCTAGGCAGTATTGCCTCTGACTTGGCAGAATCCAGGACTATACCTAGGAAATCAACCTCTGTGGCTGGCCCTTTAGTCTTGTGATGGGATACTGGTATGCCTAATTCTTGAAATAACCTAAGCAGCTTGGCAAGACCGGTAGGAGGAGGTGTAGCAGGCTCTATCACTAAAAAAATCATCTAAATACTGAATGATGTATGGACATGAGAAATGGAATTTTAGCATCCATACTAGGGTCTTTGCGAAAGTGTCGAATATCTCAGGGCTGCTTTTTGCACCAAATGTCAGGCGAGTGTAGAAGTAAAATTGATTGTTCCAGTGTGGACCATGAAGGTGCCAGAGGGAAGGATGTAAAGGTAATATTTTGAATGCATCTGCTATGTCGGCTTTGGATAGCCAGCAATGCTGACCTGCTTTTTTGATGAAAGCTATGACGTCGTCTATGAAGGAGTAGTGAAGTGAATAAGCAGCAGAAGGAAAGAGGGCATTTAGGCTTGGAATGGGACTAGAATGGGGTGCTGATAGGTCTAAAATGTTGTTTCTTAGATGAGAATTTCCTAGAATTAGCATTTCTGCCTCTGTACATATTACAGGAGTGTAACATGTTGGCCGGTTAGCTCAGTTGGTTAGAGCGTGGTGCTAATAACGCCAAGGTCGCGGGTTCGATCCCCGTACGGGCCATTGTTCAATATTTTAACCCTTTGCGTGCCAGGGGGTCGCAACGCATTGCAAAACACCTCTCTGGCACCCTAAGGGTTAAATGGGGATTGTTATGTAATTACCTTACAACTGCACAACATTTAACCCTTTGAGTTCCCAGAGAGGATTCTAACACATTGTATTGCAATGCGCTGGATTCCTCTCTGGCACTCAGTGCCCGAACATTTTGCATCATTCATCAAGTTTCTCCTGTTATTAAGAGCACTCTCATTGGTTATTAGGAAGCTGAGCAAACGCCATTCCTCTGCTTTTCATAATGAAAAATGAGTGGTACTAGGTCTTTGATTATTTGAAGCAATACTCTTACCTTATAAAAACTCATCTCCCTAAGGACCTCAAACATTATTAATACTGAGAACTTTACTTAGTAGATACTAAAGTTATAGAAAATGTTGTACACATAAAAGCTCAGCTCCCTTGAGGACCTCTAACAGTAAAAATACAGAGCACTTTATTTAGTAGATACTAAAGCTATTGAAAAATATATTGCCTCCCCGTCGGGGAATCGAACCCCGGTCTCCCGCGTGACAGGCGGGGATACTCACCACTATACTAACGAGGATTGGCTGATAAGTTGCTTTCTGGCTCAGACTACATCTACCACAGATAAAACAGTTATAAATGAATATCTTTCAAATCCTGCCATGGTTACGTGTGGACTTGACACCTACACAAGCTGAGAGTGGTATCAAGCCCTCTGTCCCTTTACTTATGCTAATTATTGGATCAATAGTTAGGTGGCTGAAAATTGTATCACTGCCAATTATTTATTTGTTGTGCTAATTAGTAAACAGTATGTCCAAGCGACAATAATACAAAGTAGAACATGTGAGTCAAGTGCACACTGAGTGCTATCTTTATTTCCTTTCCACAACTGAACCCAAGTCCAATAAATATATACAGTAAAATTATACGAACTCTCATCTGTACAGTAAAAAGGCTCCGAACAGCAGAGGGAGCTGCTGAATATTGTTGTGAGAGATGTTGAAGTGTATTGGTGTAGCGCGTCCTGGTGACGCCGACCCAGGATGTTGTCGATGGGGACGGAAACAGCAGAGCCAGGTGGGATTTGAAGACTGAAGGTAAGATAGAAATTTCAATTAGAATCTAGATACTACAACATAAATATTCACGTGTACAGTAGATATTCAGAACAGAGACACAAGTAAATATGCCGAAACTGGAGAGAATCTTACAGCAGTTATATATAGACGGTGGTAATAGTGCATTAAACGTCTAGCAAGCAAACCAGCAAATCTAAGACGTGCCGGTTAACTGTTTTTCAGTGGCAATGTTGTTTGAAAGAAACAGACCATGAGGACATCGGCTTTAGCTACTATACTGGAAATTAGAGTTTAACCCATATCATACATACCAACTGTCATTGTAGGAGAGGCAGTCCCTTTTTGAGACCCAAATTAATCTGTCATACCTTGGTATCCCTCTTTTTAGATATCAGAATGTGTTTTGCTTAGATGGGTGTATCATAATGCTCTTCTACAATACAACTAATAGTAATGTTTGTTTACATTTCAGCGTACATGTTTATAAATGAGTCTGTGTAAATAAAATACATTAGTCTTCTACATAAATCGTGTTTCTCTCTTTGGTCAATTGAAGCGTTTAGAGATATTTCATATGTGTGCCAGGTTCACTAACTAGACATGATAATGGTGCATCTTGGAGAAGCAAAATAAAAACAATAGAAAATAAAAATAACTGAAGCAATAATGGGACTAATCAACAGTTCCATATGGGGCACATGAAAAAAAAATCTATTGATTTAAATTGGATTTTTAAGGATTGAGAGTTGTCCCGTGCATTGCTTTGCAATTTGTCAGAGACATTTCTCGCATTTAAAGGACTAAAAGCCCAGTTTAATTGGTGAGTATTTGAGGATCATTTTAATTTGTCACCTATGGTGGATTAGGTTTACTCCATTAGTATACCTTTAGGCAGCACTGGAACTCAAGCGCTGTGCTAACATTGCATGCTTTTATGACATATATGCTTGTATGTGGATTGACCATTTAAAATGACTGATTCACCTGTACTAACCCAGAGATATACTGAAAACATGCATTGTTATAGGCACTTTAGGGCAGTAGTCTCCGGCCTTATTACATTCGCATTAGTGTTTCTCCAACTCCTGACTTTCCTTTAATAGAGGTGTGTCAGCCTGCATTCCTAAAAGGACTAGACCAGGGCATCCTGAGTCCCTCCAGCTATTGTGGACTACAATTCTCATCATCCTCAGCCAGCCAGTTGTTGGCTGGGGATGATGAGAGTTGTAGTTCATAAAAGTTGGAGAGTCTCTTGTTGAGGCAGTGCAAGTTTTTTGGATAGCCATAATAACATAGTTGATGAGGCTGAAAAAAAGCACATGCATACATAAAGTTAAGTCATCATATTGCAAATGTGTTGTAGTCAAATATACTGAGCTAATTACTACAACACCTATGTAAAATCAAGGATATCTGAAAAACATGCATTCTTGGCTCTTTAAGAATACAGTCTGACACCCCTACTTTAACCCTTTGAGTGCCAGAGGGGTACTCAGTGCATTGCAATGTGTTGCATATCCCTCTGGCACTCAGAGGGTTAACCTGACAGGTTTATCAGGATTTCCCTGAACATAGGTGACCAGTTGTATATGAATGAGGTACTTGAAGCTGAACTATCACACAAATTAAAGTTAGCCTACAATATTTATGCACGTAACAATAAGCATATCCATACTAGTATTATCCAGAAAAAGTCCAGCGTTATTGAGAAATCCAACTCGTTCTGAGATGGTCAGGCAGGCATCAGTGCAGACATCTTGCCAAAAAGACATATGCATGCCTGCGCTGTTTGTCCTGGTCTCCTCTAGGAGGAGTTGCATTGTACCTTAAGGTACAGGAAGGGACTGACTGCTCAGATGCCTCTACAGCAAGCTGCTTGCCTGACCGTCTCAGAACGAGTTAGATTTCTCAATAATGCTGGACTTATTCCGGATAATACTAGTATGGATATGCTTATTGTTGTGTATAATACAGGAATAGTTTGGCGTTAAACTGCCACAGAGAACAAATAAAAATGTCCAAAATTCCCATTGATTTAATTGGAGCTTGCCTGCATTAGAGGCCATCATTAAAGTGCTTCTCAGTGAATCCAAAGTATTTTAACATTTAAGGTAGGTGTCAGGCACCTGACTTGTTGGTGTGCCACAAGGACTGCAGCCAAGAATACCTACTTTAGGGAACTGGGTTGTGTGCGGTATTTATTTTGCATGCAGTGGTCCAGGTTTTTTTGTCTTTCAGCTTTACTTAAAGTCTCCAGATTAAACTATTATCACTAAGACAGTTACAATAGAGCTTGATCATATGTATGTCTGTGTTCTTTAGGATGTACCAACGGATCCAATACAAAACAGAATGCAAAGAAAACTTCACGGCAGCAGAAACAGTGCCAGCTGGAATTGCCTTCTGGTGTTATTTCTTTTGCTCCTCTTTACTATAGTGGTCATCAACTTGCTGCTCTATGTTTACCTAGACCATGTCTTTGGGGCATCTAGATACAGCAAGGTGGAGTCCCAAGTTTGTCCCCATGGATATTTCAAGATGGGATCAATGAAGGACTGTTCCCCGTGGCTGTCCTGTGAAGCTGTGAAAAAGGAAGTCAGGAAGCTGAAACTTGTAGGTGAAGGAGCAGTTAAAAAGGTTGGTTTTTCACTCACTTAATTGCATTAAAGGGCTAGTAAAAGCTGAATAAAAATGCAGCTCCAATTGATCCTCATATCATACTGGGGTCATGTAACACTGTATTTCAATAGTTTACATTTTGTAGTTCAAGAGTAATTCAATTTTAAAGGATCTCCCTCCCTTTTCACTTACGTCATACTGTCTCTCTGAGCTGGCCGGCTGGAGCCCAGTGACGGACAATCTTCATTGAGCATAAGGAAAATACTGCCCTCCTTCATCAAGGGGGAAAGGTTTTCCTTATATTCGGTGGACGAAGATTGTCCCATGACCGGAGACTGCTAAGTGTAGGTAAAAGGGGTGGGAGGGGGATCCTTTAGAATTGAATTACTCTTGCACTACAAAACATAAGCTATTCAAATACAGCAGTACATGACCCTCTTTATATGAGGATCCATCAGAGCTGCATTTATATTCAGCTATTACTATCCCTTTAAAGGACCAACCAAGAGGGGGTTTCCATTTGATCAGAAACTTTGTGTTATATTGCTCTCTATCAATTCTCACAGAGAGAGAAGACTTTATCACGCCAATAATGAGAAATGTTTGCTTCTGTGTGATTATATAGTGGAGGGGCAACCTACTTCCCTCCAGCTGTTAATTGTCTGCCATTACCATCGTCCTTAGCTGGTCATTCAGTTGTAGTCTAGAAAAACTGGAAAATTGCAGTTTATTCCCTTCTGCCATCTGCAAAGACAACTGAACTGCAGCAGGCTCCTGTGGATAACCTAGGATCTATGTCCTGGTGCCTTTATTCCACCAGACAAAAATATTTAATAAGCTGATAGAGAAAATGTATCGGCTACAGCTGTAATCCATAGGTTTCATAGGCTGGAAAACATGGCTGCCTGCTAAACCATCCAGAGTACATTCTAAATACTTTGGGCCTTATTCATGAAACTAAAGGGGCAGTTCTGGAGTTAACCAACTGAAAATTCCATAAGGAGGGGGAGATCACAGTACCATAAATTACCACTTATTTAAAGGGATAGTAATACATAATATGTAAAAAAAAATGTTGTAAGGTTTATCCCCCTGAGTAAAACAAGAGTACTTCCACTGCTGAAAGGTGTTTTATTCAGAAGTTATTACAATTCAAAGTTGAATTTTTTAGGTGCAATATCACAGTGGCCTGAAATTGTACAGTGGCACTGTTGCTACACCATCCTTTGAATGGTAACAACAGCGCCACTGTGATATTGCACCTAAAACATTCAACTTTGAGCTGTAATAACTTTGAATAAAACACCTTTCAGCAGTGAGAGTACATTTTTTTATTTTTTTTTTTTATTTTTTTTTTTTACTCAGGGGAATAAACACTATCATATATATTTTTTACATAGTAAGTGTTACTATCCCTTTAAACTGGGGTTTTAACATCTTGCATATTGTAAAGAACTGTCCGATGCAATGTGCATTGGATACCTCTCAAGCATTCAGGGTATTAAAGACACATTTATATCATCGGTAATGTGTGTAATTTTTCATTTCTCCCCTATGGTGAAGTTGGTTTTCTCCAGAGTTACACCACTTTAGCTTGATAAGTGAATAAGGCCCTTTTATTTTGACTAAACTATAAAAGTGTAAGCCAAATAAATGTTCTGTTTATCTGTACTATACACACAATACACTACACTGTAATCACTTTTTATGAATAATTGCTGATAAGCATAGTTCAGGGTTTTGCACAGATTGTATAGAATAGATATAAAAATGTTCCTTTTTCATAAATACCAGTAAATGTAAGAACTTTTCTCCTAGTCACAATCTGAGACATTATTATTGCCTGTTATTAGTATCTGATTTTTTTATTTTTACTTATACGATGTAGGCATTACTGACTTAAATATATCTTGATGGCTTTTAGTGGTTGCCATTCAAAATGTAACCATTTCAAGGAACAGTAAATCCTTACTAAACTAACTAAAAGATTGTCTATATGCCCCTAATACTAACATGCTTGGGTAGTTCTGGAGAATACTTTGAGTCATGTGACCACTGGAGTTTGGCTTTGCAAAGTGCATTGATTGTATGGGAGTTTTGAGATGTCTGTTGTGGCTCACATAGAGCTGGTCGCCAGTCAGGGACAGGAAGTGGAACTGGTGTCAGGGAACCGGTGTGCAATCAGCCATATAATGCTTAAAGGAGCAGTAAACTTTTTTTTTATGAAAACACATTTTATAGATAATTCCCTGCTGAATAAAACAAGGTCACTCCCACTGCTGTCAGATGTTCTAGTCAAAATTTATAGCAGTTCAAATAACCAGGAAGTGAATTTACTGTGCTTTACTTCCTGATAGTTCTAACTGACAGGAAGTGGCAGACAGTTTCTATCACATTCTGTGGAGAACTGTATGTCTCTGACTTTCCTCTCCATTAGAATCTAACAGGAAATCTAATTAGAATTTGGCCAATAGAGGGCATTCTAATGTAAAAAACATAGATTTAAACTGTAATAACTCTGGAAATATAAATCTCTCGGCATTGGGAGTACCCTTATTTTAGTCAATAGGAAAATCCCTACAAAATATATTTTTTTCATAAAAAAAAGTTTACTGCTCCTTTAAATATTAACCCCTGAACTATTGGAATACATACCTCCCAACATTTCAAATGGCTAAAGGGGAACATTTTTGTTTTAGAGGGTGTGGCTGGTGGGCGGGGGCATTACCAAGAATATTATAGGTGATTTCAAATGATCTAGAGCAACACCAAAGTATTTTATTTACACAGGCTAATTTTTAAACACATGTAATGACGTTTAAACAATCATTAATGTGAGTTTTATGGCTGTGGAGCAATGTCATACACTTGTATACACACCACACAGTCTGATCTCCTAAAAAGAGGGACACTAGGGTGGGGAAGAGGGACAGATGAATTTGGGTCTCAAAGAGGGACTGTCCCTCCTAAAGAGGGACATTTGAGAGTTACGGGAATATGTCAGGGGCACATAGCCAGTCTTTTACTTAGTTTATGATATTAGGGTTAACTGTTCATTTAAGGACAAGAGTGGTGCACAAGGAAAAGTGATGGTGACCTCTCCAGCAATCAGGGAGGTAAAAGCATCATGTAAATCAGTTGGAATGTTGGTATTTTCCATATGGTGAAGCTGGTTTGCTCCAGTATTGGTTCATTTTGCTTTTACACAGAAGGCCCATTGAGTCTATCTTTTGTTATATTCCAGGTATTCTTGTCTGAATGGAAGGAAATGAAAGTTGCTCTTTCTCAGCTCACCTCATCAGACCTGCAAAATGACTTCCTTCACGGCTTAAATATGCTGCAGTCCCTGCAAAGCAAGCATGTTGTGACCTTCCTGGGTTATTGTGAGGAGCATCACAGCATTCTGACTGAATATCACCCACTTGGCTCCCTGAAAGATCTGGACAAAACGTTTAACCTTCTTAAGTACCAGAGTTTTAACACATGGCAGAATCGCCTTAGACTGGCAATAGACTATGTTAGTATCATTAACTATCTGCACAATAGTCCTCTGGGAACCCTAGTTATGTGTGATTCCAATGACTTGAACAAGGTTCTGTCACAGTACCTGCTGACAAGTGACTTTCATGTGGTAGCCAATGATTTGGATGCTTTGCCGTTAGTGGACAGAGACAAAGGTATTTTGGTCAAATGTGGCAAAAGGGAAATTACAGGACATTTTGTTGCTCCAGAGCAGTTGTGGCCCTATGGGGAAGATGTGGAGTTCTCAGATGACCTAATGCCAGCATATGATGAGAAGACTGACATCTGGAAGATCCCAGCTGTGACTGATCATCTGTTGGGTCACGTGGATGGAAGTGACATTGTCAGATTCCACCTGTTTGACATCCATGCAGCATGTAGAAAAAAGAACCCATCTGAAAGGCCATCTGCTCAGACTGTACTTGACACTTACAGGAGAGTCTTGGCTCTGCTGATGAAAGAAATGGCTGTGTCTGAAACTAAAGAGATGCTGTGAAATATTACATCAAAAATAAACATATTAGGTCTTGGTTACAAAGGCAAAGTGGGACAGTTCTACTTTTTAGGAAACAAACAAAAATGGCTTCTGACTGAAATGGGGCTTTTACTTCGTTGATGCTAAAGAGGTGTTGAAGCATTGCGTTTGAGACATATCTAGCATTCAAGGGGTTTAAAGCCCTTTTAAAATCAATTAACATTTTATTGTCCCCTGTGGTGCAGCTGGATTGCTCCACTTTGCCTTAAGTTGGCTAATTGAACTGTAAAATAGCTTACTTTTGCCAGATACCTTTCTTTCAGACAGATTTCACAGTAAATAAAGGTAGAAACACCATAGTAACATTGGGCAGGGGTGCCCATACCTGTCCTCAATGGCCATATAAATGGAAGGATTTAAGGAAGCACAAGTAAGTTAAATTGTGTCTTTTATGTTGGACTAACCTACCTGCACTTACATGGGGACAAGTTTAGATATCTCTCACATAGGGCCCTTATGCACAAAAGAAAAGGGCAGTTGTGGAGCACATAAACTACACCAGCAGAAATAAAATTGTGCCAACCTTACCCTTGGATGCTAGAGAGGTTTCATAGCATTGTGTCAAAGGGAAGTTTTATTTGTCCCCTATGGTGCAGTTGGTTCGTTCCAGAATTGCTGCTTAGCGAATATCCCTCAGGTAGCAAAACACATACATTCCTGTAAGTATATGCTGCATTTCTTTATTTTACTTCTGCAAATTACTTGCTGTTCGTGCAGCATAGTTGTTTTATTAGAGGGGAGCAGTCGCAAACAAATTGTTGCACTGAATTCAGAATGATGAAGCATACCATTTTTGGTGTGCTGATATTTTGAATTAGCTACTTACATTTCTAATCCACATCAAAAGAGTTATGAAAGTTAGGTTTCGGGCTCACTTTTCAGCCAGGAAGCTGTTCAAGTATTTGTCCAGACTGACACTGGCTGCTATATGCTTATTACCCTACCAAAAGAAAAAGCCTTCCTACCATATGATTGGCATTAGACACAATGACACATTTAGAGGTGTATTGCAAAGCAATTTGCATTTTCTAAGTTAAATTTAATTATGGTTTAAAAGTATTGGATAATATGGAAAAATGTATAATTTGTAAGATTTTGCCTGCTCAGTACAATTAGGGTAGCCCCTATGCGTTTGAGCTCTAAGAACTGGATTATCTCCCAAAAATATTAGGCATGTTTTACTCAGCAGAAAAGCCCTACAATATATGTTTCCATATTAAATTACATTTTTCATTTAATAAATCCTTGAATGCAACAGGAGTCTCAAACTGCAGAGCGTGAGGCAGTGTCCTCTTTGGTGACCAATGGACTAACCTGATCATTTGTTTTCTTTTTCTAGTCCATGCTTTTGAAGGGACCTATGTTTATACCTTCTTCTGAAAACATTTTCTTTGTGAAGACTACAGTAGTCTTTCTTTTGAACACATTCAGTGAAAACACTATCATCTCCAGGGCTTTATTATTTTATGTATATGTTATATACGAATTAGGACAAATATGGTATTTACACAGATGAAGAGGGGGCTTTATAATGGCCTAAATTACATTGCAGTTGCTAATTTTTTTTACTCTAACAAGTTGCAGCTAATTCCCTTACCAAAACTTACTAAGTGCAGTGTAATCCACGCCCTTGTTTGCAGATTATATTTTCCTGTGTTCTGTTTTGGCATAGGTAACCCCCTCGTATTTGGATGTAGTTAGTTATTTACTGTACATCTTGGAAAATGATTTCCTACTTCAATATCATTGGAATGTTATGGGTGTAGATTTCCAGAATCGCGAAACACAGATACTGTTATACTAAAAAGAGCTGAAGTAATTCTGGAGCAAACCAACTACACCGTAGGAGACATATAAAAAAAATCCCCAAATACCCATGAATTTAAATGTGAATTTTAACCCCTTGAATTCTGGAGAGATCATAAATGCAATGCATATGAGATCTCTAGCATTCAAGGGGTTAAAATCCCAATTTTAATCCACAGGTATTTGGAGAATTCTTATTTGTACCCTGTGGTGAAGTTAGTTTACCCAAGGTTTCGCCAGGTCTGCTAAGTACATCCGCCTCACTGAGTACCAAGGACTTATTTGAATCAATGTAAAATTGTATTTCAGACTGTCATGAGATGTTTAACTAATATTCAATGTAATTAAATTGTCATCTGGAATCCAATAACATTATTCAGCACTTTGGTTGCATCTAATTTTACTAGTAAAACACTCCACATTGTATTTATTTTATTTTTTCCACACAATTTGCCTCATATAACCCTTCATGTGCTAGAGTGGCATCCGATGCATTGTAAATAAAAATTATCTGTTTCTATTAGCTTGGAGGAAAGAAGACAGGGGGCATATGATACAAACATTCAAATACATGACTGGATTCATCTAAGTACAGGAGGGAAGTACACTTCAAAGGTGTGCAAATGTTAGGGCAAGAGGCCATAGACTAAAACTAGAAGGACAGAAGTTTAGATGTTATGTATGAAAGTTTTACTTCACTGAGAGGGTGGCAGATAAGTGGAATAGCCTACCAGCAGATGGTTCTCATATGCCATTATATTGGGGAAAACAAATCTGTTTCTATTGTATAGTTGGTTTGTTCCAGAATTGTACTACTTTTGCTTCCAGAATGGTAATTTAGCATGTTATAATATGTGATCTTTTCTGATTTGAAATTATGTACAGTAAACCCCTCTGGCACTCAAAGGGGTTAATGGTTTTTAAACTAAAGGTCATGCACCTAGTGACCTTTCAGTAAGTGTACAGCCCGATACTTAAAGGGACATTATCAGCTTATGATATAATGTACTCATGATATATGGTTGCTGAGTAGTTTTATGGGTGTCTTTTCGCTGATGACAGATAGGTCTGACACACTGCAATTGGGTCTTTTTTTTTTTTTTTTTTAAAGGAACAGTATACTTATTTGTAAAAATATATATATATTGCAGAGCAGGCATGTCAAACTCAAATACAGCCGAGAGCCGCATACTTCACATTTCCCTTCAAGGAGGGCCGCAACATTGGCTGCTAAGGACCACATGTTTTTGTGTGTGTGTGTGTGTGTGTGTGTGTGTGTGTGTGTGTGTGTGTGTGTGTGTGTGTGTGTGTGTGTGTGTGTGTGTGTGTGTGTGTGTGTATATTATATATAGATATATCGGCCATATGTGCAGACATTGATTTTCCATAACAAAACTGTTGGCTTCTAGGTTTTCAGTGCTGGTTTGGCTTCTAGATAAAAAAAAAGGCTAAGCCCTGCCTTAATTTTCAGAATAACTTAAGAGTGCAAGCTTTAAGACTAATTAGGTCTTTTCATCGGGTATGTTAACCCCTTTGAGGTGCAGAGTGGTGTGGAATGCATTGTGAAGGGCACAATCCTGTGCGCAGCCACAGGCTGGCATGCTCAGAATGAGTTGGATCATTATCTAGACAGAATATTGGTGACTGTCCACCAGAGGTAGTCAGTTGTTGGAATGCCAACTGTTAGGAGATACAGGTCCTATCATCCCCAAGCAGCCGTTGTCTAGTGAGAGTTGTAGTCCCCAACAGCTGGAGGCTCAACAATTGACAACCCCTGCCCTACACAATTCTTTGCAACAGAGATGGAGATTTCACTCAAACACACAAAAGCCAAGAAGTACAGGTTACATTCTTCTAACTTCACTCCATGCCCCCAGGTGTTTTGATGATAACATCAGATGTGAGATCACAAATGACCCTGCCAGTACTGTAAATCACCTGAGATCAGGCCTATAATGTTAATTGGCTCAGTGTAATCCTCATGGTATTGCATAATGGATAAACATCTGCCTGTACTACTCAGCATTGATGAGACCATTAATTCTGTCCAAATCCCCAACTCCATTTGCAGAAAAGCAGCCCCAAACTTGCAAGGAACCTCTGCCATGCTTCATTGTTGCCTGCAGACACTCATTTTTGTACTGCTTTCCAGCCCTTTGGTGAACAAACTGCCTTCTGCTACAGCCAAATATTTAACATTTTGACTCATTAATCCAGAACACCTGCTGCTATTTTTCTGCACCCCAGTTCCTGTGTTTCGTGCATAGCTGAGTCGTTTCGCCGTGTTTCCACGTCAGAGGTATGGCTTTTTGGCAGCAAAGCTTCCAAGAAGACCACTTCTGACCAGACTTCTCCAGCTATTAGATTGGTGTGACAGTGTCCTGCTGCTTTCTGCCAGTTCTGAGCTGATGGCACTGCTGGACATCTTCCGATTGCGAACTGAATTAAGCATGATGTGTCTTTCATCTGTTTCCTTGGCTGACCTCTGCTTCTACGGTCCTCAATATTGCCTGTTTCTTTGTGCTTCTTCGAAAGAGCTTGGACAGCACATCTGGAAACCCCTGCTGCCTTGAAATTTCTGCCTGGGAGAGACTTTGCTGATGCATTATCTACTTTGTGTCTTGTTGCTGTGCTCCGTCTTGCCATGGCTGTTCCTCACCCAGTTTTATTCCTCCTACACAGCTGTTTCTGTTTCAGTTAATGATTTTGTTTCATTTTACATATTATTAACTTGATGATCATTAGCACCTGTTTGTTATATTTCTTTAATCATATACCTGACAGCCTACAAAATCCTTGACTTTGTGCAGGTGTACCTAGAAGAACTGATGCTGTTTTGAAGGTTAAAGGGTGGTCACACCAAATATTGATTTGATTTAGATTTTTCTTCTGTTCTCTCACTATGCATTTGTTAATTGATAAAAATAGACTATTAACATGTCCATTTTTGAAAGCACTCTTAATTTACAGCATTTTTTTTCACACCTGCCTAAAACTTTTGCACAGTACTGTATATAATATATTAGCAATACTGGCACAGCTTTGCCCGTGCAGGTAATAAAACAAGTTAGAAAATAAAACAAAGGTCCCATGCCGCTGTATTTATGACTAAATAAATGTTGAATGTTTTATAAAGGAAGTGTGTTATGAAGACATCCTAAACAGGAGTAGCCATTATGCGTGTTATCCTCTGCAATGCAATCCAATACATTTCATACGTGTCTAGCACTAGTAGAGATGAAAAGTGGATTTACATGTAGGACTATTTTTCCTGACTTGTAGGCAAATCAAAAGAGGAGATAAGGGAATTTTTTTTCATACTTAACGTTATTTTCCCTTCCTGGTCATTTCCATGGCAGCATTCACCAAAGGGTTAACTCCTCTCAGCCAATAAAGATAGAAAACAAAAAACCTCCCAAAAAAAACTATAAATCCCACCCACCTAGTATGTGAAAGTGTCTTAAGTCACCAAGCCACAAGAGGGCGGGAATCTGGTGAATGCTGCCATGGAAATGACCAGGAAAGGAAAATAACTGCAAGTATGAAACAATTTTCCCTTTTCCTGGCCATCCATGGCAGCCTATTCACCAAAGGGTAGTACCCAAGCAATAAGGAAAAAATGGGAGGGACACCATTGTGTTAGCAAAATATCAACATTTATTAAGAAACCCAAGAGTTTAAAACTCCATGAGCAAAAGCCAAAGCCTTTTTGGCATGAACGTCCAATCTGTAGTGCTTCATAAAGGTAGCAAAAGAAGACCAGGATGCTGCCTTACAGATGTCATCAATCCAAATCTCTGCCTCTGCCACCCAGGATGTGGAGACAGCCCACATTGAATGCGCCTTAATCCACTGGGGAACTTCTTAACTTGGTAGGCCTTGATAATAGCCGAGACAATCCGGCGGCTGATAGTTGCCCCAGAGGCCTCCCTGGCCTTTTCTAAATCCTGAAGGAATGATGAACAATCTCAAAGATCTTCTAAATGGCCTGGTCCTGTGAAGATACACTTGGATACACCTGACTAAGTCCAAGTTCCTCCCTTTAGCGCAAGTCTCATCATCCCCAGATGGCTCGTATGCAGGAAGGATAATATCTTGAGAAAGGTGAAAAGTAGATACTACTTTTGGCAGAAATTCCGGAGCTGGCCTCAACACGATTCTGTCATAGAGACACCTAAGGTAGGGCTCTTCAATAGAGAGAAGCCTGCAATTCTGAAACACATCTAGCCGAGACCACGGCAACCAAGAGGCAGAGTTTCAGTGAAAGCATCCCAAGGGAAATGGAGTTGATAGGTTCAAAAGGAGAAGATGTGAGTGCATCCAGAACCACAGGCAAATCCCAGGATGGAGGCAGATTTCTAACTGGAGGTCTCAGTTTGATCATTGCCCTGAAGAACCTCATGACTAATTGATTAGTAGCCCACTTGATGTTAGTGAGGGCTGATATAGACACCTGCACCTTCAAGGTACTGCAACTGAGGCCCTTCTTGAATCCTTCAGTGAGAAAAAGGAGAAGCTGAGCTGCTGAAAGAGACTCAGCAGCTATACGATTAAGCTGGGATCACTGCAAGAAGATGGAACAAACTCTGTAGTAGGCGTTGGAAGTAGAAGGCTTTCTTGCATTTAAGGGTAAAGACACCACTTCTTCTGGCAGCCCCAACTGGTTCAAGTGGCCCCTCTCAACTTCCAAGCCGCTAACCTGAGTGAGCATGGGTCCGGATGCAGTATTGAACCCTGGTGAAGCAGATTCGGAAGTGGTGGAAGAAACCAAGGTTCCTCCAATGCAAGGGACTTTAGAAGAGGGAACCAAGGTCTCCTTGGCCAAACAGGGATAATTGCAATCACTTGAGCCCTGTCTACCATAATCTTCTTCAAAATTCTTAGAATTAATGGAAAAGGAGGAAAAATATAACCTGCCTCATTTTCCCAGCTGTGGGCTAAGGCATCCACTTCCAGGGCTGCTGAGTGAAACACTCTTGAATAGAATCTCTCCACTTTCTTGTTCTCTGGAGAGGCCATCAGGTCTATTGTCGGCAGTCCCCATCTGGCTGCAATCTGACCAAACATCTTGCAGTTCAAGACCCAAGAACCTGGATCCAGTTTCGACCTGCTGAGGAAATCCGCCTGCTTGTTCTGGGATCCTGGAATATAAACGGCAGTGATGTCTACCAGGTTTGCAATGGCCCAAGACATAATAGGAGAGACCTCTTCTAGCAGCTGAATACTCCTTGTGCCTCCTTGACGTCTTATGTACGCAGCTGCTGATCTGTTGTCCACTTGGATTTTGACACACTTGTTCTTTAAATTGTCCATGAAATAAGCAATGCTGTTGGACACTGCTCTTAGCTCTAAGATGTTGGATGGCACGTTTGAGGCATAAATGGGCCACAATCCCTGAGTTGCTTTTACTTGAAGAATTGCACCCCAACCTGTGCCACTTGCATCTGTGATCAAGACTGTCCATTCTGCATTGTCGAGGGTCATCCCTTGGCAGAGGTTGACTCTGTCTTCCCACCATAGCAACGAGTTCAGAACCTGAGGTTGTAAGAAAACTGGATGCTCCAGATGGTGCAGACGGCTGGACCACTGTAGCAGAAGAGCCTGTTGTAGAGGCCTGATGTGCCATCTAGCCCACCTGAGTGTTGATTTGACCTCCTGAAAGCTGTAATCTGGTTTATGAGATGAGTGATCTTGAGAGATGAAAGGAAGACCCGAGCCAACTCTGTATTGAACTCGGCCCCCAGAAAGATGAGTCACTTTTTTCCATATTTATCACTCACCCCAACTGAGCTAGGAGATCCATTGTCCACTGAAGATGTAAGGATGTATGTCTTGATGGAGGATAATCATATCATCCAAATAGTGGTGAATGCGGACTCCCCTCAGTCTGAGCTCTGCCACTTCTGGGAGAAGATCTTGGTCCTGGGGGCCGTGGCTAGACTGAAAGGAAGTCAAGTATACTGAAAATGGAGACCCCCCCCACCATCCATCTGAGGAATCTCTGATGTCCCGGGCGTACAGGGACATGAAAGTAGGCATCTTGTAGGTCTATGGTCACCAACCAGTCCTTGGGCTGGACCACAGAGATTATTGTGGGTTAGGACTCCTGTCACGGTTTCCAGGAATAATCCAGGAGTCAGTACGGTAAAGTAAAACAATCTTTTATTAGAAAAATCACAGTAATGCATGTAAACAGATAACACACACAGGGTAATCAAAGAGGCAAGCACTGTATCAGAAATAGCAGTCCTCCAATAGATCCACCACACTGTCCGAGACTAGGCCTCAGCCCACTGGAGTCTCGAGTAATGCAGAACGCCCAATGGACTAGCACTGACTCGGCCTGCTGCCAGTAAGCTAGAAGTTTGATAGAGCGCCAGGTCCGCACTAGGAGGGGTGTCTGTGGAGCGGGGACCAACACATGGAGGAAACAGAGCCCCCTAGTCAGCACCAGAAAGAATAGTCAGACAAGCCGGGTCATACACGGAGCGGGTAGTCAGCCAGAGCCACAGGTTTGCACCAGATAGGATATCCACTGAAGCTTTGGTATGGTGGATGCGCAGTGGACAGAGCCCCAGGTCAACACCAGAGTGGGTAGTCAGACAATCCAGGTCATACACGGAGCAGGCAGTCAGCCAAAGCAACAGGTTTGCACCAGAAAGGATGTCTAAGCCAAATCGGAACGCACAAGGAGAATGGTCAGACAGAGCCACAGGTCAAATTCAGAATGGATGGGCAGACAGGCAGGGTCATACACAGTTCAGGTAGTCAGTCAGAGCCACAGGTCCGCACCAGATTGGGTGTTCACTACACAATGGGAGCAGGCAAGAGTAGTCATACAGAGCCACAGGTCAGCACCAGAATGGATGGTCAAACTAGCCAGGTCATACACAGAGCCCAAGGGAAACAGAACTGTATTGTACAATAACGCAAGGGCAACTGAATCAGGACTCAGACTGCCCTTTAAACTCCTCCTCAGGAAGTAGGTAGGAGGAGCAGGCTCAGAGGAAGGAAGTAGGTAGGAGGAGACTACAAGAAGCATGGCATAAAACAGAGGCCTGCTACAATCTGAAGCCTCGTGCCTGCAGATGACGCATCTTGCTCTGATGCATCCAACCACTGCCATCTTCCTGCATTATCCGTGTGTCATGAAAGGCCACTGAAACCAAGGTAAGCTGTGACAACTCCAAGTTGAAGCGTCTTACATTGAGATAAGCATTGACTTCCTTTAGATCCAGAACAGCATGCAATTCACCCGATGATATCTGGATGAAGAAGAGAATGGAGTAAACTCCTGTAAATTCTTCCAGCTCTGATACTCTGATAATTGTCCCTTCCTGAAGAAGATTGACCATGAAATCTTCAAGAGCTTTTCTTTTCTGAGGATCTACGGGAACTGGGAATCTCAAACGGAGATTCCCTGAACCAGCTTGAGCTTGGAAAGTTTCGGAATTCCAGGGCATATCCTTGTGATATAATTTGGTTGACCCAAAGATCCGGAATTACTCTGTCCTAGGCTCCTGCAAACTTTTGAAGGCGCCATCCAACTGACGAAGCCTGGACCTGGAAACCATGATGACTTAGGAGTGGTCTTAGGAGTAAATGAAAAACTAGCCTTTTGCCCCCAAAAAAACCCTGACTGACCTCTAATGGATTGAGGCCTAGCTGAATCTCTTCCAGCCCTGTATGATTGGAACTCCCGCAGCCACTCCTGGGGTCTTTGTACTGTAAAACCAGCCCTTCTATTTCTTCTGTCCTGTGGCAGAAAGACACTCTTTCCTCCTGATGCTTTCTTGATAACATCATCCAAACTTCCCCGAAAAGCATTTGACTGGTGAAAGGGAGTGACCAAAGATTATGCTTGGATAGATTGTCAGCACTCCAAGGACAAAGCCAGTGAGCTCTTCTAGCTATGACCAAAAGCATCATAGCCCTAGATTGAAGCTTGACCCAATCCACGGATGAGTCAATAATATATTCCGTAGCTAACTTTAGTTCAGTTAAGGAATCCACCAGCGTTGATCTATGCTCCCCTGAAGTAACCAAATGTTCCAAGCTGTCAAGCCAAACCTTCATGGCCCTGAAAATTTATGTCAACACATCTGCCGGTTTATAGGCCGCCCCTAAAGTGGTGAACAGAAATTTAAGATCTGTTTCCAACCTTTTATCTATGGGATCCCTGAAAGAGGCTGCATCATCCAAGGGGAGTGTAGTTTTTCTAGCCAACCTTACAACAGCCGCATCGACCTTAGGTGGCTTGTCCCAAAACTCAGTATCTTTGACAGAGAACAGATACATTCTCATGTGACGAGAAGAAGGCTTCCATTTTCTGTCTGCTTTATTCCATTCAGCTAAAATTACGTCTTTCATAACCTCATGAAGAGGAAACGTGGAAACCTTAATTTCAAAGATGAGAATAGCCTATCCTTAGGTCACTCATCATGACACTCCTGTAAACCCAGAGCCTGACGAATTGCTTTTATAAGAGGCTCCACTAAGTATACATCAAAACCAGTCAACTCCTTCGGTTCTTCCTCTGACAACAGGAATTCATCCTTCCTATGGCGCGAATCCTGGTCAGAGTCCTCAGATCGTGAATGAATGCTTTCCTGGTCTGGAGATCTGGTTCTTTTATGAGCCTGAGAGCCATCCTTAATTAAAACAGAGAGATCCATAGAGGAGGTTGATGGAACTGAGCCCACCGTTTCCTGCCAACAGTCCTGGCATATCTTCTTGCTTTCCATAGCAGGTCTATCACATGCCACACAAGTTCTAGAAGTAGCTTTAGACCTTGAAGACTGCAGGATGCCAGAAGTGCTGTAAGACAGAACAAAGCCACAATGAGTCCGCTATCACTCTTTTTAAAATAAAAATAGGGGAAACTTACCTTAAAAAATATAAGATTTACCCCCTAGCCTTGATATGCGGATCTTTTGGCGCAGGGTCTAGGTCCATGACAGCTGCAATACACAACTAAAAAACTTCTGAAAAGGACAGACAGTCAGGAGATAAAAACAAAACTCAAGCAAGACACTTACCAGACAGCAGATATAGAACAAGCCTAGGCAGACTGATCAGAATAACAAGAAAACAAACTCTGGACACCTAGACCCCCCCTCGTAGGAGAACAAATAGCCACATAATCGCAGAAAGATTCCTGGTGATCTGATGCCTAGTACAGACAGCACGTCGCAGGCGTGATGCAAACTGCTGACGTTAGGAAGTATGCGCCAGGCAAACTCAAAGGCACATCTGCCTGAAGAGACTGGCCACAGATGCCACTCCCAAGTGTAAGATCCACACAACACCAAGCCCCATCCACTAAGGGGCCTCCTCAAACATAGGCCCACATTGGGTACTGGACTAGAGGAGCACCAGCATAAGGAAGTGAGAGACCTGATGCCGGCAAGGAGACAAAGACGCCTCCGGGGTAAGCCAAAAGAAAAACAAAAACTCTAAAAGAGAAGTTCCCTATCCGCTGGCGAGGAAACAAAAAAAGACACTTTGACATACTAGATGAGTGGGATTTATAGTTTTTTTGGGAAGTTTTTTGTTTCCTATCTTTATTGGCTGAGAGGAGTTAACCCTTTGGTGAATGCTGCCATGGATGGCCAGGAAAATGTTTTTAATGACTGGCTTGTTGAATTTTCATTGCTTAGCAGTTTCAGCTCCAAAGAGGTGTGCACCGCATTGCAAAGCACTGAGTTATAGAACTGTCCATCAGTGAACATGTTTGTGCAAGAGCATGTGAGCATGGGCATGTGTGTGTTTTGGGTGTATTGCACATAGCCTATTGCGTTGTGCATAATACAATGCGAGTTTTGCATATGGCGTATAGCATTTGACGAATAGAGTTTTGTGTATTGTATATATAGTTTGGTGTATTGGTGCATTGTGTGTGTTCATTGTAGCCCCTGGATCTCCTTTCAGAGAATTTGGCAGGAATGGCCTGGAGGTTACACCCCCCCGGCCACTCCTTACAAAATCAGGCCCCATGCTTAGGTCACTGGGACAAGCCGTATAGAGGAGTTTTACATAAGTAATCCTTACTGCTGTCACAAAATCTCACTGCATGTAGGTAGTTATGCACTGCAGAGGAGAGGGATAGATCATGTGTACATTAGATATATAGGATTAGCTGAGCCCTCATTTCATCAGCTATTGATTGGTGTCTTGCCATAAGCATGAAATCATTCAGTATCTCAGCTAAACAATATGAACAGTGGCCACATCAACTACTGTAATGTAGCTTTTCAGTGACTATCTCTAGATTCTGGGAAGATGCTGCATCCATGAATGACTTCCCACAGTATAAATGCATCTTATTTTTGGGTAATTGAGCAGATAACCATGTCACCACAGCACAGTCCCCCTCGTGAATGGCACTTTATAAAGAAAATGGCAGATACCCTGCACATCTGTTCAGAAGTAAATGGACAGTGTTCTTATATGGGGGACATAGACTGTCACCTTTCAGAAAAATATATATAAATGTACAGTGGTCTGGAGGAGAAATATAATTAACATAACTGTATATAAATGTGTAGTCTGTATACAATAATTCTCATGTATACTGAAGCGGGAGATAGGATCGTAGGCAAAATACTAAAAAACTTCTATTTTGCATGGTAGAAGTTACTAGAAATATGTATTACTTCTTCTAACGCTAAATCGAGTAGTATGCTTTTAGTATGAGAACCTATATTGTAGAGATTTAACTTCTGACTAAAACAAAGATTTCCCCACTGCCAGGCCATGCTTCATTCCAAAGTTATTTCAGTTCACACTGTTGTTTTAAAAATTTTACTGTTAGCATTATTTGCCACTTTGTGCTCACAACATTTTTATTGCATTCTGTTGGAAAGGTGAGCCTCAGGCTGCAATTCTCCATAGAATGGGATAGTAACAGCAGCACCATTAACTTTTTAACTAAGCATTGCCCAGCAGTGGGACTACCCTTGTTTGACTCAGTGGGTCAACTCCTACATTATTTTTTATCAAGGTAAAACTGAAGTTATCTTTTTGCTCTAGTAAAATAAAACAACTTTGTAACCCCTTTGAGGACTAGGTACCAGGTTGCTTGGAGTGTTGTTGACCGAAAATAATAAATGCTCTGGATAAACGCAGAAGGCTGAACTGGTTTTATTTCAAAATTCTGCAGTACACTACAATAAAGTGTTGTCAGTTTGTGATTAAATGTATCAGTTACAATACAACACATACTTAGCTACTAAATGACACCTATCATATTATGTACTATACCACATAAACTTATATGAACCTGGTAGCTCTGAGTAAATGTTCGCTTGAATAAATCGTTTTTTCAATTACAAAAATCTCGAAAAATATATTTGCAGTGTATGCAAATGGAAACAGCTCCATCGCAGCTATTAACCATTGGCTCTTCAGCTGTTGTTAGGCTGAGCCACATTACAGCTTCATCCCCTTGAATGACAGTAGGTATTACATCTGTCTTTCACAGGGTCAGCGATTTGTAGTCCATCAACAACCATAAAGCCAAGCGCGGTTTACTTCTCTATCAAACTGTATAATTATGTAATTTACCTTGGGCTGATTGGCTGTATTTTGTTGCCTCCCAGTCCCTCCCATGGTTTGTCTGTGTTGCTATTGGCTGCTGTCTTTATGGGGGCAGCCCTTTTTGTAGCAGGACGGGTAATCCTTTGACTTCTAGGTAGACAGGAGGTGTAGGGAGGACAGAAAACATCGCAACTAGTAGTACAGACGGTAAAGAAACAGGATAAATCAGTTATTGCAAGATAGTAATATGCGGGGGCAATTAGATGGTAGGTGTAGATAAGGACACGTATAACAGTAGGCGTTGATAAGATCTCCGGATGAGACACATACAGTGTAGTGAACAACAGATAGTAAGAAAAGCAGGACATATATACATATAAGGGAGTGAGAGGACAAACGGAACAAAAAGAGGTAAATAGGTGGAAGGAAAGAGGAGCTGGTTATAAACAAGGGGAGAAGACAGAAGAGATAACTGAAGAACGGTCCACACTGGGGGTACTGAAGACAGGGCATCCCTTTTCAGGAAAGCCCTGGAAATCAGAGAGGAAGTAAGAAGGCGGAGGGGGAGGAGAAAGACGAGGTGGAAAAGAGTGGAGAACAGTCATCAGGAGATCGGTACTGACAGGAGGATGGGGTTGGCGTGGCCCACCTGCACCTCTGCCTATAGCGTCTTCATATTGTCAGCCCTGAGTCTCATCCTTCTGGTCAGTAGCACCAGCTCATCCATCAGCAGCCAGCATGCAGACAGTAAGTAGGAGATAAGATGCATTCTGGTGGGACATGCTTCATATAATATGCACTGTGATCTTAAGAAAAGGATGGTTGTGGAGGCATAGTGGGGCATATAGTTTAAGAACCTGGTGTAATTTGAAGGACAGTCAACTGCGTCATAGGGGCTGAATACCATATTTAACCCCTTAATGATAGGGTTTTTTTCCCGTTATAACGAATGACTTCCTGGACTTACCAGCTAAGTCGTTTGTCACTAAGGGGTTAAATGGGATTGTAAACCATATATGAGGTAGAGAGGTGTGGAGACTTATCTAGCATTCAAGAGGATAACGTTCTATTAAAGTCAGTGGGAAATCTGCGAAGTTTTATTTGTTCTTTATAGTAGTTATTTTCTCCCAGAGAAGCATCACGTTTGTCGTTATGAATACTGTTTTGTTGTGTTTTGGGGCTACAGCTGGAGAGGTGTAACCAGTTTTGGAAGGGGCCATCTACTGGAAAATTGTGGAAAATGTATTCTGCAGGGCAGCACAGAAACAGATGTAGCCCCGCTGTGTGTTTCTCATAAACATTCTACATCGAAATGGGAAATTTCGCTACTTTAGGTTAATTCCAGTGACTTCATTTAACCCTTTAAGTACCAAAGTATTTGTGCACCCTTCTGGTCCTGAAAGGTTTAATGCGGGGATCCTGGCTGGTGCACCAGGTAGACTAGTGTTCACTCCCATAGATTGATTGAGGGGAGGCATACATAGTTTGGCAATCCCTGTGGGTAAATTTGAGAACAACCCACCCTAAACATACCTGAAGCTTATTAACCATTTGCACACCAGAAGCTTTAAAGGGTTAGCATTTAAATAAATAAGTCATGTGGTCTTGATGAGCTAGATTTTGAGTTTTCATATTTAGTCAGGCTTGAATGTTTTCTTTAGTAATTCTTTGTAGAGTCAGGTGGCCTACTCTATTAGTTTATTAATGGACTGGAAAGGACATGATCCAACAGAAACATTTGACAGACTCCCTTCCCCTTTCAAAACTCCCTATTGAATGCAGCTTCTCTTTTCCAGGTGCAATAATTGTTGTTTTTATTTCTGGGTATAAGTGAGTTACAGTACACATCTTGTACTGGATGACTATTCATACCTTTGCTGTTTTAGAACTTTTTCATTACACGTCTCTCACACTAAAACGGAAAATCTTTTTATAAGTCCTTAAGCATAGAAGGCCCTGATATCTTTTCAATTTTTGTGGATTCACGAACATATTATCTGTGTCTAATGACTTGATTCCATTGCAGTCGATAACATTGTCTCTGGTTATATCTACAACCCCTGAGTGGACTTCAGTAGGAATCTCTGAGATAAGACCAATGATAAATATATCAAAACTGAATACAATCTCTGTATATCACTTACAACTGAATACAATCCCTGACTAAGATAGTTAATACCAGGAATGCAATATGTGCCAAGGTTAATTTAGGCATGACCATTAACTTTTTCTTCTCTCCTTTTCGCTGATGCTTTGTTGAACCAATGATTACAGTAATGTGCAGGTGACTGTGTATCATGACACACAGGCTCATAATGCAATGATTTGCAAGTACATCTATCATGGAATACCATTTTGCTTCACATTGTTTACTAAACAATTTGTGCCTATATCTATCTATCTTTATTTATATATGCCATACATGTAAACAGCACTTTACAGAAATAGTACAATACAAAACTAATACAGGACAGGGATAAGAGTGTAAAGTGCTGTCATTGCAGGAGAAAAGTGCAGCAAAGGGACTCTTACATTTGAAAGGGGGTCCTACCCCAAAGAGCTTACAGTATAATTTTTAATCATGACAACCTATAGAGACAGGAGCAGGGTATGTGAAAGCACATGGCTTTTGTAAGGAAAGTGCATACTGATCTGATTGTGAATGTCCGTGTGGACAAGGGGAAAGTGATGATTGTGGGCGACTAGTAAATTGTAATGGAGATAGCATTCCAAAGTTGAGGAGCAGCCAGTATAAATGATTGAAGCCAAGAGACGGCTCAGGGGCTTGATTCTATGACCATGTTATTTGTAAAAACTGGAGACGGTGGTTTTGAAAGCACAGTTTGGTATTTTATTAACTGTGCTGTCAAAAACCACGGCCACATCAAAATGTCCAACGGGTGCATAATTTGCACCCATTGGACACCATGAAAACTAGTTGAATTTGGTATCCTAGTACACTCTGTGGCTTAAACTCACGTTAAGGAATGCACTTTTTATGGCGTGAAAGCTATGCCATGAAAAGGAGGCGCAGAGTCCCTAATATGATGTGAAAACCACTGGTGTGTGTGTGTGTGTGTTAGAAAACTGGTTTCCAACACACACTTGTGCTTAAAACCAAACGAAGATTAACCCTATGAGTGCCATTGGGGTATGCAAAATAAAAACTGACATGTAAGCCTGATGTCCAGCAGGGTCCTCAGCGACTGTCTGTTTTCTTAAATCTTCTGTCTTCTTTCTTCTCTTCTGTGTTTAAAAAAAAAAAAAAAAAATCCAATGAGAGTTCATTTGTAAATATAATAATGCCCCAAAAGATTCTACAGTTAACCTATGAGTGCCGAAGGGGTATTCTCCTGGCACTCAAAGGGTTAAAAGAAGTGTATTATAGTTCTCCAAAGTAAGATTTTGTCAATCAGTTTGTCAAAAAATAATTCTTTTTTTGGTGATGTTTAAAAAGTTTCCAAATTGTAATTAAATGTCAGCTGCCGCCGCTTCTTGCTCTGTTGGCTGCACCAGGCATGCATATGGTCATAGATCCCCCTCCCCATACGTTCCGGGCCATTTCCCAGGTCCAAATTAGGGAATTTTGAACAGAGACTGGCTTTTTATATGTCCAGTCTCTGTTCAAAATGAATGACAGCCTCCAGTATCCTGGGGTGTGTGCTTACACACCTCCCAGCCAATCCGCTTCTAGCGGGTTAGAAGCTGATTAGCTGGGAGGTAGGTAAGCCAGTTGGAGGCTGGCATTCATTTTGAACAGAGACTGGTCAGTCTCTATTCAAAATGTCCTCATTGGGCCCCTTGCAATGGTCTGGTACATATTGGGGGGTGGAATCTGTGACCAAATAAAAATTACTTATTTTTTTGACAAATTCTTACTTTGGAGAGCTATTCCACACGTCTCTTAACCCTTTCAGTGCCAGAGGGCTAGCCCTCAAGCACTTAAAGGGTTAACTGTGGCATCTCTTGGGGGCATTATTTTATTTACAAATTAACTCTCATTGGATTTTTTTTTTTTTTAACAGATTTTACTGAAGAAAGGAGAGAGAAGATTGAAGAAGAAAAAGGACAGTGGATGACAGGTAAGTATTACAGTTCTGGGTGTTGGGATAGTATGTGGTAGTAGTGTATGGGAGGTGTGGAGTGTGACTGTGTTTTTAGCGTACTTTCGTTGTTTGACACTGTGTCAAACAATGGAGTTGGCTTTTTTCCTTTGAAGTTCCCACAATTCACGCTATTGAGTGCTTGGCCACAACGTGTGTTTTGGCCACTAATGCTTGTTGGTCCATGTACCAGGCCAGCTATAGAAGAGCTGTGATGCAAATGTGGGTTTCTTGCTCGTGTTTTTTTTTTTTTTTTTTTTTTTTTTTTTTTGTCTTATTGGCTGTTTTACTGGTAGGCATAGTATCGCACCCCAAGTTGCATAAGGAGTTGACAGAAGGAATCCTTAAGAATAAATCAGGTGGGGGAGGATGGTGTAGCAAGAGATAAGAGCAGAAATGCATTTGGGTGCTGAAGAAGAGAAAGAATTAAAGGAGAGGAGAAGAATTTTGTATGAAATATGAAACCTTATGGGTAGCCAATAGAAGGATTACAGGAAAGATACCTGGAAGCAAGGGTAGTTATTCTTGCTGCTGCATTAAGAACAGACTGATGTGGAGAAAGATGAGAGGCAGGAGGATCTGAGAGTAGAATGTTGCAAAAATCCAATATGCAAATGGTGAAATGGGACAGGGACTCCTGTTTTGGTTAAATTTAGTGTTACTGTCAGTTTAAAGGAGAAATAAACCCTGTTGAAAAAACTGTCCAAATGGGCCTATAGTTGTGACCACAACAATTAATTTATTTCCCCAGATCAGTACTAACCCCATTGCTAGTCTAAACCTGTGCAGAGTTTTGCACAAACTTCATACCTTCATAGGTAAAGCCTTTATCACTATGCACTTAGAGGGTTTGACCAGTAGACTGTGGGTATTCATATATATATAATATAATATAATATTTTTAGTTTTTAAATTAGTGCCATTTATGCCAGAAATGTAAAGGGAGACATTTGCTTGATGTGTGTTTGAACAGTGATATCCCTTAAATTAAAGTAATACTTCGTTTTAACTTTGTTTTATTTTGTAGGCATTAAAAAAACATGAAGAATGATATAAGTCTTATCTCTCAAACCTTTATGGTTTATGAGATATTCACAAGCAAAGTTCCCCTCCCCGCCCCTTTTACCTAGTGTAAGCCATCTCTTCTCAGATGTGAGTCTGGTTGTATGACAGGACAGATAACAGAAGGGGACAATTTTCTTTGTATTAAAACAATGAAAGCCCTTCCCCCCCTTGACAAGTTTTTCAGCTTTTTTCATTATCTTAATTGAAGATTGTCCCTCTCTGCAGTCTACCTGGGCATCTCCCTTCTGATTTGGTTGAACAGGGGGGATACTTTGTTTGTGAATATCTCTTAAACCATAAAAGTTTCAGAGATAAGACTTATATCGTTATTCATGTTTTTTTAATGCCTACAAAATAAAATAAAGTTAAAATGAAGTATTACTATCCCTTTAAACACTTTAAACTAAGAAAGAGAGAGGAACAACACCGGATGGGGTTAGATCGTATGGAAGAGAAATCAGGATTTGAGAATGAACATTAAGAGGATGGGGGAATGGGGGAAAGGGCTAGTTTAGCACATAGAGAGGTGTCTATGTTACAGCCTGATAAAAGGCAAATACATATTTCAAAGATTGCATATCTTCAGAATAAGAGCAACATAGAATGTATGCTTGTGAATGCTCATAGGTTGGCAGGTATGATGGGGAATTTGAACTTATAGGGTAATTGCAACTGACTGTAATAAATGAGCAGTATTTTCTACTAGGCATTAGTGAAACCTAGCTGGTTCACACATAAATGTGGGCAGTCATTCCAGAGGGATATTCCAGGAATAGGGCAACATTTTTCTCTAAATCTGATTACCCATTTGGAAAAATTGCAGAGATGGGCAACAAAACTGATAGGGAGACTGGAAGATTTTAGTTACAAAGAGAGACTTATTTAAAGTGCTAAGCAAAATTGAAGGGGTCATCCAATAAGACTAATGAAAATGTTCTTTTGATTGAAACGGTTCACGTTTGAAATGTTGCACGCAAAATAGCGTGCGACTAAACGGCGCATTCAGCATGTCGCCCTGATTAAAATCACGACATGAGAATCTTGCACTGTAGGAAAGCACGAGATTCTCATGTCGAGGCCTGATACGCCACCTCTCCCCTTCTCAGTTCCCCTTTTCCGTGCCAGCAATGTATCAGAAAAGGTACCAATACAAAGTATTGCACCTGGAGCACATTGTTAGTACCTACAAAATGTCACTAGCACTGAGGCTCTCTCTCACTGGGCAATATCAGTACAGTATTTCTCATCATCTATAACCTCATCTGAATCTTGCTGAGCGCTTCCCAGGCTCTCTCTCCCCTTCACTGCGTGCTCCGCTCAGCCCTGTCACCCATTCCAAACAAGTGTTTTTTTTTTTTTTTAAATTACGCTTACAGCTGACGTTGGGGGAAGGGGAGGGAGAGGGGAACTTTAACGGAGGATATCTCTCAAACCATAGCTGTTTGAGAGAGAGGATTTGTATCAAATCGTATATTCTTTTTACATCTACAAAACTCTAAGCATTTTTTATGGGACATTACTGTCTCTAACTGGAAATGAACAAATTTGGAAAGCTAGGTGCACCACCAAAAATCAGTAGGGTGTCTGTGAACTAGTGGGAGAGTGCTACTCTTTTAATTTGAATCAATTTACTAGAAGAAAAGTAAAGCAAAGCTAAGCAGGACCAAACCCACCCCCTAATTGCCAAGAGGGTAACAGAAAGGGACTTTTATTGATAAACAAAATATTAAAAGAAATTAAAAACACATAAAATCCATGAATTCATGGTTTTATGGGTAACAATTGCAATCTACTCATACATACTGTATAGCTAGATTCCATAATCTTGGCCACCAATAAGTTAATTATAGTTTGTATTATCTGGTAATCTCACAAACTTTAAGAGACCGGTTACAGTCCAGCTCCAAAAGGTATAAATAAGATGGCAGAAAAAATTCCTCTCGTACTCCGAATCAGAGGATTGATATCCTATATAATAATTAGTTAGAAAGTTTGTAACAACGCAGTCATACTCAGTAGAGACTGCCCGTGACGAGGCGTCCTGCTCTCTATCAGCCGCGGAGCGGGCAGTCTCTACTGAGCATGACTGCACCGCGAACGTCTGTCACTGTATCAGCTGCGGCGTGGGCAGTCTCTATTGTTCATGACTGCCCCGTGACCGGCTGGCAGTGGCACTGTGGCCCGTGTAACGGACTCTTCAACTAGCATATGTGTATATATAAATGTTGTTATAAATATTCACCCCCAAAAAATAAGTTATTATATAAGCACATACTAAAGAAGTTACAATCACTTAAAGACAAGTGAATAGTAAATCACAAAGCTTGCATTTGGCAATGTTCACTGTATCAGCCCTAGACCTCAAGATCTCAGATCGAAAAAGAATTCACTGTGTCACAATTAACTATAACAATTAGTTTATAAGTTATAGTAAAACGGAGCCAGAGAGGAGATAGAGGATTCTAATGAAGGCTAATGTTCACTGTACATGGTGATATTATTATAGCTAGTATTCTGTTCATGAGACGTCCTCAAAAATAATTGGTTAACCTTTTGAGTTTCAGAGGGGTATTCAACACATTACAAAGCAATGTGTTGGATACCTCTCTGGCCCTCAGTGGGTTAATGGGCATGTTTCATCATAAAAGCAGCTCTAATTAATCATCATAGTATTTGGGCCATGGAGAGTGTTATTTCAATTCTGTCAGAGTTGTAGTTCAAGAGTAATTAATAAAATATCCCCCTCCAGCCCCTTTTACTGATGTAACACTGCTCAGCTCAGAGCAGCAGGGTGTGTCCAGGTAGATTGCAGAGAGGGACAATCTTCAGTTAAGATAAGGGAAAAAGGAGGGCAGGGTTTTCATTGTTCTCACAGTAAGAAGATTGTTCCTTGCTGTGAGCTGTTTGGTCTGTGGACCAGATTCCACATCTGAGGAGAGGGGGCTTACACTAGGTAAAAGGGGCGGGAGGGGGAACTTTATCATTCAATTACTCTTGAACTACAACTCTGACAGTATTGAAATAGCACTCTCTATGGCTCATATACTATGAAGATTAATTGGAGCTGCTGTTTTTGTGAAACATTACTGTCCCTTTAAGGATCATGCAAGGGAACATCTTGAAAACAACAGGAGTGCCCAAAGGGATGTATTAAGTAACAAAAAATTAACATTTGTCTGCAAACATTCTTTGGAGGCACGTGGTGGTGATTGCAAAACATGTGTGTCTGTTTTGTAACAAGTGTTCTGGGGTATTAGAGGTGGGGATATGGAGGAGAGACTATTACAGAGGGAAACAAGTATAACTTTTTGCTTAGATCCATGGTCCCTTATTGTTTCAGTGACGGAATGAGACACATATTTGAATTAACTAATTGTATGTCCTGGACAGGGATTACTTAATTCTTACTTATGGACCAAAGTACATACGTTTACAACATTTAGTTCATATAGTCCCCTGTATGGTCTCAGTGAGTGATTGACAATAATAGTATATGTTTTTAGGGAATTTTTCATCTCCTGATAAGGGATTCTTTAATTAATTTTATTGATGGACCATCTTACAAATAAATATCTGTTTAAAATGTAAAAAATAATTTTAAACCTTTATGACTGCCTTGTTTTTTGGAGTTTTCAAAAGCTTTATTGGATGTCAAAAATAATACACATACAATATAAAAGTAGGGTATGCTGAAACTGCAAAAGCATGGGTACAAAACATCTCAATATTTAAAGGGATAGTAATACTTAAAATGTAAAAAAGAATATGTTGTCGGGTTTATCCCCCTGAGTAAAACAAGAGTACTCCCACTGCTGAAAGGTGTTTCATTCAAAAGTTATTACTTTTCAAAGTTGAGTTTTTTAGGTGCAATATCACAGTGGCCTGAAATTGTACAGTGGCGCTGTTGCTACACCATCCTATGGACAGCTCTGGTCCCGGGACCATAAATCTCTATAGGATGGTGTAGCAACAGCATCACTGTACAATTTCAGGCCACTGTGATATTGCACCTAAAAAACTCAACTTTGAAAATTAATAACTTTTGAATGAAACACCTTTCAGCAGTGGGAGTACTCTTGTTTTACTCAGGGGGATAAACCCTACAACATATTCTTTTTTACATTTTAAGTATTACTATCCCTTTAAGGCAAACACAATATAAGTGTAAAGCGGTAACCTCATAGAGGTCCTAATTGTGGTATTAAAGAGCATTATTGACCAAAAATAAAACATGACAGCCTTAATACAAAGTATGCTCTATGAAACATTGTACATAATAGGAAGCCTCACTAGAAGTCTTAATTAAGAGCAATTGAAAGCTATTCGCTGTAGGTGCACAAATGGAGCTTAAGCATAGAGGCAGTATCATGGAGCAGAAAAGCTCTACCAGAGATAAATACAAATGAAGAGAGATAGTAATCTGTATAATAATGTCAATGAAGTTTAAGGTATAACCATCTCAATGCTAGCCAGCATGTAAATCAAATGAATATGCAGATTTGAACATATAGTATAATATACATAGTATAATATACTGTACAAACAAAGCAGCATTTAGTCACTGCTAGTCAGTATGTAAGCTGTGCACAGTAATAAAGCTCGTGTACAATACTCTATGTTAATCCATGTAAGGCATCGTAACATAAAAGTTTAGAAGAGGAGAAGCTAAGGGCAAATCTGCATAGGTACTCAAAGGTGGCTAGAAACCTATCCCTTCAATAGCTAGCAGTTAAGAAGAAAATTAGAAAAGGGAAAGGAAAGAGCAAGTGTAGCAGTGGAAACCGGCAAGAAGACCAAGAAAGAGCATAAGAAAATACAAAGCCTGAAGGTAGAAAATAAACGGGAATAAACGTGGACAAAGTGATAGGGGAAATTAACCTATACCTTGCTGGTATACCACGTAAAGACCTCAAAAAAGGTCGTGGCGGGGAGGAATAATGAAGGCTCAGAATGGAATAGTCATTGATTTATGACCTCAGTTGAGATGGCTATGGAGATACAAAAGCTGTGACAAGGACATTGAAAGTAGCATGACAAGAGACCTTCAGTCGTGCATCTGAGGAGGGGACCACATTTATGATCCAGGGACAGTCAATCCACTTCGGAGAGTGCCGAACCAGCCCAGGGGAGATGCGATGGCTAAGAACCTCCATAAATAAACTGATAACTCGAAGCACTTTAACAGTTCTGTCAGACAAGCAACCAATAGTCCCATCCCGGAGCCAAGCCATGAGTGGAAATATCTACTTCAGGAGCTGGGATAGAAGTGCAACAGGGTATAATCCTGAGGTGATTCCATTAAAGATAGCACAGGAATTCTCGGGTTCCACGGGGAGGTCTCCCAGGCAGACAGCACACAAACCCCAGTGGGGAGCAATAGAAGTAGGTCTTCCACTAGCCCTTCCATGACACTAAAGACCAATGTCCATGTGATCGAAGAAGGTTGCTTAATGGCGATGTCTTGGAGATCGTAAATGCATAGTACACTAACATTGCTGACATCAACAATCTTGTCTGGATACCAGCTCCAGCCCTCTTGTACTGCATTGCTTCCAAATAGATGATTAAGGACCTCTTTGCGGCTACATAAAGTTGACTCTGAGTATGCATCACAGGGAACTGGTACAGCGTCATCTCGATTCACCACATTAAGGTTCTGATCCAACCTCCCACAGTCGGACTCTAGGTCCACCAGGCCATCCTTCAGTGCAGCTCTAAAATCTTCCAGTATGGCCTTGAGGTCATCTTTCGTTAAGTGTAAAATATCCTCCTTCGTTACAGGCCTTCCCGCCTCCATTTTGAGCAAGCATTATGTGTAGGCTATGAAGCACCCAGGCAGAGCGCGATAAGTCTTGACTCCCCATCGGAATTATGATAGCTTGGCTACTCCAAAAGTTTCCAACACAGCTTATAAAGCATAAAAACAAGGCAGTCGGGGGGAGGGGGGGGGCGGAGCGACCGCCTAAGGAGATGGACGCATATTGAGCAGCTCCAAAGCTAAGGCATTACTTTAGATGCATAAAAGCATAAAAACAAGGCAGTCGGGGGGGGGGGGGGGGGGGGGGCGGAGCGACCGCCTAAGGAGATGGACGCATATTGAGCAGCTCCGAAGCTAAGGCATTACTTTAGATGGCATAACTGCTTCCTTAACGTTTTCAACTGCTCAGTTTTAGTGGCCACGTCTTATAAAGAAATGTCCACTAAAACTGAGCAGTTGAAAACATTAAGGAAGCAGTTATGCCATCTAAAGTAATGCCTTAGCTTCGGAGCTGCTCAATATGCGTCCATCTCCTTAGGCGGTCGCTCCGCCCCCCCCCGACTGCCTTGTTTTTATGCTTTTTGCGGTGACATGATATTGTGTTAATTGTCACTTTTACTATGTATTCTCATCAGTGTTTTATTTGTTTTTGTATTTCAACATTTGTAATCTATTAGTAATTTTTGTTTCCATCTATGTTCATTCATAGTATGATCCTTACATCGATCCACCTTCTTTCTTATTTTTTGATAAAATAAACTTTCACTTATTATTCTTGTTGTAAATCTCAAACAGTATTGTTCCTTTGCTCCATCTTTATCGGTTTTCAGGGTTGATACTATGGGAATCGGCTGGATCAATAGGAAATGAGGGGAAGTCTTTTGGATAGTATAAACCCAGAGCAAACCTGGAGGCCGGTACTCTTTGAGAAAGCAGAAGTGACACGTACATCAGGGAACTCAGCAGGACCAACTCAGTCCCAGAATACATTTTTTAATCTTCTTGTTTATCACCAATATGTTGGAGAGATAAGGGAGTTAATGTTATCGTCTGACAGTTTAGTCCAAATGTTCTAAAAATCTACATGACTCCAGAAGATAAATGGATTATATGAATATAAAAGATGTCTCACTTGCAAGTCCTTGTTTTATGGAACTGGCTTTACCAACCCACGGGACAATCGATGGTAAAAATTTGATGACCACCTGACTTGTATTTCCTAAAATGCAGAGCAGCAATGTTGGAGGAGACTTAAAAGATATTTTTGAGAGTCTTTAAATTTAAATGTATGCATGTTGATTAGGTACTTAAAGTAAGTCAGAGGGAGATCAAGACAAAACTCTACAGAGTAGAGTAGAGTAGTGGATCCATAAACTCAAACTTTCTTTCTTTCTGCTATTTCTAGCACACAATCAACCACATTATATGACACATTGGGTGTTCATATTTGGATGCAGTTATCTGGTTGGTATTGTCTAATTATGTGTAAGTGGGAGGTCCTTTGAGACATACATGGAGTAAGCCTGTAATTTTGGCATGGATCCTTGCTGAAAGTGGCACTTCGCCGCTGAAAAATCCAATGTCATTAAGAATAGTTTTTAATGTCCGTTTTTGATTCTTATCCTTTGTGGTGTGCCCTCTGTTCTCTGCTGGTTCCTGGCCAGTGCCTATACCCAGCAGTGCACAGTGAAAACAATGGTATTGCTGTGCCTTTTTTGTTTGATCCACTTTCTCTTTATACTCTTTATACATAAGGTTTTTTGGGCCTACTTTATCATATTCTGGAGCACGTTAAGTGCATCATTGGAGTGGAAATAAAATAATGTAAGCCCCCATTTAATTAAATAGGATATTTAACCATTGGATGCTGCGACTAACACATTGTAAGTCAATGTGTTGGACACCTCTCTAGCATTCAAGGGGTTAACCCTTTGAGTGCCAGAGTGGTACGGAATGCCACTCTGGCACTCAAAGGGTTAAAGGCACAATTTAAATCAACAGGAATCTCCCCCAGGTTCGTTATGGTAGGATAGGGGATATGTTCTGTTCTACAGGTCTGTGTATAGATACTGGTGGCATTCAGTTTTAACCTCTTTGATGCTAGAGGCCTCTCTATCACCCAAGGGGTTAATATTGAACACCACTGTATGCGTCCATTAAATCCTACAGTAGAACGTACACCTTACCATAACAGACCTGGCAACATTTTAAACTCCGCTTCTGTGCAGGCGCCATTCTTAGGTCAATGACACTTTGAATGCTCGGTATTAACCCATGGTATTACCACAGCAACATTTCCATACTTAAGTCCCAGGAGGGAAGATTAAACGTCAGTTATGCAATGTTAGGGCTTCCATCATTGAGTTACAGGCAGTATAAATATATCGGGCCTGGCCAAGCAGGGGGCCACCACCTGATCAGATACAGAGGCCCCTGCAATGTGGAGGGGTGGCTGTGTCAAAAGAGGTCCCTGGACAACCAGACTGGCCTCAGAAATTCTGGAGGATCTCTTGGTGAACCACCTTTACAAGTATATTCTGTAGGAAGCATAGCAGAGAACTGGATTGCACCTCTTCCGCTCTTTCCTCTATTTCCTTTCATACCTCACAATGGAGCAGTTCCACATACATATAATTCCAGGATGCAGTGCAGTTGCATGGGATATGTGGGCTCTGGCTTTTTGTTTATACTGAGCCCAAAGATTTCTGATGGCAGCACAGTGTAATGTAGCTATTAACATGTGAAACTATAAAAACTCATTTGTTCTGAAATAAAACAAATAATATTGGAAGGATTAACAAAGCAAATACCTCTGTTTTTATGCATTCACTCTTTACAATCAATCACAAACACAAATTAGAAAGCACATACTGGGTAGTCAACTCTCCTTGGGTTGAGGTCAGAAGAAGCTGCACATAATCAATATTTATTTGACCTTTTTGAATTTGTTCTTTGCACATTGACCAGGAGGGGCTGTTTTGAAAAGACATCACTGATTGCAAGAGACTTGTCTGAGTGCTTGTTACAGACACCATCAATATCTTTAGATGTTAGAACTGGAAACTGATTTTGCATGTGAGCTGCATTCAAAATCTTCTTTGTAGATCCCATAATCCTAACTGTGTGGAATGGATATTGACACTGGGAAATGATGACACACTATACGTAGATTATATTGTCATGGGTATCCCTTAAAAGCACTTTTGCTATAGATCAGAGTTGGTCAACCTGAGGCCCTCCAGTTCTTGTGGGCTACAACTCTTGTAATCTCACTCCAGGCGTAGGGAGTTGTAGTCCACAACAGCTGGATGGTTTCTGGTTGCCCATGCCTGATATCGATTATAGGAGAGCACAATGTATGGCTTGTATCATAATGAGAATCTCAGTGAGGTAGAACTCTTGCTAGCATCACATGTTTAAAAGCCCATTTAACCCTTAGAGTGACAGAAGAGTATCCAACGCTTTGCAAAACAATGCTTTGGGTACCCCTCTTATATAAGATCCATAGCTTGACTAATAAGCTAGTTTACGTTTTACAACAGAAATGAGTATACTAAGCATTAAGGACATTATGTAGAAAGAAAAAGATTAACAATTCTGGAGCACACCAACTACGCAATAGGGAGGAAAATAATTCCATTTATATAAATTGGGCTTTTAACTTGTTGGAATTGTAGAGAGGTCTCCAACACATTGCTTTGCAATTCTTTGGAGAACTCTAGCATTCAAGGAGCCAAACCCCCATTTACATAATTGGGAATTTTCATCTACGTCCCCCATCGTCCAGTTGGTTTGCTCCAGAATTGATTACCAGATCTTGGGCTTCTTGAATAATGTCTGTATCTGCTTAATTGCTAATTAAAAGATTGTAAGGATTATGTTTTGCAGCACTTGACATTTTTAGTAATTTCTTAGAATTAGCATGAGGGCTGCACATGGCCTCAGTGTCTTAATTTGGACATTCCTGCTTATACTGTTTTAGACTATATTCACACATTAGTATTTTTGTATTCTTAAAGTGTGTGTGTGTATAATCATGTTGGAATCCATATTACAAATTTGACATTTTAAAGATCGCAGAATAAGCAAAGTAAAATTTGTCTTTCTATTTTTTTTTAATGCCTAACCTTTTTTTCTGCATTTGTAACTTCATGATCAAAGCTACCAGGTTCTCTCACAAATGGAAGAACATTGCACTCAACTGGAAAGCAAAGATAGTGGTACAGTGTACCACTGTGTCTGCTGCTTAAAAAGACTGGAAGGAATGAGTTATGGAGCTCTCTCCAGTCACCACTTACTGTTCATATTTGGAAGCCACTGATTGTTCAGTATACTGGTGGGGTCTTTTCTGACCCTATCAGTATTCTAATAGAAAGATGAATCAGGTAGCTGGATATAGAACCAATATGTGCATTCCTGTAATGAAACTGATGTGTTCTCCCCAGATATTAGCTCCAGAGATCACTCAGTTTAATGACAGGCACATACCGATTATCGGGCTCTGCTCTTCGTGTACTGATCAGTGTTTCTGTTAGAGTAACTGTTGGGTCAGGAAAGACTCCACCGGTATATTGCATAATAAAGGGGATCACTTAGATATCAGTCATGACACATAAAGGATCCAAATATGGGCACTAGCTAGTTACACAGATATATAAACAGGAGAGTCCCAGGTGACCATAATGAAGCTGGACCCGCTGTGAATCTGAGGAACATCATCGCCCATGTTATTATGTGTAATAGGGAAAGACAAGTACCATAATACCGCAGCATGACAGGTACACAGATGAGAACACCATTAAGGAAAAAATAAATCCCATGGTCTATACATCTGTTACCCATCAATGCTACCCCAAAATAAAGGTTGAGGCCCTCCAAAGATAATGGATCATAAAATACCAGTTCAACCTGAATAAAATTTGAGCAGCGGAATTCAACATATAAAAAAAATATCACCAGAAAGGACCCAATAGTTGTGTCCATATATATCCGTAGAGGCCCAAAGTAGCGTATATGTGGGCCTCTGGTGCATTGTACAGCACCGGTCAAATGAAGCTAACAAGAGGACAAATAGAAAAACAATGGAAGAAAGTCCCAAATTTCTAGTCCGAGGTTCCTGTGAGCCCATTGACCACTGTGCTGTGTCAACGCAGCTGAGACCGTAACAATCACCTCCTATAGCAAACCATCAATGTGAACAATGAAATCAGTCAATTGTTGTAACAAATTGCTTATGCAGATACAGTGATGGGAAACCCCATTCATGAAAACGGCAACAAAGAAGTAAGGAGCCACCAGTTGGGTAGTGTAAGTTAGTGACTGGAATTAAAAGGAAACTACCTTACCAAAACCTGTAGTTTGCAATACAGAAATAAGTTTTGAGACCACAGTGAAAATTGGCACACATGCTGGGTGTGATGAGGTGATAGTTAGCCCAAATGACAAAGTGTGAAGACCTCCCAGCAGACTGTGGGGTCACATAGAAAGACAGGACCCGCAGTCTGTCAAAAGGAATCCACACAATATAGTATGAAATACAATGTAAACTGAGAAATAGAATCACAAAAAGGGTGCCATGCAGGGGAGAGATGAAGGAGGACTCACTAGGAGAATATAATCAGTGATATCAATTGCCATCAGACAACCAGAACGGCACAGAAGGACAAATCTATTGATATACATATGGATAGAAAACAAGTGTGTATAATACAAATTGTGAATACATAGATAATATGTATGCATAAAACAGTTACTCCAAAAAACATGCATGTCAGAATGTATAAAGCCACCAGTATCAACATGTAATGTTAAAAATGTCACCTTATAGGAAATATCAAAAACAGTACATCCAAAGACATCATCTGGGTATAAATTATAAATCATAACCAAGAAAAACTATTAATAGACATCTGTTGACAATATCTACGGAGGATCAGGGGCCAAGAGTTTGCATATGAGATAATGTCCCGGGGAGATCCATCATATAAAAGTCAATGTGGACCCAATATGATAACAGCACAATAGTCCAGATAGTCCAGAACTGTAGGCACTCCTGATTACTCCAGTCCAACTGCCATCATTACTTCTATGGCTAGGGAGTGAATCAAATTATACGATATCTGTGTGTGTGTGTGTGTGTGTGTGTGTGTGTGTGTGTGTGTGTGTGTGTGTGTGTGTGTATATATATATATATATATATATATATATATATATATATATATATATATATATATATATATAATCTCGATTTTATATATAATAGATATTTGTAATTCAGCCGCAATTTTCTGTTCTGGTCAGCAAGTGGCTTGTATGCTGTAAATGAGTGTGCATATTGTATATAAAAATAAGTTGCAGCTATTATATCTTTTGAATGAAAAATTTCTCAGCAGGGGCGGACTGACAGGACCTAGGGCCCCTGGTCCAAAAAGAGGTCTGGGCCCCCTGCTCAGTGACATCATTGGCCCCTCCCTGTGACATCATTGGCCCCTCCCCGTGACATCATTGGCCCCACCTCCCACTACATAATCAGCCCCGCACACCTACCTACCCTCCCCCCCCACACACACACACACTCCTCCCATCCAGAAGGTTCACATTACACAAATTAAGGTACTCCACACCATTTTAGAAGTAAACCTATTTTAATAAAATTAATCTTGTGTTTAAAAAAATAAATAAATAAAACTAACCTTGCACTGCTGGCTAGCTTCTTGCCGGTTGATTGAAGGCTACTTGGCTACTGGCTGGATAGCTTGAGGGTGTTCTGGATGTCTGGCCTGGTGGATGTGCCTGCAGCGAGTACAATGTTCCATATATAATTTGCAAAAGTGTGGTTGCCTGGGGTATTGTATGTCCTGGGGGTACTGAATAGCCTGGGGGGCCTCCAGGCCATTCAGTACCCCCTTCCAGGCCATTCAGTACCCCCTTCCAGGCCATCCAGTACCCTTCCTCCAGGCCATCCACTACCCCCCTAGGCCATACAGTAACCCCCTCCAGGCCATGCAGTAGCCCCCAATGACATCCAGTACCTGCCCCTTCCACAATGCCCCGATCTCCAATCTCCACATTGTCCCTCAATCTTCACAATGTCCCTTCCACAATGCCCCTTCATCTCCACAATGTCCCTCAATCTCCAAAATGCCCCTCAATCTTCACAATGTGCCTTCTACAATGCCCCTCAGTCTCCACAATGTGCCTTCCACAATGCCCCTCAATCTCCAAAATGCCCCTCAATCTCCACAATGTGCCTTCCACAATACCCCTCAATCTCCAAAATGCCCTTCAGTCTTCACATTGCCCCCATATCTTCTCATTGCCCTTCAGTCTCCACAATGTCCCTTCCCCAATCCCCCTCAATCATGCCCCTACCTGTAGTCCCTGGTGGCCTAGCAGAGTGATCTGTGCCTCCTGGAGCTCCCTCGCATTCTCAGTAATGCAGAGCGCTGGGAGATGACATCATCTCCCAGCGCTCTGTATTACTAGAGCGCCGGGTGCAATGTCAATACACAGTTGCTGCGGGTGCGTGGCTAGGGGATCGCAGGGGGCGACCCCTTTTACGCCACGGAGCAGTGCGCCTGCAGCGGGCAACTACAAGGCAGCCAAATGGAGAGGGACAGCCAAGACACTATTTCTGGTGGCGGCGGGCCCCTTTCGGTCGCGGGCCCTCGGTCCGTGACCGAATTGCCCGATGGTCAGTCCGCCCCTGTTTCCCAGCTGTGTGAGTACTCTTATTTTACTCAACAGTAAAAGCACCAACAAATAAATATACATATATATATATATATATATATATATATATATATATACACACACACACACACATATTAGAAAATTGTGTACGACATTGCCCACTTGATTGGACACGCCTTGCAAAATGGGGAACAGCTGAATCTCTGCTGTGGTGAGTCTTGCTGCAAAGATTTTCACATGAGTAGTCAAGATGGCGAACAGAGGAGTGGGCAGGGGGGCTTTGCCTCCCAGATCACTCCTGTGAAAATCGCTGCCCCTGAAGTGATAACATTTACAATTGTATAACCCAATTAAATTTTTTGGTATTGGTGTCAATTTAAATGGGCCTTTTATCCCCTTGAATGCATGTGCATGTGGCTCAAGGTTTCCTGAACTGTACACAGTACTATATGTGGCCTCTAAATCGAGATGTATAATGTTATTGCTAATGTCTTTCTAATGTTGCTAATGTCTCTTTCTATACAACCTAGTACCATTCTTTCTTTTCCCACTGCTGTGCTGTATTGTTTTCTTACTTTTTTAAACATGGGGACATAACGACTCTTCATTCCCTTTCCTCTCCTGCTATTCTCCGTAAAATATATTTGGAGTCTGTTCTCTGCATTTGGCTGGGTGTTCTCTGTTTATTTTTTTATTTTCTTTATTTGTAATACGTTGAAGACCTATCTAGCATTCAAAGTGTTAAAAGCCCCATTCCAATCAATGGGCATTCTGGGAATTTGTATTTGTCCTCTCTGTTGTGCAGCTGGATTTTTTTTTTCTGGAAATACACCTCTTTAAGTTCCTGAATATGGCCTTTGGTTTGCATAGTTTATTCTAGAGTTGGAAAACCCAGGAGGCAGGGCTCCTAAATGTTTGGAGTGTTTTATAAAAATGTTTACAGTCACCCCTTTGAGGTTCCAAGAAATTCTCAACTGGCTTCTAAAACATTTGCCTGGTTCCAAGGTTATATTGATCTATTCCCCACCACTAATTTATCTTCATTACACACGTTTAGAATTACTTTACATAGTTGCATATAACTTGTAATGTCTTTAACACCTTAAGGAACGACTGCGCACGCACGCGCCATGACTTAAGGACTTTTTGTTCGCATCCATTTCCAGAATCCTCGAACGGCGTGCAGCTGCTTGGGGAGCCCGAAATTCCATGATGGTCCTGGCACTTCATGGGTCCTTAACTCAGATTCACCCATGACGTGCCAGGACCGTCAAGGGTCGTTAAGGGGTTAATAGAAAGTTGTATTTACACAGAGACAGATTAAGGCTTCATAGGGCCCTGGGCAAGGTACCAAACTGAGGCCCCATATCTCTTGCTTGTGTTGCTAGCATTGTTGGCATTGTGGATGTAATGGAAGTGGGAACAACTGGATGATGCTGGTCTTTCAACAAAAAGCCATCTAACATAAGATGTTAGCAGATGCAACAGCAGGACCTCTGTCTGTGACCCATCACTTGCAGCCAGGGCCCCTCATATTGCTATAGCCCGTAGGCAGTAACCTAGGTTGCCATAATCGATGATCTGACTCTGTATTTACTTTTAACCCTCAGAGTGACAAGCCTGTAAAATTCATGAGGTTGGCAAATTTGGCGTGCACATCCAACCCTGTGAGCAATTCTAGTTCCCGTCTGCACTTCCTGCCTAATCTCACCTTTCATGGGCTGAAGGTGATACTGGTTGCAGAATGGAATGGTTTATAAAGGTTATGGTGCGCTGTTGGTGCTAACTCCACATGCTTCATTTCCTGTGTTTCTGGGTTGGGGGTTGCTGGTACAGGAGTATATTGTGATGCACTGTTCAGTGATTTCTATATGTAGCTTCATTATATAGGGATAATTGTGAATGAGCTGCCATATTCCAAGAATGAGTTTACTACTCTGCTTTGGAACTGTACAAATAGATAGCAAAGCAAACAAGAATACAGCAGTCAGTAAGTTTTGCTTGGTGGCAAGACGGTACTGTACTGTGGTTGTTTTAGAGATGCACCAGTCTAGAGAAATGCAATGGCTATTTACTTTTAAGTGGTTTTAAAAGAAATGTTATAAAGAGGTGCAATTGTTTTTTGCATGGATGTCTGTGACAGTTAATTTTGGACAAAATATATTGTTTGTATGAACCGTATTCATGAAGGTAGTGGTGCAGTTCTTTAGCAAATCAACTGCGTTTGAGACTTGACAAAAAATTCTGCAATTTCCCATTGATTTAAATGAGGCTTTCACCTCCTTCAATGTTAGCACCTTCTTGCATTGAAGACTTCTGTAGCACTAACTAAATTGATTAAAAGTCCCCTTCTACTTAAAGTGGAACTACCACCTCGAAAACACTTTATCTTCAATAACTACCCATCTGGCGACTAGCTGCTTAGTAGCGCTAGTCACCAGAATCATGACCTTATTCAAAGGAAATATGCGTTCTTACCGGGCTGACAGCAGCACGGAGCGCGGACATCTTGCCATAGTCACATCTGCGCACCTGTGCTGTCAGTCCCAGCTGGGTCTAGGAGGAGTTGCTTGGAGCCGGACGGCTCCAAAAGGGACTGGCAGCTCAGACACGCGGACGTCACTATGGCAAGATGTCCGTGCTCTGTGCTGCTGTCAGCCCGGTAAGAATGCATATTTCTTTTGAATAAGGTCATAATTCTGGCGACTAGCACTACTACACAGCTAGTCGTCAGATGGGGAGTAATTGAAGATAAAGTGTTTTCAAGGTGGTAGTTCCGCTTTAAAGGAACTGTTCATTCTACTCCTATGGTAAAGTTAGTTTGTCCTCAGAATTGCTTCTCTTTAGTTTGATGACCTTTGAGCTCTGTCCTTTTTATCTCTATTTGCCAACAGGTATCTCTAAGAGTCCAGTGAGGTTGAAAATGGATCAAGCATTGCTTCTTATTAACAATGCACTACATTATGAGACATTTAGTGTGTATTGGCGTTCTGACCATTGCTACCAGGTAAAGTGAGATTATTTACATTTATGTCTATCTTCATTTTACCCTTCCAACTTCCAGAAATACATTAACTAACTTAATGCAGGGCTGTCAAAGTTCAGTCCTCAAGGGCTGCCAACAGTCCAGGATTTGAGGATTTTCCTGAAAAAGTACAGGTGAGTCAGTCAAAACAAATGAGCCACTGATTAACTTGCCTGTGCTGAATCAGGGAAATCTTTAAATCCTGGACTGTTGGAGGCCCTTGAGGACTAGGACAGCCCTGACTTAATGTATTTGATCAAAGTTTGAGATTTGGCATAAATACTAATAGTGGCCTAGTATTACCATTAATAAATAAATAAATACAACTAAATTAGAGTGATGTGTTCAACTGCAGAAACTAAACATTACGGTAAGGCTGACGGGCTGAGGTACTGGGTAGAATTGTCAACCGTAAGTCAACCTTAAATCTCAGTTGGCAGAACCAGTTGAGGATGTTTTTGGACCAGATGGAAGTACAGGCTGGCTGTTAGCTGGATATGGAGATTCAAGACAGCTAGCTGTCAACAAAAAAATAAAACAAAAAAACAAAGAAAAAAAAACCTCTAGAAGTTAGTACAGAAGTAGATATGCTGAAGCTTAAACGGTATGAACTGAGTGTGAGCTACCGAGTCAGCAATACAAGGTGATAGGCAGACAAGAGTCAGGATAGGCAGCAGACACCAATAACAAATGATGAGACCCCAAGAACAAAGGAAAGTAACACTAGCTAGGGACACTTATGAATGCACACAGTGGTGGATGCTGCCTTAAATAGATAGAAAGGAACAAGGAAGGTCAAGACTGGGAAGTGGATTGGAATCAAGGATCAGTGGAAAAAGAAAATATTACCCTTCCAGAAAAAGGTCCTTATATTTTTAACTTTCTGTCCAGCAGATAAGCTCACAGTACAAACTGACTGCATAACTCAGAAACTGAAAGCGGAACTACCACCTTGAAAACACTTTATCCTCAATAACTCCCAATCTGGCGACTAGCTGCTTAGTAGCGCTAGTCGCCAGAATTATGACCTTATTCAAAAGAAATATGCATTCTTACCGCACTGACAGCAGCTCGGAGTGCGGACAACTTGCCATAGTGACGTCCGCGTGCCTGCGCCGTCAGTACCTTTTGGAGCCGGCCGGCTCCTAGCAACTCCTCCTAGACCCAGCTGGGACTGACAGCACAGGCGCACAGATGTCTCTATGGCAAGATGTCCGCACTCTGTGCTGCTGTCAACCCGGTAAGAATGCTTATTTCTTTTGAATAAGGTCATAATTCTGGCGACTAGCGCTACTAAGCTGCTAGTTGCCGGATGGGTAGTTATTGAAGATAAAGTGTTTTCAAGGTGATAGTTCCACTTTAAGCACCCCATACAGTTTGAAACTGTAGACCTGGATTGGGTAACCTAACACCAACGGCTGGCTATATGATTGGAATTGTAGTTCGCAGCAGTTGGGGGGGGCATCAACTTGCACTTTCCATACATAGATGGTTTCCTATTTTGAGGACTAAAGTGATTAACTGCTTTACAATTCACCTTTATGACTCTGGGCAGCTCCTTCATTTAAATGTGCTTCAGACATCAACAAATCTGTCTGTAATAGCCAAATAATGTATTTGCATACCTCACAATATCCAGTTTTTTGACCAAGGGACACCTTTATTTAATAAATGCATTGATGGGAAAGGTAGCATTTTTGTGTGAATATCTGAAACCAGATTAGGCACGACACGTTTATAATAAAGGACATACTGTAGGCAGGAAAAAGAAGAAGTCACATGATCCCCAGCTGTGTGCTTGTCCTGCAAGTGATTTTGTCTGTGTAGGCAGCTCCATGTGGGGGGAATACAAGCAAGTTCCTCATCAACACAGTATGAAAATCATTAAAATGCGGATCCTTCTCATCTAGTCCACCCCAGGAGAGAGGCCAGTATCAAGTAAATATGATACATTTGGAACTGCATACTAGTGACCCATGTGGCAAAGTCCCTTCAGACCCCCATGCAAGCCTGCCTGGTTAATTGTGTTTTTCAAGGGATGAACTTTCTGCGCTCACCTCCTACCGATTCTCTTGCCAAGTCAAGGAGGTCCTCCATAAACATCATGTCAAGATTTTCCTTGGAGGAGAGCATGGTCTGTGCTTGAAAAGTGGTGCATGCACGCTTCACCAATCATAGCCTACTAGTTGTTGCTGATGGGCAGCCAGAACATATAACACACTGTGCAACTGCAAATCGGTGAGCCATATAGTGGGTTATAAAACAGGACTCAGACTGTGTTGGACAAAAGAGAGGCTGGCTGCTTGTGAAAGTTTGATTTGTGTTCCAAAATCTTGATCGTTCAGCTGAAAACATGAAAGTTTTGAGATTTATTACTTACATAGGGGATAAAAAAGACAGTTTGTGTAGGTAACACACTTACTAATGACTAGTATGAAAGCCCGTATACACGGGCTAAAGTGCACCCAGCTGCCCCAGAGCCGGGAGCAGAGGCAGGACGTAAGTCGTTCGGAGCGGGGCAGCGCGTTCATCGAGTCTCTACTGCGCATGACTGCAGTCATGCGCAGTAGAGAGTCACCAAACGCGCTGATCCTTAGCGGGGAGCACCAGAAGGCTCACAGCGAAGCTCCCTGTGTGTGAAACCACACATGCACAGTAGAGATTCTCTACTGCGTATGTGGGGTTTTGGCTCACAGTGAGTGACGCATTCTACCACTTTGTTATAGGATTTGTATTATGAAAATGTTTAAATCTTTGAATGCTAAAGAGGTGTCCAACACCTTGCTTCACAAAGTGTTGGACATGTCTGTGGCACTCAGAGGGTTAAAACCCCCTAAGCTATTAGCAAAACAGGCCTGGACTTGAGGGATGCATATGTTTTTTCAGGCTCGTCAACAATGTTACTATGTTATAATTTTCCTAATGCTACATTTCTCTTTGGTTTACTTTTTGACAGTGTCTGTATCAAGCTTTAGCTGAAACTAATACAGAAAGAAGAAATTCAAGTGTAGTAGCCACAGCAGTTGATGCACAACATCCCCTCACTCTGCTGTTGAATGGCACCAATGGGAAAGGAGAGCTCTGTCGGTGGGTTCAGTGAATTCCCTTTTATTAACAGTTGTTCACATTCAAAGCTTCTCTGTTCGATAAACTACTTTGTCAGTGATATCCTTTTTTTAACCTGTGCAAATTTTGATATCCTCAGTGGGCTTTATGTAGAAAATGCAAAAAAAAATCACACCAGATGCACCACTATAGGGCAGGAGTGGGCAAACTGAGACCCACCTTGCCTCCCAACTGGCTGAGGATGATGGGAACTGCAATCTTGAACAGCTGGTGGGGGTCTTAGGTTACCCACCCCTGCCACGGTTGGAGAGGGGACAAATAAAAGTTCCTCAAATATATCTTGGTTTTAAAAGGGCCTTTAAACACTTGAATCATTGCATTTGTTGTGATAAAAGCCTATTTTTAAATCCACAAGATTTTTGTTCATTCCTTTAATTGAGTAGAAAACTTTTTAATATGAAAGAACATGTAAGGATTTGTCTGCTGAGTTGTGTTTTTTTCATGAACAATCCAGTCATGCACTAATATGTCTTCGCCATCAGATTCCAGTGAATCTGCTGCAAATACACCGTCTCCACCATGAATCCATTATGCCTTCACCAGCTTTACAGTTTTGCTGTGACTACTTCCACAATGGCTCGTTTGCTTCCTGAAATTTAGCTTAATGAACCATTGTAGTCTTGCTGTGGGTGTGTTTATATGTTAATGTGGCCCTTGCTAGATGCACTAAGCTCTTATAGCTGCCTATGCTGTCTGTGTTCACAGTATTAACTCGACAACCTGAGGATGGTGAAGTTTGAATATCCCCACAGATTTCTATACACCTACAGCCATGGTCACAGCCCTCCCTTAAACCTTTGCGTTCCAGTGTAGTAAGCAATGCATTGCTGGAGACTTAAGAGGGTTAAGGTGTTTCCTGTCTGTTTTGAACTACATTCTACATATCCCATTACTGAACCCCTTGAGTGCCATAGCGATGTGCAATGCATTGCATGTCCCTCTGGCATTCAAAGATTTATATGATAAATGTTCATATCAGATGTTTTCTATACTCAGCTACTGAACAGATGTAACACTGCTCACCTCAGAACAGAAAGGTGGTGTCCAGATTGCTTGCAGAGAGGGACAATCTTCAATTGGCATAAGAGAAAAACCTGTCAAGGGGGGCAGGGTTTTCATTGTTCTTACAGTAAGAAGACCAGATTCCACATCCGAGGGGAGGTGGCTTACACTAGGTGAAAGGGGTGGGAGGAGGATACTTTATCATTCAATTACTCTTGAACTACAACTCTGACAGTATTGAAAGGGTTAGTAATGCCCAAAATAAAGTTGATTCTATATGTTAGATTTTACAAAAATAACGTATTTGGAAAAAGCCCTATCTCTCTAACCTTTATGGTTTGAGAGATATGCTCCACTAAAGTTCCCCTTCCCCTGATGTAAGCTGTAAAGCTGACAGAAGGAGATCCATGTCACCCGACATGAGGCTGACAAAATACTACTTTGAAACAGTCTAAAAAGTGTGCTTGCAAACCAGGCACACTTTGTAGACTGTTCCAAAGAAGTATTTCTTTTTAAACCGCGCTATTGTGGTTCTGCCGGTCCTTGGACCAGGAACTCCTGCTGTCACCTTAAAGCTGATGTCAGGAGAAGGGGAGGGAGAGGGGAACTATTTAATGGAGGATATCTCTCAAACCATTAAGGTTTGAGAGATAAGACTTTTTCCAAATATGTTAATTTTGTAAAATCTAACATATAGAATCAACTTTATTTTGGGCATTACTAACCCTTGAAATAACACTCTCTGTGGCTCAAATACTATGAAGATTAATTGGAACTGCTTTTATTTTGAAACATTACTATCCCTTTAAATTTATTTAGATTTAAAAAATGGGCTCATCAAAGCAATCGTGGAATCTTGTGGCTGAGGAAGCATCACTTCAGCACTTACTGCAGTCTAAAATATAAACCATACCAGTGGTTCCCGTACGTTTTTGACATAACGCACCCCTTTTGGTTTTCACCTTCATACCCCATTCCCCTCCCTTTTTCTGTACTGCGGACCATAGGGAAGGAGGTTTAAATGCATATAAGGCACAAGTTTATTCGGAAATAACGAATGACAAAGAGAAAAGCCACATGGTACTTAATTTACGTTTATAGTTTCTCTCAACCACTAATGTTTGATGTTACTATTTGGACTATAAAAGGCAGGGGATTTGTAGGGCATGCTTTTCCTACAAAAAGTTCTATAACCTGTAAATGTCAGCGTTTGTCGTTTTTTCTTCTTTTTCATAATAATACTTTACTGATCTATTAATACAGTCCTTTAGCTTGTTTATCATGAATAACTGCGTTAACCTTTTGAGTGCCAGAGAGCTATCCAACGCATAGCGGTGAATACTTTTCTGGTAGTCGGAGGGTAAGAAAATCATCCCTTTCCAATCCCTGATTTCAGCAATCCATGATTTATCATTGTTAAGGGACAGTAATGTCCCAGAAACATTGTATCCCGTTTTATAGAGTGTAAAATAATAAACAATATGCTCCAAACCCTATCTCTCAAACCGCTATGGTTTGAGAGATATAGGTATTCAAAGTTCCCCCTCCCTCGCCTTCTCTTGATGTCAGCTGTAAAGCTGACAGCAGGAGATTCAAGTTGTACTACTCGTAAGCTCTTTAGCAGAGCTGAAATCTCGTTATATAAAAATAATTACTTCACTGGAACGGTCTACAAAGTGTGCTTTCAAACCAGGCACACTTTGTAGACATTTCCAATGAAGTAATACATTTGAAATAATGAGATTTTGGCTCTGCTGCAGAGCCACAGGCTGGTCCCCGGACTAGGATCTCCTGCTGTCAGCTAGATTCTGACGTCAGGAGAAGGGGAGGGAGGGGGGAACTTTCAATGCCTTTATCTCTCAAACCATAGCTGTTTGAGAGATAGGGTTTGGAACATATCGTTTATTCTTTTAAACTCTATAAAACTGTATACAATTTTTCTGTGACATTGGTGTCCCTTTAAAAAGCATGGTCTGTTATAGACGAGGCCTGATTGCTCCAGGAAAGGTTCAGCTATCTTGTATTACTATGATTAACTGCTACCTTTTAGAGGTGTAACAGTTTGGATCCATAGAGAAAAAACCCTCAAGCTTTTAACCGTTTGAGTGCCAGAGAGGTATCCACCACATTTGCAACACAATGTGTTGGATACCTTTTTGCCTCTCTAAGGGTTAAGGACCTGAGGGGTGTGCAGTGCATTGCTTCACAATGAATTGCAGACTCGCTTGGTCCTTTAAAGAGTTAAAATATCAGTAAAGTTTTGTTATGAATAACGGGGTGCACTCCTACAAGATGGTTCAAACTGTTAGGGTGGTGGAACTGTTACCAGAGACTCAACTCTCCTACAGAATGCAGTAAAACAACTATGGACACCAGGTAGCATTTTGCTAAGAGTTTAGTATAACAAAAAACAGTTTGAGCTGTAATGACTTTGAAATAAACCATCTGCAACTGTAAGAATGGCCTTTTTTAATTTTCAGCTGGAAAAGCCCTGCAATATCTTTTTCATAATACAATTCAAAGAAGCAGTACACTTTTATCTCTCCAAATCTCAGAAAAGGCATCTAACGTGCACAACAATTAATATGTTAGTCAGATACTGCTAATCCCATCTCATGTCTGGGTATATCTGAATTATAAACTTACTGTGCAGGGACATCCTACTCCTCTTCCTTTTCTTGTTACCAGAGTTTTTTATGGAAGCTCTAGGAAGCTGGATAAATCGTATTGGAGCCTGTGACCCACCCATCTGCACAGCCAATATGAATGAAGCTACCATTGGCATCCTCTGCACTTACAGGACATGGAACAAGAAGTTTGGGCCAGAGGTTTACAGTTTAGCTGTAATTTATATTGCTATTCTCCTGGACTTGTGAATTTCATGAATAACTATTGAAAGGCCCATCGGTTCTCTTAAAAGGCCATGTGTTTAGGATTTCCCCTCTTGTTCACAAATTAATAAATTCTTCTTAGCCCTAAACTGCCTCCCACACTCACTGGCAATTAACCCTTTCATTGTTATTTGAGGTGGGCAAGGGCAATGCATTGCTGAGCTGTATCAGTGAGTGGAGGAGGCAGTGTTAGGGTTAAGACTGTATGGCATACTTTATTTACCATAATCTGTATATCTAAATTATTTATGCATTTAAAAAATGCATAATACAATTTAAAAGTGATTCTGAAAGCACTTTCAAAATTACTAAAGTTGTATTTGGGTGATAGGGTTCCTTTAACTTATCTGTACTAAAGTCATGGCCTGTTTGTGGTCCTTGCAGGTTTGAAAACCACTGTTTGAACCTCTTGGATGATAGACACATTTACACTGTGTTGCTTAGAAATTCTTTGGAAGCATCTCTATCATACACATAGCTGGTACCCTAGTAACTATTATTAGGACTGCTCCTTTAATTCTGATATCCGGAATAATTTTGCTAATTTACTTAATCCATTTTAGACACCACACAGAACTAACACCATTTTTCTCTGTCTTCTTTTACAGAATACACTACCATTTTAGGGAATTTGGAAATTACTCCCTGTGGGTGAAGAACAACATTTCTGCTTCTGAAGCTGTAACATGTGAAATAATCATCAACCAGAATCCAGCATCCAGTTTCTTTCGTACGTATCTTAATTTAGTATCCATTCTGAAGAGCACACATATCTTCCCTGTTTTGTGTCTTGCTGGAAATGAGAATAAAAACTTCAAATTTATGGCTGGATTCCATTGCAGGGGATAATTGTATTACTGGTTGTATGTCCAAATGTCTCCAGAAGTTTCAGTAGGAATCTGTGAGATACAAACTGTGATAGGATGTTAATCCAGGGAAATATCTGTCTACCATATTGAAACAGGAAGGAATTTTTTTTTACCCATTTGGCACTTAAAGGGGTAAGAATGTTTCGTTATTAAAGTAAGTCTTCTTCCTACTTTTTTATAACTATGTGTAGCAGTAAAACCTTATACAACTTTGCCATTTTACATTTATTCTCTAATAAAGTTTCTCCCTCCCTTCCCTTTTACTTACCTGAAGCTGCTTCCCCTCTGGAATCTGGTCATCAGACCGGACAGATTACAGCAAGAGACAATCTTCTTTCCTTCAGTATAAGGAAAACCCTGCCCCCTTGACAAAGGAGGGCAGGTTTTTCCTTATTCTGGAAGGAGATTGTCCCTTGTTGTGTTCTGTCCAGACCAGCTTGCTGAGGTAAGTAAAATGGAGGGAGGGTGGGACTTTGTTAGTGAATAAAAGTGAAACTTACAAACAAAAGAGGGGGGCGTCTCATAGGGTAGTATATCCTGGACAACAACACAGAGGACCTTGCAAAAACAACCCTATTCCAGGGTACTCACATTTATGAGTAGTCTGCCAAGCACTTATATGCAGAACAGACACTTCAGGCTTGTGGAGGAAATTATAACGCCCACTTCCACTTGGGCTCTTTCCTTCTCGTCTGCTCCAGCTGCCCTTAAATCACCCACAGCATTCCCCCTCACAGGTGCAGCGATGGATCAAAATCATACAAAGGAAAATGAGTGCCAATATGTATTCTACAAAAAAGCGCTTAGATACACGTATTCAAATAGAAGATGAGTGAGTATCAACATCTTCCATTTGAATACTAAGCGCTTTGTTGGTAGAATACATATTGGCACTTTTTCCTTTAAATGTGAAACGGCAATGGTTTATAAGGTTTTACTGCTACAAATCGTTATAAAAAAAGTGGGAAGATTGTACTTTGACGCAATATTATGATCCCTTTAATTGGAAATGGATTCAATGTTTGTTTTTTGTTTTTTTGTTTTTTTATTTTTTTCCACCTTTCTTTGGATCAACAGGAGTGATGTATCGTGGGCTGAACTTAATGGATACATTTTTTTTTCCAGCGTCATCAACTATGTTAATATATAACATTTATAACTTAAGGAGAAATTCAGCCCATATGTTGAAATCAAAGTTCAGAAATGACATCAGAGCCCCAGATATAAGGAGGCTGATGTACTTAATAACTGGAGTAATTCTAGAGAAAACCAGCATTACCGTAGGGGACAAATTAAAATTTGCATTAATTTTAAATTAGATTTTTAACCTCCTGAATGTTAGAGAGGTCTCCAACCAGTCCTACTCAGTACATCTGCATATTGTTAAATTCAGCAGCAAAAAGGCAGTTCAGGCTGAAGCAGACATAAAGAACATATAAATATATGTGTATTGTATTTGTAGGACTTTGACTGAATGCTGGAAGGTGTTTAATTTAAAAGTAGCTGTCTTTTTTTTCCTCTTGATGATGGCAACATATAGTTTAAATGGTGTTTCTCTGGGGAAATCTACAAATGAAAAGGATTTGGGAGTAATGGTAGACAATAGACTTAGCAGTATCACGCAGTGCCAGCTGGCAGCTGCAAAGGCCAGTAAGATATTGGCATGTATTAAAAGGGGTATTGACTCAAGGGAGGAAGATATTGTTATTCCTCTTTACAGTTCCAAGGTAAGAACCCACCCAGAATATGCTGTTCAATTCTGGGCACCCTTTCTGAAAAAGGACATTATGGAACTAGAGAGAGTGCAGAGGAGGGCTACAAAACTAGTAAGGGGAATGGAAAGTTTTAGTTATGAGGAAAGGCTAGAAAAGTTAAACTTGTATACACTAGAGAAACGGCGTCTTAGAGGGGATATGATAACACTATATAAATATGTTCAGGGCCCATACAAAGGGCTCTCCAAAGACTTGTTCATTAACAGAACCGTACATAGGACAAGGGGCCACCCGCTTAGACTTGAGGAAAGGAGATTTCTTTACTGTAAGGACAATAAAGGTATGGAATTCACTGCCTGAGGAGGTGGTGCTATCGAATACATTAGACGCCTTTAAAAAGGGCCTGGATACTTATTTAAAAGAGCATAACACAGAGGGCTATGTACATTAGTATTAGGATTAATATTTTACTTAGGGCTTGTTGATCCAGGGAGAAATCTGATTGCCATTTGGAATCAGGAGGGAATTCTCCACCCCCCCCCCCATTTGGGGCAGAATTTGAAATTGCTGTATTGTTGTGTTTTTTTGCCTTCTTTTGGATCAACGATGGTAAACAGGAATAGGAAAAGGGTTGAACTAGATGGACGCAAGTCTTTTTTTCAACCTAAATTACTATGTGACTATGTTACTATGGCTGTCCATCTATAGTAAGTAATGGCAGCAACACCACATCTCCACAGATGTAAAATGTGGAAAAAAAAAAAAAACTTTGAGCTACATCCACTTCACTAAATAAAGTCTCCTTCTCCTTTTAATAAGAAACAAAATAGTAGCTTTACCTATCATATACATTTTAACCCCTTAAAGACCAGTGGGATGTGCTTTGTACTTTGTATTTTGTTTGCATCATTGTCCTTTTTATCTTGAAGTTTCTTTCTTTTCCAGCCATCGTCATTGCATTTGTTACCTATTTGGTCATTTGCATCCTTTTGTCTGTGGTCCTGTTTGTGTTAAGGTAAGCAATCAACTATGTATTCCCTGCACTGTATACACTGGGCCTTATGCACAAAACAAATGAGGGGCAATTCTGTGCAAAAGGACGAGACTGTAGGGGACAAGTAAACATTCCCAAAAGTCCCATTGAGTTCAGTGAGGCTTTTAACTACTTGAATGACAGGTATCCAACACATTACTTAGCAGTGAGTTTGAAGACCACTTTAGTATTCATGGGGTTAAGTAGTCTGTAAATCACTGGAGATTTTTATGTGGTGCTTCTGGGGCAGTTGGTTTACTCCACAATGACTCGTCTTTTGTGCATAAAGCCCACAATTTCCTCTCGAACATTGTTTCGTTTACATGTCTATTAACCCTTTGAGTGCCAGACTTATCCAATGTATTGCCTCTCTGGCACTCGAGGGGTTAAGTTTCTCGGGCCGAATAAGAAAGCTCTGTAATGGCAAAAAAGACAAGGTATCTACATATGTAATTGCTGTGCATACGCTATTAAAGATGTTACAAATACTTATATGCAAGTTCTAAAAGAAGGCAACACTACAACTACATCCAACTCTATCTGTGCTTTGCCTAGGGCTCGGATCACTTCCAGTTCACCGCTCTACCATTTAGCCTGGCTTCTGCTCCCAGAGTGTTCCCCAGAGTCATGGGGCCTTAGTTGCCTTCATTCACACCAGGGACATCTCAATGCCGCCTTATCTGGATGATCTATTGCTCAAGGCTCCCTCAGAGGAGCTCCTGGCCCAGCAAGTCCAAAGACTGTGTCTGGCTTCTGGTCCATCACTGGTTGTTTCTGAACATGATGAAGTCCTCTCCGGTGCCTTCTCAGGAACTTGTGTTCCTGGGATGAGGTTCGACACCCGCCAGAGGAATGTTTTTTTTTCCTACCAGACAAGAAGATCTCTCTGATGCAGGAGATATGTGTCTCAGGCCCTAGAGTGGTCTTCGGCCATGATCAGGGAGTATATGTTGGGCAGGCTATTGTCAGCACTAGAGGCTGTATCTTTACTCTCGGGTACACATGTTCTTCAGAGTTGGTCAGGGAATCTTGCACACCTGGATTGCCAGAACTCCTCTCCAGAAGTCTGCAGAGTCCTTCAGTGGTAACTGCGCCAGCGCTGCCTGCCAGCCTGGAACAGGGGAAACCCTTTGTGATACCAGAATGGACTCTGGTGACTACAGATGCTATCCTGAGCAGCTGGGGTGCGGTTCTGGGTCACCTGTGAGTCCAGGGCAGGTAGACTGCAGAGGAGTCTCTTCAGTCCATCAATGTGCTGGACTCATCTGGCCCTTGTGTACTGGATCTCTCACTTGAAGGGGAAACTGGTGAGGGTTCAGTCTGTCAATGCCATGGCCGTGGCATACATCAGCCGTCAAGGGGGAACTTGACGTGTTGCTACCTGGTTTGAAATAAGGTACATCCTCTGTAGGGTAGAAGCCCACGTCCCGGTCATCTCCGCTGTGCACATTCCAGGGGTAGAACACATACTGGTGGACTTCCTTAGTGGGAACTTGATCCGGAGGTGTTCTACTAATATGGGGTGTGCCCATAATTGATCGCATGGCCACCAGGGACAACAGTAAGGTTCTGACCTTCTGCTTCCGGAAGGGAGATCCTCTGGCCTTTGCCCCAGACACCATGTCGATTCCGTGGAACTTCCATCTAGCTTATGTTTTTCCTCCAATGCCTCTCATACCCAGGGTACACCAGAAGACCAGAATGGACAGTGTGACTGTGCTTCTGGTCATCCTTACTGGACCAAGAGGGTGTGGTTTGTGTACCTGGTCAGTCCTTCCATTCAGGACAGACCCGCTTTACCTCCGTCCCTGGCCGGACCTCCTTCTCCAGGGTTGCATGTGGAAATAGGATGTGGAAAAGATGGCTTTGACGGCATGGCTGTTGAAGCCCACATCTTGAGAAGAAAAGGATTCTTCCCTGTGTTCATTTCCACTATGATTCAAGCCCGCAAGCCTGTCTTTTCCAAAACCTACCATAGGGTATGGTCTCTGTTTCAGTCATGATGAGTGGATGGATCTGTGTCCACACAGGAGTTTAACCTCCCTTTAGTGTTATCCTTTCACCAGGATGGGTTAAACAAGTGACTCAGTTTGGGCTCCTTGAAGGTTCAGATTTCAGCACTTTCTGTGTTTTTTTTCAGAGACCTATTGCTACCATTCTGGATATCAAGGTGTTACTTCAGGGAGTGGCTCATGCCTTTAAGGCTCCTACTCCTCTGTGGGACCTTAATCTGGTTTTGGGAGTGCTGCAGAGGCCTCATTTTGAGCCACTTGCTTACATTCCTCTGTGTCTACTGATGCTTAACATGGCTTTTCTTCTGGTAGTTGTCTCAGTCTGCAGGGTTGGTGAACTCCAGGCTTTGTCTTGCAGGCGACATTTCCTGGTTTGTCACAAAGATAAGGTGGTGCTTAGGACCTCTTAGGAATTTCTTCCTAAGGTGTCTTCCTCTGTGTCCAATCCATGGCAATACTGGGTTTAATCTCCGCCTCTCAACTGGTAGGACCAATAAACTTTTCTATAAAACTCTGCTCCACCCTTCCTCCTCAGTTTTTATTTGGTCCTACCAGCTGGAGGACGGAGGCTGGAGCCTCCTTTCATTATATCAATATTTCTTTTATTTTGTACTATGCAATTTGCCTTAAACGCCAAACGCATATGCCCCGGAAACGGTAGTGCCAGCGTTTAAAAGAAATGTAACCACACTGAGGAAAGTTTTTTTGTACCTGGGCTCTCCTGGGTGGCTTCAAGCTGTTCCCAGCGCCTATTCCACGCGCCCTCTGCAGCCTCGCTGTGTTACAGATGCCGGTATCGATTTTCCAGATAAGCAGCCCCAACTGTAAGTTAAGCGGAGTGCGTTCCACCCGTGAAACGCAGACTCCAAACAGGTGTCTATGCGATGGGGCATTTAAGGCAACATTCAGCTGAGGTCTGCAAATGTAAATCACAGCTTTTTCTTATATATCTTGCTAGATAAGCTTGTTATATCAAATTGTGCACAGGGCTATCACCATGTCCACTCCCAAAGAATCCAAAAATGAGAAACCTAAACCTGCAGCTGAATCTTCTAAGGAAGAAAAAGCTAACCCAAAAACCAAAAAGCTGCTCAGGATGTGATGCCAGACTGTCCATATCGGTCTCATCCAAATTATGCTCTGATTGTCTCAGAAAAGCTGCTGGTCCCCATATACTTGTCCAGTTTCAGGATTTCCTGGGCTGGATGTTCTCCTCAATACAGGAAACCTTTTCTTTAATGCAGGAATCAGCCAGGAAACGACTTAGGGCCTCAGGCCCAGACGAAGGCCCATCCAGATGAGTTATGGAGGAAGAAGAAGAGAGTATAATGGATGTAGAATCAGCCATGTCTTCACCTGAGGAGGGTGAGTTAACAGAGGACATAGGCAATTTCAGTATAGATAAAATAGAAATCTATGAGAGAATCCCTGGGACTTTCTGAGGTACAGAAGGACCTTAATGTCATGGATGCTGCATTTATAGGTTACAAGAAGTCAACACCACAGTTCAATTCAGGAAATTGTACACAACCAATGGAAGCAGGGAGACAGGCATTCATCTATGACCAGACAATTTCAGTGGATGTACCCATTTGCAGAAGATGAAGTTTCAGCTTGGGCCTCTTCACCTAATGTTGATGCGGCTGTAGCTCAAATCTCACGTAGAGGATGGCACCACCCTTAGAGATCCGATGGAAAAATGAGTGGATAGTGCCCTAAAGAAGCAGTATGCCACCATAGGTCATAACATGAAGACTGCTACTGCAGTGACTTGTATTTTCCGCACCCTGCGTATGTGGCTTAACTAATTTGAAGAAAAGATCGACTCTTCTGTATCCAGCAATCAAAGATGCCGTAAACTTCTCGTGCGACGCATCCCTTGAGAACATAAGGCTTATGGCTAGATTTTCAGCCTTATCTGTCACCGCACGAAGAGCACTATAGATCAAGGCATGGGATGCTGACCCCCTTCCAAAAATCGATTGCTCCTTTCATGGGGTTCCAAGTTGTCCTTTTCTACCACAGGACAGGCGCCAGAAGAATTCGCCACCTAGGTCTGCTTTTGTGAAGCATGCAAATACAGACCTGGGGAATCCTATGAACAAAAGAAAAGAACACCTTCTCAAGGCTCCCACGCTGGACCTCGCAAAGAGTTTCAGCGTAAACAAAATTTCGAACAATGAAGATGTCCAAGCCCTATCTCTCATCCCAATATGGGGCAGACTGAGATGCTTCATCAGCGAATGGAGGAAGATACACCCAGACAAGTGAGTTACAGAAATCCTAGAGATAGGGTATTCATTGGAGTTTCAAACTGTCCCAAAAGGTCCTTTTTTTTTCCTGAACATCACGAATCAGAAACAAGACCTTGGCATCAAAGATGAAGACTGCCATCCAGAACCTAGTTCTCCAAAATGTAATAGAGAAGGTCCCAGCTCATCAAAAATTCAGAGGGACCTATTCAAAGCTTTTTACTGTTTCCAAGCCATCAGGGGATCTTCAGGATGGAAACAGTCTCATCCACATTGAAGCTAGTTCATCCAGGAGCATACCTGACACGTATAGACCTGAGGGATGCCTACTACCACATTCCGATAAAGGAGTCACATGGCAGATATCTCAGATTCCATGTGTGGGGCACTCCTTACCAATACAGAGTCCTACCCTTCGGATTGACGTCAGCACCCAGGGTACTTATGAAGGTCCTGGCAATTGCAATGTCAGCACTGCGGATACAGGGAACTCGTACAGCACCTTATCTAGATGACATTCTTTGAATATCAGACTCCCAGGAACTATCAGAGGCAGCCACTCAGGTCTGTCTAACCCTGTTATCCAGTTTGGGTTGGATCATCAACAACAAAGTCAGCTCACTCCTGTCTAGTCACTAATCTTCCTAGGAGTCAACATAGACATCAGAAAGTCCCTCGTCACTCTATCTCAGGAAAGGCAGAACAGACTTCTGGACAGACTCAAAGAATTCACAAATAGAAAGATTCACACAGTCAGATCTTTCTCGCAGATACTGGGCAACTTAACTTCAGCTCAACAAATAGGTCCATGGGCCAGATTCCACAGCAGACTCACACAAGCAAACTATTTAATGTTTCAGAGGAAACCACCCCTTCAACCCCCTTCTCAGGATCCCAATGCTACCCTCCACCAGAAAGGAACTACGGTGGTGGTGCAATCCATACAATTTAAGGAAGGACAGATCTCTTCAGGAACCAACCTGGGAGATTGTAATGACAGATGCCAGAAAAACCGGTTGGGGAGGCATCTGGAATCCGGTATCTGTCCAGGGAACCTGGTCATCAGAGGAGACCAATCTACACATCAACCTCTTAGCGTTACTAGCAGTTTGGAAAATTCCAAAGAAGCTCCTACATCACCTAAAAAAGAAAGCAATACTTATTCGATCGGCCAATATAACTGCAGTAAGTTATATTCTAAATCAGGGTGGAACAAGAAGCACTGCTCTCACTCAGATGGCTCTTCAGTTCTTCTCCTGGGTGGAACATCCTCTACTAGCGATCACGGCAACCTACCTATCAGGACTTCAAAATTATCAAGCAGACTTCCTCAGCGGGAACAGGATAGATCCGGGGGAATGGTCCCTAAAAGAAAGTGTCTTTCAAAACATAACATCAGTCTTGGAGTCACCCGTTGTGGATCTTATGGCCACAGCAGACAACACAAAGTGCAAAAAGTTCTTGTCTTGTTGGAGGACCCCACAAGCTCTGGTACAGGATGCACTGAGATTCAAATGGGACTTTGTGTTCCTTCCATTTCCTCTAATCTCGGAAGTGATCGGGAAAATACGACAAGATCAGGCCAGCTTGATCTTAATAGCTCCGGACTGGCCTCGGAAGCTGTGTATGCAGATCTGACTCAGTTATCCACATCACAACCCCTAAAGCTCCCACAAGTGCCAGACCTTCTGTCTCAAGGGCCCATTCTGCACCCAAACCCAGCCTTCTTGAATCTAGTGGCCTGGAGGCTGAACAGAGCTCGCTAAGATACAAAGGGCTTTCAAACTCCGTTATTTCCACCATGTTGCAGGGAAGGAAACCTTCCACTACAAAAGTCTATTATAGGATTTGGTCGGTGTTCCACAAGTGGTGCCTAGCTAGACACCTAAACAGACATCATCTAACACATAGTCATATCCTGGAATTTCTACAAGATGGCTTCCAGAAGGGATTAAGACCAGCATCTTTAAAGGTACACCTGTCGGCAATTTCAGCAATTCTGGCAACACCTTTTGCAGATAATCATTTAATCAAAAGGTATATTACATCTATTTCTAAGATGAGGCTCACTATTAGGGAAGTTATCCCCCCTTGGACCTCAGTTTAGTCCTTCAACAATTATGTGCACATCCTTACTTTAAGCTACTTCCAGACGTTTATCTTAAACATCTTACTCTTAAAACAGTGTTATTAACAGCCGTCACTTCAGCTAGAAGAGTCTGTGAGCTATAAGCCTTATTATGTGTACCACCTTTCATAATTTTCCACAAAGACAATGTAGTTCTACGGCCAAAGCTATCATTTAGATCTAAGGTTGTATCTAGTTTCCATCTAAGTCGGGAGATAGTACTTTCCTCATTTGGATCAGACCTCCTTCAGGAATCTGATAAACGATTAATTAAATTGGAGCTACATAGATGCCTATCCATCTATCTTCAGAGGACGGAATCTTTCCGTAAGTCAGACTCCTTGTTTGTCCACTTTTGCAGAAAATTTAAGGGCTCAGCCGCTTCCAAGGCTTCCATAGCCTGATGGATATGAGACTGTGTTGAACTAGCATACCAGTCAGCAGACAAGCAGCCTCCTCCAGGAATCAAGGCTCACTCCACCAGGCCCATGGCAACCTCCTGGGCCCTCAAAGTGGTAGCCACTCCGGAGGAGATTTGCAAAGCAGCCACTTGGTCCTCAGTCTCCACATTTATACGACACTACAGACTGGACCTTCAGGCATCCAAGGATGCAAGCTTTGGCAGGAAGGTGTTCCAGGTTGCCTCTCCTGTTCCATAACTTACTGGATTACTGTCCACACCCTAGGGGATACTGCTCTGGTAGGTCCCAGTATTGCCATGGATTGGACACAGAGGAAAAGGTGAAATTTACTCACAGATATTTGATTTTCCTCTGTGTCCTTCCATGGCACCCCACCCTTGGTATTCTGGTACATAGTATCATTCCTTGCTTACACAGTATATGATATTTTGCACAATTTATCTTTTTTTGTCGTTCCAGCTTGGACAATGGTAAAACTGAGGAGGAAGGGTGGAGCAGAGTTTTATAGAAAAGTTTATTGGTCCTACCAGCTTAGAGGCGGAGATAAAACCCAGAATTGCCATGGAAGTACACAGAGGAAAATCAAATATCGGTGAGTAAATTTCACCTTTTCTGAGTTCCACATCAGTCAAGATATTGTGGTGCCTTCATTTTGTCCTGGCCCCGTGTTTGATATGATGTGGTGCCTTAACATTTTTGTGCACTGTACTGAGCCTTGTCATACCTGAGGGTCCTAGGGCAGGGCAAGCTGCTTCCAAGGTCACTGTGGCCTACTGGATCAAGGCTACTATATGCCAGGCATATGAACTGAGAAAGACACCTATTCCCTTCAAGGTCATGGCACATTCCAGTAGGTCTGTGGGGGCCTTCTTGGCCTACAAAAATCAAGCCTCGGCTGAGCAGTTGTGCAAGGCAGCAACTTGGTCCTCCGTACACACCTTTGTTAAGCACTACGCTGTCAATTTTTTGGCTTTGGCTGGAAGGTCCTTCAGGCAGTTTTGCCTGTCTAAGGACCTGTACCGTTGGTTACAAACTGTTCATTTGTTTGAGCCCTCTGGCTCTTGCTCTTGTGTGCTGTGACAGTTCAGTGTCCATCCACACTTTTTTCTGGGGACAGGCTTAAGGAGCTATATATAGATATTTTCAAGCAGAACAAAAAATGGGTTAGCATGCATAAAAAGTTATATAAATGTCTTTGTTTTGAAAGGAACATGCTGTATGAGGTGTTCATATCAAGCATTATTAGGCAATGATTGGACATCAGCTTGTGACAGACACACACACACATCCAGCTACTAAGTTGAGCTTCCCTGTGATTGTTATGAACTTGTTTGTCTGAATGTGTTTAAAATAGTATTTAGTATAAACATGTGGTAACCTAAATTGGTATCCACATCATTCCAAAATGCTATGGCACAGTGATACAGAATTATTTTATTAAAGTATGTATCTGAAAAATAAAATGGGTTATATTATAGGAAGAATATAATTTATTAGATGCAAAAGACTAAATGCTTCACAATGTGTTGGAGAACTGTTTAGCATTCAGTGAGTTAAAGCCTCTGTTAAATCAGTGGAAAGTTTTTATTTGGCCCCTGTTGCGAAGTTGGTTTGTCCCAGAATTACGTTACCACTTAGTACATAAATCTCAAGTGTATTTCACGTGAATGCTAACAGATGGCTTGCTTTTAGAGGTGGTCACTGATCAAGTATATGAAATCATGGCAAAAAGGGAGGGAATACTTTTTCCCATTTCTGCTTTGTCTCCTACGGCTTCAGTGATATAGTCCTTCATCTTGGGGGTCTATGCTTAAATATATACATTTGGAAAATTATACAAATACTTGAACAGCACATAACTAACAATGGGAAATTAGGTTTGTTTGTTTTTTTGTGTTTTTATGTGGAAGTTTTTTACCATGAAGTATACAGTGTGAGTGTCTCGTTTTCAAGTCTGTCGTGGATACTCATTTTATTTTATCAGAAGGGTGAAAGGCTGCGATGACCTTGCTAGTACTAAAACTTTCAACCCCGAGGTTTAAGCAGATTCTACAACTGCACCAGCAGCTATCACACCTGTTTTGTTTGTTTGATTCACTTAGTTTTCCCCAGAATTTCTCTTCTTTTACCCTATGCATATGGCCAAAGGCTGCAAAGTAACAGTACGTCTCAAAATGCTTATAATCACTTGTCATTTCTCCTGTATCCTCCTTCCTTATTTTTTTCTTTTTAGCTTGACCCTTTAAGGACCAGAGTAATTATTATAGGGTTAACATATCATTTGTTGCTTTGTAGAGACATTCTGAGGCAAACCAGCTGCATCATAGGAGAATTAAACATTCCCACAGTTTTTTATTTTAATGTGCCACTTAACCCGTTAATGACCCATGACGTGCCAGGACCGTCTTTGGTAAACGGTCCTGGCATGTCATGGGTTAAATGATAGCAGCACGCTTCCGTGCACGCTGCTATCATTCATTGCAGGCTGAGACAGAGTGCTCCGGTACTGGAGCGTTCAGTCTCAGCGCTGGTCACTTCTGCCAGTTCATGTGATCGCTGCAGGAGTGATCACATGTACCGGCATTTTGATTGCCAAACACACTGCCTTTGTGTCTGCACTGCTGTGTCTTCCTGGATGTCCTCCAGTCAACTCAAACTTAACCTTAGCAAAACTGAACTAATTCTCTTCCCTCCATCTACAACCAGCCTTATCCCAAATACTACCCTCACCGTTAACAACACTTACATCACACCAACCCCGACAGCACTCTGCCTGGGGGTCACATTTGACTCTGCCCTATCCTTCATTCCTCACATCCAGTAAATCTTCATCTCATGCCGCTTCCACCTCTGCAACATCTGTAGAATCTGACCCTTTCTCACAGAAGACATTACCAGAATTCTAATCCAAACACTCATCATGTCCCGTCTTGACTACTGTAACTCTTTACTAATTGGCCTTCCTCTCACCCGACTAACCCCGCTACAGTCCATAATGAACTCTGCTGCAAGACTAATCTACCTCACTCATCGCTTCTCTAACACCACACCCCTCTGTCAGTCCCTACACTGGCTCCCATTAGCATACAGAGTAAAATTCAAAATTCTGGCTAACTTATAGAGCCCTCACTAACACCGCACCCCCCTATATTTCATCTCTCATTTCCAAATATACTCCCGCCCGCCATCTTCGCTCTGCACACGACCTTCTGCTCTCCACAGCTCTTATCACATCCCCCCACTCCCGCCTACAGGACTTCTCCCGTGCTGCACCTGAGCTGTGGAATTCCCTCCCCAGCCCCATCAGACTCTCCCCCAGCCTTCAAATCTTCAGACTCTCCATCAACTGCCTCCATAAACATGATCACCAAGATTCACCCCTTGCACGGACTACTGCACTCAACAGTACTTCTCACTCCCACCAACTGACTGGCAGTTCATGTGGCAGGAGGCACTTAAACGCAATAGCACTTACTCCTTCTGTGTCTAGACTGTAAGCTCTCACGAGCAGGGCCCTCTGATCCTTCGTTTCTCCACATCTGATTGTACTATTTAATACCTCTATGTCTATTCCCAATTGTACAGCACTGCAGAATTAGTTGGCGCTATATAAATAAAGAATAATAATAAAATAATAACACTGTGCCTCTCTCTGCCTGACATCAAAGTAAGGGAGAGTGAAGCAGAAAGGAGACACCTATTGGTAAAAAAAAAATGTATTTTTATTTAAAAAACAAAACATCTTTTATTTAAAAAATTTATTTATAAAATAAATATTTAAACGTTAAACAATGCATAATGGGAGTATGATTGTTGTGGAGCCATCTAATACACTTATACACACCGCGAAATCTTATAGATAAAAAAAATGGGAAAATAGGGAGGGAAAGAGGGACAAGAGGATTTTCACCCAGGTGGAATAGTGCCCACTTAAAACTGCCCATTTTGTAGGTATGACTGACCGGTCATACCTTTAATGCAGTCTCCATAAAAATGTAACCCATTGTGCCCAATTAATGCCAAGAGAAAAAATAGAAATGGCGGGTTTTTTTACATCTTTTTTTAACCTTTTTATTTAATTTTAATAAAGTAAATGGTGGGTTATCCATGTAAATGTTGTATTAAAAAAAGCCCTATTTGTGCTTAAAGAAAACAGAATATAATATATGTGGATGAAATAAAAGCCTTAGAAGGAAAACACTGTTGAACAAAGACATAGTCAAAAAGGTCAGAATTGCTCCAGTCCTTAAAGGGATAGTAATGTTTCATAATAAAAGCAGCTCTAATTAATTATCATAGTATTTGGACTTTGGAGAGTGTTATTTCAATTCTGTCAGAGTTGTAGTTCCAGAGTAATTCAATGACAAAGTGTCCTCCTCCCGCCCCTTTTACTGATGTAACACTTTTCAGCCAGAGCAGAAGGGAGGTGCCAGGTAGACTGCAGAGAGGGACAATCTTCAATTAAGATAAGGGAAAAACCTGAAAAGCTTGTCAAGGGGGGCAGGGCTTTCATTGTTTTCATTGTAAGAAGACTGTCCCCTGCTGTTATCTGTCTGGTCTTACAACCAGATTCCCCATCTGAGAAGAGATGGCTTACACTAGGAAAAAGGGGCAGGAGGGGAAACTTTGCTTGAGAATATCTCTTAAACCATAAAGGTTTGATAAGACTTATATCATTTTTCATACTTTTTTTAATGCCTACAAAATAAAATAAAGTTAAAACAAAGTATTACTATCCCTTTAAGTGAAATACACCTCAGATTTTCCCAGTCCTTAAGGGGTTAACCATTTTAATGTTACAGATGTCTCTAACACATTACAAAGCAAAGTTTTGGAGAACTTTCTAACATTTAAACCTTTTGAGTGCCAGATGGGTACGGAAATCATTGCGTTGCAATGCATTCCGTACCCCTTTGGCACTCAGAGGGTTAAGGGGTTACAAAGACCCATTTAAAAATCTTATATTTATCTCCTACATTGTTTGGTCATATCTTGTAGACATTTTTAAAAACAGACTACTAAAACTTCTAGCTGGATCCTGAAAATTATCTTTGGCATCTAAGGACCCTATGCACAAAAATAAGAAGATCAATTCAGGCGCAAACCCAATGCACAACAAAATAGAAATAAAAAAAAAAAATAGCTGATTTTAAATGAGGCCTTTAACCCCATGAAAGCTAGAGAGGCTTGTAGTGCATTTAGAAGCAATGCTTTGGATTTCTTTCTAGCATTCAAGAGGTTAAAAGGTTTATTTAACCCCTTAACGACTGGCCGCGCAGGCACATTGCAGTCACTAAAGGACCACGGGGCATTTTTTTTTTTTTTCCTTTTTTTGCTGATTCTGATTCCAGACTCCCGGACGGCGTGCAGCCGCGGAGGGAGCCTGGAATTCCATGACGATCATAACATGTCATAGGTCGTTAAGTCAAAACAACCCATGACGTTCTATGACCCGTTAAGGGGTTAAATCAAGGACATGTTTTAGTTGTCCTCTGTCCTGAAAGTGATTTTCCCCAGAATGTGTTAAATATTTTTGTTTGCCCTATATGTTCAATATTGTTGTTCGCCCCTGCTCTAAGTGGCCCCACAAACCATAAAATATATGGTTTGTATATCACTGTCTGATTTTCAATGGGGCTGTCTTCTTATTCCTTCTAGCCTTTTTCCTTTACCCCCTTTGAATGCCACAGAGGTATCAAATGCGCCTCAACAAGTTAAACCTTCCACTGATGATCAAACACGTTAAAGGGATAGTAATACTTAAATTTTACTTAACTGCATTTTGTATCCCTTAAAAAAACAAATTAAATGCCCCCAGTGCCATCTCTCAAACCTTAATGGTTTGGGAGATATTCGCTTTCAAAGTACCCCCTCCCCTGACGTCAGCGCTCTAGCTGACTGCAGGGGAATCCGGTCCCAGGACCGGCGGAGGCTCTTCAGCAGAGCCGAGATCACGTTATGGGAAAAAAATATCCTTTGCTGGAACGGTCTTCTACGTGTGCTTGGTTTGTACACATAGAAAACTGTTCCAGTGAAGGATTTATTTATCAGTAACACGATCTCGGCTTGTCTGCAGAGTCGGCGGCTGGTCCCAGGACCGGATTCCCCTTGCAGTCAGCTAGAGCGCTGATGTCCGGGAGGGGTACTTTGAAAGCTGATATCTCTCAAACCTTAAAGGTTTCAGAGATGGCACTGGGGGCATTTAATTTGTTTTTTTAAGGACTACAAATGCAGTTAAGTAAAATTTAAAGAAATAGTAATACTTTAATATTACGAATACCCATAGTGTAGCTATTTTAAAAAAGAATTCAATTGCCCCTAGTGTCATCTCTCAAACCTTTATGGTTTGAGAGATAACCGTAAGCAAAGTTCCCCCCTCCCTCCCCCTTCCCTGAAGTCAGCGTTGTACTGACTGCAGGGGAAGTCTGTCGTACGACAGGCTTGCAGCTCTGCAGCTGAGCCGAATCGCATTAGTAAAAAATAATTATGAAATGGTATTCTACGTGCGCTTGCAAACCCAGCACATGTAGAACACCGTTTCAGTGAAATATATATATATATTTTTTCTAACGCGATCTTGGCTCTGCTGCAGAACCGCCTGATGAAAATAAAACCGGATATACCTGCAGTCAGTACAACGCTGACTTCAGGGGAGGGAGGGGGGAACTTTGCTTACCGTTATCTCTCAAACCATAAAGGTTTGAGAGATGACACTGGGGACAACTGAATTCTTATTGAAATAGCTACACTATGGGAATTAGTAATATTAAAGTATTGCTATCCCCTTAAGTATTACTAGCCCTTTTAAAGGAGATTTTGAAGGAACAGCATGAGCAGAGTTGGATGGGTGGGTGACATCACCATTGTAGAAGACATTGAGAGCAAATACTCTGACCACTGACATGACATAGCAACCCAATAGGTTTGTTAAACTTTTTTTTATTATTATTATAATTATATATTTTTTAATATATAATTTTATGAGCATAAGAGGCATGAGAATAAAAATAAAAAGGCAGATCTGACTTTTTGTGCCTTAACATTCTGCTGGACTTATCTCTATTTTGACCTTGCAAGCATTGGCCCTTCAAAAGCATAAATGTACATGATAAACAGAGTTCTTATAATAATGTGAATTTTTAAATATATTCAAGGCTAGATTTATTTAGCAATTCACGTGCATCTGTAAATACTTGTCTGTGTTAAATAACAGCCAGACATGCAGTGGATAGAGGCAACAAAAAATCCCTGCAGGTCATGTGCAAATATATAAGTAAAACAGGAAAGACACATTTAATTAACAAAAAAAAAACCACTCAGCATATTTCCTCTTCCCTCTTCTTCCTTTGCATGATTAGTATATATAAAAAATGATTTTCCTTCTTCTTGCACAATACTGCATCACATTGAAAGTGTCTATTTTTACACAGTCTGCTTCATATGCATGTTTTTTAATCTTTACAGGCTTAACACTGTCCGAAACTGGCTGAGTAGAAAAATGAACCCCATCGAAACGGACCGACTTATTAATTCTGTGAGTTGGTAACAGGATCTTTTCCTGACAAATTAACAAGGAAGGCTTTTCTTGCACTTAATTGTTAACTTCAAATGAAAAAAAAAAAAAAAAAAAGTTTTGAGGAAGAAAACAATATTTTTACTCCCCACCTTATTTTGGGGTGGACAGCCTTGGATTCTCTAGCTGCTGGGAGCTTCAGCTTGCATAATCTCCCATCATCACCCCTCTGTTTCTCAAAAGGTTAAATCAATTAAAAGTGAGGGGGAAAGCGAGAGTAGTTGGGTGTTACAAGAAATAGGAGATTGATGTTCAAACATTTTAAAAGGAGCAGTAAAATCATTTTATATAAACTTTTATGTTATAGGGCTTTTCCTACTAAGTAAAACAAGGATACTTCCACTGTTGAAAGCTGTTATATTCAGACATTTTAACCTTTTAATCTGTTAATAAGTGATAACGTTGTTGCTATTGCATTCTATGAAGAACTGCAGTCAGGAACTCATAGAATAACTGTCTGAACACTAAATGGACTGTAGGTTTCTGGACATCAGACAGCACTGTTGGTGTACAAAAATAACAATTTACGCTGTAATAACTCTGGAATTACACCTTTCCTAGCAGTGGACATACCCTTGTTTATGAGTAAGAAAAGCACTAGAACAGGAGTTGTCAGTTATTGGACCACCAGCTGTTTGTTGTCTGTTTGGAGATGATGGTAGTTGTAGTCCCCAAAATCGGGAGGTCCAGCAGTTCATTAGCCCCACCTTACAAAATGTTTTCTGATTACAAAAAATTTGTCGTCCTCCTAAGATGGAACTATGTTCTAGAAATAACTTAATTTTACACATTAACTTCCCTAGGTAGGTGTTTTTACAGCAGTCAGGTGTATCTGTCTATATATTTTTTTGCTTTATAGCTTCTGTTCCTGTATATTGTATATAGTGGTCTTTGCTGAAGTTTCTCTCTAGGTCACACCTCACAGCAAAGACCTCAATGTTTCATAAGGAACACTAGTCTTTATCAGTTTGCAAATTAAACAGTTAGCTGTAAACTACAACAGAGACCAAATGAGCTTAAAACTAGTACATACAAGGGTGAGTCAGAGAGTATATGCACTTGCCTGTATATATCGATCTCTAAAGTCTGCATTATGTTCATCCCTCCTCACAATGACTGCTTGATTTGTATGGGCCACTTGTCTCAGATAGTAAACTGAAGCAGTTAGCATGAGATTACAGCTAAGATCCAAGTGCAAAAGAAAAAAATGTGAACCTGTACCCGACTACTCTTTGAAGATACCTAGGAAAGTTAATCTGCTTAACCCCTTAATGACCTCCCGATCCAGAGGTGGGTGGCCATTAAGGACCACTGCATTTTTTTTTTTTCTTCGCAATGAATTAAAGTCCAGACCAGCGTGATGGTACTAGCATGTCACATGGGGCTAAACAAGTTATACAGATTAAAAGAGGACCTCTCACCTTTCCAAATCCTCCCCTCAGTGGGAGCCTCTATCTTGAAACCATTTTATTATCCCTCCCCATCAATTTATTCCACTTATCTGGTGGAAACCAATAGTTTTTAGGAGCCTAAGGTGGACAGAGGCTATTCATTGGACATGCACATAAATATTTATGCAGGCTTTATAATACAGGTCAGAAAACAAATCACTACTGAGATTAAATTATCCAACAACTAAACCAAAACTGATTGAAAATCAAAAATTACAAGTTTGTTGGAACTTTTTACATAAATTTAAATGTACAGTATTGTGTACCAAACAGTTTCCATATTAACTGTTTAAAGGAGAACTAACTCCTTTTAATAATAACACACACACACACACACACACACACACACACACACACACACACACACACACACCTTACTATGGCTGGAAAATCTGAATGGCCTCTATGAATTCTTTCCTTGAGTGAAGAGATAACTTCTTCAGTACATCCTAGATCTCATGTCCATGGTGGCAGACATGATTTTTCTAGCAGGGCCATAGGGCCCATTTGTTATCTATTCCTTTTCCTATTACTTGCGGGAAATTTAAAGGGTGATTTACTGTTGCTAAGTAAAGAGATTTTTTTTTATTAAGGCCTCTGATAGCATCTTCTAAGATTCTGTATTTGTTAACTTGAAGAACAGAGTATGTAATACTATATAACCTCATTTTGTATTTAGATGTTGTGTTTCAAATAACCCCAAAACCTTAGTATATTATTAGCTCTTTTCTTTTGAAGTACCTAAAAAACTAACACGCAGCTTGTGTGCAGTACTTCAGCAACAAAATTACATGCTTTTCAAGGGCGGAGCCAGGATTACATTTTCAGTCAGAATATATTTTCCTAATAATAACCCCCCGCTTACAATATTTGGTCAGAAAATCCTAACAGCCCCTACGTCCATGGAGGCAGACATAACAGTTGCCAGCAGTTTGTTTTCAGACTGAAGCAGAGTACACAAACCTACTTAACCCTTTAAGGACAACAGGGATACAGAAAACACTGCACACTACTCTCCTCCTTAAAGCATTAAGATTGCCATGTACAGTGAGTGGAGAATCTGGTCATGTCTGCCTCCATGTGTGTACCATCCAGGGCTCATTGAGGGTTGTTATGTCTTGAACCAAAGGGCAAGGAAAATATTCACAGGGTTACAGTAAGGTAAGTGGGGATATTATCAGAAAGTGTTAGATATTCTTGAATGTTCGGTGGACGCCACAGTGCTCCCCACTGAAAGTGTCTAACATTATATCAAATGAAGTTGATTGGCTGGATAATGCGTCTCACTATTTGTCTATTCACCATTTTAGGAGCTGGGTTCCCCAAACAGAGAAGATCTCTCTTGCCAGGAAGCCCTCCCAGGAACATGGAACACCACTTGCCAAAGACTTCGCTCACTTGACACATTCAGAGGGTAAATCATTTTTACTGTTGGGAATTTTTCTTTATTTTACTGGGATATGTATTATCATTCTGATTGAGTTCAGTGTATAATGATCCATGACTAAATTATAATAATTTAATTGCACTTGTATTATTCTATAACACACTGTAAAATGATAAAGTAAATGCAGTAGACCTTGTTCCAAAGTATGACAAACAGTTACTGAAAATACAATGTGTTGCACACCCCTGTAATACTCAAGCAGTCGGTAGTGTTTTCCTTTACTGCGTGCTTCACACCATATTGCAATTTATACACTCCCTTAAGTACGTATGTAATGATATATTTATAATTTATAATATACACTTTTAAATGTCTTTATATTGAAAAGAAAATTAAACCATTCTGGAGAAAACATCTATCCCTTTGGGGAGAAGTAACATTCTCATTGATATGATGGGGATTTAAACCTTTCAATGCTAGTGGTGTGCCAATCACATTGTGCTATATGAGCAGTATTCAGACACTGAAGATTAGAAAATTTGGAGCAAATCAGCTGCACCATAAGAGACTAATAAAAATGTCAATTGATTTAAATGCCTTTAACCCTATCAATGTCATAGAGGACTCCAGCACATTATGTTGGTGTCCTTTAGAGTTTAAGGGGTTAAACACCACTTAAAAATGAGAATTTGTTTCCTGTGGTGCAGTTTGATTCAGAACATTTCAACTTTTTTTTGCTTACAGCCCTAATGGTTTGGATTGCATTGGGGATCTCCCTAATATTCAGGGGATTAAAGGCCCAGTTTAAAGCAATGATAATTTTTATTTGCCTCCTGTATTCTCCTCTTTAAGTTTTTAGCTTATATGCTCCAGAATGCACCTTTCATTGAATGTTTACTTAAAGTAGATTTTCAGGTTTTAACAAATCCTCCTATAGTGATTTATTGTCCCCAAATGGGCTCAAAACTATTCCTCAAGTCTACCAGTATACCTCTTCTTATGTATTAAAAATACCTTCAAAATTCACTGACAGCAAGGAGGAGAGAGCTACCATCTTGATGACATTCTTCTTGGTTGGCAGCACTCTCCCTCCAAGGAGCTGTCAGTCTAGAAAGGAAAGCCTACCACTTCTCAATGGGGCAGGCTGTACTTGTGCTTAACATAATGATTGTGGGTGTGATCCTCAAAGACAAAGGGGATGGAATGTGAAGCAGTGAGGTACAGCTTGTACCGCACTGGACATCACCAAGTACATCTTTAAATCATTGTAAGTAAAAGAATATTACAATGTTTTTCAAAAGCTGTTCATACTTGACTATGTTTACCAACAAAGAATTGATTTAAGTTATTTTATGTTGGCGTGAAAGTTCCACTTTTGACTCTTAAAGTGTTACAATTCTGTTTGTTTTGCATATTAGAAAAGAATTTACAACGGAAATGTGTTTTTAAATTTTAGGCTTGCTCTTACAATCATGGTATTTGTTAATTATGGAGGAGGAGGTTACTGGTTCTTCAAACATCAGAGCTGGAATGGTAATATCTTACTCTTCTTACAATTACACCCCGAATCTGTTCACTGAAAATTACAGCAAGCTGTCTATACGTTTTAAAGGATTATTATATACTAGTTGAAGAGCCTGTTATACGGGCCACAGTGCCACTGCCAGCCGGTCACTGGGCAGTCATGCGCAGTAGAGACTGCCCGCGCTGCGGCTGATACAAAGCTAGATGCTCCGTCATGCCCAGTAGAGACTGCCTGCTCCCCGGCCAGCTCTGTATCAGCCGCGGTGCGGGCAGTCACGACTGCAGCACGCTCAGCAGTCTCTACTGAGCATGACTGCGTTGTTACACACGTTTTAGTGAATTTTTATATAGGAGGATCAGGTGAATCACTGACCCTCTTTAGCAAAAAATTATTCAGGGCTTTAGGTAATTTCAAATATGTGGTACTTAACTCATTATCATGACTACACATTGAAGTTTTCTCATATAATTTCACAAACTGATTAACTGTTTAATCAAGCAGGAGGAAAGGTTTTGCCTTGGTAAACTGTGCTGTGCACAGTCTCCATGTATCACTTCTTTTTAATTACAAGTTCTACTTTGGCCTAAGTAGGATTGAATGCTCCATGGGATGCATAGCATGCGGTAGTCTGGGACTTTTCCTGGATTTCTATACAAAATTACTCATATTGGAAAGCATGTGGTAAAAACAATAGGCAATACTTATCACATAGATGATGCATGTTTCAAGGTATTCTTATATCCCCTCCCCACACTCAATTCTGCTGTATTTTTCATACTGTGTTGCTGTAATAGTGGGTGATGCCATCTCTAATTTAAAGGGTCAGTAATGTCCCTTAAAAAATATTTAGAGTTAGGTGGTGATTAAAAAAAGAAACTAACTGCCATAAACCCTATCTCTCAAACCGCTACGGTTTGAGAGATATAGGGATTCAAAGTTTCCCCCTCCCTCCCCTTCTCCTGCTGTCAGCTTCTAGCTGACAGCAGGAGATCCCGGTCTGGAGACCAGCAGGTGGCTCTGCAGCAGAGCTGAAATCGCGTTACTTAAAAATAATTCATTCATTGGAAATGTCTACAAAGTGTGCTTGCAAACCAGGCACACTTTGCAGACCTTTCCAATGAATGCACTATTTGTAAGTAACGCGATTCCGGCTCTGCTGCAGAGCCTCCTCGAATCTCCTGCTGGCAGCTTTACAGCTGACATCAGAAGAAGGGGAGGGAGGGGGGAACTTTGAATCCCTAGCGGTTTGTGAGATAGGGTTTGTTGCAATTAGTTTCTTTTTTAATCACTACCTAACTCTAAATATTTTTTATGGAACATTACTGTCCCTTGAACTATAATTGTAGAATGCGCATAGCATTTTAGTATGGAGGCTGTAGTGAATAATGCCTGGGTCAGAGGAGCTTCAAGAGTCAACAACTGATATGTTCTGTTCAATTGAAATTCTTTTGTATTCAATTGAAAATCGAATACAAACTGGACTGAACTGTTCAAATGTTTTATATAGTGATATTGTATATCAGTAACATGATGTGATGCTTTCACTGGTAGGAGAAGCATGTCTCAAAGTTGAATTTTTTAGGTGCAATATCACAGTGCCTGAAATTGTACAGTGAGTCTGTTGCTACACCACCTTATGGAGATTTATGGTCTACGGACCAGAGCTGTCCATAGGATGGTCTAACAGTGCCACTGTACAGTTTCAGGGCACTGTGATATTGCACCTAAAAAGTTCAACTTTGAGCTGTAATAACTTTTGAATAAAACACCTTTCAGCAGTAAGAGTACCCCTTTTTTTACTCTGGGGGATAAACACTACAATATATATATTTTTTTACATATTAAGTATTACTATCCCTTTAAATGTGAAATACACACATACACATGGGGACTCCAGGGTTAGCAGGGTTAGTCAGTTGTAGGACCTAGAGTTCTCTAGTATGCAGGGGGTTAAATACCAATGCATCCATTACAAGTGGCACATTGTTATTTAATTTTATATGATATTTTGCTTTAAAACACACACTAAAAACATTATTGTAAGGTGATATTGATTTTATGTTGGTAAATAGTTGTAAGAAAAATAAAAACAGATATGTTGTATTCAGCCCTCGCACATTATCCAATCAACCTGGAGTAAATCGGCCAAAAATGTGCTAAAATCACCCTGACACCGTGCGCAAAGCTGGTACATACATACCTCAAAAGAGTTAAAACTGTTGCGGTGAAAGGTGGCTGATCAAAGAGAAATTGCTATTCTTCCAAGACTGACAGCAGGACCTAGCGCAGACATCTTGCCATAATAACTGGCACACCTTGCCTGTGTTTCAAGTTTTTGAGAGCTAGAGCATAGGGCCCAAGAGTGGAGGATAGCGATAAAGAGAGAGGAGCGGACACTTTGAGTGAGGTAGACAGAGTTTGGAATGGAGGGCATTGCACTAAAATGAACACACAATATACTTTGGCACATATTGCATACACACATACAAACACACAAACATCTTTTATTTTTGCACAAACACATTTTTATCTTTCATTTATACAGTGGGATTTAGTGAGTGCAAAGAGTAAGTGTGATCGAGTGTGTCTGTGAGAACCTGTGTGACATGGCAGAGAGAGGAGAGGAGGCTAGAGGGATGGGGAGAGGAGGAAGATGAGCAGGGCAGGAGAAGAAGAGCAGCTGGGCTGAGGGGTAGCAGACTACGGCTAGGTACACTGCAGACAGGGAGAGAACTGGCAGTGGGACAAGGGGTGGTGGTCATGACCAACACACACACCCAGGGACATAGCAGGCTGAGCCTGAATCCCAAACCACCTCACAGAGTTCTGACACATCCCAGGCTGGTGCGAAGGAAGGGTATCCTATTGAAATGTCACCCTGTATTTGGTGACCTTTAAAACGCCGCATTCATAATGTTGCCTGAATTAAAATGGCGACATCAGAATGTCACCTGCAACAAAAGGGCGACATTCAGTTGTCTCACGCTTAAGTGTCGATCCAAGAACCATCCATCCTTGCTGTACCCTCCTTCTGTTCCTTAACTTATATCCTGTCTCCAATGTATCTGATTTGCTGTGTCTCATGTGAATCTCGAACTCCTCTGGCACTCAAAGGGTTAAGGCAGAGATGGAGGTCACTCAGAGCACAGTATGGCAGGATTTAAGTTAAGGGCTGTGGGAGCAATTGCTGAATTGAGTTCTTTAGTGGGCAGGTGTGGATTTCTGTATACAGGATGGGAGGTTACTCGGTGCAACACTTAAGCTTGCGACATCAGAATGTCGCCCTTCTGAAGCGGGCAATATTCTGATATCGCCCTTTTAATTCAGGCGACATTATTATTGCGGTTTTGAAGGTCGCCAAATACAGGATGACATTTCGATAGTAAACATGGAGGAAGAGGGATTGTGGGGCCCAATGTACTCCTACAAGGAGAATATGGTCCTTGTGCAGACCGTGATTAAGAGGGAGCACATTCTTTTCTCAACGGAGAAGGCCACTAGGATCTTTGCTCGGAAGAAGGTTGCCTGGCATCAGGTTCTTGCCAATGTCAATGCAGGAGCCAGGTGTAAGCGGACCACCGAGTCCATTAAGAAGAGCTGGAGCGATTGTAAAAGGCTAGTGACGCACAAGATGGGAGCGCTTCCCATGCATGGGAGAGGCATCGGATGTGGTCCACCTGCAAGTATCATGTTCAGTGCCTGGGAGGAGATGCTGTGCCAGAGCCTCTTCACAACTGCTGTTCATGAGGTCCCCAGCGGGGACGACACCACTCTCCAGACTCCTGGTAAGTCTATCACTCCATAACTGTCCACCATGCAGACCCTCTTTGCTATTATGCCAGAACACAGTGCCAGCTGAACACATGGCCAGCATTGATCTGCACCAGTTCACCAGCACAGTGCTGAAAGGTTTCAAACCAGGAGATGATTCTGTACATCAAAAGCAGAAAAGTGAAGGGTTGAGCAGGCCAAATAATGTCCAAGTCCAGGTTTAACTCCCTCGTTGCTGTGTTGATCAATCAAACCCACTGCACACAATGTTTTCTATCATTTTGTCATACAAACATCTGTTTTGTTCCTTCACTAGAGGGATATGCAATGCATTGTTCTACAATGTGTTGAGTACCCCTCCGGCACACAGAGGGTTAACAAAGGACAAGCACAAAACAACAGGGTTACATTGCACAGGTCCACAGGGTTCAACACACATATGACTGTTCAAGTAGTACAAACTGATTGCATGTCCAAAACTCAGACCGCGTGTGCTAAAACCCAAGGGCCTCAAAACACACAAATGCACCACTGACACAACCTTGACATCTAAGTACAAACAATGTCCACAACGCATACAGGCAAAGTAAACCCATGAACACACATTGATGGAGAAACTCAAGCAACTGGAGGACACATGTTTCAGCCACCAGGAGAACAGAACAAACACAAGTCTTAACATGTCATGGTTGAGCTTTGGCTATCATATGTATCCTGAAGAGTTGGGATGGCAAGGAGGTATACCTTGCCACTCCCACTCCTAAGGATACACGTAATGACCAAAGCTCAACCACTGTAGGTCACATCCATCAATGTACATGATCCTGTCAAGCTGTTCAATCAGTGAGTGCCAGGATGGTATCCCTTGCATTGCTCACATGCCAATGTCCTATTCTTGCATTCCTCACGTTAATAATCAAACATCTCATTTCCCCACACAGCATCCATGCCTGCAGCACAGCAGGAAGAAACTGAGGAGGAGCATCAGACAATTCCCCCACAGTGACACAGCCCCTGAGGAGCCAGGAGAAGGCACCAGCTTGAAGTCAGCATTACCACCAACAAGTCAGACGTTGCCTGACACCCACAACTGGCAGAGTGGATGCCGCATGGGAGGTGGATGCCTTCTACAACCGCAGGTCAGTATTGGGTGGCCTCACCAGCACCACTACTACCAGGATGCCGCTGGATGCCCAGCACCCCCACAATAAGGGCCATATGAGCCCACTGCACGAACACAGCTACCCACATGGTTGCAACCACACCAGGAGCCCGACTATGAACAAACGCCGAGGTGAGAAGGAAAGAGATACCAGAGGCCATGGTATGACCCATGGCCATTGGACTACGAAAACCTGGGCCTTATTGATGAGCCACAGCGCCCTCAGCCACTCTCAGAATTTACACACCCAATACAGAGTGAACCAGGGGAAACGGCCATCTGTGGCCAGTGATGAGTCGATAGATGTGGTGGTGGCACAAGCATCATCTTCACATTCCTCGCATGCTGGCCCCCTGACACCTGCCTCTCAATACATCTCACCACCAGCTTCAGCGTCTGACCCATATCCAGAGCATGAGGAAACCAATGGCCAACAGCAGGGTCAGAGCAAGGAGGAGAGGCATCCCCACCACCTCCAAGTCCACCAGCCACACCCTCATTTTCTGCCACAGGGACACGTATGGTAAGGATGGATGAGGAGTTTCTCCGCATCCAGAGGAGGCTTCTGAGGGAGGCCAAATGCTACTTCATGATGTGTAGGTGACACATGGAAAAAAACACAACCACCCTCAGTGCGATACAATCCCAACAAGCGATCATCACCACAGAGTTGTGCCACATTGGGATATGTTTGGCCAGATGCTCACCAAAACGCCCGAACAGAATTGCCTACAGAGGCTTCAGATGAATAGAAGTCAACAATCCACAGAGGGGTCAACTATACCTGCCTCTCCCTCCAGTGTGACCCCCCACACCAACACTAAAACAGGCCAGAATCACTAGACAGTCGATGAGGGCATCCACCGCTGCACCAAACACTCCCCCCCCCCCACACACACACACACAAAAAGCCCCACTTGTCATATTCCCCTGAATAAAGGTGCATTAATTAATCCCAATTATGTCTGTGATTCCTTCAGGTATCTAACAAGTTCAGTGGCAGAGATGTCTCCACGCACACAACTCCTGCACATATTACTTGTTGTTAAGGATTTGGAGCATATACACTGTTGTCCAATTTCAACTCACAATAAACCTAGCAAAGCTAAATAACTTGAAGATGTTGTTTGTCCAATATGCAAGTTGAAGTTGAACAACTGACACCTACTCATTAGCACACTATGTGCAAGACTTTCCCCATTTACCTTGAACCACTGGTGTGGTTACAAAGGTTTTAGCCAACCATGCTTATCATATAAAAAATCGCTGCAAAGATGGGATAGCAAAACTAAGTTATTGTAGTATTGACACTAAGATTTGGAACAATCCATAACATAGCTAATCATATTAGGTGAATTTGAAGTGGTGTTTGGCTACAGGACAGGAGCAGGACGTTGAAACTAGTCAGGTCTATTGATTAAACAATGCAGGAAGAACATCTCCTTGTGCTAATGCCTTATTAAATACAGAGCAACCATGCATGTGCTATCATGAACCAGTTAATTTAATAGACTCCTAAGACAAGAGGCATTCCTGAATTAGCATAATGGATACAGAACCCATAAGTATTTTGAGAAATAAATCACCAGACATATTTTTTAAGGTGATAGGGTTACTTTAATATATCGAACAATACAATACAGTAAAGCAAATATTATATTTATTAAAAAAAAATGTACAGGTGTTTCCTGTAAGATCTTAAGCATGTTATAATCCCACACTTGAGCAGTTTCTGAATTTTTGAACAGTTTGTTAGTGATAAATATTCTGTTATTATAATGGAATGAACAGGAGCAATAGGGAGCAGCAGGAGGTGCACTTTTTGGAAGTGGAGTCAGCGTTTCACCAGAGACAGTGTTCCAGGATGGGATATGCCATGGATTCCTGAGAGAAGGAATGACAGGAGTTGAAACTGAACTGCAAACTGTCTGTTATGCAAAGGATTCACCATCATTATCCTATTAACCATTTGTGTTCCAGAGGAGTAGACAACCCATTGAACCCATTCAAACAGAGGGTATTGCCTTTCCATTGACTTTGTGCTGCACGCACAGGTCAGCATGGTGGGCCTGCTAACTTCCCTCCCAATTACTTACTCCGATGCTATAGCTAACACTAACACAGTAAATCTATCCCTGTTCTGCTACGTTAGGCATTGCACATCTATTGTTCTCATAGTACCTCTAATACCCCTTTAACACCTGGAATGCCAGAGGGGTATCCAATGTATGGCATGCATTGCATACCTCTTTATAGCTCCAAGGGTTCTATGGTTATTTTCAATTCAATATATATTTTTTTCTGTTCGTTAACGCAGGAAAACGATTGACATAGGCAATCAGGTGTACCATTGTTTACTGGGGGATGGCTGGCAATGTTGTGATGGCCCAAGAGCAACTCCAGATGTCAGTTGAATCCACAGCCACCATTATACCCAAACATGGCATGTCAGCTGCATGTATTCATTAGGGTGCCAGCTATGTGGTTGTGTTGTTGAAGCAGGCAATTTCAAGGTTGGAGGCTCTTGTGCATCTCAGTCATCCTGTAGAGTGAAGCATATCATTATGTCTTGTGCAAGTATGTTTTGTTGAGGATATACAGGAAAGGGTAAACAGGTGACCCAATTATGTTGGTATTCCTCACATAAATAGATATTAAAAAGGGTCATTAAATTAATTTGAGAACTTTATAGAAACTAGGTATTGACACGCTTGTTCACAGTACAGAATTGATTAAAATAATTACACGTATTTGTACAAAAATATATATAATTTAACCCCTTAGCGACCCTTGACGTACCAGGACCGTCAAGGGTAAATGTGGCCGAACGACCCTTGACGGTCCTGGTACGTCAAGGGTTAAACTCTTCCATCGCGGCCGCACGGAGCGATGGAAGAGTTCAAGCCGCTTGTTACTAAGTGTCCCGGTATCGGGACACTTAGTAACAAGCGGCTGAAACATTGTTGCAACATGCGATTCGCTTCAAAAGCGAATCACATGTTGCAAAACCTGAATGACAGGGACAGTATTTGTAAATACTGTCCCTGTCAGATCTCTCTGCCTCCCTCCACCTTGCATACTGCTAAGGTGGAGAGAGACAGAGGGAGATGGTGTTCCAGTGTGCCTGTAAAAAAAAAAGTTTAAATAAAGAAAATTAACCCTTTGATCACTGTTCTGCAGTGATCAATAAGTGCCCCCCCATCTGATCACTCTTGGAGTGATCAATTTGCTGCAGATCAGTGTTTTCTGATCTGTGGGACACCCCCCATCCCCCTTGAATTTTTTTAGATTTTTTAAAAAAAATTTTAAATTTAAAAAAAATTTTTTTTTTTTTTTTATAATAAATATAGTTTAGGTATTTTGGTAGGTAGTTGGGTAGGTTTAGTGTAGACGTGTGTTAGGGAAAGTTTTAGGGATAGATTTAGGTTTAGGGGAAAAAAAAAAAAAAAAAAACCCCCCCCCCCCAAAAAAAATATATAATAAGCGCAGTTTAGATAGGTAGTTCAATTGGGTTAGGTAGGTTCAGGATATACGTAGGTTAGGGTAAGTTTTAGGGTTAGATTTAGGTTTAGGGATAGCGTAAGAAAAATAAAAACCCCCAAACCCCCCCCAAAAAAAAAAAAATATATATATATATATAATAAGTGCAGTTTAGATAGGTAGTTCACTTGGGTTAGGTAGGTTCAGGATATACGTAGGTTAGGGTAAGTTTTAGGGTTAGATTTAGGTTTAGGGATAGCGTAAGAAAAAAAAAAAAGCTTTTTTAGTGGGCAAAATGCAGCGCAGGTACAGCGTTGAAGAGGCATATGCCTTTTTGGCGTCTAACTCTGAGGCAACAGACACTGCGTCAGATTTTGATATAGAGCAGTTTTCAGAAAGTGAGAGCAGCTCTAGTGATGACGCTGGGCCTTCTGTCAAGAAAAGACGCACTGCCCCAAAAGCTGCTCTGGCAACTGCCCCAGCACCTGCCAAAAGAACTGCCCAAAGACCTACCAAAATACCTACCCAAAGAAATGCCCCAAGTGCTGCCCCAAGAGCTGCCCTGGCAACTGCCCCAGCACCTGCCAAAAGATCTGCCCAAAGACCTACCAAAGAAATGCCCCAAGTGCTGCCCCAAGAGCTGCCCTGGCAACTGCCCCAGCACCTGCCAAAAGACCTGCCCAAAGAAATGCCCCAACACCTGCCACTCCGGATCCTAATGAATGGGTATCAATTTATGCCCACAAATCTCTGAATTCACAGGCAACCCAGGGATTCAAATTGATGTGGAAGGATTTACCCATGATCATTTTTTTGATTTGTTTTTGGGGGAAGACATTTTAGGTGAAATTGTTTCCCAAACCAATTTGAATGCAGCCCAGTATACTGCCGCCAACCCTAAGTGTGAAAAACGCTGTTTTTTTTTTTTGTTTGTTTTTTTTTTACTTACGTCATGGTTTACGAGGGATTGGTGGTAAAATGGCAGTGTATAAAATTGGAAAACACACCTAAAACGTGAGCCTGGGGTGTCTACTTTCCAAAAATATACACTTTTGGGGGGAAATCTTAAAAAAAGAGCACTGTTACACAGCCCCAAATGAGACATGGCACAAGTAACGCAAGCTGTGAAGATTCAAAGTGTGAACCTGGAAACGCGCATGTTCCAATTTGGCCCCCGTAGCTCCCCCAAACCATGAGAAAGCTACGCATATGGGGTATTGCCGTACTCAGAAGAAGGAGCTGAACACTAATCAATTCAGTTTATAAAATCTTCACCTATTCTGTGCTTGAAATTCACATCAAAATTGAAGGCAAAGTGTGAAAAATGCTGAATTTTTTTTACTTACGTCAAATTTTCACAGGATTGGTGGTAAAATGGCAGTGTATAAAATTAGAAAACACACCTAAAACGAGAGCCTGGGGTGTCTACTTTCCAAAAATATACACTTTTGGGGGGAAATCTTAAAAAAAGAGCACTGTTACACAGCCCCAAATGAGACATGGCACCAGTAACGCAAGCTGTGAAGATTCAAAGTGTGAACCTGGAAACGCGCATGTTCCAATTTGGCCCCCGTAGCTCCCCCAAACCATGAGAAAGCTACGCATATGGGGTATTGCCGTACTCAGAAGAAGGAGCTGAACACTAATCAATTCAGTTTATAAAATCTTCACCTATTCTGTGCTTGAAATTCACATCAAAATTGAAGGTAAAGTGTGAAAAATGCTGAATTTTTTTTACTTATGTCAAATTTTCACAGGATTGGTGGTAAAATGGCAGTGTATAAAATTGGAAAACACACCTAAAACGAGAACCTGGGGTGTCTACTTTCCAAAAATATACACTTTTGGGGGGAAATCTTAAAAAAAGAGCACTGTTACACAGCCCCAAATGAGACATGGCACCAGTAACGCAAGCTGTGAAGATTCAAAGTGTGAACCTGGAAACGCGCATGTTCCAATTTGGCCCCCGTAGCTCCCCCAAACCATGAGAAAGCTATGCATATGGGGTATTGCCGTACTCAGAAGAAGGAGCTGAACACTATTCAATTCAGTTTATAAAATCTTCGCCTATTCTGTGCTTGAAATTCACATCAACATTGAAGGCAAAGTGTGAAAAACGCTGTTTTTTTACTTACGTCAAGTTTATGAGAAAGTGGTGGTAAAATGGCCGAGTAAAAAATTTGAAAACACACCTAAAATGAAAGCTGGGGGTGTCTACATTCCAAAAATATACACTTTTGGGGGAAAATTCTAAAGTGCAGCACTGGAACATAGCCCAAAATGAGTAATGGCATCAGTTAACCAAGATGTGAAAATTCAATATTTGTTCAAAATTGGGCCCCGTAGCTCCCCCAAACCTTGAGAAACCTATGCATATGGGGTATTGCCGTACTCAGAAGAAGGAGCTGAACACTAAACAATGCATTTTTAAAAATCTTCACCTATCATGTGCTTGAAATTCACATCAAGTGTGAAAAACGCTGTTTTTTTAACTTACGTCAAGATTTACGAGCGATTGGTGGTAAAATGGCTGCGTAAAAAAATTGAAAACATACATAAAATGAAAGCCTGGGGTGTCTACTTTCCAAAAATATATACTTTTGGGGGGAAATATTAGAGTGGAGCACTGTTACACAGCCCCAAATGAGACATGGCACCAGTGATGCAAGCTGTGAAAATTCAAAGTGTGAAACTGGAAACGCGCATGTTCCAATTTGGGCCCCGTAGCTCTCCCAAACCTTGAGAAACCTATGCATATGGGGTATTGCTGTACTCAGAAGAAGGAGCTGAACACTAAACAATGCATTTTTAAAAATCTTCACCTATCATGTGCTTGATATCAACAGTAGTATTGAAATGTAAGTGTGAAAACTGCAAAAAAAACAAAATATTACCACAATTTTGAAATTTTTTTCTGGAAAAATAGCTACATGAAAAACTCCAAAATTCTCCTGATTATTTACCTTATGTTGTGTAGTTTTCAGAAACATATACCTTTGTGGGACATTTTTGGTTCTGGCACCGTCAGCTAAGCTATGATGCTCACATGCCAATTGTTGAGAAATTACAAGTTGGAAATAATGGCATCCATCTTGTAATATTTACCTTGTAAATGTGAGGAAGTGATTGAAATACTAGGCATATGGGGTATTCTTATATTCAGGAGAAGCAAATGAATATATTTAGGGGTATTTTTTTGTCATAAACTAATTGTATGCAAATCCTGACACGAAAATATAAGCAAAATGTTGTTTTTTTTTCAAATTTTTTCCTCTTTTTTTCTATTTTAATCAAATTAAACAATGAGGTATTCATATAATTGTGGTATCAAAAGAAAGCCCTACTTGTGCTTAAAAAAACAGTATATAATTTATGTGGGTGCACAAAAGGAATTAAAGAGAAAATATGGTTGAACAAAGACATAGTCAAAAAAGTCAAAATTGCTCCGGTCCTTAAGTCAAATCAAACTCAGATTTTCCCGGTCCTTAAGGGGTTAAGTAAAATATACTATATATGAAATGTTATCAGAATGATATGAATAAGTGAACACCAAATGACTCAAAGATATTTCTTTTTAATATGACTTAGTCATATACTAAGACAGGGCTCAAAATTTCCACTTGCCACTAGCCAATGGCAAGTGAAAATTTAGCCCTGGTGAGTAAAAATTCAGCCCTGGTGGGTATGTTTTGGCTTGCAGTGGCGAGTAACTTTTCAGGTCTGGCTAATAGCAAAGGACTTAAAATTATAAGCCCTGTACTAAGAGGTGTCTAAGGGATAGACACACGGTAAATCCATAACCAATATCACAGATGACTATTTCCCAGCATAAACAGGATTAAACCTTACATAGGTGTATCCAGAGGTATTTTTAGCAATAGTTGAACACAGCAGCATAGAAAAGGGTTAATTGATCCTTACAATTAATGATAATACAGTTGGCTGCAGTGTATATGAATACCTGCCCCAAAACCTGTATAAACTATTCTAATTAAGGTCTAAGGGATTTTGTTATGCGAGTTGGTTTTAACTTGAAGCACAGGTCTCATTACAATTTCCTTGTACCATAAAAAAGTATATCAAAATTTAGAAACTTATCTGGAATATAAAAATTCCCAGATTTAGATAAACAGAATGTAACTGTTTATCTACTGTTTTCAATATTGCATACATTCTGGATAAAATATATAATTTGCATATATCTTATTGTCAATAATAGATTATGCCAAGAATATACTCAGAAATAAATCAAATATGTGTCTAGAAAGAAAAGCTAAAACTAATACATTACATGCAACATATGCTTTCCTGACAGCAGACTAAGGGTTAATAAAAGAATTCACCAGATCAAATATAAGCTCAATGACCTTTTCAGAAACACAAATATGCGGTTCTGTAGGTATTAATAATTAGATTTAACTAATATATAACACTATATTGATCTAAACTGACATTAATCTATCTTACAATTATCTGGATACATTTGCTAATTAATTGTTAGTTCCCCAGTATAACTACAGCCAATATAGCTTATTCTAATAATTTTCTTTATATAGCTTGACCAGTTCAATATCTAGAATCATTATTATGAAATTATTTCCCACAAATATAGAGGAAATATATATATATATATATACATACATATATATATATATATATATATATATATATATATATATATATATATATATATATATATATAATTAGTAGGACTAAACAGAATTAATAGTAAAGAAATATATAATTTCCAGTCAACTTAGGTGTGAAGTTCTTAGAATTCTTTGGCTCTGTTCAGATGGTTACTGGATCACTTCATGGCAGTCTGAACAAAGAGAGAGGGATTGGCATTTAGCCACTCTCTTATAAAGTTAAAAACTCTTATGAGAAAGTCACAACCCATCCGTCTCTGATAGGATGAGTTGCCAGATCATTAGAATGTCATACTAACTTTCTAGACTCTGATTGGTTAGTCAGTTGCACAGGCAGTCTTGGGTTGCTTAACGATTGCCAGGTGTGCATATTGTGTTGTGTGGACGTGTTAGTATGTGTTAACCCCTGTTGTGCCGGGGTATGTTGTCACAGATTTCTTGGGGCTGATTTGTGAACCCTTTGACTGTGGTTGATGGATGGATTGATGATGTTTGTCTAGGGTTTCTTTGTAGGGCATGCACATTTGCATGGTAGTTCCTTGGTATTTCAGGGGTTGCTTTTTCCATTTCTGTCATTGTGCTATGTGCTAGGTGTTGTGTGAGCTGTTTCCATGCCTAGATTTGTTCAACTGTATGTTGTGTGCTGTACTCCAACTATTTTTATTTTTTTTTTGTTCCATTGATCTCAATGTGCAACATATTGTTTCTTTTGTTTGTTTTTATTTACGTTGGCAGTCGACAGCACGGGTTGTTGGATGGCTTACTGTGCTAGAGAAACTGCCGTCTGCAGTTTTTTTTTTTTGTTTTTTTTTAAGCAGCTCCATTTAATCTTCTTAGTATTATGGCCATGGAGAGTGTTATTTCAGTATTGTCAGAGTTGTAGTTCAAGAGCAGTTGAATGATAAAATATCCCCCTCCCACCCCTTTTACTGATGCTGCTCAGCTCAGAGCAGCAGGGTGCTATCTGGATTGCAGAGAGGTGCACTCTTCAATTAACATAAGGGAATAACCTATCAAGTGGGGCAGGGCTTTCATTTTTCTCACAGTAAGAAAATTGTCCCTTGCTGTGAGCTGTCTGGTCTCTGGATCAGATTCCACATCTGAGTGGAGGTGGCTTACACTAGGTAAAAGGAGCAGGTGGCTTACATTAGGTAAAAGGAGCAGAAGGGGCAAACTTTATCATTCGGTTATTCTTGAACTACAACTCTTGACAGTATTAAAATAACACTGACTATGGCTCAAATACTATGAAGATTAATTGGAGCTGCTGCTTTTGTGAAACATTACTATCCCTTTAAACTTTGTCATCAATTTATACTCTCGGATCTTTCTGTGTCCTAAAATTTTTAATCACTACAGTCACCTTGAGATCGTTAGTACTGTGACCAGTTTTGAAAAAATGTTGACCCACTGCGGTGTGTCTCTTGTTGTTCACACTGGACTATAATTCATATTTTTTATTTGGGTTTATCCTGTATTGGAACATTTCACCCCCATGATGAAGTAGAGTACATTAGATAATCCACAGGAGAATTTGTCCTTGATGTTTTGGTTTTGGTGGTACATATGTGTGCACAGGTTCCACATGTCTTTTGTAGACAGGGTGAAGTACCATTTTCTGTTCCCTTCTTAAGGGAGCTTTTTACCACCAGTTGTTTCAGGTTGGGGGCTGTTTATAGGAGAGGAGTTGAGGTTTTGGGAATATTCTTTTTAATCTGTCATCAATATGTGGTATCGTTTGGAACTCTTTTGAACTTTTGCACAGTACTTCAAGCTTGGGGTTGTAGATGATTACTAAAGGCACTCTCTTCTTTGCCTGTGGTTGTATTGCAGGAGATTCATTCTGTGTTTACTGGTGGCTCTCTGAGTTTGGATCTCAGTGACCTTGACATTATATCCATGATTGATAAGATCTCTCCTGATATTAAGATGTTTATCGTGGTCAGGAGTCTCAAAGCATATATTTACGGTTATACCTTAGGATCAGTCTGTAAACAATAGAGTTTTCTGTGTCTGGGATGGAAACTATAATTTCTGAAATAATTAGGCTTGTTGGTTTGGTTTTTTTATGGTACAGGTCTCTCTGGATGGAGCAGTTACTAATACTGATTTTGGTATCCAGAAAGTTTTTGGTATGACGGAAGACATTTTAATTTTTGTGAAATGGGAAAAAAAGCCCTTCGCTGGAAGAACAAATGATTAAGATATCTATGTAGTGGTGGTAGACCAGAGGCTTTTTTTTTTTGGCATGTGGACAACAGCTACTCTAATTTTGTCATGAATAGGTTGGAGTATTGTGGCACCATTCACTTTCCAATGGCAGTTCCTGTGTTTGGATGCATAGCTCTTGCCCAAGTGTGAAATAATAATGTGTTAGTATAAAGTATATTCTCCATAGGTTCTGTGGGAAAGCCTTCTTGCTCTAGGAATGCATTTCAGGCTGCAATGCCCTCTTCATATGGAATGTAGTTGTAGAGTGATTCCATATCACTTACTTTTTGTAAGTGTGTGTGTGTGTGTGTGTGTGTGTGTGTGTGTGTGTGTGTGTGTGTAATATAAAAAAAAAATCACATGACTGCCTTGTCAGTTTCCTTGATAGTGATTTGAAACTAAATGCAAAATTACAAAATCAAAACTTTTAGGGAAGTATTTTTATGTAACCGTGCAGAGCTATAAACTAGAGCTGTAGAAGAAGTATTTTGAGCCTGAAGTAGAGCATTAGTATTAGATGGGAATGGATTTCAAAATCAAAGTATATGGATATATTATGTACCAATGAAGAGCATGCAGAGTCATGCTGACTCCCTTTGACCTGATTAAAAGATTCCTGTTTATGCAATATGCAAGTAAATGCCTATGTGTCGTTAGACAAAAGAGAAGCAAATGCACACTTGAAAAGATATTCATACTTGGTACCATATGTTAATGTATGCTAATTGTGGTACCCATGCAGTTTCATATGCTAATGAAGCTTTTCATGATGTTTAATATGCCAAGTAAGCACTGTGCTGCACCACTAAATTTAGCCCTTTGAGGATCAGAATGATGTTACCTCTTTAATGCTAGAAACTTCTCCAAAACTGAAGTAGTTCTGGTTCAAACCAAATCAACAATTATGGACATGTATAAATGTCCTTAATTCCCATTGATTAAATGCCCCCCCCCCTTTCCTTCTCTCAATCCTGCCCACCTGATTAATCCCTACCCATTTTATGACATGATTTGTATCATATAGGCACACCCATTTGTTGCACATGAGCCCTCTATGGGACTCCAAACAAGAGTTTGCAGGTATTTAAATAAGTCTCCAACACATTTCTTCTCAATGTGTTGGAGTCTTCTCTATCACTCACTTGGTTAAGAGCCCTGTTTAAACTAACTAGATTATTTATTTGTCCCCTGTGGTGCTGAATGTTTGCTCTAGAATTATTCCAGTTCTTTTTTTGTACATGAACCTCAGTGTATTTTCATCTCGTTAGTTAAAAAGGCTTTAATTACTGTTTTTATTATTTTTCCAATTGTAGGTTTGACAGTAGCAGACCTTGTTTTTCCATGGTAAGCATTGTTTGGCCATATTTTAAGTGAATGTGATGCTTTTAAATCTTCTAGGTGTATGATTATACAGTTCTTGTACAACTATTTATTAATCTAATATGCATTTGAGTGAGAGAAATGAACCCCCCAGGGTTTAGTTTACAGATCTGATCACCCTGGAGGTAGTGTGGCACCTCCAACTTCTTCCAGACTTCTCTTAGGGTCCGCTTTGTCATTCAGACATGGTGAGGTTATCCTTGATGGTGTGGCTCTTAAAGCTGATATCTTGAGAAAGAAGGACTTCTTTGAGCCAGTCATTGCAAATGTGCTGTAAGCCTCTAAATCAGTTTCATCCAGTGTTTACTTGTTCTCCTCCACGTCCTTCTTGCCTTGGTGATTTTATAGGATGACCTCCACAAGGGTCTTCGACTTCAATCAAGGCTCAGATATAGGTCTTAATGGCTCTTTTCAGCCCTTCATTCAGGGGGTGGTGCATGTATACACCATCTTTAGGGATTCCACTCTCCATGGGATTTGAATCTGGTCTCAAAGTGCTTCAGTGGGATCCTTTTCTGTCATTGGCTTCTGTGTTTTTTTGGTGTGTTGACCCTTAAGACTGTGCCCTTGTGCAATTCTAGGGCAAACCAGCTGCACTATAGGGTAAAAATAAATATTCCCATTTATTTAGCCACTTCAATGGTAACAAGGTTTCCAGTGCATTTTGATGCAATGTGTTAGAAACTGCTTTAGCATTCAAGGGTTTAAAAGAGAATATTGGGACTCTTTATTTGTCTCCTAGGGTGCAGTTGGTTTACCCCAGAATTGTTCCACTTTGTTTTAAAACGTAACGGTCAATGTGACTCACTAAAAAAAATGAACAGTTTTGCACAGTTTCAAAACCCAGCATGTGTTTCATCCCAGTTCCTCTTTTTTCACTTGCATCTTTTTTAGGCGTTTTCTTTTTCTGTGCTTTTCTTAGTCACATACTTTAACAAACTTGTCTTTTGAGTCAAATTTACTATGTTCTCCCATTGATAAGTATGTGTAATAATCTGAGGCATTTTTCACAAATACAGGGCACCCATTAGCCCCTTGGTGAATTAACACTGAAGTAAATATTATCACAGTTTAACTGGTGCAAAAAAAGTATGTGATCTTTAACCTGTGTGAGATGTTTGTAAAGTAAAGAAATACGTTTAACCTCTTCATGACCAGAGGGGTGTGCAAAGCATTGCTTTGCAGTATGATGCTCACCCCTCTGGTCCTTGAGGTTATTTGATACTTAGAGTCTTATACATCAAACTAAAGAGAGGTAATTCCAGTGGAAACTAATTGCTCCAGGGGGAGGGGATTCCAACTGATTTAAATTGAGGTTTTTAACCCTTTGAAAGCTCTCGGTTTCCAATTTTGAAGCAATGTGTCAGAGACCTCTGTAGCATTCAAGGGCTTTAAAGCCCCATTTAAATCACTGGGAATTTAGGGGAGTTTTATTTGTCTCCTGTGGTGCAGTTGGGTTACTCCAAAACTGCACATCTTTAGCTTGTTGAAAAAGGCTCAAAGACTCTGGTATACTCTGCCGACACCACTCACCATGGCCTGTATTCTGTCTTACAGGTTTGTGTTCATCATGGGAACTTCCATCTGTTTGTCCCTGAACTCCATGCTACGCAAAGGCAACTCCAGGTGGAACGTCTCAGGGAAAGTGCTGTGGAGGAGTACTCAACTTTTTCTCATTGGATTATTTGTGATAAATCAAAATTATTGCAAAGGTCCATGTGAGTAACCAACTGACCTTCCTTATCCGTTAGTGCTTTTCAGTCTTTGCCCCGCACCTTTTAGAGTATCAATTGTCCGTAAAGTTTCACTACAAAACAAAGTTTAAAACAAGGGTAGTCACTTTTCTGGGAGATGCTTCATTTAAAGTGTATTACAGCTCAGATTTATTATGTTAATACCAACAGAGCTAACTTGTGTTTAGACTGCAATTTTTTTCTATTGTGCTCCCTGTGATAGTGAAGGGACCTTACACTAACCATTCCATATAATATGATAATAACTGCTCCAATCTCATCATGGCAGTGTGAGTTGTAATAACTATTGAATGTAGCATGTTCCAGTACTGAGGGATGCATTGTGCTTAGAGTGAAGGTCTGTATGCCTGGTACACACCAAGATGGGATATCTGAAATTTGTAGTAAAAGGAGGCGTTCGAATAACTTGATTTTGTAGTTAGAAGTCAATGTTTGTCTGGTAGCACACACACACACCTTCATCCTCATAAACCTATCACGTATGTGTTTATTCCAAGAGAATTTTCAGGACAAGCTTTGAGAGTAACAGCCCTCCCATTTTCAAGGCAAAAACATACTAAATATCAATATCAAACATCCAGTTAAAATGCTTGGGTTAAGAAAACACAAAACTGTTGTCAGGTCTTTACCTTGCAGCCTTGTGATCCTTTTAGTTTCCTTACCTGGGGACCTCACAGCTCCGTTGCTATTGGTGTTCTGGGAGTTTTATTCTGCTCTGCTCCTTTCCTCCCTGCTCGATTCTTCGTGCTCTGTAGTTTCTGTCTTCCCTTCCGGTTCCTGACTGTGGTTTTTGACTCTGTTTCTGCTCCGCTCTGGCTTCTGTCGTTCCGGCTAGATTCTTCCTCGTCCATCCTGCCTGCTGTGGTTCCCGTCTGCTCCTGGTAAGACTGTCTAGTATTCCCTATTCCTTCACACCCCATGTAGCTTTGCTTCGATCTACCCTGGGTGCTTCTGCTGTTGGCTTCTCCGGACGCTTTGGCGTTGGCCTCATTGCCATTCCCCGTGGGTTCCGGTTCTGCCCCTATCCTGGGTTTGTCCTTTTTGGGTGAAGTCTCGGCCCATTGTTGCCTCTCCTCTCTGCCTTGCCCCTGGCTGTTGTGCCGGCTTCGTTCTCCTCTCTGGATTCTTCCGTCCCACTCTCTCCTGTACCTGTCTGTGCGGCTGGATCGTCTTTGTGGGATCTGAGGACCAGGAACAGGGGTACTTTCTGGTTGTGTGGCCTCAGTGAGCTTTGCCTTTTGCCGATTAGTGGCCTGGGGGGGTTGGCAGGATTGTAGGGTTGGACCTTGCCCGGATTCCTGGTGCTCCCCTTCCACCACTCTTGGACCTTGTGTCCCCTCAGCGCCAGACTGATTCAGTTTCCGGTAGGGTTGCACCGATACCGATACTGGTAGAGGTGCCAATAGCAGCATTTGCGCGAGTACTGGTACTCTCGCAAATGCGGCCGATGCCAGCACCAATACCCTGTGTCAGGGTCAGTGCTGCAGTGTGGGAGCTGCTCACAATGCTTCCCGGTCGCCTCTCTCCCTCCTGCAGCGTCGGAGCGTTGCTGCGGGTTACCATGGCAACGCCCAGACACTGACCTCTGCCGGGTCTTGCAAGAGAACAGCGAGCACCCGGCAGAGGAGGCTAAGGCAGGCAAAGAGATGTCAAGATGTGGGGCATCCAGAGCGGGTGGTGAAAGAGGGGGGTCAAGAGGGAGAAAAAGAGGCAAAAGGGACTAAGGGAGAGAAAAAAAAACAGGCAAAAGGAGGAAAGATTAGGAGACAAAAGGAGGGGGGCCAAGAAGAGGTAAAAGGAGGGGGGATCAGGAGGGAGAGAGAGGCAAAAGGGTGGGATCAAGAGTCAAGGAGTGGGAGAAAGGGGGATCAAAAGGGAGAGAAAAAGCCAAGGCAAAAGGAGAGGGCTCAAGAGGGGGAGAATGAAGCAAAAGGGGAGAATCAAGAGTCAAGAGGTTGTGTGTGTGTGTGTGTGTGTGTGTGTGTGTGTGTGTGTGTGTGTATATATATATATATATATATATATATATATATATATATATATAATATATTTATTTCAAGTACTCATCACTGCCAATTACCTATACTTTTTTTTTGAAAAGTATCGGTACTCATTCTCGGTCCTAAAAAATTGGTATTGGTGCATCTCTAGTTTCCGGTCCGCTTGCGGAAAGGGGTCTTCTGGGTTCCAGTTCTAGCCTGGGGGGTTCCTCGGGACTCTTCCCTGGTCTGTCTTGATCCTCCATCTTCTCCAGACTCCTTTCCTCTGCCTAAGGATCCACCTTTTTGCCTTGGGGGTCAGGTTGGTACAGTTCTCCCTTGCCTCTATCCTGGTCAGGGTCCCGGCTCAACTGGGATCGGACATCTGGCTTCGCAGCCAGCACCTTTAACATGGCTTTGGCCTCAGCAAGGAGGCAAGGGCGGCTGTCACCGCTCACAAGCACCGCACTCCAGTTCTCTAGCTTCATACCTGGTCCCCTCGGTGGCCCGTGACAACTGTAAGCTACAACTCATACCACTGTCATTTTAAGAGAAAAGTGGAGGGGTGGGGGACACAGACAAATCCATTATACACAGAAATAAATGTAAAATAAGGAAAAGTCATATGAAGAAGATGGATTAATATGAAACAGAAGAAAATAAAATGAAGGAAGTGTTATATGAAGTTTTGGTAATGTGAGAAGAATCCCAAGTCAAAAACTGATCTTTCAAATGTCTTTTTCTATGGGTTATCTTTGAAGTTCCCTGAGTATTTTGATATTGAGGTTGTGGATGGAGTGGTTTCTCTGGGTGAAATAATCACCAATGGGGCAAGATTAGTTTTTTTTTTGTTTTAATTGTATTTCTCAATAGATTGTAATTGTGAATTCATTCTTGGATTAAGTTTTAGACAGGTTTCACCAATGTAACATTTAGTTTCACATTAAATTAATTGTCTCATATATACAACATGTACTGATATACATGAATGTGATGCCATGTTGTTGTGTTCAGTATTGTTTTCACAAATGTGTTGACATAGTTTGCAGCGAGATTTGCTGCAACGCTTGGTCCCATTACCAATGTTTGTCCATTCATTGATCATTTTTCTACTAAACAATATTTGTTTCTGATTCTGTGTTTGCCTGAATGCAAAAATTGGAGGTTGGGGAATTGTGAACCTCTTTTGTTACGAGATATTAGTTCTATCATTCTGTCAAAGCATGAAACTGGATTACATACAAGTCTACTCAGACCTGGAAGAATTCTTCAGGAGACTACAGCTAATTGAATATTTTCACAGCATGGACAACACCACAACAATTTTGGATTACAACACAAAAAAGAATAAACATTTTTCACCACAACTAGGTTGTATTCCCAAATTGGATCTATACATAGAAAGTTTTCTCCTAAGAACTGCATCCTATACAACAAGACAACAGAAAACCACCATATTACCTATCACTGTTAGAGAAATGTGCAATGGGTGATCTAAACACCAACCACAAAATCACCATTAAACTGGGAGATAAAGGAGGAGCAGTAATGATTATGAACACTCAGGACTACATAAAAGAGGGAAACCGACAACAATCAGATAATTACTACAAAAAACTCAAGTCAACAAACATACCGGGCAACTCCAAAATCTCATAAAATCATTCCCAAAGAACTCCCAACCAGAACTGAGACAGATTATACCAACCAACCCTGCTGTGAGGACTTTCTACATGCTTCCAAAAATCCACAAACCATAAAACCCAGGCAGGCAAATAGTAAGAGGTTATGGGCACTCTAACTGAGCAATCTGAAACAAAAATAGCAATATATAAAATGGATCGGTGAACAAACACTGATAATGAGACCAAACCTTGCAACAAGTGATGCTGCATACTATGTCAACACATTTGTGCAAACAATACCGCACAAGATATACAGCATTGAAGGATCATATTCATGTGTATCAGCAAAAGTTTTATATATGATACAATGTACTGAATGTGAAACTGAATGATACTTTGGTGAAACCAGCCTAAAACTTAATCTAAGGAGGAATTCACATGGACGATCTGTTGAAAAATACAATTAAAAAAAAAATGCACCATACCTCCTTTGGTTTTCATTTCACCCAGAGAAACCACTCCATCCATAACCTTAAAATCAAAATACTCTAGCCAGTGAGAGAGCTCCAGCTTACATGGAGAAATCCTCAGTCGTCAGAGGAAGTTGGGAACAGACAAAGATTGACGGTCTGCGGTGCAGAGCTGTAACCGCAGTCTGTCCAGAAGTAAGGCCATGGCTCATTTTTAAAACTTTTCATTTCTCCATAGCAAGCTATGAATAACAAAATAAGACAAATATTACAGGTTATCGCTATATTAAGATCATTATGAGCCAAACTTGTATTGGGGTGTTGGTTACCCTTTAAGCCCTCTCCTAAGATGGTAGCCTGAAAAAATGAGTACTAAGTGACCCTTAGAGTGCCTTTGTCCACTGTATGACCCATTTAGAGCTACCTATCACATTCTCTTCTCTCTCGCTAAGGGCTTTGGAAGTACAGATGGCTGCTGTTCTTTTCTGCTAGTTAACCCTTTCACTAATGTGTCTGATTTAGGAGTGTGTTGGGTACTTTGGGGGGTTTAGTTCTGCTCCCCCACTACTAGGACTTTAGTCTTTTCACTCCTCCAGGTATTCTCTGGTTTGTTTTTTCTTTATTCTTTAATTCTTTAAATCCTTTGTGATACGAGGATGTGGAGAGGTTGGCTTTGACCTCATGGCTCTTGAAGCCGTCTTCCTGAAGTGGAATGGATTCTCTACTGATGTTATTTCCACCATGATACAGGAGTGGATTTCTTGTATTTTCTAAGGCATACCATACTGCTTGACCATCTTTGACCAGTGGTGTGTGGAGAAGAATGTCCCCACAGTTTTTTGACTTTCCTATGGTTCTGTCCTTCCTTCAAGATTGATTCAACAAAACTCTCAACTTGAGTTCCCTCAAGGTCCAGATCTCAGCCCTCTCTGTTTGTTTTTTTTCAGAGAAGAATTGCGATCATCACAGATATGAAGATTTTTCTTGAGGGCGTGGCTCACACATTTCCCTCTTTCTGGGATCCTATGCCTCTGTGGGATTTCATTCTAGGTCCCCTTTTAGCTTCCATCCCCTTATGTCAGCTGACTTTAAAAATGGCTTTTCTCTTGGCAGTTGTCTCTGTTACGTGGGTGGATGAGTTGCAGGCTGTGTCTGGCAAACCTCCATACCTGATTCTTCACGAGGTTGAAGTGGTATTCATACCTCTCAGGAGTTCCTTCTTAAGGTGGCTTCCGCGTTGTGCCTTTTTCTTTGTCTTGACCCTGTGTCTGCTCAGGTGAAAGATTTCCATCTCTTTGATATGGTGTGCTGCCTTAAGTTTTATGTGCACCATCTAAGCCTTGTAGTAAGGCTGACTCTCTGTTTGTCATCCCTGAGGGTTCCAAAGCGGGTCAAGCTGCTTCCAAGGTTACCATTGCCTCTTGGAATAAGACTACCATATGCCAAACGTATAAGATCAGGAAAAAAATGGTTTCCTTCAAGATCACTGTGCACTCCACCAAGTCAGTGGGTGCTTCTTGTACCAGCAAGAACGGTGCCCCAGCTGAACAGTTGTGCAAGGCTGCAACGGTCCTTCTTGCATACTTTCACCAAAAACTATTGCGTCAGTGTCTTGGCCTCATTTGATGCCAGCTTTGGCCGGAGGATCCTTCAAGCAATCTTGCCTGGACCTGTCTTTTACTTTTTCTGTAGCCATTTGTTGTCCCGTAGTTTTTGAGCCAGGTTGGCTCTTGTTTGGTGTGCTGTGTTCGGTCCTAGGGAATTCTGGCTTCATGGGGTTTTGTGGGAGGTTGTTTCTCCTTGCCTTCACCGAGAATCTCAGCTTTTGGTATATCCCCATAGTGCCTTTATTCCATTTTGAACGTAAGAGAAAATAGGATTTTAGTGTTCTTACCTGTTCAGTGCTTCTCTCTTTAGTCTATATGAAACATCCCACCTGGAGTAAAACCTCACGTGTGTTGCTTTCCTGGGCAGAGGAGTCCTACGTTTTTCATCCTGGGAGATTTTCTTTTCCTCTTACCTGCTTATTTTCTTTTACTGTGGCTTTTTTGTCACATGAATTCTGGGAGTTTGTAGGTGGGGGGTTGAGCTGCAGCAGGAGAAGGGAGTCTCCACCCCAAAGACCCTGTGATGTTCCCTGCCCTCCAGGTGGAGGCACTAAAGGGAAAAGTATTTAACAGGTAAGAATACTTAAATCCTATTTTCTCACTCTCCCTTTATCTTTTCCTGTCATCCACCCCCTTCGCCACATTCCTCATACAATGATACTGGTGTGATTTTTAGCTTATTAGTTTGTGTCTTCTTAACCAAAGCATTTAACATATCAGTCTGATATGTAGTATGCTTTGAATTTGATAATGGGAGGCTGATGTTCTCAAAAGCTTGTCCTGAAAAAGGTGGTTTTTACATACTGTGTACAAGAAAACTGAGAACTGGGTTATAAAGAGAAGCTTGCCAAACTGGGCTTGTATGCATTAGAAAAGAGAGGTCCAAGGGGTGATATGCTTACCGTTTACAAAAATATTCAAGATCAGTACAAAGAACTCTGCAAGGAACTATTTACTCAAAGATCTGAGCAAAGAACAAGAGGTCATCCATTAAGACTAATGGAAAGGCATATTTGTCTAAAGCAAAGGCAGATATTTCTTTTTTCTACAGGACGGGTATTAAAGGTATTGAATACTTTGCCATGGGATGTTGTGCTTGCAGATACTGCAATTGCTGTCAAAATTAGATGCTCTTCTAACAGAATAATATTGAGATGTATGACAGTTGGCTTCAAAACAGATGGGATGTTCATCCAGGGAAATATACATCTACCGTTTTGAGTCGGCAAAATAAATTTTTTACAAACTTGGGGCTTAATTGGAAATGGCTTTAATGTTTTTTGTTTTGTTTTTTACCTTTCCCTGCATCAACAGGGACGATATGGCATGGGCTGAAATTGATGGATGCATTTTTTTTTTCAGCCTTATCCACTAACTTGCTGCCATATATTATTTAATTAATTCTCTATCCATGCACATATATCACCTGAGAAACGTTTTAATATATGCAGTAACTTGTTGTAAGGCACAGTATGAAAGGCTTTTGCAAAATACAAGTGTACTACATCAACCGTAATAAAGGAGTTTGACATGATGTAGACTTCATAAAACAATGCTGACTCCTACTAATAATGTTGTTGATTGTCAGATAGTCCTGAATACTGTCAGTAACCCTTCTAATATCTTTCCTACTTCTAAAGTCAAGCTCACAGCCAGGTATTAGATCTTGCGTCCTTTTCGAATAATGGTACTACATCCACTTTTGCCAGTCCCAGGGCATTGTGCCTGATGATAGTGAATCAATAAATATTAAGCATATGGGTCTTGCATATTTACATTCCCTTATTTAATTGTCAATTTTTTTCTTGCAGTGTCCTGGAGTGAAATCCGTATTCTGGGAGTTCTTCAGCGCCTCAGCCTCACATATCTGGTGGTTTCTCTCCTGGAATTAATGTTTGCTAAATCCTTACCAGATACTCTGCCCCAGGTAATATGCTTGACTTTTAGTTTTATACTTGTACTAACACATCATGTACATTGTATACAAGAAGAGTAAAAATTGTGCTCAAGGAGGCAAACCAGAGACCCTAGAGGTGGACACAGACTCCCCTACACAGATAAAAACATAGAACAATATGTGTAATATGAAAAAGATATAGAAGAAACCACAATATGTGGCCATTGCCAAATAACTGTAAAAAAGGAAAATATGAACTTGCTATAAATGAATAAGTAAGACCAATAGACAAGACTGTGAAGTGTCCCCAAAAGCTTTAAAGCCACATCAAAGTACATACAATTACTTATCTTAGACAAAAATAAGTGAAAGTATAGAATGTTAATGTAGATGGAAAATGATGACAAGATAAAATAAAGATGAGCAATTGAGATAGGATGGTTAAAGAAGAGATCTGCTTCTGCAGGATGAATCTGTTCTGATGCTGCTCCAAATATGGCCTTTACCACACTCACAAAAATCTAAATTAAAAAAAAAAAAAAAAAAAAAAGCTTATAAAGAAGAGAACATCTATGAGCACAGGTTTATTACACCAAATACTTCTGACACTCTAGTACAGAACTGACCTTACATACTCTCAAATATATATATATTTGTATCTCTCCCTCCTGGTCCCTGTAGCCAAGGTAACTGTGTCCCACTGTCTTTATTACACAGCTATACCTTCAGTCGAACACAGCGTCCTATCAGTTCCACAGTTCTTCCTCTTAGGTAGCGTTGTTGGTAAATTCAGCCACACTCTAGAATAACTTTATTGTTTTGGACTGGAGTTGCAGATATTTCCATGCCACATAGTTAAAAGCAGTAAAATGAAAGTCACAGGGAGTCAGCAGAAAGGTGTGAATGACCACCAGGGACATTGACCCAGTCATCTTTGATTTAATCAGAGCCAGTGTTCCCTCTAATCCATGGATTCACAACCTGCATACACCAGCTGGGAGCTGCAGTCCAGAAACAGTTGGAGTTCTACAGGTTGCCCACTCTTCTAAGCTGCTGCATAATGGGTCAACAGAGGGTTATTTTTCTTCCCTCCCATAAAGTAATTAATTGGCTTCTGTATCTTTGACTCTTTGATTTTTTGATATATTATGTATTGTATTGTGTGCTGTTCTCACTTTATTAGTTTTATGTGAAAAGAGGCATCCCAAAATCGGTATATTGCATAGTATGGAGGTTTAATCTGGTTTATGAGGCTACACAGACATGCTTACATCATGTTTAACCTTTGCATATCACCCTTATTGATTGAGATCAAGACAAAAAATATTAAGCTGTAAGTGTATTTAAAAAAACAAAAAAAAACTTTCTGACTTCATATTTCTATCAGCTTTTTGCAGGCTGTAATGGCAACAGCCCCACCTGACTGCAAAAAAACATCTTGAACCTCATGTATTGAAACAAAAATGCAAGTTTGCTCTTCAGTAACTTTCAAATTAAGCATCAGCATAAGTACCATTGTTTTACACAGCAGAAAAATTCTACAATATAAATAATTCATAAACAGGCTTTACTGTCTGTTACTAGTAACATAGAAATAGAACAGCTTGATTTATCTTTTCTACATCACCTTTTTTCTGTACAGCAAAAAAGCACTCCTCTTTTTATTAATGCAGTTCTAGGGTAAATCAGCTGCACCATAGGGGACATTATTAAACTTGTTCATATTTTCATTGACTTAAATAGGGCTTTTTTAAGCCCTTGAAAGCTAGAGAAGTCAGAGAGCTCTCTAGCTTTAAACAGGATTAAACGTTCCGTTTGAATCAATTAGAATTTCTCTTATGTCCTATCTGGAACACATGAACTATTGGGGTAAGGTCCCTTCCTTTAGGAGTGTAGGGCACTGAAAAAGGTCTCTGATTCAGAGGTTCCCAGCCTGTACCACTGTACCGCCTGGAAATGCTCAGTTTTAACAGTACTCTCCATGAAAGAGAAAGTAATGGCAAAGCTTTCTTAATTAGCCATATTTTGTTATTTCTGCTGTAGGTTATTGGGATGCATAATCCCCCATTAGGCAGGCTCCTGTTCCTTTGGAAGGACTGACCAGTACACAGGCTTTCAGGATGTGATATGTCGAAGAGTGTTTGTTTTATCAACCTTTTTCCGCATAGCTTCTTCATATAGGACATGAAGACTGAAGGATGTTTTTCTCCCCTGAATGCACATGTCCTTGAGTATTTTCCTAGTTCTCTGTCATAGTTCTGGACTTTCTCAGTTGTCAAGACATGGATCCAGCCAACTGGGAACTAAACCAGGAAGTCTTCAAGCAGATAGTCCAGCATTGGAGCCTCCCAGAGGTGGATCTGATGACATCTTGAGAGAACAGGAAAGTTCCTCTGTCCTACACAAAGGCAAAGAATCCCTTGGCAATTGCGAGGGATGTAGTGTCCATTCCACTTTCACTAGTCCTATGCATTTCCTCTGATTCCTCTGATTTCCAGGGTGATGAGAAAGATCAGGATTTAGAAGGCGCTAGTCAACCAGATCAATCCGGTTCTGGACCCATTGGTCTGTTTTGCAGACCTTTGCAATATCCAGGAACTATTCCGTCTTCCTCCAAGACTGGATCTCCTAATTCAGGTACAAGGACGTGGAAAGGTTAGCTTTGATGGCAGGGCTTTTAAAGCCAACATCCAGAGCTGAAAGTATCTCAGAAAGATGTCTCTTCCTACAGTTTGGACCTTTTTGCAAGACTGTGTGGACAAGGGTCTCATTCTGAGCTCTATTAAGGTACAGATCTCCTCTCTTTCTGTCCTTTTCCACAGGAATATTTATATTATGGTGGATGTTCAAGGAGTTAATTATGCCTTCTCCTTACATCCTTCAGAAACCCCCTTTTGAACCTCTTTCCTCCATCTCCTTACCTTTTTTGATTCTCAAGATGGCTTTCCTTTTAGCCACCTGTTGCATGTGATGGGAAGCCTCAAGTAGTATGGGTATCGTATGCAGCCTTTCCACAAGACTGATCATTCCTGGGGGTCCTAGGGCGGGTCAGGCAGCTTCCAAAGTCAGTGTTGCTTCTTGAATTAAGGCTAACATTCATCAGTCCTATGTGATTAGAAAGATACCTGTATCTTTCACAGTGCACTGAACTAGATCTGTGGTTGCTTCCTGTGCCTACAAAAAAAAGGCCTCTGCAGAACATATGTGCAAGGCTGCTACATGATCCTCCTTGGACGCATTCACCAAACACTATCATGTCAATATTTTGGCCTTGGCTGAGGCCACCTTTGGCCGAAATGTAGTGCCTGTCTAAGGAATTTTTTTCTATATTCTCCTGATGCCACATTTCATTCAGTAGTTTGACTTTTGTTTGGTTTGTTTGCTGTGATAGTTTGGTGTCCGTTGACACTTGATGTTACATAGATCCAGTTTAGTCCTGTGGAATACTGGTATCCTATGGGCAGAGTTTTTTTTTTTTTTTTTCCCCTCATTTCCCTCCCTGGAATCTTTGTGATGCTTTGGTATATCCCCATTGTTCCTGTGTTTCCTCCCTCAGGCAGATGAGTCCTCTTAAGGTATTTGTTTAGGGGGTTTCCTTTTTTTCCCACTTTTGGTTCTTTTGTGATACTTTTTACACACAAATCTGGTTTTGAGGCAGGGGTTGAGTTGGAAGAGGAGGAAGGAGTCTCCACCAAAAAAGGCCCCGTCTTTTGGGCTGAGACTCCCTCCTCCTTTTTCAGCTCAATCCACTAGTCGTGTATTTCATATGGACTCAAATGAAAAGTATTTAATGGTAAGTTCTCTAAAATCCTATTATACATAAGACCCTATATGTCCGTGTGCTTCTATTACTCATCTGTTTATTTCATGTGATTTTTTCATTGCAGAACCGCACTTGGCTTATGCTGCAAGATGTATTTCTCTACTGGCCTCAGTGGTTATCTGTGTTGGCCCTAGAAGCAGTTTGGCTGTGCTTGACTTTGTTGCTACCAGTTCCTGGCTGTCCCGTGTAAGTAATTAGCTTTTATTACTTCTATTCTTATCATACTATTAACAGCAAGTTGCTCTTCTATGAAAGAGCATATTGTAACATTTACAACTCTACATATTTAATCATTTTCCTAAATTGAAATAATTTAAAATGCATAATATTATGCTTCTTATCCAGATGTCAAAATATAAGCGATTCTGGAGCAAACAATCTATACCATTGGCTTGTAAACCCTTGAATGTGGTCTCTACCATTTAAGTTGTTAAAGTCTCAAATGGGATTTTGAAATTATTTCTTTCATCCATTGGGGAACACCAGAACTGTGGTGTAAAGATCCTGCTTCGAGGCAGGGAATTTGCAGACTAAAGCTCTCTGGAGGCAGAGACTTTGCCCTGCTCAGCCCACCCCCATCTCTACTTTAGTTTATTCCTGCCCAGCACACCCCCAACTCTACTTTAGTTTATTCCTGCCCAGCCCAGACCACCCCAGCTCTATTTTACCCCCACCTAGCAGCAGCAACCGTCATTTTCATAGTGCTCAGCTCAGGAGAGCAACAGTGCTGATTTATCTTAGCTTTTTATTATTTTACTTTATGCTGTTTTCTTGACTCCTATTTGGCTTACTCATATCGCAAACTGGGTCAAAGTCCCAACAGGTGCCAATTTGACAGGCTGTGGAACTAGTCTGGGTCCTCAGACTGCTCAGGGTCTTTGGACCAGGACCAAGAGCATTCTGTCCATCAGTGTTCTAGAGCGTCATGCAATTTGCCTAGCCTTGCAGTATTTGTCTCCGTCCCTCCTTGGATTCCTTGTGTGGCTCCTCTGTGATAATGAGACAATGATGGCTTTCTTCAACCGTCAGTGAGGGCCTAGGAGTACAACAGTATGGGCTGAGGTCCAGCTGATTCTCATGTAGGTGGAAGCTCATGTGCTGGCTGTCTCTGTGGTTCATATTTTGTGGTAGACAACACTGTGGCAGACTTTCTCAGTCACCAGGATCTGGAACCCAGAAACTGGGAGCTCTTTCAGAGTGTATTCAACTCGACAGTTTGGCTACTGGGTCTCTCAACAGTGACTATAATGGCCTCTCTGCTGAACCACAAGGTTTCTGAATTCTGTGCCAGGACTAAGGATCCTCTAGTGCTCATGGTAGATGTGATGGTTATTCCATGGCATTTTTGTGTGGCTTATGCATTTCCTCTGGTTCCCCTGTTTATTAGGGTGCTGAAGAAAATAAAGATGGAGGGGACTTGTGTCCCTTGGGCCTGGTTTTCAGATCTTCTCAATCTATCTGTGGCAGAACTGTTTTGGCTCCCTCTGTGTCCGAACCTTTTGACTTTGGGTCCCCTGTGTCATCCACAAGTGGAGAAGTTGGCCTTGATGGCTTTGTTCTTGAGGTCAGCATCATGCAGAAGAAGGTTTTTTTTACAAATTAAAAAGCCAATTTCTTCCAAGGCATATCATGGGGTATTTTCCCTGTCCTTTAAGTAGAGTGCAGCTTCTGGTAGTATTGGTTTTTTTTATTTTTTTTTTTTTTTTGGGGGGGATGGATTTCAGAAATGGCTTGGTTTTTATTCTATTAAAGTTCAGATTCCAGCTCTTTGAAGCTGTATTGCCTTACTACATGATGTACAAACTTTTGTCCAAAGGGTGGCTCATGCCTACTCTGTGTTATGGACCAGGAACCAGACAGGACACAAAAAGGTAAAATGCAATACACCTTTATTAGTGCAACAAAAACAGAAGCATGATCCAAGAACATAAACCAAAAGACACGCCAGGGTCAGGAACCAAGACAGGTATTCAGCTGAGCCGGAGTCAGGAAACCAGAAGTCTGCGATGTCAGGAACAATCAAAAGGTCAGAAGCACAGAAGTCAACGAAGTCTGGAACAAGCCAAGGGTCTGGAACACAGCAAAAAGGAGTGCAAAAAATCCACAGCAGCCAGCAGCAACAGGTAGCAAACAAACACAAGGACAATGGGGAAGTGAGCCAAGCTGCTATAGATACCCTGAGAGGGTTGGCTGATAAGTCAGGTGATTAATCAGAGAGGTCAGCTGATTCAGCCTGAGCCAGAAAGTCAGAAGATAGCTCAAACAGCATAATCAATAGGCAGAATGGGAAGGCCCCACAAATCGGGGAGCCAGTTTCTGAGAGGTCACTTGGAGGTGAAGATTTCTGGAAGACAACCAGAGGGTGTGGGTAGGATTTTACGATTAGCCTGGAGCTCCTGGGATTGTTGTGAGTGTTGCAACGGCTCTTGGACCTGCACCCATGTGGAACGGATTCGCTGGAGGTGATCCTCCAATGCCAGGATCCCCTGGGGCGCAAACAAATCTGGAATCATGGAGGGTTGATACCCATAATTCACCATGAAAGGGGAGAGCCGGGTAGAAGCTGAGACAGCACTGTTGTGAGCAAACTCCGCCCAAGGTACCAGGTCTGACCAATTGTTTTGATGGTCTGAGATGTAACACCGCAGGAATTGCTCCAAGGCCCGATTAGCCCTTTCCGCTGCCCGATTCGATTGTGGGTGATAGGCCGGGGAGAAGGAAAGTTGGATACCTAGTTGCGCACAGAAGGCCCTCCAGAATCTCTCGACAAACTGGCTACCCAGGTCGGAAACTGACTTTGGGAACCCCATGTAGCCGATAGACTTCTTTGACAAAGACCGTAGCCAACTCTTTAGCGGATGGTATGTAATGAATCATCTTAGAAAAATGTATTGCCCCCAGTGTCATCTCTCAAACTTTTATGGTTTGAGAGATGAACGCTTCTAAAGTTGCCCTCCCCCTTCCCCGAAGCCAGCTTTGTAGATGACTGAAGGGAAATCCAGTCATAGATCATCAGGCAGCTGTGCAGCAGAGCCGCAATCGCGTTAACTAAAAATAAAACTTTCACTAAAACGGTCTTCTACGTGTGCTTGCAAACCAAGCACACGTAGAAGACCATTTCAGTGAAAATTTTCTTTTTTAGTAACGCGATCAGGCTGTGCTGGAGAGCCGCCTGAAAGTCGTACGACTCTCTTCCCTGCAGTCAGCTAGAATGCTGACTAAGGGGGAGGGAGAGGACAACTTTAGAATCGTTCATCTCTCAAACCATAAAGGTTTGAGAGATGACACTGGGGGCAATACATTTTTTTTTTTAGTAGGGCTGTACTATAGGGATTAGTAATACTTAAGTATTACTATCCCTTTAATCTTTGCAGGACTCTGTTTACATCTGCGTGGTGACTTTCCATGGAGGAGGAATGGCTATTATGACACTTTTGCAGGTGGACGAATTTTAGGCTTTGTTTAGTGAACCTCCTTTTCTGCTTTGGCATCATAAAGTTCCTCCCTAAGGTTGTTTCAGAGTTTCAGATCATCTGGGAAATTGTTCTTCCATCTCTCTGTCCACCTCCATCTAATAGACAGGAGCAGGAACTTATGGCGCAATGCAAGAAATGTGCGCATCTGCTACAGGCATTTTTGTGCGCAGATAGATTGTTGTCACTCCACACACTTGTCAAACACTACAGTGTTTACGTACTGACTTCAGCTGAAGCCAGTTTGGGCCGGAAGGTTATGCAGGCTGTTGTGCCTTTGTAGGTGTCCTTCATGATATAATTTGGCCAGTAATCTAGTAATTCATGTTCTTCAGTTAGCAGTATTGGTGTCAGCTGGCACTTAAGGTTCAAATTTGCACCAGTTCATTTCTGTTAGAACTTATCAGTGTGTGGAGGGTTTTTTCTCCTTCCTCACTGGAATCTTGGTGGATGTTTTGTTTATCCCTATGGTTCCCGTTTTCAACATAGGATGTAATTTGTTGTTATTCTCTTGTTCAGGCATTCCCTTTCTTGTTCTACTCCTGTTTCTTTTCTTTCATCTTTGCTATATGTTAAAACTGTGCATGTTCAGACAGGGTTAAAGTGAATAGGGGAGGGAATCTCTGTCTCACAGATATTTTTCATTCAAGTACCCCCTGCCCTGGAGGAGGGTCTTTACTCCATGGTTCCTGTATCCCACATGGACTAAGCAAAAAGGATTTATCAGCAAGTACACAAAAATTCCCGTCTTGTGTTCTTACTGATAAATCCTTTTCTCTTAGTCCTTGTGGAACAGAGGACAACCTTCCTGGAGAAAAACATATTACTTGAATTCCAGGTCGGGGTGTCCTTTGGGTTCTTTGGTGTGTTGCCCAATTGTCTGGGATGTGTGCTTACTAGATAATGACAAAACCCACTAGAAGCTAATTAGCTGGGAGGCGTAAGCTCTGATGTCATAATGGTCATGCATTGTAAATTGAAATCATTGTGATATCATATTGGTTATAATTATACATTGTATTGTCATATTTTAGAATTTCTCTCTGAGAGCCATATTGCATAGAAATGACCCTGCTTTTACATTGGTAAAACATAGCCATCCACAAAAGACCAACCTGTATTTTTGCATTATTTTTTTTTTAAGTGTTCATTGAATAAGTTCAGACTGAAATAGAAAACAAAGTCAGATGTTAAACTTGATGGACTTGTCTTTTGTGTTTTTAACCCTTTGAGTGCCAGAGAAGTATCTAGTGCATTGCAGCACAATACACTGGATGCATTTCCGGCACTCAAAGGGTTAACCTAATTTATTCTGTGAGTATGAAGGTACAGGCATATTTGAAATAATTAAATAAGATTACGAATATTAAAACAAATTCAGCATTTACCATCATGTTCCAAGATTGAATCTTAAAGGGACACACACACACACCTAGCAGGAAAAGTCATTCAATGCATATTGTTGAATGGAAAAATCTTACTGCTCTTTTAAAGGATCAGTAAAGGATCAGTATAATTATCATTAAACTATAAAGGCATTGTGCTCACAGCTATAAGAATAGGGTTCCCATAGCTTAAACTCACCCCTAGCCACTTCTTCCCCCCCAGGTGAAGGGTTGCAGGGTGGGTGACATCATCAACTCACTCAGCTCTTTTGGGAGAGGCAGCAATCCTCTCAAAAGTAGCTCTAGGTTAATTGGCTTCTAAAGAGAGGATAGAAATCTCCCATAAGCAGGGTCTGTGGTACTGATAACATTCAACCCTGTATAGCTCTGTGAAGGAGTGGGAAGTGGTGAGTTTTAAGCTATGGGGACATTGTAGTTTAAAATGATCTTAAACCATTTACTGGCCCTATAAAGCACATATTTGGGCTTTAATAATATGTCTGACAGGTACCCAGTTTTGATGTATTTATTTTAAAATATATCCTGTCAGAGCTTTCTGGAAGGGGAAACTGAATTTCTCCACCTCCCCGAAGCTCTAGCATGGTTAAGTTGCCTGCTTTTGTGGCGAGTGAAAGAAAGCACACCCTCTGTACTCACTGGTGTGTGCCAGGGTTGGCCTTGCCCCCGTGTGACATCACACACCTTGTGCCAACAAAGCAAAGACATGTGGCATCTAAGTCCTTTAAAAATTATTTCAAAGTAGTGTTTGGGAAAGCTGCCCCAAATTCAGATTACATTCCTCTAGTGTTCCACCCACAGTTGCTTTGACAGAGCCTGGTGAGCAGCATCAAGCAGGGAGTATGCTGCTGCTGATATTGAACTGATATTGAACTGATTAGTGTTTTAAAGGGAAAGTATTGCTTAATATGGAAAAAACATATATTGCAGGAGTAATCAGTGTAAAACAACTTTACTTCCACGGCAGGGTGATATTTTATTCTAGCTCAGACTTTCTTTCTTTGGGTGAGGCACATGTCCAAGGGCTGAAATTTTGAAGTTGATATTACTACAGCAGACTGCGGAGAGGGTTATTGTCACTGACGGTAGTTCTCCATAGATTGCTGGAGCAATAATACCACCATAAAATGTAGGGTGTTGGAAGCACTTCACCTCAAAAAATGGAAGTCAGAGTTGTAGTAACTTTAGAATAAAAATCACTGTGCAGTGGAAGTATCATTGTTTTACATAGTAGGATAAACTTTGCAATATATAATTTTCAATGCATTCGAGACCCATCTCCTATTCAATAGTTTAAATCAATGGAAATATGTATTTCTCCCCGATGAAACAGTAGGTTTGTTCCAGAATTACTTCAGTTCCTTTTTTTACATTATGCCCTTGACGTACAAGTTAGATCAGACATTGATTTTTTTTTATTGTTTCCAGTTTGTCATTGTAAACTCTTTGTTAATTTTAGGGGGTATCTAGGACCTGGCGGAATTGGAGATTTTGGTAAATTTCCAAATTGTACAGGAGGTGCAGCTGGTTATATTGATCGTACAATCTTTGGTGAAGAGCACATTTACCATCACCCAACCTCCAATGTGAGTGGCGAGTACTTCTCAGCAAATGATCTGACATATGTCTGACAAAATATTACACAAGTCAATATTGCCGACAATTCAAAGCATTTGGTACAGCTAGTTATTGCTTGAAATATGTGTGACATTGTGATTTATGTGTATAGTTGGCTGAATTAGTTCAAGTATGCCTTCTAATTTTTAGACCTCCAGAGTAGTATAGAAATTTGATAGAAATAAAATGCTCTGTCAGACCAAAGTCATGGCTAGCAGCGTTGAGATGTGATATGTGTCAAGTAAATCTTCCATGTAAACAGCCTTATAAAATATAGAGGTGCCAAACCCATGTGGTTTCTTGCATTCAAAATGATGCAATAAAGTCACCAGTGTGAACTTATCCTAAAAAAAAAAACAGCTGTCATCTGTGAAGAATGTAAAAGCGGAACTACCATCCAATAATAAGATAGCATCACATCATTGCCCATCTGGCGACTAGCTGCTCAGTAGTGCTAGTCGCCAGAATTCTTCCTGGATTAAAGAGAAATCTCTATTCTTCATGGACTGACAGCCAGATGGAGCGCGGAGATCTTGCCCTAGTGACGTCCACGTGCCTGCGCTGTCAGTGCCAGCTGGAGCCAAATGGCTCCTAGCAACGCCTCCTAGGCCCGGCTTGGACTGACAGCGCAGGCGCGTGGACTTCACTTGGGCAAGATGTCCGCACTCCATATTGCTGTCAGGCCATGAATAATAGAGATTTCTCTTTAATCCAGGAAGAATTCTGGTGACTAGCGCTACTGATCAGCTAGTCGCCAGATGGGCAATGATGTGATGCTATCTTATAATTGGGTGGTAGTTCTGCTTAGAGTAAATTATAATGTAAGCAAGATGTGCATGTTTAGTTATGAAATGTATTGCGGTGTGACAAATAAGAGAAATAACATAATCCAAAGTGGAAATTTATATTGTATTCAGTAGATAAAGCTATACATTTAAGCAAATTACCTGCACCTTTACAAGGTTTATCCTGAAACTAGTTGCCCAAAATATGTACTTGATAGGATTGTAGTTCTTATCAAAGTTGGAAGCATGAGGCATTAATAAATCAAATGTTGCTGAATTCATGTGTGCCTACTCCCCCAAAAGCAGTCGCTCTGACCACTTGCAAGGCTGCAGGTTTAGGCAGCCTTTAGCTCTCTGGCTGTTGGGGGTTAGAACGCCATCATTCCCATCTATCACAAGATGGTTGGGGATGATGGTGGAAGTTGTAGTCCCCCAAAATCTTGGGAGACAAATGTTGCCTGCATCTTTACAAAGTTAGAGCTCTTTACTAGTGGTACATTATTTGCACTACCTTGATAATTAATACTTGGGTGACTGAATTTGCTTGTATAAGCCAAGTCCATAGAAGAATCAGACAACTCAATTAGATGGATTATTTGGCCATCATGTTGGCTAAGTGAACATTCCACCAGATGTATGTATCCCATGGGTTCCACACTGTCTGTAATTGTCTGATTGGCAATGAGAAATGCCACCAAGCCCTTTAGATTCTAGTTCTACTAGTGATTTCAAGTTCTTTTCGTTTTGCAGCTATGGAGCATCTCGGTAGATAGTATATGATTTTATTTATTTTGGCTGGTTTGCATAGAAGGAGCACTCTTTATTGTATTTAAAAGTACAGGGGTCCTGTATTGCTATTATCTAAGATATATGAATATCTTCTCTTAATGCTATACAGATAGATAATTGCTGAATTATTAGTCTACTAGTATCAAAACCCGTATACACGGGCTAAAGTGCACACAGCCTCCCCGGCTGCTGCCCCTGAGCAGAGACAGGCGGTGAGCCATCTGGAGCTCCCCTCTCCGGATCAGCTCCAGGCGGCTCACATCGAAGCTCCCTGTGTGCAAAACCACACATGCACAGTCTGTACTGCTCATGAGCGGCTATGCTCACAGGGAGCGATGCATTCTATCACTTTATGTTATAGGATGTTTTAAACTACAATGATTCATCAGTTTCAGCATTCAAATATGTCTCCCTTTTGTCACTGTCTAATGCAGTGTGGCTTCATGGTCAAGATTAGCAGATAATGATACATTTATTTCTCTTTAATCCACTATGGATCACTGGAACCATGGGGTCAAGTATCCCCCTAAAGGATGACAGGGCACTTCCATAAAAATACAAAAAAGAGAAACCGGGAAGAGAAGGCAAAGGCTTCCCCTAGTGCAGGTATCATAAGGTTCCAATGCTACCACCACAAAACACCCTGTGAGATTATACTCTGAAGACAGCTGGCTGTAATGCTACTTATGTATGTCTGTGGTGTAGCACCATGAAACACATTAGAGTATGAGTATTTTAAACTAGAATTAGTCCTTTTTAATTTGGATATCTGACTTATATGGATATATCTATTCAAGCTGAAATGAGCTTTTTTATATTAAATATATTATATTATTTAATTTTTCCTGGGCCGATTTCAGTCTTTTTTTATTGTTGGGATTCCATAAGTGAATTGAATAAGGATCACCAATAAAAAGCTCCTGTAATATCCCGAGCAGAGATGGGTGTATGCTCTCTGCCTGTGCTTTTGTCAGGTTAACCATTACCTGACCAACTTGTCTGTGAGTACATAGTATTTGCATATATTTAATATTTTCAAAGTTACACTATTGGGTGACTTGTGTTTTCTATATACTTCCATAAAAAGAGCTATCTGGAGGTGGACACCAACTCCCTAGATATGTTTAGTTTTAAAAGTTACCTCAATGGAGATAGCCAGAGCAAAGAATTTCTTAGCCAGCCTTTTTTCTGTTTTTGTAACTTATATGGGGCTGATCAATTCTCTATTAGGCAGGCTCCTATCCCTGTGCCTCCTTGATGGAGTTGGACCAGGGAGGTTGGCTTTCACTTAGCCATTAGCCTCACTTAATTTCATAGAGGTGACTGAAGAGGATTACAGTTCTTTGAATGCACAGGCTTTTTGAGTATGCCTCTGTCTGTGCAGGATTCTCCAGTTATCACCCTTCTTGCCTGTCTGGTTTTAACATTTGCACCTATTTTGGTGTATCTCTGTCAGGATTCTCCTGTTCACCCTTCTTGCCTGTCTCTGTCAGGTTTTTCCATTTGCACCTATTTTTGTTTGTCTCCCGTTTCATCACTTCCTCCTCCTCCTGGGATCATATTAGTCAGCTAGGGTTTATAGCCTTAGGCCTCTGTAACCTCCTGGCCTGATTACTCAAGTCTGTTTGTGGACTGATCTGACTTTGTTTTTATCTTCATCCTTGGCTAATGTATTTGGATTGTCCTCCCAGTTGTTTACTCCCTGACTACGCATTCTGCTTATCTCTTATACCCCATACGCTCCTGGTGACCTCAGCTTGTTTTGACTATTCTGTTTGTTTCCATCCACACCATCAGGTATGTACATATCTTGGGCCTCAAGACCCGGGAGGAATTTATTGTACTCACTATATTACCTGTATATCTATGTTCCCTCTGACCAGGCAAAAAGCACTATTGTTGTATTCTTCTACATACATCCCTATAATTTCCTTCGACTTGGGCCTCTGCATCTGCCTAGATAGCCCCAGACCAACTCAGCTCGACAGTGTGTTTCTACTGCAGGGCAAGCCGAAGCAGGTGTGTCACATCGCTCCGTGGTCCCATCTCTTAGAGTTCAGGGGTGCTCCACTAATAGCTGTTGTCCTGGCCTAGGTGTCAGAGGTAGCAGAGGTGAGGATATTTATCCTCATTGTCGATCTGTTTCCTAGACTTTGTTTGCCCAATATTCCTGTGGGTACAAGTGGTGTAGGAATTGTACTTGTAGTAGTTGGTCACTTGATGGCAGTAGTGCTCAACTTTTCTCTGTCTCTGGGGTTATTAGAGTTTTGTCAATCCTAGTAGTATTCTGTTCGAACCATGGTTAGATTTCCTTAACACTTATTATTGCTGTCCCACTCCATCTCCTTCACCATTGTATGGTGTGAGGTATTCCTTCTGTGTTTTGGGCAAACCTTAAACAGTCCCAGCCTGCTACATTTAAATGGCTAGCCCCTATTGCCCTATTGTCAAACCATAAGCAGTCCCAACCTACTATATTCAAAGGGCTAGTCCCTATTGCCCTACGGTTGAACCTTAAGCAGCTTCAGCCTGCTGTCTTCTGAGGATCCTTTTCTTTTGAGTGTGAGTTTAGAAGGTCTGCATTTGGGTTCCTCCCTGGGTCCTTTGTCTGAGACAAACACCGGTGTGCATCTGCTCCCATCCTTGTGAGGGTCCCAGCTCAACGGGATCAGGCATGTGGCTTCGTTGCCAGCACCTTTAACCGGCTTTGGCCACATCAAATGATATTTTCCACCATCAACGCTCCCAAACTACGCTCCCCAGCACCGCTATCCAGCTATAGTTACACTTGGACACAACCATATACTGACCACGATTATGGAATCCGCAGATTTCTAGGCTAATTGCAAGACAAGATCACCAGGAACATGTTACCAGGACCAGAGTCTAACTTCTCATGAAGGTCACCTGCCTTATCTTGAAAGGAAGATGTATGGTTTTCTAGAGATGCTCAAGGGATCATACAACTCTACTACTCCACCTTCCACCGCTCCCCCACCCTACATCCAATTTCTGGTGCTGGGGCCAATAATGAATATTACATGAACTGTGTTCTGGAACTTCCTCTGCCAGAGAGCTAATCGGGCAAGACTATGGAATGCAGAAGATTTATAAACCAATGCCTACTGCACTTCCATACCCTCCCCCAGAGTTTCACCACAAGCATGGCTTGCATTTCCTTTATTATCACTCTGCTGAAGGAAAAGCCACTAGCTTGGGCCTCTTCACTAGTGGAACAGGATTTGCCACTACAAGATTCAGAGGCATTGCTTAAGACCTTCAGACTAAGACTAGTATTCGATATACTTGGAAGAAAGGCATCGGCAGAGAACTCTTTACTGGTCATTAGCCTAACAGACCGACTGGAACTGGGGAGCACTCAAAGCAGCCTTTCGCAGATGTCTTAGTGAGAGTATTAAAGACGCACTGACCAAGTCATTAATATACTTAATTTAATTGTGCCTGGAACTGGAACGCCATGTGTTAGAGAGGCAAGTGAAACTCGATGGCCACCACTGTCCTAGGAACTTCACACCCACCCGCCCTATTCCTCCAGACACTAGTGGGATTGAGAAGCCTATGGAAATCATGTCATAGGGTATGGTCCTTGTTATAAAAGTGGTGTGAATACCAGGGGTTGCAGCTGTGTTCTTTCAGTCTTTCAACTGTTTTGGTATTTCTTCAGAATGGATCAAAAAGGACTAAGTTCTTTCATGGTATGGATTTCAGCTCCATCTGTGCTTTTTCATAGACCTATTGCTTTCTTACCAGATGTGAAAACTTTTGTGCAAGAGTTGGCTCAAGCCTATCCTGTCTTTCAGGATCCCAGTCCTTGAAGTTGATCCTGGGAGTGCTTCAGAAAGCTATGTTTGAGACTCTGTTTTCTGTTTCCCTTCAGGTCTTGCCTCTTAAGACCACTTTTCTTGCTTGCAATTATGCCAGCCCTGCACATAGATAAACTACAAGTTTTATCCTGTAAATGGTGCTTTCTGATCTTGCATTCTGATAGGGTTGTTTTGTCACCCCCCTTTGTTCTTCTTCCCCAGTTAGACATAACCTCTTCAATTAGTCCTGGAGGTGCATAGTTTCTAGGTGGTCACTGAAACTTTGCCCACTCTGCATCATAATCTTAATCCTTTAAAAACTACAGGGGTGTGCAATGCATTTTCACACCTCATTGGTTCTTAAATGGTTAAGTAGGCTCATGGACTCTGCTTCAGTTTGGAAAAACTGACAATAATTCTTATATCCTGTTGCATAGAAATAACATCCAGAACTGATTTAAGCTGTTATCACTTGGTCAAAGGTAAAATTCACACACGCCATTAGGATTACCTGGCCATAATAAGGTAAGTGTGAGATGTTCATTCCCCATTAATATAATTAAAGCCAGCAAATGTCAGCTTTCATAGAGACCTGATATTTGTAGATAAGATTCAACTAGGTCATCTTTTCTCTGTTATTTTCACATAGGAAGCGTTGCTGTAAACTTAACCATATTCACTTTCTTTTTATTGTGCAGGTAGTTTATAAAACAACCATGCCTTATGACCCTGAAGGAATATTGGGAACCATTAATTCTGTTGTGATGGCATTTTTTGGACTCCAGGTATGACGACTGTTTGTTGTGTCAGCATTATGTTGGGATAATTATCACTTTAATAAAGTTTGTATCCTTTTGAATTGTCACCCGCTAACGGGTGACCAACATAACAGCGCAATAAATATGTTGTCTGGTTGAAAAGGGCTACATTCTGATGTTGAGACATCAGAATATCGAGTAACTAGGAGACATAGCTGTATGCAATGAGGTGAAGGGGTTAAAAAAAGTTAGCAGTTTTGTTTCCAGTGACGTGTGCCTCGCACAGAGATGAAGGGGTTAAAAAAAAAAATTAGCCGTTTTGTTACCACTGATATTCTCCTCCATCTAGCTCTGGCTGTATAGCACACCCCCAGACTGACACTCATTACCATTTACGATATGTAATCGTGATATTTTTAATGCGCCGTACGTGACATATGAGAGAAGTGCTTATTCAGCATACACTTGTCTACAAGACCTTCTTTCGTATGTCCCATATGCATTAAAAATACAGCTATGACGCCTGATTACTTGACATTCTGATGTCTCCACATCAGAATGTCGCCCTTTTCAACCAGGCGACATAGTTACTGTAAAGTATTATGTGGATACACGCTACAAACACTGTTAGACATTAAAGTAGCACCATAACGGACACTGACACAGTCCGGTGCACAGAAGGATTCCCGCTCTCCAAACACGGGAAAAAGTCACAAAGTAGCAAACTCAAAGATTCACTGGCACTCAGACATAATATGAATACACGGGGCTGCAGCGGCGGATGCCCCGCGTATTCATATTATGTCCGAGTGCCAGTGAATCTTTGAGTTTGCGACATAGTTACTGTGGTGTTTTGTTGGTCGCCCATTAGTGGGGGACAATTCAAAAGTGAACCAATAAAGTTAAGAATTTTGCTTTGAGGATTCTGTGTGTGCTTAAAGGGTCAGTAATGTCCCATAAAAAATGGTTATAGTTTTGTAGAGGTTAAAAAATTAAACTGTATGCCACAAATCCTATCTTTCAAACCGCTGTGGTTTGATAGATATTCGCTTACAAAGTTCTCTTTCTCCCTCCTCGTCTCTTGACATCAGCGTTGTGCTGACAGGAGGATATCCTGGTCCAGGGACCAGCTGGCGGCTCTGCAGCAGAGCCGAAGTCGCGTTACAGGAAAATAATTAATTGGAAAGGTCTATAAAGTGTGCCTGATTTGCAAGCACAATTTGTAGACCGTTCCAGTGAAGTAATTCTTTTTAAATATCGGCTCTGCTGAAGAGCCTCCTCGAGTCGGCTAACTCGAAACTCCTGCAGCATTTTTATGGGACATTACTGTCCCTTTAAGATTTATTCCACTGTACTACACTACACCATAGGATTTGGACATTTTTTATGCCTCATCGTGCATTGTGTATAAAGACAAATGGAGCAATTCTGGAGTAAACCAACTTCGCCATACAAAAGCACACAAATCACAGTTCCTTTTATCTACATAGGGCTTTTAACCCCTTGAATGCTGGAGAGGTTGCCAATGCATTTCTTTGGTTTGCTCCAGTATTTTACTGCTTTGCCTTTATAGATAAGGCTCATAGGGGGAGATTTATGAAAACAAATGTTCTTGTTTGTTTTTGCGAAACGATCCTTAACCCTATGAGTGCCAGAGGGGTACACAACACATTGCAAGGCAATGCGTGGTGTACCCCTCTGGCACTCAAAGGGTTCAAATTTGCTTATTATAACAGGCCTTACATTTTTGGAGAAAATTCTGTCTTTTAATTGTCACAGATGGCAACAATCCTTTATAAATTCACTGCACCCTTTTTACAAACTTCCTTACTGCATTTTTTTTTTAATTAAACGTATTACACGGCATTGTGTCCTCCTAAACTGTTGTTAACCCCTTAACGACCCACGACATACATGTGCGTTACGAGTTGCAGCTCCCTAAAGGACATACATGTACGTCATAGAATTCCGGGCTTCCCATGTGGCTGCACGCTGTTTGGGGAGCCTGTAAACGGGGAAAAAAAAAAAAAAAGGTGCGTGGTCCTTAAGTGCCAGCCGCGTGCACACATGGCCGGTCCTTAAGGTGTTAATACTTTCTCACTGGTAGTTATAAATCTTAAACAAATTAACTCTTCTTTTCAATTTTAGTCTACTTTTATAAATCTCCCCATAGCTTCATGAACCAACAAACCATTCTACTCATAAGCGTTCAGTGGAGAATGGCTCAGACCTTAGTAGGGGAGTATAGTATTAGAGCAATTGGCTTTATAACTGTAGGACAGTTACCCGACAGTTATCAGAAGCAAGTTCCAATAACTTAAAACACTGCTACGCTTTTTGTTCGCCCTCCACAATCTTCAGGGATGGGCGAAATCAGACCTTCACTTGATGCCTCTGAGGAATTTACTGTCGTCTCCTTTGTTACCTGCACATGTGCTGACAGTGAGCTTTAATGGAAAAGATAACAATGTAACTTCCTCTGCCAGAAATATTGCGTGAAGAGCTAATATCACCCAGCCCTGCATTCCACATAAATGTGCAGGAGGAGCAGTGGGAAAATTGCAGAGTCCATTCCTCTGCCACTAATTGTCTTAAATGGAAAATATAACCAAACTCTTATTGGGCCTAGTTTACATTGCAGACCTTCTGACATGCAAAGGGCTAAATATAATTCTTATTATTATCAAAAACATCCTATGTCTTGTATATTCCATTTAGTCTACATTAATCAATAAAAACAAACTTTTTTCTATATTTCTTGCAGGCTGGGAAAATACTTGTCTTTTATAAAAATCAACACAAACAGGTGATGGTGAGGTTTTTTATGTGGAGTGTCCTCATGGTACGTAACTGGCAGTGCTTGGTTGGTCTATGGAAAGCCTTAATTTTACTGTACTTATTTCTAATTTGTTACATATTTCCTTGATACCATCAGCATATCCTATATAATAATTCACTAAATCGTGTGTAACGCCGCGACATGCGCAGTAGACACTGCTGCGCGTGCTGCAGTCATGCGCAGTAGAGACTGCGCGCCGCGGCTGATACAGAGCTGGGCGCTCCGAAGGAGCATCCAGCTCTGTATCAGCCGTAGCGCGGGCAGTCTCTACTGCGCGTGACTTCCCCGCGACCTGGTGGCTTTGACACTGTGGCCCGTGTAACGGGCTGTTCAACTAGTTAGAAATAATAAGCGCCCTCATTACACCTTTGACAAATGGCCTATACAATGTTGGGGTTGCCCTGAAAATTCCAGACTATGTTAGGGCTTCCATGAGGAGAAAAAAAATGGAGAGCTACTGATCTAAAGAGTTTGGCCTTTATTCAGAAAATTAGAGTTGCAATTGTGGAGCAAACCAGCTGGCACCCTCATTTATTTAAGTGGAACCTTTTTAACCCTGTGGTTGCTAGAGAGTTCTCCAACACATTGCATGGAGAACCCACTAGCATTCAAGGAGTTTAAAACCTCATTTAAATCATTTGTACCCTATAGTGCAGTTGGTTGATCCAGAGTTGCATCACTGTACCCCTTAATTTAGTAGTTCTTTAAAGGTGCATCACAGCACTGTTATTACTCTTGGATTCTTCTCACATGTTACACTATTCCAAATACTACCATTAAATTATATTGTTTTTGATGCGCACACACAAACATCTCAAACATCTAGATTTTTCAATTATTCAAAGAGTTTTTACAAATTAGAAAAGTACATGTTACCAACTTGGGCTTTGATTCAGTTCCCTCCGTTGCAAAAAAAAAAATACAACCCACCGGCATTTTTTCAAGCACGGTAAGCCATTCAATTACCAGTACTATGAAAAAATTACATAGAAAAAAATAACACATCAGACACTAACATTATCGCCCATTTGAACCCATTAAAATGCATTGAAACAGTGGCCATATTCCCATTCGATTCCATCCGTTAGACCTTAACATGCATTAAGTGACCCACTCTAACGGGTGAAAATCTGCACTTTTTTTTTTTTTGTGCAGACTCCGTTAACGCCTATTTAGTCCTGCCAACACAGGAATTGAAGGGGGAAAAAAATACCTAAAAACCTATGTCACCAGTGGATCAATACATCATAAGTCTTGCAAAAATGTGTCAAACTATGAGTGCCAGTGAGGTATACATACCCAACTGACACTCACAGGGTTAATCTAAGTAACAAAAATAGCCACTTCCAAAAAATACCAACCTGTAATCCTGATGTCCAGCAGCATCTTCAGCACCCTGGTCAGCTACTGTCGGTCATCTTCTTCAATCTTCTATCTTCCTTCTTTGTCAATCTCTCTGTGTTCTTCTTTTCTGTGTTTCAAATAGTTTCTTGTAAAGTGAAAAACTCATTAAAGATTCAATATGCCCGAAAAACATAACTTTGAAACAGGTGCATTGTTTAACTCTTTGACTGCCAGAGGGGTAAGCAATGTGTTGCAATGTACCTCTTTGGCACTCAAAGGGTTAAAGTAATGCACATATTCCAAGTCGGAAGACAATATGCCCCACGATCAATAAATCTGTGTCCCAATCCATGTTGCAATAAAATATTACCCGTTCCCAAAATACAAGGGCAATGCGCAAGTAATGTGGAATCTTAATATAGTTCTTTGCAATGCCGCTCTCAATGGCAGAAGTAAGTCTGGAGGACAAACACCCCCCTCAGTACCTTACGTTCTGGTGCCCGAGCCAGTGTGTGGGAAATTTGAACAGAGACTGGCTTTTATATGGCCAATCTGTTCAAAATGTCTTCCAGGTGTCCACTGGCTGAGATGTGTGCTTACGCACTTCCCAACCAATCTCTGTCTAGTGGGTTTTCTCATCCCCCCCACTAGGAGCTGATTGGGTGGGAGTTGAGTAAGCACACATCTCATCCAGTGGATGCCAGGGAGACATTTTGAACAGACACTGGCCATATAAAAACCTCTAACTCCGTTCAAATTTCCCACACACTGGCTTAGGCATTGAACCATATAGTACCAAAGGGGGGTGGGAGTTGTATGCCAGACTTCAGCCACTGCTGACTAGAACAGCGTCGCACAGAACTATTTATTAAGTTTCAGCAATATTTGTGCATTGGCCTTGTGTTTTGGAAATGGATAATATTTTATGGCAACATGGACTGGAACAAGAATTGTTGATCTGGGGCATATTGTGTTCTGATTTGGAATATGTGCATTACTTTATCCCTTTGAGTGCCAGAGAGGTACACAAACCATTGCTCTGCAATGCCTTACGTACCCCTCTGGCAGTCAAGGGGTTAAACAATGCGCATGTTTTAAAGTTATGTTTTTGGGGCATATTTAATGTTTAATGTGTTTTTCTCTTTACAGGAAACTATTTGAAACACGGAAGATAAGACAGAAGAGCAGAGGACAAAAGAGCAGGATACAAAAGATGGAGAAATTGATGAAGAAGGAAGATAGAACATGACAGAAGAAGACGGACAGTAAATGACTGGTAAGTGTTACAATTTTAGGTGTTAGGCTAGTGTTAGTGGTAGTATTGTTGTACTTCACTGCTAGGGGCAGTGTAGGATTAGTGTTTGGGAGGTTGCCTGTGTGTTGAGCTCATGATCTATGCTTGACAGTGTGTCAAGGACCGATTGTTAGCTTTTTTTCCTTTGATGTTCCCATTACTCATGCTATTTAGCTTACATTTTGGAAACTTAAAACATACGATGGACATTTGGTCACAAGTCCGTTTCTGTGGCCCAAAGTTCGTTGTGGTTTCAACTGGTAGGGCATTTGAATGGCTCTGTTAACACATTTTTTAACAGGCTTTAAGCCAGTTTTGCCCTACTGGTTGTTTTACCGGTGTATATTGAGGCCTTAGTATTTTGTCCATGGTACACTTCACTAATCTTTAGTCATATGATGTCCTAAAACACAGCACCCAGGTGGGAAAAGGTTAGTTTTTTTTTGTCTCTGGGACTTTATGAAACAAGTCTTGAATTCTCTATCAGTCCTAACAGTAAAGCCTAGATCGAACAGTGATCCCTTCTTAACTTTACAAACAGTAGACCTTTACACAAAAGAAGTGAGAGCAATTCTGAAGCAAAAAAACTACACAATACAGGATTGAAATTGTTCTTTTAACTCCTTGAAAGCTAGAGGTCTCAGAATACTTTAAATTTTGATTTGTCACGAAAGGGGTTAATATTCTAAACTGTTTTTTCAGCTTCTTTTTACTGTCAGAGTAAGTTGTTTTTGCAAGGACAAAGGAAAACCTCCCTTTTGTTCCTAGAAAAAGTGCCAGAAACCTTGAAGAGAAAACCATTCAATATTAAAAAAAGTAGTTTTAGATGCTGAACAATAAGGTAGTCATGTAGCTTGATCACATGACTAAGGGCAATTGTTGCACATGTGACTCACACCCCTGCATCTTCTTTTAGCAAATTAACTTTAAAGGGATTGTAATACTTAAAATGTAAAAAAAAATATGTTGTAGGGTTTATCCCCCTGAGTAAAACAAGGGTACTCCCACTGCTGAAAGGTGTTTCATTCAAAAGTTATTAATTTTCAAAGTTGAATTTTTTTAGGTGCAATATCACCGTGGCCTGAAATTGTACAGTGGCGCTGTTGCTACACCATCCTATGGAGATTTATGGTCCCGGGACCAGAGCTGTCCATAGGATTTTTTACATTTTTAGTATTACTATCCCTTTAAGCAAAATAAACTTTTTGTTTTATTAACACCACCCAAATGCTCTAACTGCTTGTGACCTATAAATTGCCTTGTCTGTACCTAAAATAAACAGAAGCCATTTGAATAAGATACAAATTGTGCCCTCATTTGGGTTCTCCTAGGCACTTAGGCCTGCTATAGTTTTAGCTTTTTATTATTCTCTATTAGATATGGGATACCACCATTAGGCAGATTACCATCACTGACAATTCCCATCACCCAAATGTGGATAGCTCAGTTTACCAGGTGCTTTTGTGGAGTCCTGGGAGGAAAATCTTGGTTGCAAGGTCTTTCCTCAGGAGTTGCCCACTGATGTTTCTTCTTGATACATGGTAATCTGAAGACAGAAGATCTGCAGGAAAGGTGAGCAACCCTTTGAGTGCTGAGGTCCACATGTTCCACGTTGCCCCTCCGCACAGGGGTCTCCTTTTGGAGTTCCTATTGCACACTCCTGCACTCATTAGATCTATCTGTATGTCTGTTGGGTGTTTTGGAGCAAGTTTCTGTGGTAACTTAACACTTTGGTTGCTGGTTTAGCATCTTTTGGGGGGTTTTGAGCACTTTCCCTACTGGGTTCAGTGTTTATTGGGTCTAGTGACAAGTTTTAGTGATGTTTGGTCCAAATTTACTTCATAGTTACAACTTTGCAAAAATTGTGTTCCGGTGCGCTTTTACTACATAGACACCATTGCTCCATTCACTTCTATGGGACTGTACAGTTTGGGACATTTCTCTGCAACCGCTCAATGTAGCGACTTCAGAGACGGCTCATTTTAATTGTCGGCCCTTGCTCTACTATCCGGTCAACACTTGGTGTATGTTGGGGGCTCAGGGGGCTTCGGGCACTTTTGGGGTACTTTTTCTGGGAAAACTACATTTCCCATGAGCGCTTTCTTCGTGCGCTCATTCCTGATTGGCTCCTGTCGCGGCAGCCATTTTGTGCCTTCCCAGAACAAGTATCCTATGCAGGGCTTGGACCCTCCTTCTCTCCTCAGCAGATTAATCATATGCTGTATTTGGGAATTTCCTTATACTTTGAACATTTTGACGCTGTAGGAATGTCTATTCCTTTGGAGCTTGGGGCTAGGACTAAGACTAAGGATGCTGGGGTCTCTGTGTCCCCCTTTGCGCATTGATCCTCATGTCAGTCAGGGTTGCCTAGAGAATTCTCAGGTCATTTATGCCCAGCATGTTCTATTGTCCCTGAGTTTTCCCCAGGGACCTCCAGCCATGCATTAGAGCCAGTTTGGGTGTAAGTTTAGGCTGCTACTAGAGACCTCCAGTATACACAACTCTTCCATTCCAGTTACAGGGGGTCTTCCGCTCCTGGCAGACCCCTACTTCTGTCAGATCTTCCCTACTGAAACCGCAGGGAGTACCTGACATATCAGATTCCTCTGATGAGGAACTGTTGGTGGATTCTGATACTGAGGAATGTTCTGCAGCGGTCTCATCTCCGTTCTTTGCAGACTCCCTTTTGAGGCTGATCCTGATCCCTCTGCTGAGGGCCTGATCAGAGCCATATTAAACACCCTAAACATTCCCATGGTTCAGGAGGTTTCTTCGGACCCCTCTGATGTACTTCTGGAGCCCAGACAGCCCCATACTTGTTTTCCACCTAACCCCACTTTTGACCAGTTAGTGTCTGATGAGTGGTAGTCTCCTGACAGAAAGCCTTCTGTCTCCAAGGGGTTTGCTAAGCCTTACCCCCTTTTCTGATGCTGCGCTAGCTCAGTGGGTTCATACCCCCAAGGTGGATGTCCCTGTTTTCTAGGCTTTCTAAGTCCACTGTTTTGACAGTTGCCGATGCCTCTGCTCTTAAATACTGGTCTAACAAGAAACTTGGGGCCTCCCTCAAGTCCATTTTTGCCACCGCTGGTACTTCGGTATGTCCAGCATTTGCTGCGGCCTGGGTAAATAGGGCCATTGCGGTTTGGACTGAACAGCTCACACTTGCAGTTCGTCAGGGACCTCCTGCTTCTACCATGCTGAGACTTCTTGCCAACATTCTGAAGCCCAGCATTAGGTCTCTGCTGCCTTGTTGATGACATCTGTTGGTGGCAAGGGTTTCCACCATGTCTGCAGTTGCCACACGGGCTCTTTGGGTCAAGATCTGGTCTGCTGACATTTGCTTCTAAGAAAGCATTGCTCTTCTTGCCCTTTCAGGGCACTTCTCTATTTGGGCCAGATCTTAAGGATCTGATTAGTGAGGCCACAGGGTGTAAGAGTACCCTCCTGCCTCTGGTTTCCAGGAAGCAGACACTATAATCTGCTTTTTCGTGCTTCTGGACAGAGACACGCCAGATGGACCAGGCGGTTCCTCCAGCTCCGCGCTCCTCCTCCAAGGCCAAACCACAATGGAAGCCTAAGGTCTCCACCTAGCCCAAGGCTTCCACACTTTCTTCTGCATGACTCACTGAACCCAGGTCCCCACTCTGCTGTGGGTGGTCGTCTGTGACACTACCGCAGCGTCTGGGAGGACTCTGTGGTGAACCCTTAGATTATACAGGGAGTGGCAGAGGGGTACAGGATCCCTTTCACCTCTCTTCCTTCCTTCAGGTTTTTCCCTTCTCGCACTCCTCAGGGTGTAGAGAAACACTGTCTTTTCAACTGCGCCATCCAGGCTCTTCTGGACAAGGAGGTTCTGGAGCAGTTTCCTGTTCAGGACTGGGGTTTGGGTTTTTACTCAAACCTGTTTGTGGTTTCCAAGAAGGATGGTGGCTGTCATCCAATTTTGGACCTGAAGGATCTCGATTCCTTTGTGGCCAAGATTCATTATCACCAGGAGTCCCTAAGGACGGTGATTGCTGCCATGTCCCCTGGGGAATTCCTTGCTTCTCTGGATCATCAGGATGCATATCTGCACATTGCCATTCATCCAGAGAGCCTGTGACCTGCGACCACGGGCATTTTCAGTTTTCTGCTCTTCCCTTTGGTCTGACTACAGCTCCTCAACTCTTCAATTGTGTCATGGAAGTCTTAGTGTCCGTCCTCCATCAGAACAGCATCAGAGTCACTCTATACATGGGCGACCTGATTCTGAAAGCCCCTTCTCCAAACTCCTTCAGCGGCAGATTCAGGACTGCATTCATGCATTCACCCATCATGGGTGGATCCTCAACATGGACAAGTTCGATCTTGTCTCATCCCAGCGATTGGTCTTCCTGGGCCTTCTCTTCGACACTCAGCAGAGCATGGTGTTTCTCACGGACGAGGTGGCTCTCCAGATCACCCACAGGGTTTCCGCTGTTCTGGCTCACGATCCAGTTCCAGCCAAGAAGTTGTTCTCTCTAGTGGGGAAGTTCATTTCCACCATAGCAGCAGTCCTGTTTGCCATGGCTCACACCAGGCAACTCCAGAGGTTTGTAACTCAGGTGTGTAGGGGTCAGCTGGACCTCCTGAAGATGTCTGTGTCCCTTCCTTATCGTGTGCAACGTAGTCTGTCATGGTGGCTCAACCTCTCCAATCTGCTGAAGGGCAACCCTTTTCTGATTTCCTTCTAGACCACGGTGACAACTGATATCCGCCTATCCAGCTGGGGAGAGGTCTTGGGTCACGTGAATGCTCAAGCACTGTGGTGTCCGGAGGAATATATCCTTCCCATAAAGGTATTGGAGCTTCTGGCAATATTGCATGCCCTTCACCACTGGACGATCCAGCTGGAGGACTGCCCGGTCCGGGTTCAGTCCGACAACGCCACGACTGGCTTACATCAACAAGCAAGGCGGATCAAGACGTCTTGCAGATTGGCTGAGGTCAAGAATATTTTGTCCTGGACAGAGGAATATGTTCCTGCCATATATGCAGTTCACATTCCCGGCGTAGACAACGTCTTGGCAGACTTCCTCAGTCGACATTCAGTGGACAGCGGAGAGTGGAAACTGCATCCTGAGGTGTTCTACCTCATTGTTCAGAGGTGAGGTCTTCCATGCATCGACCTGATGGTGACAGGACACAACCGGAAGACTCCAACATTCTGCTCTCGCTGGAGGGACCCCTCTAGCTCTAGCAGTGGATGCCATGTCCATTCCTTGGTTCTTTCCTCTGGCTTCCATCTCTCCTCCCATTGCCATGTTGCACAGGGTGATAGGGGAACTGAGACTGGAGAGCTGTCCAGTCTTTCTGATTGCTCCATTCTGTCCTCACCAGGCTTGGTTCCGGAGCTTCTGGATCTATTGGTGGTGGAGCCTTTCCGGCTCCTTTGCCATTCGGATCTTCTTCTACTGGGTTACCTGTGGAAGGAGGATGTCCGTTGTCTAGCTTTGACGGCATGGACATTGAATCTTCACCACTGAGGTAGAAAGGCTTTTCTTCTGGTGTGGTGGCGACTATGCTTGATGCTCGCAAACCTATTTCCTCTAAAGCTTACCATAGAGTCTTGTCTTCCTTTCTCTGTTGGTGGCTGACAGGACCTATCTCCGGATTTTGATTTTCCTATGGTCCTGTCCTTCCTACAGGAAGGTGTGGACAAGGGCCTCAGTTGAGTTCCCTTAAGGTTCCGGCAAGGGCTCTCTCTGTTTTTCTTTCAGAGGCGCATTGCTATTCTTCCTGATGTCTAGGGTTTCTTCCAGGGTGTTGCTCATACTCGTCCTGTATTTCAGACTCCCGCTCCTCAGTGGGGTCTTAACTTGGTTTTGGGCGTCCTTCAGCACACTCCCTTTGGGTCTTTGGCTATTATTCCTCTACGTCTAGTGATGTGGTACATTGGCCTTCCTCCTGGCAATCGTGTCTGTCCGCTGTGTCGCGGAGTTGCATGCTCTGTCTTGTAAACCACTAAGACATGGTGGTGCTTTGCACTTCGTGGGAGTTTCTTCCAACGGTGGTTTCTGAGTTCCTCATTAATCAGGAGATTGTGGCTCTTTCTTTCTTCCCTGACCCTTCCCCTGACAAGGAGAAGTATCTCCACTTGTCAGATGTGGAGTGTTGTATCAAGATTTATGTGCATCGCACTGAGTCCATTAGACAATGTGACGTGCTGTTCGTCATTCCTGAGGGCTTCAGGGCAGGGAGACCTGCATCCAAGTGGCTATTGCGTCGTGGATCAAGTCCACTATTCGTAAGGCTTACAAGCTAAGGAAGACGCCTGTTCCCTTTTGGTTCATGGCTCATTCTACTAGATCTATTGGGGCTTCTTGGGCTTACAAGAATCAGGCCTCCGCTGATCAGTTGTGCAAGGCTGCCACATCGGCTGACTCCAGCTTTGGGAGGAAGACCCTGGAGGCTGTCTTGCCTGTCTAGGATCTTCTTTGTTTCTTTAGTGCTTCCTTCACTTTTGAGCCCTGTTGGCTCTAGTTCAGTGAACTGTGTGACACTTCCTGGGGTGTTTTTACCCTTGTTCAGTGTCCGTTGACACTTCATTTGTTTTTGATTTGCTATCTTTGATATGGTTCATATATACTCTGGTGACTTTAGGGGCCTGGCGCTTGGTCCTTGCCTTTCTTCCCGCCTCTGGGAAACTCAATGGTTGGACATCTCAAAGTTACCACTAACCTGTATTGGACAACAGAGAAAAGAGGATTTTAGTCTTACCTGTTAAATCCTTTTCTCTTAGTCCATACAGATTACTGGTCTCCCACCCTGTCAAGGGACCATGCTTGGCTCTCCTGTGGCAGAAGGTGGGGGTCCTTTCGGGTTCATGCTCACAGGAGTCTTCTTTTTCTTCTCACTATCTAGTCAATAGTTAGTGTCTCAAATCTTACTGGAGCTGATTGGTTAGCAGCAGGCAAGGAGGGAAGGTAGGCTCCACCCTCTGCATTCACTTCTCAGAATTGTTCCTGCCTACTTAAAGGGGCTGATCGCCTACCAAAAGTTACCAGTAACCTGTATGGACTAAGAGAAAAGGATTTAACAGGTAAGACTAAAATCCTCTTTTCTGGGAAGTGTGAGTCTGCATGCAGAAGTTTCCGGTTCACTCTGAAGGAAATGCAGTAAATCTTGACCCTTTCATACTCACTCCAAATTTCCACTGATTTAAATGCGTTTTTTAACTCCTTGAATTCTAGACAGGTCTCTAACACATGGCAATGTGTTGGGGACCTGTTTATCATTTAAATGTTTAAAAGCTGTTTAAATAAAAGCCTTAACTGACCCCTATGGTGTTGTAGGTTTACTACAAAGTTGATCCTGCTTTCTTTTGTGTATAAGGCTCAGTGTCTGCCTGGCACATGTTCACACTTGACTGGGTGAGAGGCCATTTTGATCATGAAGAATACTTGCATTACTGTTATTTTATGTACATTTCTCTCTTCACAGGGTGCTGTGTCTGCAATTTTAACAAAATGTTCAACAAATGAAGGATTTATTCCAGTGAATAAAAACCTCTGGTAAGTGAAAGAATACTTGGCATTGCATTTACAGTCCAACATGGATCCCAGATTATTCTGCAACTTGTCCTTTTCAGTAGTAAATAGTAGTTACACCACAAACACTGGTGTTCTAAGCCATACATACAAGAAGGAAAGAAATTAAGAGCAAATCTGGACCAAGCCAACTAGACTATAGGGGATAAATATCCCTGTTGATTTTATATTGTATTTTCTAGCACTCACAGGATTAATAGTTCCATTTAAATCAGTGGGGATTTTTATTTGAGCCCTGTGGTGCAGTTGGTTTGCCGCAGAAATGATCTCTCTTATGGAGTGCATATGCCTGAGCTCCTAAAATATTTATTCTGTGAGTATTTTAATATGTATCGATGTATATGTATTCATTAAAGGAACAATAGAACCTAAAAATAATCTGGGGTTCTACAAAATTAAATACCTCTTACTCAATTCTAGTCTTTGGAAACAAAGCTAGTCTTATATATGCTCTCTGGGGGCTCCCATCCATTCCTGTGTTTTCCAGGGCTCCCATTACAATAAGCATACAAAATGTGAGAGGCTCCTGAGGATGAACAACAGCACAATGGCCTGTTCTACGGCTAGTCACCGCTCAGAAGCATCATGTTTTAGTTCTCTAGTGCCATTATAGAGGAGAAATGTCCACATACATATTAGACACAAGGCCGAAACATACTTCGGGGGTTAGCTGATGTTCCTGTGCAGAGAAGACTTGCCCATCATTTTGGAACTGGACCGCCCTTTTGGGAAGGATTAGTCTAATATGTATGTGGAAATTTCTCCTCTGTAATGGCACTAGAGAGCTAAAATGTGATGCTTCTGAGCGGTGATTAGCAGCAGAACAGGCCATTGTGCTGTTGTTCAGCCTCAGAAACCTCTCACATTTTGTATGCTCTCATTACAATAGCAATCTTGAAAGTTGTCTCTGAAGTGCTAGTTATTTTGTAAGGTTTATCCTCCTGAGTACAACAAAGGTACTCCCACCGCTGAGATGTGTTTTATTCAGAAGTTACTACAGCTCAAACTTGAATACTTTAGGTGCATTATCTCAGTGGCCTGAAACTTCACAGTGACACTGTTGCTACGCCATCCTATGGAAGATTCTGGTCAGTTGACCAAAAGTTTCAATAGGCTTATGTAGCAACAGCGACACTGTAATATTTCAGGCCTTTGAGGTACTGCACCTAAAAAATAAACTTTTAGCCGCTATAATTTTTTAATAAAACACCAAAAGTGAGAGTACGTTTGTTGTACTCAGGAGGATAAACCTTACAAAATAATTTTTTCTAGATCTTAAGTGTTACTATCCCTTTAAAATACAAGATTAGCATTAGATTTTAAGGATCAAATATAAAATAACTAAATTTTACTGATGCCAGCTGGAAGTACAATGTATTTCAAATATATATATATATATAATACAATTTAATTTTTTCTGTTGGTGTTCCATTCATTGGGTCCTAAAACTCTTGCTACCTCGGGCTCCAGAGTTGTTTGTTTGTTTTTTCTATTTTTGTCTAGCCATGGCATATGTTCTTAAATATCTTTGGTGGTAATGTGTTGCTCATAAATGCTATTGAGAAGCAAATGTAGATACTAATTTTTCAGATTGGGTTCTTGGTATTTTTACCACCTATAAAGAAAAGATAAAAATCTAAGAATCATTTCATGTGTGTGTTATGGTATGATGATAATAGAGTATATTGGATTTAGTCAGTCAGGCACACGGAGTGGTGTGCCCAGTAAAATACAGGGTACCAGAATCTTTCTCTGTGATTCATTCCTGCACCTTAGTAGACAAAGGAACAGTGTGAACTAATTTAAGATCTTAAGGGACATATGCAGATATAATAGTGGGGGATTTTAACACTTTTGAATTCTAGAGACTTCTCTAAAATTCAGTGGATTAAGTGAAAAGGCCCATTTAGATTGATGGGGATTCTGGGAAAAAGTTTTCTTCTACAGTCTAGTTGGTTGCTCTAAGTCCAAAACCACCCTGTTCACTGAGAACTTAGACACTTTCCTTCTGAGTAATGAACCGATGTGCAAAGAGCTAGTCAGAGACGCTCAACTAGGAACAAGTCTGCCCTCAAAGTGATGAGGCTCTATAGGATAAGTATCCTACCCAGGGTGCAATCTCTTTTACCTCACTGGTGCATTTCACAGAGAAGAAATATCCTAAAGCACATCATACTGATCCTACCAAAAGGCAGTCGAGCCACGAAGTGCCAGGCAATTTATCTCTGACCAAGAGAAGCAGCCAACCCCAGACGTATGTTTCGGCCTTGTTGGGCCTTGTCATTGAGCTAAAAGAGAGTGCACCCTGGGTAGGATAGGATACTTATCCTATAGAGCCTTATCACTTTGAGGGCAGGCTCGTTCCTAGTTGAGCATCTCTGACTAGCTTTTTGCATAATGAACCAATGTGCTTCTTTCTACTTTGCAGCTTCCTTGAGTGCCACAGTATTTCATAAACAGGCATGGACTCAGAGTTTTAGGACATTAGATGTAAATGTTATGCCATCTAATTAAGGAGCTAGTTGTAACGTAAAATACTTTTTAATGTTTGGTGGTTCCCTTCCAGGCATAACTCTACCTATTTGGGTATATGGAGGCCAACCCACAGGGTAGCTCATCCCTAATTTAAGTAACCAAGATAAGTGGCTGAAATAAAGCATCACTATCACAAAACATGTCTCTCTGGTAACACATAAAGGAGACATACTTGTTATATTCACTCCCACTATATCAACAGTATTTGAAACAAGAGACCATGCGTTATCCTTATTTACATATGTAAAATAAGACCATCAGATAAAGCAGTTCATAATGTGGCCTTTGTTTAACCCCTTTGGTGCAACAAAATTCAACCTCCAAATCCAATAGCATTAATTTCTTGAAAATCAAAATCCATATTCCTATTTTTTTAATCTTCTCTAACACTTGCCATCGCAGTTGGTTGACAAGCTGATTTGCAACAGAATGCCTTCCAAATGGGGTATCACATTTCTCACTGTCAAAATTCCTGATGCTAGTTAGACTTGTGCTCAATCAGTCTAACCCTGATGATAGACCTACTTGTGTCACACACAGTGCCCTTCCTGTATGGGTGTTCCAGATAGTAGATTACCCCTGACTCTCACAGGCTGTGAAATCCCTCATATTTATTGTTTACCATTGGTTGAACGTTTCACATATTCTTCCTTTATAATCCCTGTGCAATTTCCACAGGTTAATTTTAGGTAATTAGCCCAAAAAAATTTGTTTCTTTTCACTCAAATCTGTTTTAACCCTTTAATTGCTATGCAATTGCTATGGCACTAAAAGGGTTAATAATACTATTACCAATTGGTTTACCTCTCTTGTAGTAAAAGAAATAAATAAATAATCAAAATATGCCATTTGTAGGCTTGGCAAGTGCATACAAATGTTATATTTTTGACCTGCATTGAAATGGTAGATGAGCTGACCAAAATTCATGAAACAATCAAATTTATACTAAGTGCCTCAGACACCATAATTTCTTGGATGTACTAATCAGAAGAGACACAGGCAACATAAGTCCCAGCCTATACTCAAAGCCTTTTGACAGGAATAGGATCCTGCTTTGGAATAGTTTTCATGCACCTGGGGTCAAAAAAGTATTCCTAAAAACGAGCATGACTACAGATCATATGTTCAAAACAAAAGTGGATGCATTCTGGGGCTACAAAGGGGGGGTATATAAATATATAAGTTATGATGGTGGTATACCAGTTTTGCAAGCAACACTCAGCATATTTTAAAGTAACAGTAATGTCCCCTAAAAAATTGTTCTTGTTTTGTAGAGTTTAAAAAAATAAATTATGTGGCACAAATTCTTTGGTTTGAGAGATATTCGCATCTAAAATTTCCTCTCTCCTGATGTTAGCTGTAAAGCTGACAGCACGAGATACGAGTCGGCCGACTCAAGGAGGCTCTTCAGCAGAGCCGGAATTGCATTATTTAAAAAGAACTACTACATTGGAACGTTCTACAAAGATTTTATTTTTATTACGTTCTGTATATGTAGCCAATATATATATAGTCTTTGCTGCTCTCCTAATAGTACACACGTACAGTGAAGGAAAAAATTATTTGATCCCCTGCTGATTCTGTATGCTTGCCCACTGACAAAGAATGATCAGACTATGATTTTAATGGTAGCTTAATTTGAACAGCGAGAGACAGAAAAACAACAAAAAATCCTGAAAAATGTATTTCAAAGTTATGAATTGATTTGTATTTTAATGAGTGAAATAAGTATTTGACCCCCTATCAATCAGCAAGATTTCTGGCTCCCAGGTGTCTTTTATACAGGTAACAAGCTGAGACTAGGAGCACTCTCTTAAAGGGAGTGCTTGTAATCTCAGCTTGTTACCTGTATAAAAGACACGTGTCCACAGAAGAAATCAGTCAATCAGATTCCAAACTCTCGACCTTAGCCAAGACCAAAGAGCTGTCCAAGGATGTCAGAGACAAGATTGTAGACCTACACAAGGCTGGAATGGGCTACAAGACCATTGCCAAGCAGCTTGGTGAGAAGGTGACAACAGCTGGTGCAATTGTTCACAAATGGAAGAAACACAAAATAACTGTCAATCTCCCTCAGTTTGGGGCTCCATGCAAGATCTCACCTCGTGGAGTTTCAATGATCATGAGAACAGTGAGGAATCAGCCCAGAACTACACGGAAGGATCTTGTCAATGATCTCAAGGCAGCTGGGACCATAGTCACCAAGAAAACAATTGGTAACACACTACACAATGAAGGACTGAAATTTCTGCAGCGCCCGCAAGGTCCCCTGCTCAGGAAAGCACATGTACAGGCCTGTCTGAAGTTTGCCACTGAACATCTGAATGATTCAGAGGAGAACTGGGTGAAAGGTTGTGGTCGGATGAGACCAAAATCAAGCTCTTTGGTATCAACTCAACCCGCTGTGTTTGGAGGAGGAGGAATGCTGCCTGTGACCCCAAGAACACCATCCCCACCATCAAACATGGAGGTGGAAACATGCTTTGGGGGTGTTTTTCTGCTAAGGGGACAGGACAACGTCACCACATGAAAGGGACGATGGACGGGGCCATGTACCGTCAAATCTTGGGTGAGAACCTCCTTCCCTCAGCCAGGGCATGTAATGGATGGGTATTCCAGCATGACAGTAACCCAAGGCAACAAAGGAGTGGCTCAAGAATAAGCACATTATGGTCCTGGAGTGGCCTAGCCAGTCTCCAGACTTAATCCCATAGAAAATCTGTGGAGGGAGCTGAAGGTTCGAGTTGCCAAACATCAGCCTCAAAACCTTAATGACTTGGAGAGGATCTGCAAAGAGGAGTGGAACAAAATCCCTCCAGAGATGTGTGCAAACCTGGTGGCCAACTACAAGAAATGTCTGACCTCTGTGATTGCCAACAAGGGTTTTGCCACCAAGTACTAAGCCATGTTTTGCAAAGGGGTCAAATACTTACTTCACTCAGTAAAATGCAAATCAATTTATAACTGTTTTGAAATGCATTTTTCTGGATTTTTTTGTTGTCATTCTGTCTCTCACTGTTCAAATAAACCTACCATTAAAATTATAGACTGATCATTTCTTTGTCAGTGGACAAACGTACAAGATCAGCAGGGGATCAAATAATTTTTCCCTAACTGTATGTAGCTGTTTGAACACTATTCATACTTGGGTAGAGCTCGTAAGGTTTTTGTATTTGGCTGTTCTTTTTTTCTTGTTTTGTTTTTGTTTGTATTTTGTTTTTATGTGAACTTTCCCATGTTTAACCTGTGGGGAGTTTACACAGGGATTATAAAGGTAGAATATGTGACACCCCATCCAGTGGTATACTGTAAAGTGAGGGATTTCAAGCAAAGGGATAATCCATTTCCTGAAATGTTCATGTGGGAAAAACAAGTAGGTCTACCAAGGTTAGACTGAATTAAAGGAAGTTCAACATCAGGAATTTTGGCGGTGAGAAATGTAATTCCCTAACTGGCAGGCATTTTGCTGAACTTCAGTTAATGTCAACAGATTGAGATGGCAAGTATTATGGAAAAGTTTAAAACAAATTGGCAGTATGGGTTATGATGATACATTTTGTGAGATGTGACTGCTATTGGATTTGGATTAAGAAATACTACAGTAAGAACTGTTTATCTGATTCTTATTTTACTGATCTAAATAAGGATACCTCATGGACTCTTCGACTCATGTACTCTTATTTGAAATACTTCTGATCTAGTGGAAATTAACATATGTTGTGTTATCTTAATGTGAGAGCCTTGTTTTGTGATGATAATGTATTGTTTTAAGTATTTGGCTTAGTTACCTAAGAAGGGTTGGCCTCCAGATACCTATTTAGGTGGAGGCATGTGCACTGTACATACCTGACGAAGAGTCTCATAGTTCAGCATTTTTCACAAAACCAGTGAGGAAGCACTGGCGTTCTCTTCCTAGAACACCATTCTTGTCCACTGGAGAGCAAAATACAACATGGGCTTCATCAGCAGGTATTTTCCAAGTGAAGCAGATTTGCTGACTGGGCACTTTCTAAGTGTTTCTCATTGGTATTGTTCACTCTAAAATGATGTGCTGTGAGTTAAAAATATAAAATCTGAAAAATTACAGTTTCTAAGATTTGTACATTTTCAAGATAACGATTTTTCTTTAATTTTCATGTTTTGTCAAACTCTACAGGTCCATATCCTATGTGACTACTCTTAGCTGCTTTGCCTTCTTTCTTCTCATGCTCATATATTTCTTGGTGGATGTGAAGAAGGTTTGGATGGGAGCCCCATTTTACTTTCCAGGTAAGAGCCTCACGCAGTGGGGTAGATTTAATGGCAGGCGTTAAAATAGCCGGTAGGGCCAAAGTGAATACCGGCTGAAAAAATAAAATGTATAACGCGGTATTCAAAGGGCCTACCAGCTAAAACCCCAAAGGAAGTCAAGCCACAAACATCCATTTTGTGAGTTAAGTTCCCAAAACGCCGCAAAGAGCAGTGATATTGGGAACTTAACATTAAAAAACAATTAACTATCAGTGCCTGACATACTGCCAAACACCGATTTTTAACTGATTCATGTTACACTTGTCATCCGCTGTCCTTCTGTCTTCTCTTCTTTCTTCTGTCTTCTGCCTTCTCTTCAGTCTTCTTTCTTCTGATTCTTCTGTCTGTAAAATAAAATATAAGATTAAATACCAAGCATGAACGAAGACATTGTTTAACCCTTTGAGTGGCAGAGGGGTATGCAACGCATTGCAAAGCAATGCATTGCTTACCGCACTGGCACTCAAAGGGTTAAATAGTATTGCACCATGAATATTCCCACATTAACTGCCTCTATTTAATGCCCAAAAGTATAATCATGCCAAAAAAATAGTATCCTTCTACACAGATATCAATGCCATGCATTAATGCTAAGTAAATGCATTTAGCTAAATTCTTCATGTCTCCGCCGCTTGGAGTGGCTGCGAGGCGACACAGATGTCCAACACGGGTCCCTCTTCATTTCTGTACGGGCCGATGCCTGTAACGCACTGAGGGCATTGGAAGTGAGCCTGCCTTTATATATGGGCAGGCTCACTTCCATTTCCCTCACAGCCATTGGCTGGGATGTTCTTCACATTCCACCCAATCAGATTCAAGCGGCTGTTCTTTAATCTGATTGGCTGGGATGTGAAGAACATCCCAGCCAATGGCTGTGAGGGAAATGGAAGTGAGCCTGCCCATATATAAAGGCAGGCTCACTCCTGGAATCTGGAAGCAGATTTCTTTTTGGCATGTCAGGCAGTGTATTGCCAGTGGAAAAGCTGTGTCAGGCACTGTACTGTGATTCACTGGCTAATTGTGAAACAAGGGTTGGGTGTCGGGCAGTGTATTCGTGGTTCTCTGAATATCCCTGGACAGTGAAATATCTTTCCTTTCCCCTTATCTTGTCTTGTATTGGTAACACTGTGCTTCTTTTGCCCATGTCCTTCTCCTGGCAGTATGCTAATTGGTTATCATCCAGGTTAAACTCTTCTGTCACTATGCTATTAGAAATTACACCAATGTGTGGGTTACAGGCGTAGCACAGAAACAAATTAACCCTTTGATTTCCAGATGGTTATGCAACTCATTGCTTCGTAATGCGTTGTGTACCCCTCTGACAGTCGAAGGGTTAACAAAGTGCCACCAACAAATAAAGGTTAATTTCTCAAAGACAAACAGATTTTTTGTATAGCATATTTGTAGGTTTTAATTATGTTTTAAATCAACTAAACTTATCTTAATGTGACTGGTCCCCTTTAAATTGACACCTAAAGAAAATACTAGGAGACAACAAAGCCCAAGAGCCTGTAGAATTTTTCTGGAGCTCCCACAAGCTGCTTCTGTTTGCTCTGTTCTGCCAGACTGTAATTCTGTATTTACCAAAGTGTCTGTATATAAAATACAAATAGCTTTCATATGAAAGAGTGATGTGACATTCGGACACACATTTGTAAACATTATTAGAACTTTAGTTCTGTAAATTGCATGTGCTATGCAATTTACAGAACAGTCAGCTGGTGAAGCTGTCTTTGCTTTGCTTTCCTCATTTTGTTTTGTCTTGAACGATGAGTACAGCCTTCTGAACAAATGTCTAAAGAGCATCTGCACATTTTATCAATTTTGCAACCATAAGAGCTATAATGTGTCTGTCCCAGAATTGCTCTGGTCAGCTGTTTCAGGGGTCAAAAACTGATCCCTGCAACTGGCAAGAGACCCATCTTCACAAGTTCTTGTTTGAAGCCTTGGTCTTCACTTAAATCAAAAGTAGGAATAAGTAAAAAAATATCCAAATTACGTGGTCAGCTCATGCTCCGCTGAGTGTGGAGTTTTTGGTCGAGGGCGGCGGTGGAGGGGCATCAGCACAGAAGCTTAACAAGCTTCTATTAACAAACACTCGAACCTTGGAATTACCGGGCACTGTTGGCTACCAAAAATGAAGTAGCTGATTCCAGTTGACCCAGTCCCACAAATCTTTTATGTGGCTGAAATATGCTCAATAACTTCAGGGCAAGTTGCTGGTACATATTGCTTGGATCAGTCATCGAGATGATTATATTACCCATATCTGAGACAAAAATATCTATATTCAGTACACATTTCTGCATCTTTTATATGTCCCTCTATAACATGGAGGAGGCGGGTGGCCCCCCCATGAACCAGCTCATTTACGGACCCCCATTAGGGAATTCTTCTTGCGCTCCTAGATGCTACAACTGCTGAAAGATAACTTGGTCCTTCTTGAATTTCCCTTCACTGAGGAGTTTGGTGATATCATCCACCGTTCTCCAGTTGCGAAAAGCCCTGGAACAGATGATAATATAAAAAAATACATGGGTCTTCTTGTACCTCATTTTCTGAGTTTCTTCAATTAGATCTTATCTGGCACCCATTTCTTGCCCCAAACACTCAAGGTGCCCATAACCCTTATTCCTAAACCGAATAAGGACCCCTGGATCTGATCCAATTATTGCCCTTTATATAATTTTGTTAAATTCTTTACTAAGTCATTTGCTGAACGTCTGAGACCCTGTTTGTCCCACATCATTCATCCTAACCTGTCTGGATTTGTCCCTGGGAAGGAGGCACGGGATAACAGGGCCAAGCGATTTCCCTGATCTGTAAGGCCACTAGCAGAAATATCCCCTCTCTATTACTCGTGATTGACGTGGAAAAGGCCTTTGACGTGGTCAGATGGGTATATATTAAGGAACTTCTCGCAATCATAGGGTTGGGGGCCGCAGTCATCATGCACATCTGCTAGACTCCAAATCAAGTGTTACCCCTCGCTGCCTTCACCATATCTAATGGAACTTGTCAAGGCGGCCTCCTTTCCCCTCTTATTTTTATTCTTTCCCTAGAACCGCTGCTGAGCCTTATTTGCCAAAATCCTGACATCAAGGGTCTTCCCATTACTGGTGGAGAAACCAAACTTGCGAATTTTTCATACATTTTGTTCTTTATCTCCCTCTGCTACTGAACATCTTGCATGAGTATGGCTTCCTCTCTAATTTCAAGATGAACATCCAAATATCTGAGGTTCTTAACCTAAATTTTCTCTCCTCTCTTCAGAAGTCATTAAACAGCATGTACCGTTTCATTGGACTAAAGATAAGATGCAATATTTTGTCTTTCTATCCCTGATCTTGCGTGCCTTGTGACTCTAAATTTTGATAGAATCTTTGACTATACAGAATGATCTTCATAGGTGGCAGGGGCTGTGTGTTTCCTAGTTTGGCAGAGTGCATCTAGTTAAAATGATTGCTCTACGTAAAATTCTTCCTCAAAACCATCCTGCTTAGATTCTTTCCCTCCCAACTTGCTACACTGCAGTCAGCTATTAATGGAGTTCATTTGGTCATACAAAAAGCCAAGACTTCCAGACTCTAGTCTGTACTCTCCTCCTTTGTCAGGAGGTGTAGGTTTCGCCATATTCAAAGCTACTACATTTTGACTGCAGGTTTGACCCTATTGGATTGCTGCGTGGACTTGGGGAAGGAGTGGGGTTCAGCCTCACACATGCCTATTTCCTCATGTTACCCTGACAACAGGGTGACAGAGGACAGGGTGAGAGCACAGGGAAGCCGTTCTCTCATTTGCTTCATTCTTGGGAAGTTTTTAACTCCCCTCCCCCTTGCTTTCGATTTATGGTTATCCGGGGTTTCCTTCCAGAGTCCGTTCCATCTTCGGAAATGTTAGATATCCATAATCTGCACAATCTCCTACTGGACACTGGTATACCCTCTTTTGAAGGCATCACTAGGAATTATTCCACCATTATTTATTGGACTTCATTACGAAGGGCTATGCTCTCCGTGAGTTGACTGTGTTTGAGATTGCACTCGATAATAGGTCACTCTTTGTCGGACCTCTGTCCAAGCTTTAAAAGCTACTGGTTCACACGCTCCCTGATCGCAAAGCCCCCATTCCCCAGATTATGGGAGGCAGATCTACAAGTCTCCTTCTCCACCATACCATATCTGAAGAACCTGCTCTTGTATCACACCTTATTGGATGGAGGTGGCATTACGTATAAACTCGATCTTAAGCACTACATTAGTTAGACCCCTTATTATGCTTGTTCCTCTCCCTCCCTGCCCACCGCTTATTTCTAGCCAGTGTAAACCCCTCCTTGTCACTGGAGGTCTACTTCTCCTCTTTCTCTCTATTCTTGGATGCCAGGGTTAACAGGATATGAGACTTAGAGAGAATTCATGCCCTCTCCATGGGTTCCATGGATGCCGTCATAAGTACCTGGTCCCCCTGGACTTTGTGTTTGGAGGCGTTGCCTTCCCTCCCCCTGGTGCTGATGAGTGTTCCCTTCATTACGCCCTCTAGGTCCTGGCTGGGGCTTGTCCCATCAGGACATGGGCCTCTGTCACCTTCAGATAAATTCTAAAAAGATAGGACTGCAAAACAATAATCTCAAAGCAGTGTTTATCTTAACATATGGACTCCCGTTTGCAGTAATATTGCACTTACAAGATATAATAAAATATTTTCGCTTATCTCTCTCCTCTGATAACCACTCTGTTGTAGGCTACCCATCCTTGGGAGTATCGCTCCCTGGATCACAATCCCATCATATGCAGCAAAAGATGGTTTGCTGGATGTAGGCTACCAAATGATGCTCAAACAGGTGCCACTCACTCTTGGTTCTCTGGCCACCAAACTACAATGTATCAGAGGAGATCCATTGCTTAGTAGCTAAAACAACAATGATGCTTTAGCCTTTTGCTGTATATGATGGGATTGTGATCCAGGGAGCAATACTCCTAAGGACAGGTAGCCTACAACAGAGTGGTTATAAGAAGAGTGTAAGCGAAAATATTTTACTATATCTTGTAAGTGCAATATTTATTGTGCACAGGAGGCCATATGTTAAAATAAACACTTCTTTTACATTTTTTGTTTTGCGCTTTTGTCTTTTTAGATTTTATCTGTTGTTCATATGGGAGAAGGCCTTAAGAGGAGCGGCATTTGTACATTCAAGATCCAGTTGGGTGACTAACATCATCTTTGTCCATCTCATTCATTGTGTCTAACACTTATGATTATCACCATTTACATCTCCACCTTTCATGTGGGTTTGTTTAATCTAGAGTGGGGACATTCGGTCTTGTGAATCATCTAAGACTGAGGGTGTAGATACTTTGTGTATACCATATTACTATACATTACATTTCTATATAATATATTGTTTATATATGTTTTTAATACTTTATTGGTAATTTTGGTACACTTGAGTTTCTTTTAGATTCTAGAGTGTCCGGTAGTACAGTGGTATGCATCTGCATGTAGGGGATTTGAGCTCCACTTGTTGTTTAAGTTCTGGCCCCTTCACTTCATTCATGGGTCTACTGGAGCATACATCCTCCTTCTCTGTCTCTTTGCCTATACTCTTACTCTGTTACTTCCTTTCTACTATATCTGTCTTATGAACAGTGCCTCCCTTCTTGGAGGTCAATATAAGATAGACGACTGGATGTCTTTGCCGTTCACACACTAGGTTGGGAGGTCTAATCCTTGTTAACCTTAAGAAATCTCAGTGTGTACTCATGCTTGCTGGGAATTGGTTGTAAGATGTACATTATGGTGCTGTTATTGACTTTATTTTTCACTTTGTGCAATTGTTTCTTGTACCTCTGCAATTGACATGGATTGTACTTTGTTTTATTTTGACTTATAATAAAGAAGCTTTTCAAACCAAAAAAAAAAATCTTGTAGGGTTTATCTTCCTGTAAAACATGGGTGCTTCTACTGCTGAAAGATATTGTATTCAAAAGTTATTGCAGCTCAGAACTTGATTTTATTAGGCACAGTGTTTGTGGCCTGAAATTGTACAGTGGTGATGTTCTGCACCATCCTATTGACTGCACTGGTCACTTGACCACATATCTCCATAGGATGATGTAGCAACAGCACCACTGTAAACTTTCAAGCCACTGAGATACTGCAATAACGTTTGAATAAATCATCTTTCAGGGGTGGGACTACTTTTGTAATACTCAGAAGACTAAACACTACAATATATATGTTTTTGCATTTTACTTGTCGCTATGCTACCTATTAAATGATCTTCAGTTTCCAGAGGCAGGGACTTTATAAGCTTTAAAAACCAAATATGGTTCATACCCTTCATGCATCATAAAATCCTGTGAAGACTGCTTATTAACCTTTCAAGGAACAGAGGTGTGTGCAACACATTGATTAGCAATATATTGCATACCCCCTTTGGTCCTTAAAAAGGTTAAAATAATCAGATAATTTGGTTAATGTACCAGTTGTAGAATCTGTTCAAACCTCAGAGTCACTGGTTCTAGTCCCTGCACGGTTAACTCATCCTTTCATCCTTCTGAGGTAGATAAAATAAGTACTCAGGACAATCTCAACAAATCCTTCCTGGTAAAATAATTTCAGATAAACATGCCGATGATTTTTTTTTTTTTTTTTTAACTGTTTGGGGACTGGAGGTGTGGGCAGTGCGTTGCTTTGCACACCTTTATGTTGATCAGAGGGTTACATATTTAGGGATTATGCATCAAAGAGAATTTCTCTTATGTCCAGTATGAAACACAGGAACCATGGGGCTGAGCTCCCTCCTCCAGGAGGGCAGGGCACTTCAAAAAGACAGTGTCTTTGGTGTGGAGACTCCCCCTCTTCCTCAACCCCCCACCCATCCATATTTATGTGCTCTGCAAAAAGAATAGAGGGCAGTTTTTAGGTTATTTTATTTTTTTTTCTTTAGATATGGGGCTGTATAATCTACATTAGGCAGACTCCATCACTGGCTTCCCTGGGGTTGGATTGCCCAGTTCACAGGAGTTTCTATGGACCAGAATCCTGTTTTCTGGGGTTGCTTCTAATGGATTGGGTGCCTTTTCTAGCTGTCATGCATTTGCTTATACTACCCAGAGACGGACTCTCCTGCACTCTCTCCCTCCAGTTTTACTTATCTGCATACCAGATAAGTATTTTCTAGGTCTTTGCTGGTTGTGCAAAAAACTGGTGTTACTATTAACTAGTTTGTATCTAGTTTTCTTGACATGCCTGATCCTAAGGAACATTTGGGGAAAACCTAACCCAAAGATTCAGTGTCTTCTCTTGCCACATAACTAACTGTTCCTCATGCCATGCTGGACTTTGAAGGGAATATTCTGGGTCTCTATATCTCTTCTGTACTGTGGCCCTTACTTATGCCCTGGGGACATCCAGCACTGATCAAGAGACAGCTTGAGGTTAAACTCTGATGTCCTTGGTGGCATCCATTCCCTCTTCGATTGAAGGAGTCTTCCATTCTTGGAGACCCATAAGCACCATCAGGCAGGTTGATCCTGTTTCTGAAACATACCCAGGTTATTGGAGCATCGTCTGATGAAAAATTGGATTCAGAGGAAGAAGATATGGACTCTTCCTTGTTCTTTGGGTATTGCTATGATCTGTGCTGTGATCCTAGCCCCTCTGTGGGGTTCTGTTTCTCTGGATATTTTCAAGAGGAAAAGATCCCCCTCCCACCCCTTCTGGCCGCATCACCCTGCCTTTGTGTGGTCCGAGTGGAGAACTATGAGGGACAAGGTTTTCTTTATACTTACTGACTAAAAATTGTACCTTGCTGCATCCGTCCGGTCCCATGACCAGATCTAAGGTGAGGTGGCTAGAAGGGGACGGTGGGGGATCCTTTCCTCTTGAATAGCATTTGAACTGCAAATCTGTAAGTAACTATAAATAGTGCAACATGTTAAAAAAAAAAAAAAAATTGTAAAGAATAATCGGAGCTAAAGTTTTATTGATGTACTAGTATAAATGCCTGTATAAGTGGGCCAAAGTGCCACCCAGCGGCCTCGGCTGCTGCCCCAGAGCCGGGAGTGGAAACAGGCGGTGGGCCGTGCCTCCATCTTGTTTCTTGTCTTATACTCAGACTGGAGACTGGCGTGTTCGACCAGTCTCTACTTCATACGTGCATGTTACGCACACAGGGAGCGACGCACCTTAGCAAATTATATTATAGGATTACTATCCCTTTAACAGGTATATCTCGAAACTCTCTCCATTTACAGCTGCGACTTCTTCCCCCAGCAGTTGACCCTCCTACTCTTGGCCAAAGACACAGCTTTACCATCTACAGATGATGCAGGCCTTAAGTTGTAGGCTGTACAAACCCCTTGATTCTAAAGGCTAGCGTTGCGGCCACAGTTTGTATGTTTCAGCTTGGGTGTATAGGGCTATAGTTCCAGGATGTGATAATACTAGCTTTCATATGTTAACCCTTTGAGTGCCAGAGGGACATGCAAAGCATTGCAGAGCAATGTGTTGCAGACCCCTCTGGCACTCAAAAGGTTAAAACCATCATCCTAAAACAGAGAGGATTCTCAAATGAGGTCATCACTACCATATTTCAGGCTAGGAAGCCTGTCTCTTCTAAAGCATACCATAGAATTTAGTCTTCTTCCTCCAGTGGTTCGCTGACAAGGATGTGCCTGTCCAGACCTTTGACTCTCCTACAGTCCTGTCCTTTTTACAAGATGGTGGTGTAAGCAAGGGCCTTAGATCTCGTCTCTTTCTGTCCTCTTTTTCAGTGGCACATTGTGATCATCCCTGATATTAAAACTTTTGTTCTAGGGGTGACTCACACTTTTCATTCCTTCAGAGTCCTCACACCTCCATGGGAACTTAACTTGGTTTTGAATGTCTTTCAGAGTCCTCCCTTTGAACCTCTTTCCTTGGTCTCGCTGCATCTTTTGACACTCAAAAAGGCTTTCCTTTTAGCCATTGTCTCTGTATTGCAAACATCAATTCCTGGTTTTTCATCAGGTCAAGGTGGTACTTCGTACCTCTCAGGACTTTTTACCCAAGGTTGTTTTGGATTTTCACATTAATCAGGAGATTATCTTGTCTTCCTTTTGTCCTGACCCTATCTCCAAGCAGGAAAAGGATCTTCGCCTGCTGGATATGGTGCGATGCCTTAAGTTTTATATGTCTTGTACTCTGCCTTTCCACAAGGCTCATTCCCTCCTTAGATGCTGCCTGATCCATCCAAGATCGCTCATGCATGACAGTCACCATTGCTTCTTGGATCAAAGGTACCATAGCCAAGCGTATGGGATCAGTAAAAGACTTGTTCCATTCAAGGTCACCGCACACTCCACCAAGCTGTGAGTGCCTCCTGGGCATTGGAGTTCTCTTGAGCATCTTGGTCTAAGGGTTTTCCTTCTCTTCTTTCCTGCTCTCTCTTTTTCTGTGGTTCTTATCACACATGAATCTGGATGGGCAAGGGTGGGTCTGGAGGAGGGAGTGTCCGCTGCAAAGACCCTGGAGGAGGGAGCTCAACCCCATGGTTCCTGTGTTCCATATCAGACTTAAACAAAAAAAGGACTGAACATTATGTTAACTAAAATCCTATTTTTTGGAAATGGTAACTATTTAAATGAATATAAGCCCTTTTCTTTTTCTTTATTACTGTCCCAGTAACGATTGTATTTAAAATCTATTGTACTTTAAGCACTGTAGTAAATTGTATATTATTAATGATTTTTTTTCTAATTTATTTTTTAAAGGTATGAACTCTATTCTAGTTTATGTTGGCCATGAAGTATTTAAAAATTATTTTCCCTTCAAGTGGAAAATGAATAACCCTCAATCGCATGGTGAGCAACTCACACAGAATTTGGTGGCTACGTCCATTTGGGTGCTGATTGCCTACATCCTCTACAGAAAAAGAATATTCTGGAAGATCTGAGAGCAAGTGGGAGGAGAGTAATGAAGACTTTGGAAGGTGTAATATCTCCAAAAGCAACTTGCTCAGCCACTGTCGTGGCAGCCATCCTATTTAAAAATTATGTGCAAGTGTCACTCTTCACCTAAGCGATTGCAGTTTCCAGACCTGTGAACTCAAATGCCATTATCAAATGAGGGATTATGCTGCAAGGGCCCTATCACCTAAAACATATTTGAAAGTTTTCACAATCTGAAAATCACTTCTGTGCATTTTTTTTTTTATTTAGAAAACTAATTTGAGTTATTTACACTATAAAGGCATGTAATGTAGGGCTAAGCCAGGAAGTGCCTGCACTGCATGCCTTAATTAGCTTTGTCTATATAACTCAAAAACTAGCTTTCTAAATAGAGAAAAAAACACTATTATATATAGTGGATTTTGACAGCTTTAAATATATCACCAGTGTTTTTAGGGTGCTTTTTTAGTTAAATGCAAACTCAGCCACATGTACAAAGAAAAGTGAAGCGATTGAGGGGTAAACGAACTATACCTAAGGTAAGAAGTAAACATTTTACAAATTCCCACAGATTAAAATGTAGTTTTACTCCCTTAATTCTCAAGAGTTCTCCGATGCATTGCGAAGCATTCAACTATGGTGTAGTTGATTCGTACCAGAATAGACATCTCACTGCAGACAAGACATAGCAAAGTGGTAAGATCCGCCGGCCACAGTGTCTATCTAAAGGAACTGAACAGATCTGGTTATATGAGTGCATATGATTTGTGGTACTAAAGAAGCTCGGTCTTTGTTTGTGCCAGTATTAGATTGTAGTAGTATATGATGACCAGATATACCTTTAGATGCCGAACGCTTATATATAAAAAATAAAAAAAAATCACCATGCAGGGTTGCACAGATTTCTGTGTAGTCTTACAGAATGGCATTTTCATATATCCTGCATTTAAAGGGATATCTGGTTGCCTTATAGTAATTCAAAGATATCAATAATTTGGCATAGTTGATACCATTTTTATTTCAGCTAATATTTCTATTTTAGGACAAGCTTTCAAGTGATACACTGCTTGACCTGAGATACAAAGTTGGTGCTTTGTGCAGAAGGAGAGGAACAGTTGTGGGGTAAAAATAAACTACCTAAGGTGACCACTTATCTCTTTAAGTTATTTAAAGGGTTAGTAATGCCTATCTATTAAAATTAAACTAAACGACCCCAGTCCCATCTCTCAATCCTTTATGGTTTGAGAGATATAGAAGGCTAAAGTTCCCCGCTCCCTCTGTTTTCCCTGATGTCAGCTGTAAAAGCTGACAGCAGGAGATTCAAGTTGGCCAAACCAGGGCGGTTCTTCAGCAGAGCCAAAACAGCGCAATGTTTAAAAAAAAAAAAAAAAAAACTTCATCGGAACAGTCTACAAACCAGGCACACTTTGTAGACCGTTCCAATGAAGTATTTCTTTTTACATTGTGCTGTTTTGGCTCTGCTGAAGAGCCACTTGCTTGTCCCAGGACCAGGATATCCTGCTGTCAGCTTACTGTTGACGTCGGGGAAAGTGGAGGGAGCGGAGAACTAATATATAGACATTACTGACCCTTTAAAGAGAAATGTGACCACCCTGACTGTATCATAGGGGAGAAATAAAAAAAATCCCATTGGAATTTGGCTTTAACACTTTAGATTTGAGACATCTCATTCATTGCTTATGAATGCACTGGAGACCTCTGGCAGTCAAGGAGTTAAAGAAACATTAATATAATGTGAATTTTTATCTATCTCATATGGTGCAGTAGGTTTGCTCAACAATTGCCCTTATCTTTTGCAAAGAAGTTCCTTGAGCTCTCAAAAACTTGCACTAAAATATAAATGTAGTCCAAAAACAATAATTGGGTATCATCAAATACCAAAGTGCCTGTCTTCTTTTGTGCACAAATCTGAACCAGGCCCCTCCTTTTAGTCCAGGAGATGATTCTGCCACAGAGGATTATGCACTGTTGCTCTAAATAGGAGTGCATGAATGAGTTGCCAATAGGTTGGTCATTCTTCCTCTGGGAACCTGGTAAAGCACCTACAGTTAAAGCATGCTCACTAGACTTGTCAGAAGGGCCTGTTGTACACTGCAACACCACATTTGAAGTTTGTCTCATAAACCAAATTAACTAGGTCAGCAGGGGAGGGCTAGCACCTTGTGGCCTGGAGGGCAACTACAATCAAGAGGCCCAATTCTACTATCATTCCAGCCCACTGTCCCAGCCCACCCCCTTTTATTAAATTTTAAAATTGCATACCCCTCTGGCACTCAAAGGGTTAGTGTTGTGAAGGCAATACCACAAAGCTTACAATTGAAATGGGATTACACTGGTGCAGTTACAGAGCTTACAATTTAAGTAAAGCTACACTAGTAATACAATAGAACTTACAAGAGAAATTGCTTATGTTACTAGTGTATTTTCACTTTGATTGTAGCTCCATTTCAATTGTAAGCTCTGTGGCATCACTAGTGTAGCTATATTTGCAGCAACAAGTAGGAGTGGCCCACCAGCCCAGCCATATGACTGGCCCAGGGGGCAATTGCCCCCAGGCCAGCCCTCCCCTGTAGGTCAGGTTATTATGTTCATTTGAATTTCAAACCACCTCTGCGAATCTGGGCAGAAAATCAGCATAGACACAATCCTAAAGAAACCATTTGCACCATAGAGGACAAATAAATATTCCCCAAATTTCCATTGATTTTAAATGGGGCTTTGAACTCCTCGACTGTTAGAGAGGTCTCCAATGCATTGTGAAGCAATGTGTTTGAGATATCTCAAACAGTCAGGAGGGTTAAAATTCACTATTTAACTTCATGCAAATGTACCCCCTCCCCCTATGGTACAATTGGTTTGATCTAGAATTGCACCTCTTTAAATTCCGGCATAAGGCTTTTTGAATAAATTCTGTGAGCCAAACTAAATATATAATTCGTACTGGGTTTCGTATTTTTGGAAGCGGACATGATTCTTTCTGCAGACTGTAGGAACCCCAGCTCTTCTCACTGAAGTCTTCTAAGGAAACATTCAGAGGAAGGAACATTATTTATACCTATCTGGACTCGATATGCAGAAATTAATAACCATGTATGAAGCAGAGGGTATGAAACAATATGTTTTGCATGTCTCTGGTCTTTATGTGGTTAAAGGTTAATTTTAGGGAACCAGTCCACACAGAGCCAATTCCCAGTGGCCGTTAGGAATTTTCTGCCCAGATTCAGGTGAGTTGAAGGTTTATAGGACAAGAGATTCTAGTTTTCCTTTAACGGTTTGAGTGCCAGAGAGGTGAGAAGCACATGACACTGAACGCCTTTCTGGCACTCAAAGGGTTAATGTATGTTGATTGATATATATATATATTTTTTTTAAATAAACCCCTTGGATACTAAAGATACCTCCAGCACATTGCAAATCAATGCGTTGGAGACGTCTCTAACATCCAACAGATTAACATTAGTCCCTTTGGGGGTTTTGGAATATGGACCATGAAGACTAGGAGAAAAAGGGACATTCTTACTTTCATAACATTTCTGTATGGCAGAATGTTAAGAATGTGGATCATTTATTAATCCTCTAAGGACCAGAGAGGTAGGCAATGCGTTGCACACAACTATGGTCTTTGAATGGTTAAACATCACAGATCAATGGAGACACTAAATGGGTGCAGCATTTCCTGGGTCTGTTTTCAATTACATAATTTCTTATTGTAATTAGTGTTACTCTACTTTTAACATTTCACTACCCAGAATTCCACTTTTTGCTTTGTGTCAAGAATTCTACTTCCTGCTCTGCATCCTCTTGTGCTTGCTGTTGTAGAGCACAGGATCAGGAATGTGTGCCAGATTTGTATATATTTGTCTTTCTACTTGGGGGAAGGTTGTCGAGGTTCATATTTTAATTAACTGTTATCTTATTATGTTTCATTAGCTGTGAATTCATTCATAATGCAAAGTAAACATTTTAACTAAAGTAAGATGCAAACTGGAAAGTACAAAGGCACAGCATCTGTTTTCTTTTTTGGAAAAGCCCTGCTGATTTCCAGTAGTATGAGTTTAAAGGGATAGTAAAACTTGTAACAAAATGCATCTCTGATTTTTCTTTATACTATTTGTCCAACATAGCTCTGTATTTCAGTGTTATCAGACTTTTAGTTCAATCTCAAATGAATGAGAAAGGATCCCCCTCCCGCCTCTTTTAGTCACCTCCCATCAGCTGTGGAATCCAGTCCTGGGACTGGACCTATACCAACTAGTGACAATCTTCATGCAGTAAGTATAAGGAAAAGTTTTTCCTTATGCTTACTCAAGATTGTCCCTTGCTGCACTCCATCCGAACCGGCTTGGAGAGGCAGTGTGTTTCAAGGGAAAGGGGAGGGAGGTTGATCCTTTCTCATTCAATTGCATTTGACCTACAAGCCTGATAATATTGAAATACAGCGCTATGCGGGACAAATAGTATAAAGAAGAATCTGAGCTTCATTTTGATATTACTATCACTTTCACCACTTTAGTTATAGAGATGTCTCCATTGCATTGTGTTACAAATTGTTGGAGATGGTAAAATGTTTAAACAAGCCTAATGATATTAATGGTAAAGATAGCTCATATTAGGTATATTTTAATATAAACACTAATATCACTTTTTATCTGTATCTATTTTCTCTTAATGTTGTTAGTATTTGGATGTTCGCACATAGAGAACAGTAATCTGAGACCCAACTAAATACAGGAAAGAAAGCACTTTATTGGGTCTTATGTATAAAACTAAACTGGAACAAACCATATGCACCACTGGGGAGGAAAAATTCCCATTAATATAAATGTGGCTTTTACTCCATTGAATGATAGTGTGGTGTCCAGCAATGTGGTGTGGTGTCCAGAAATGTGTTGGAGACCTCCTAGCTTTCAAGTCATTACAATCCCCTTTTACATTAGTGGGAATTTTATGAACATTTTTGTTCCCTGTGGTGAAGATGGATTGCCTCAGAACAGTTCCAGTTTGCTTTTATTCATTAAGCTGTCCCGGTTTTATGTATAAAATTAAAATGTATAAAATTAAAATGGAGCAAGCCAGCTGAACCACAGGGAACAAATAACTTACAGGATACTACCACTTAGTATATAGTAAAATATATAGTAGGGTTTAGCCTCCTGAGTAAAACCAGGGCACTTCCACTGATGTGTTTTATTCAAAAGTTATTGCAGCTCAAACATGATTTTTTTTTTTTTTTAATTAAGATGCAGTCTTTCAATGGCCTGAAATGGTCAGTTGTTCAGAGCTGTAAATAAGATGATGTAGCAACAGTGAGATTTGTAGCTCAATACAAGTATTGCATCATTTTAAACAGCATAGCACAAACAAGTCTGTGCTGTATTATGGCTTTGGCTTAGTGAGTACAATTTGCTGCAAACTTGTTGCTAATCAGTCATGTGGTGCTGTTACAACTAAAACAGAGCAAGCTCCGCCTGATGGCGATAAATGTGTTTACTAACCTTTTATTGCTAGTGAAACCAGCACCTTTTGCACTATAAGAAGAAAAAATGCAGACAGACTAAAAACATGACATTAATACATCATTTTTTAATCACTTGAATTAGCATGTGTTCATGGTCTCAGTGGCTATTTTCCAGTTTAGTGTGTCACAGATTAAATATATGGAAAGCGGAAACTGCTCTCAGTGAAACTGATATACTAAGAAGTATTAACCCTTTGAGTTCCAGAGGGGTAGCCAACACATTGCAAATCAATGTGTTGCCTACCCCTCTGGCACTCAGAGGGTTAAAGTAATTCTGAAGCAAACTAACCACACCATAAGTGAAAAAGAAAAAACCCTCAAAATTCCCATTCATTTAAATTGGGTTTTTAAACCCCCTGCGAAATGCATTGGAGATGCATTTCACATTCAAGGAGTTAAATGGCCACATTTAAATCGATGGAGCTTTTTATATTACCATTTATGTTGTTTGTCCACAATGAAGCAGTTGGTTTGCCTCAGAGTTGCTCCAGTTCCTGTTAGCACTTCTGTCACAATTATGTCATTATGTTGTGTATTTGTCTGTCATGTTCCTGTATCTGTCTGGAAAAAAAACACAGCTGGAACATAAAGATAACTTCTCAGGGTTGCCCTATTGTATGCTAAGATAACACACTGCTTCTCAATGCATTGACTGCACCTCTTAGATTTAAAGGGATAGTAATACTTCGCTTTATCTTTATTTTATTTTGTAGGCATTAAAAAAACATGAAGAATGATATAAGCCTTATGTCTCAAACCTTTATGGTTTAAGAGATATTCACAAGCAAAGTATCCCCCCCCCTGTTCAGCCAGATCAGAAGGGAGGTGCCCAGGTAGACTGCAGAGAGGGACAATCTTCAATTAAGATAAGGGAAAAACCTGAAAAACTTGTCAAGGGGGGGAAGGGCTTTCATTGTTTTCATACAAAGAAGAGTGTCCCCTGCTGTTATCTGTCTGGTCTTACAACCAGATTCACATCTGAGAAGGGATGGCTTACACTAGGTAAAAGGGGCAGGAGGGGGAAACTTTGCTTGTGAATATCTCTTAAACCATAAAGGTTTGAGACATAAGACATATCATTCTTCATGTTTTTTTAATGCCTACAAAATAAAATAAAGTTAAAACGAAGTATTACTATCCCTTTAAGAGGCTGTAGTATATAATGTTAATAAAAGATCATTTTAAATCCCTGGTTGTACAATTACATCTGTGGCTCTCAACCAGCATGCATTGCCAGTGTGTGTGCACCATGGACAGCCACTTAGGGTGTCCCTTCTTTTCTATTAAGTTTTTTTATAAAAATGTGATTGAGTTTCAAATGTACATTTATGGAAATTATGTATGTTATGCTATTCTGATAGTGAGATCTAAAGATAACAATATTTTTATTTCCCCTTTGTAGAATATGAGGAAGTATAGTCTCCCATTAGACTGGCCCCTAGTCCTGGCTTCCTTTTAAAAAGTTAACCAGTTCACAGAGCTTTCAGGTTTGGATCTATGGAGGGTGGCTTATTATTATAGCCAGTTTTCCTTTTAAATGGATAGTAATACTTAAAATGAAAAAAAAATAAAAAAAATATATATATATATATATATATGTTGTAGGGTTTATCCCCCTGAGTAAAACAAGGGTACTCCCACTGCTGAGAGATATTTTATTAAAAAATTATAACTGCACAAACTTGAATTTTTTAGGTGCAATATCACAGTGGCCTGAAAATTTACAGTGACGCGCTTGCTACACCATCCTATGCACTGCTCTGATCCATAGACAGCACCACTGTAAATTTTCAGGATTTCCCATGACCACCCAGGAAGAAGCTGATGTCACTCAGCAGTGTAGATCTCTGCTTCACAGCAAATCGAGAGGGAACCAGTGTGTTATGAGATTAACTGAACAGCCAGAGGTTTAAAAGGGTCATTTACTGAAATTATACTGTCCCTGTATGAAAATCCACACACAAGCACAGATTGATCAGTCATTGCCATATGTACATCTGTTACAATGTGAAAGCTACTTTTGAGGACATCCTCCTCCCCCTGGCACTCAGTGTGTTAAGGAACATTTTTCTTAGCACGTCTGCTCTCCCACTGATGGAGGGTTTTCTGATATGTAACTTACTAACTCTATGCAAAATATTGTTATTTCAATGCACATCTGTATTTACTGATTTGCCAACCAACTATTTGTCCGTTGACACTATTTTATGTATGACTTTATAAACGTTAATAAAGCTTTATAAAAATAAAAAGGAACATGTTACTTAGCCCTCTAGCAGTCCCATGGTTAAAAGCCACACTGGGTCCAAGTTCTGAGAACTAGCAGGTTGAAGGATTAGTAAGCCTTATTATGAGGAGAAAAATATTGTAGTACACTTCTTACGAAGTACAATGGATTTGTTCATCAGGAAAAGTCCTACAAAAATGTTTTTTTTGTTTTTCATTCTAATTACAGTTTGCTGATCCTTTAAGTCTTTCCTGGCTTGCATTCGTCTCCATCTAACAGTATATTTTAAAACAGAAAATCACTAGTGTTTTATTCATTATGTTATTGTTTTTGTGCTTTTCTTTTTATTGGATCTAATTTTGAAAAATAAAGTGGATTTTATATATTGTTTGCAGTGTGAATCTCTTATTTTTAAATTATCAGTCACTACTCTGAATAACGTTCAAGGGCAGCTATAGATTTTATAGTGGCCTGTATGAAAAAAAAAAAATCAGTCCATGGGTGATATTCACAAAGTCAAAGTGGAGCAATTCCAGGGCAAACCAACTGTATCATCAGCAAGTGTGACCACCTCTATAAAAGCTGACGTTTTAGCAGTTTGCTGGTCCGAAACATTCAGTTGTGTGTTAACACAAAGCCAAGGAGGAAAGACATCAGCAATGATCTTAGAGAAGCTGTCCATCATTCTGGGAAGGGTTATAAGGCCATTTCCAAACAATTTAAAGTCAATCATTCTACGGTAAGAAAGATTATTCAAAAGTGAAAAACATTCAAGACAGATACCAGTCTTTCCAGGAGTGGACTTCCCAGAAAATTCACCCCAAGGTCAGACTGTGCAGTGCTCAGAGAAATTGCAAAAAATCCAAGAGTTACATCTCAGACTCTACAGGCCTCAGTTAGCATGTTAACGTTTATGACAGTATGGTTTGTTTGGAAGGGTTGCCAACAGAAAGCCTCTTCTCTCTAAAAGAACATGGCAGCATGGCTTAGGTTTGCAAAGTTGCATCTGAACAAAAACCATAAGATTTCTGGAACAATGTCCTTTGGACAGACGAAACCAAAGTGGAGATGTTTGGCCATAATGCACAGCGTCACGTTTGGCGAAAACCAAACACAGCATATCAGCACAAACGCCTCATACCAACTGTCAAGCATGGTGGTGGAGGGGTGATGATTTGGGCTTCTTTTGTATACCAAAGTATTCTACAGTCAAATGTGAGGTCATCTGTCCGACAGCTAAAGCGTGGCCGAAACTGGGTCAGGACAATGATCCCAAGCACACCAGCAAATGTACAACAGAATGGCTGAAAAATAAAAGAATCAAGGTGTTGCAATGGCCCAGTCAAAGTCCAGAACTCAATCCGATTGAAATGCTGTGGCGGGACCTTAAGAGAGCTGTGTATAAACAAATGCCTGCAAACCTCAATGAACTGAAGCAACGTTGTAAAGAAAAGTGGGCCAAAATTCCTCCACAACGATGTGAGAGACTGATAAAGTAACACAGAAAACAATTACTTCAAGTTATTCCTGCTAAAGGTGGTTGTACAAGCTATTGAATCATAAGGTACACTTAGTTTTTCACACATGGCTTCTCCATTTTGGTTTTATTTTTGTTAAATAAATCATGGCACTGTGTAATATGTCATGTGTTGTTCATCTGAGGTTGTATTTACCTAATGTTTATACCTACTAAGGAACATATATATATATATCTGTTTTCATGTAGGGGTCCCAGATCCAACTGTAGAAGATTGATTTCTTGAGTTTCTCTCCCCTTTTGGGAGAACTCCATACAATCCCAGGGGTCAACCCCATACATTTTGCAATGGGTGTGACTAGGGCCATGTGCCATTTCATTATAGCCTTTGAGGTCAAAGACTAGACATGGAGTTCATTGGTTGACAGCTTAAACTTGCCAGGACCAGGGTTGGAGACCAGTTAACAGGTTGCAGTGAGTACTTGCAATCAAAGGGAGGATTGGGAGACTTAGAGGCAGGAGACTGTGTAACGTGTGCCATATTTCTTGCAGACAGAGATTTGAGTAATTCTCTGCCTTCCGCTAATCACCCAGCAATAGAAGACAAGGATCCTAGTATGGCAGTGCAATCTCTCAAACCTTTATGGTTTGACTGATAATCGCTTGCAAAGTTCCCTCCTCCCTCCCCTTTCCCTGAAGTCAGCGTTCTAGCTGACTGCAGGGGAATCCTGTCATACGACCATCAGGTGGCTCTGCAGCAGAGCCGAGATCGCGTTAATAAAGAAGAAATCCTTCACTGATATGGTCTTCTACATGTGCTTAAAAGAAATACTTCTTTGGAATGGTCTATAAAGTGTACTTGCAAACCAGGCACCATTCCAAACAGGTATTTCTTTTTAAATTGTGCTATTTTGGCTCTGCTGACAAGCCTCCTGTCAGTACCCGGAAGGGGAGGGAGAGAGGGACTTTAACGGAGGATCTCTCTCAAACCATTTTTGTAAAATCGAACATATAGCATCAACTTTATTTTGGACATTACTAACCCTTTAAAGATAGGGAAAGCATGAGCGATGCCCTAAAAGAAGACTGATCTCTTTTGACGTTCAAAGAACCAAGGCTTAGGCCCTTGTTCACACCAACCTGCAAAAAATACAGGATGTACGGAAGATCAAACTCCTGTGAAGACAGATCCCTGTCCACACACCAAGAACAAAATGTAGACCAAACCCTGTGGTAGGCCTTAGAAGAAACTGGTTTCCTGGCTTGGATCATGGTGGAGACCACTTCAGAAGAAAATCCCTTGCTCCTTTGGATGGAGGGTTCAACAGCCATGCCGCCAAAGCTAGACTGTCCACGTCCTCCCTCCAGAGGTAACCCTGGAGAAGGAGATCCGATCTGTGTGGCAGAGGAAAAAGATCCTGAACAGACAACACTAACAGATCTGGAAACCAATGTTGCCTGGTCTAATAAGGAGCAATCAGGATGAGCGATGCACCGTCCGTCCAAATCTTCCTGGGGATGAGCAGAAGAGAAGGAAAAATGTAGGCTAGATAATAGCGCCAAGGAATGGACAAGGTGTCCACTGCAAATGCCAGAGGATTCCCCCAGCAAGAGAGCAAAACATTGGAACCTTATGGTTGTCCCTGGTAGCCATCAGGTCTAGCCAAGGACGCCCCCATATTTGGTCCAATAGGTCGAAGACCTCCAGAGGAAGCTCCCACTCCGCAGGGTCCACCGTCTGGCAACAGATAGTCCAACAGAACATTCTCTACTTCTGGAATGTGCATGAAG